>CM051040.1:32018133-33218133 GCA_027627225.1 Congeria kusceri | reverse complement strand
GAAAGTAACACGCTGCACAGCCACTCAGTTGAGCATTCGCCTTCATGCAGAGATATGCACTGTAACGAAGCAGGCAGCTGGAGATTACAATGACCCTTATAGGTTCCCCGTATATAAAGCTTTATTAGCTTGCTGAGTGTGGGAAGGATCTCTGATGCTAATGAAACACAATCAGCCGTTCTCAGATTCAGGATCCCTATACTTGTATCACGAAATATTTCAAACATTTCACTACTGCCTATTTTCACAAATATCTCGATATTAGACATGTCACATTTTAACATTTCGGATCGCAAGTCAGATCCATGCATATTTGAATCGGTTTCACATTCTTCTTTATTTGATTGCAATACAACATCCCACAGCTCACACTTTACAGGATGGTGTAATGAAGAAAGCGAAAGTAACAAGCTGCACATCCACTCAGTTGAGCATTCGCCTTCCTGCAGAGATATGCACTGTAACGAAGCAGGCAGCTGGAGATTACAATGACCCTTATAGGTTCCCCGTATATAAAGCTTTATTAGCTTGCTGAGTGTGGGAAGGATCTCTGATGCTAATGAAACACAATCAGCCGTTCTCAGATTCAGGATCCCTATACTTGTATCACGAAATATTTCAAATATTTCACTACTGCCATTTTGCACCAATATCTCGATATTAGACATGTCACATTTTAACATTTCAGATCGCAAGTCAGATCCATGCATATTTGAATCGGTTTCACATTCTTCTATATTTGATTGCAATACAAAACCCAACAGCTCACACTTTACAGGATGGTGTAATGAAGAAAGCGAAAGTAACACGCTGCACAGCCACTCAGTTGAGCATTCGCCTTCATGCAGAGATATGCACTGTAACGAAGCAGGCAGCTGGAGATTACAATGACCCTTATAGGTTCCCCGTATATAAAGCTTTATTAGCTTGCTGAGTGTGGGAAGGATCTCTGATGCTAATGAAACACAATCAGCCGTTCTCAGATTCAGGATCCCTATACTTGTATCACGAAATATTTCAAACATTTCACTACTGCCATTTTTCACTACTATCTCGATATTAGACATGTCACATTTTAACATTTCGGATCGCAAGTCAGATCCATGCATATTTGAATCGGTTTCACATTCTTCTTTATTTGATTGCAATACAACATCCCACAGCTCACACTTTACAGGATGGTGTAATGAAGAAAGCGAAAGTAACAAGCTGCACAGCCACTCAGTTGAGCATTCGCCTTCCACCAGAGATATGCACTGTAACGAAGCAGGCAGCTGGAGATTACAATGACCCTTATAGGTTCCTCGTATATAAAGCTTTATTAGCTTGCTGAGTGTGGGAAGGATCTCTGATGCTAATGAAACACAATCAGCCATTCTCAGATTCAGGATCCCTATACTTGTATCACGAAATATTTCAAATATTTCACTACTGCCATTTTTCACTACTATCTCGATATTAGACATGTCACATTTTAACATTTCGGATCGCAAGTCAGATCCATGCATATTTGAATCGGTTTCACATTCTTCTTTATTTGATTGCAATACAACATCCCACAGCTCACACTTTACAGGATGGTGTAATGAAGAAAGCGAAAGTAACAAGCTGCACAGCCACTCAGTTGAGCATTCGCCTTCCACCAGAGATATGCACTGTAACGAAGCAGGCAGCTGGAGATTACAATGACCCTTATAGGTTCCCCATATATAAAGCTTTATTAGCTTGCTGAGTGTGGGAAGGATCTCTGATGCTAATGAAACACAATCAGCCGTTCTCAGATACAGGATCCCTATACTTGTATCACGAAATATTTCAAATATTTCACTACTGCCATTTTGCACAAATATCTCGATATTAAACATGTCACATTTTAACATTTCGGATCGCAAGTCATATCCATGCATATTTGAATCGGTTTCACATTCTTCTTTATTTGATTGCAATACAAAACCCAACAGCTCACACTTTACAGGATGGTGTAATGAAGAAAGCGAAAGTAACACGCTGCACAGCCACTCAGTTGAGCATTCGCCTTCCTGCAGAGATATGCACTGTAACGAAGCAGGCAGCTGGAGATTACAATGACCCTTATAGGTTCCCCGTATATAAAGCTTTATTAGCTTGCTGAGTGTGGGAAGGATCTCTGATGCTAATGAAACACAATCAGCCGTTCTCAGATTCAGGATCCCTATACTTGTATCACGAAATATTTCAAACATTTCACTACTGCCATTTTTCACTACTATCTCGATATTAGACATGTCACATTTTAACATTTCGGATCGCAAGTCAGATCCATGCATATTTGAATCGGTTTCACATTCTTCTTTATTTGATTGCAATACAACATCCCACAGCTCACACTTTACAGGATGGTGTAATGAAGAAAGCGAAAGTAACAAGCTGCACAGCCACTCAGTTGAGCATTCGCCTTCCTGCAGAGATATGCACTGTAACGAAGCAGGCAGCTGGAGATTACAATGACCCTTATAGGTTCCTCGTATATAAAGCTTTATTAGCTTGCTGAGTGTGGGAAGGATCTCTGATGCTAATGAAACACAATCAGCCGTTCTCAGATTCAGGATCCCTATACTTGTATCACGAAATATTTCAAATATTTCACTACTGCCATTTTTCACTACTATCTCGATATTAGACATGTCACATTTTAACATTTCGGATCGCAAGTCAGATCCATGCATATTTGAATCGGTTTCACATTCTTCTTTATTTGATTGCAATACAACATCCCACAGCTCACACTTTACAGGATGGTGTAATGAAGAAAGCGAAAGTAACACGCTGCACAGCCACTCAGTTGAGCATTCGCCTTCCACCAGAGATATCCACTGTAACGAAGCAGGCAGCTGGAGATTACAATGACCCTTATAGGTTCCCCATATATAAAGCTTTATTAGCTTGCTGAGTGTGGGAAGGATCTCTGATGCTAATGAAACACAATCAGCCGTTCTCAGATTCAGGATCCCTATACTTGTATCACGAAATATTTCAAACATTTCACTACTGCCATTTTTCACTGATATCACGATGTTAGACATGTCACATTTTAACACTTCACCACACAATTCTTCTGTTCGAAATTGGGACTTCGCACAGGCCGTCAAATACAACTGGTCCAAGTAACAATGAATAACGTGTTTTAATGAGGATAACTGCACCAGCAACCGTCGTAAAAACACAGCTGTAATTGTATTTTTCAGCAAACCTAAATAAGATAAAGTGGGAGGCAAAATTAATTCGTCCTTTAAAGTGGATTCTTCTATTCCTAAAGACGTTAAATTAGACAGGGATGGTAGCACATCAGAAAGCAATAAAAAATCGATTTTCCCGATAAAAACCAGCTGCTGTATGTTCAAGTTATGTAATGCATTATAAATTTCAGGAGTGCCTGTCATCTTCACGCGTTTAAGACAATGCTTAGACATTTGAAGGACTGCCAGTATTTCATTTAATTGAAGTGCATTACGTTCTAAAATAAGTGAATGCACGTCCGACTTGTTGATCATTAAAAGTTCCTTTAATACGTTTGAATCTGACTCATTAAGAAATACACTGAATGTAAAGTGATTACATTTGAGAAAACTTTCATTTCGCCCGCTGACCTTAGCCTCACTGTAACCAGCAATTAGCATGCGCTGGAATAAGACTGATAATTCTACGCAACGTACATTATATTCCATCTTGTCATGTTTAGATTTTTCAGTGTTCTGCTTTCTGTTATTTTCTTTTTGAAATAAAATTGCATTTGTCTCAGAATACCATTGCAGTATGTATAAGCTCAGTCCACGGTCTATGTCGTTGAGGAGGTCGCTGTTAGAGAGACGGTTTATTATTGTGTTAGCTATTTTGCAATTGAGCCCACACAGATAAATTATTATCTGGCTCATTTCGAACACAATATATTTATCTTTGCACAGGATACTTGTTATAATGCCCTCCTTTGCGATATGATATGCTGCAAGGAATTCCTGAACCGACTCATGTAGAAATGAAATATTTGGACTAGGAAATAATGTTGTGGAATCATGCATTGCCGTTAACACGCCAGCATCAAGGCAGAATTGCAATTGTTCTTCGGACAGATACTTCAATAATTTCCTTTTGGCAAACACTAGAGATTTTTCCGATAAAAGAGTGAAATTAAATGCAGCATTTCCAAGCGCATTCAATATCTCAACCTGTGGTTCAATATAGCTCGTATTCGATAAACACTGAATTGGATGTCCTTCTTTGAAATATCCTTCTTTTGCATTTGCATTCTTGAAAAGTAGGTCAAGCAGAATACAGTTTATTTCACACAATGAACCACTAAAACTTGTTTTGTTCATCCACAAACTTATTAGCATTGTCTGCAGCCATGGTGACGCAAGAAACTGAAACAATTGACGATCATTTACGTAGCTCATAAAATCAGTATCTTTCTTTAGATTCCCAGTCTGAAGACTGAGTATTATGTGCTTTGTTAGCTCTTCTGGATCAGTTATTCCTTCAATTTCTAGAAGTCTGTCAATTTGAGAATCCTTGATTCGCTCATCCACCATTTTCCATGGCCGTGTTGTAATTAACGATACACTCTTCGTATGACAAGTTACCAATAAAGGTACAGTGTATTTGTTCAAATGATCAGCCCACTCGTTTAGCCCGTCCATAATAACGATGCATGTCTCTCGTTTCAGGATTTGCTGTATAAGTTTAAAGGCCTCTTCGCGTTCATCAACCGTGTAAATAATGTCGATAATTTGTGTTTTGATCATCTCTGTTACCTCACGCTGACGCACTGCATCTCTCAGTAATATGTGAAAGAGAAACTTAAACTCATTCAATGTTTCCGCATCACTGAATGTAGCTTTGTACTCAGGATTTTGTACAGATACCGCCTCGCACCAGTCAAGCACTAATTTAGCAAGAAATGTTGACTTTCCCATTCCTGGCTCTCCTTGTACAAACACCGTACTATTTGTATGTAGTTTGTTATCTTTGTAAAATATGTCCTTGTATTGGTGAACCGCGTTGTTGTGTTTTTTCCGAGATCCATCTTTCTCGATTATAACTTGGCTAAATTTCGGTAACACAAAGATATCCCAGATGGGTTTGTCACGACCTTGCCATATTGGTGAAACAGACACAGTTGTCAGCCTCTTCGTATAGAGCCCTATTAACTTTCCACAAAAATCTGAAATGAAAAATACAGATTTCAATCTACTTATAACACAGTCCAATAAAAATTAATAATAATAATAATAGTAATAATAATAATAGCAATAATATTTTTATTCTCCGAAGTTATATTGCTAGAATAACAAATTGATGCAAAATGAAAGTAACAATGAACAATGGTTGTCTTATTTAAAAAGAGGAACAATATATGTATATGACTGCAAATACGCGATTAAAAACACGAATTCAACATGTACATGTAAATATATATTTAAAACCGACAACGATTCATGGAAAATTAGATTTTATTTGGCATTGTTTTCATAATAACACTTGTATTTAATGTCACATTAAAATGACTCGTATCTAATTTGATTATTGAAGCGATAATGTCATTTCTTTCTTTCTTTTAGTTGATTCCGTAGAAGTACCTGTCCCAAATTACAAGAAAGCTTCTTTTCGCAAAATTTCATAAAAATAAAAGAAAAATTTCAATACATAAGGAATCTGAATGTGACGCAAATCTTGTTCGTGACATTATTTGCATGTTTATTGATAAAAAGTTAAACACATCCACGTACTGAAGTCAACCAGTATTCCACTGCTTTTATTAAATAATAACCAATATTTGGCCAGAGAGCAAGATTTCACAATCCATCATTTCCAATTATGAAGAGTTATGGATTTATTAAATAATATTTAAACGATAAATTGGTTTTCATGTGCTGTCATTAACAATTAAAGGTTATTTTAAAACATAGTGCATGAAAGTGCAAATGCATAATGTTTTTATTGTAAAGTCGTCAATTTAGTGCTAAAGCGTGCATGAGTATATCTTCATAACTTTATCAAAATTTTATTTCAATAACACTTTTTAAATTAAAATCAAGCCGCTAGCTAAAACCCACTTACGCACGCACACCAACACACTCACGCGACCACACCCAAACACGCGAGCAGGTAAACACATGCGAAGTGCGTTCAGTTACACACTTTCACACTTGGGCTCGTACACACTATCAAGCTTGCACGCACATACACGCGCATACATATACCGTTTGAACACGCGAAATGTAAGTCTCAATATAAATGATACCCGTAAGTCTATAATAAGTATTTTGTAAAAATGAACAATGTTCTTTTGGTTTTATTAGAAATAGATGTATTACATTATGAGTGTTGATTACTTTCAGCCTTACTTAAAAACGAGAATTGTTATTTGAATAGTTAAATGTTTGGAATACCATTTGTAGTGTAAAAGAGATTTCAAGGGGCCTATCGACGGTATTTCCATAACTATATACACGTATTAAAACTATACATTTTCTCGAAGTAATACTATATTGATGGAATCGTTAATAAACAAATATGTACATGCCCTTACAAAATTTCAGTGTATTGCCAGTGTGTTGTCAGAAATCTAGTGTACTGTCAGTGTATAGCCAGACCTGACAACACACTGGTAATAATTACCAGTGTGTTGTCTGTGTGTTGCAATTGTGTTGTCAGGTCTGGCACCACACTGGCAACACTTAGATAATTATCATATTTAATTATTCTCATCAGGAAATCATAAAGTAACAAGAGATGTTTGTAAAACATGTATGCCCCCCGACTTGCAGCAAAGTTGTGAATATGTGCAATTGTTAAGATTTTTTTTAAATATGCAATCCCAAGCGAGGTCTCAATGCGTTCTCAAGTTATTCAGCAGAAACTGTTTTTCTATTTTTAGTTATGGTGACCTTGATCTTGACCCCACCCACCCCAACATGCAATCCCAAAAGAGGTATGTAAGTATGAAGTTTCATTAAAATATCTTTATGGATTCTAAAGTTATTGAGCGGAAAACGTTTTTCTATTTTTAGTAACGGTGACCTTGACCCACCCAACCCATATGCAATCCCAACCGAGGTTTCAATATAAGGTATCTGTGTATGAAGTCTCATTAAAATATCTCAATGCGTTCTCAAGTTATTGAGCCGAAACTGTTTTTCTATTTTTAGTAACGGTGACCTTAAACCGACCCACCCCATATGCAATTCCAAGCGAGGTCTCGATATAAGGTATCGATGTATAAAGTTTCATTAAAATATCTCGATGCGTTTTCAAGTTATTGAGCGGAAACAGAGTTTCTATTTTTAGCAACGGTGACCTTGACCTTTGACCTGTTGACCTCAAAATGTATAGGCGTCTTCCTTTTTTCCAAAGTAACCAGCATACCAACTTTCATGATGGTAGGCCAAAGCGTGCTCTATATATCGTGATATTAACCAATCAGAAACAATGTGTCTGTAAAATGACCTTTGACCTGTTGACCTCAAAATGTATAGGCGCCTTCCTTCAATACCAAGTAACCAGCATACCAACTTTAATGATCGTAGGTCAAAGCGTTCTCTAGATGTTGTGCGGAAACGAAATGGTCTACGGACAGACCGACCATCCGACCGAACAACATACCGACCAACCAACCGACGGACGGGTGCAAAGCAAGATACCCCCACTTATTCGAAGTGGGTGGGCATAATTATTGAAAAATAAATTAGCAAAGTTTATCTATAATAAATCTGACAACACACAGACAATACACTGGTTTCACACTGGCACTACACTGACCACACAATGGTTTTGGAGTTTTCCAGTGTGTTGTCAGTGAGTTGTCACTGTGTTGTCAAACTGACTAAAACATTGGCAACACACTTGCAATACACTGGCAAGAATAAAAGAGAATGTTGCCAGTATGTGCATGTGTTTTGGTCGGTCTGACAACACAATGGCATCACATTGAAAAGAATCCATTTAACAACATGTTGCCAGTGTAAATCCAGTGTGTTGTCAGTGTATTGCCAGCTTGCCTAGACAGAGATTTGTTTATAATATATTTTATAAATGCATGTATTTAATAATATAGTTTATGTTTATTGTAAAGATACAATATTACATCAAATAAATTAAACAACATATTATTGCATCTGAGCGAAACACCGGGTCAAATTATTGTTAATAGTGAAACTGAAAACGATGACAATGATGATGTTGTTGTGGTTGTTGATGTTGATGATGATGGTATGTAAAAACTTTGTGTATGCTTGAGCTGCACTATAATAAGCAGTCCTATAAATTAAAATGTATGAGGCATTCAAATAATGTTTGTCTGATACATTGGTATATGTCAAAACTAAACAAGAGATGTTTGTAAAACATGTATGCCCCCCCCACCCTGACTTGCAGCAAAGTTGTGAATATGTGCAATTGTCAAGAAATCTTTTTAAAATGCAATCCCAAGAAAGGTCTCCATATATGGTATCTATGTATGAAGTTTCATTAAAATATCTCGATGCGTTCTCAAGTTATTGAGCGGAGACCGTTTTTCTATTTTTTAGTAACGGTGACCTTGACTCCACCCACCCCATATGCAATCCCAAGCGAGGTCTCAATATAAGGTATCAATGTATGAAGTTTCATTAAAATATCTCGATGCGTTCTCAAGTTATTGAGCGGAAACAGTTTTTCTATTTTTAGTAACGATGATCTAGACCTTGACCCCACCGACCTCATATGCAATTCCAAGCGAGGTCTCAATATAAGGTATCTATGTATAAAGTTTTTTTGGCCTCATTTTCATGCCCATATTTGGTACCATTCACAAAGCCAAACAGTATACTTTTTTGACAATTTTTGGGCGAAAATTCACAAATTCTTAATTAATTTTGTGAATTGTTTTTACACAGGATAAAATTTCGGCAATAGTTATATGTCTACACCGCTTTTAAAGGTTACTCGATTTTAACAGGACTCGTGTCACGTTTTATCGATATTTTCGTGAACAAGTCGGTTAGTGAAACATGTGCTCATCGGGGTCACTGTAAACGCTCATTGGGTTATAATCTGTATTAAATCAATCGTTTGAAGGATTTTTTTAGGTGTAAACACTGCAGATTATTCTCTTCTTGTTTTTTTTTTTTAAGTAATCACAATGCATTTTCACGAAACTCGCAGTACTATTAGAAATGTTTTTAAAAAAAGACAAGTTTATCTTACAGGAAAATGAGTCATCGCTTCAAACAGGCAATTTTAGGCAAGAAAGTAGTAAGTGAAGCCCCAGAAGACAATTTCTGCTGCAATTCAACAGTTTCAAATTTAGTGTCTTCACAAGTAGATTTACTGACAGTAATGAGTGCAAATTAGTCAGATTCACATACTGATAGTGGTGACAAAAATAACATCGATTTTATAAGTGGAATGTGTGGAAATACCAGGACTATAAATGGAAATACCAGGATTTTGCAAGTAAGCGAATGTATAAAAACAATGGTATAATTTCATATTTAAGATAAATATAGTCATTGGATACATATCTACATTTTGTTTATTGTGAACATACAATAAGTGTTGCTCTTTTTCCTTGAAGATGCTAAAATGTATATTTTTCATTTTCATACACCGGATCACTTTTATATTACTAATCGCAATCTCGCTGTGACTGAACTGTTATTGCTTTTATCTGTTGAATCACGACACAATAACACTTATATTAAACGACCACCATTGTTAAAAAATCTGATTGTGAATAAACAGCTTTCTGCGGAATTCATCACTTAATTGTATCCACAATCTATTTTTAGAATAGGTTTTTTTCCACTACTGACTTTAATCACTGGATTGCATTAACTATCTATTTTTAAACAACGGGTTTTTCCAATAATGACCAAAATTATTCTGATGTAAATAAGTAGATCTTGAGTGCTTCTGTCCTCAGTAGCTTGCTAATATTGATAATTAAAATGCTCCAGATATGTTAGATATTTGAATTTAAATAAATTGGAGCATTCAAATGTCAGTTGATCATATTCAAAACTACATTTTTATGCAATACAAACTAATTGTTTGTAAATGTAAACAATGACACAATCAGATTTGTGCTATTGTTCTTTCTCTTCATGAACAGAATTACTTTTAAAAAATATACATTTATATTATGAAGGTGAATAATGACACACTGAAGTTTTTGTTGTTCTTTCTCATCCAAGCATATGATGATAATATAATTACTATGTTTAGAACTGCCTTAAATTACTTAAACTACAGTTTTTGCCATATAAATTAAGAAACTGAAATTATTATGCAAAAAAAAAACAATTTATTTTTTCTGTACATAATTTGAGCATTCAAGTAAGAATCAGATGTCACATTTTGAGAATATTGATAATTGGGCTGTGTTGTTTTATGATATACATGTACCAAATGAAACATTTGAGCTTTTATAACCATGGTTGACTTAAAGATTATTTCTTACAACTGTCGCGGCCTTAATGATTGTAAAAAACGCAATGATGTATTTGATTATTTAAAAAAACAAAAAGCGCATGTATATTGTTTACAGGATTGTCATTTTACCCCATCTATGGAAAACAAATATATACACAGTGGGATGGAGAATGTTATTTTAGTCATGGTACTTCCAACTCTAGAGGTGTATGTATTTTGTTTAAAAAAACAACATAACAGTTAAAGTGCATACAACTGAAAAGGATACGTTTGGTAATTATTTACTCTTAGATTTAACAGTTGATTCAAAACGATTTAATCTATGTATCCTGTATGGGCCCAATAATGACAAACCAATGTTTTACACTGAGCTTTTTTTTAAAATAGACTCTTTTGGAAATGACCATTATATTATTTGTTGGGATTACAATCTTGTACTAAACTCAAAATTATACTATGTTAATTATAGAATCCTGGATAACAACAAGAAATCAAGGGAACTGTTATCTTCTGTTATAAATGATAGAAACTTGATAGACACTTTTAGACTAATGAATGGTGATGCTAACCAATATACATGGAGAGAACTAAACACTCTTCAGCAAGGCAGGCTAGATTTCTTCATTGTCACTAGCAATCTTGTCCAACATGTATGACAGTCTGATGTAAAAACAAGCTACAAATCCGATCAATCAGTTATAACTTTAGATTTAAATCTCTGTGAAGTAAACCATGGAAAGGGACTTAGGAAGTTCAACAATTCTTTATTACATGATGAAGAATATTTAAAGTGCATGAAAATAAAAATAGATGAAATTTAATAACAAATATTACTTACCTGTATACAACACTGAATCATTTACTACCAGTGATAATAACATGCCCCAGTTTACTATTAATGACCAACTATTTTTAGAAACCCTATTAATGGAGATCAGAGGCAACACAATTTCCTATTCATCTTATAAATCCCAAAAAAGGAAAGAGAAGATGTTCTTGTCAAACAAATTGAACGTCTAGAAAAACATTTTAATGAAACACATATTGAAGAATTGGATTTACTACAACAGGAGCTTTCAAATATACGTAATACAAAAATGAAAGGATCATTTATAAGATCAAGAGCCAAATGGATCGATGATGGTGAAAAACCCACAAAATACTTTTGCAATTTGGAAAAACAATATTCATCGAGTAAAACAATACCTTATATAGTAAATGATAACGGCCAGAAAATATATGATCAAAAAGATATTTTAACAGAAGCTGCTAACTATTATAAGACATTATATACTATGGCTGCAACAAATCAAAATAATTATAATAATGATATTTTTAATGACCTTGAAGAACAGAAACAGTAAAACTAAGCTATGACCAATCTCAAACATTAGAGGGCTTGTTGACAATGGAAGAAATCTCAGCTACTTTGAAAAATATGAAACATGATAAAAGCCCGGGCTCAGATGGCTTTACAACAGAATTTTTCAAAGTTTTCTGGAAAGATTTGAAATGATTTATTTTAAGAAGTCTTAACCCTTGCAGTGCTCATTGATTTCAACTGTATTATTTGCCACTGCTGAATTGTTTTATGACAAACATAAATAATACTATGGTTGTACTAAAAGTGCTGTAAAATTAACACAACATGTACAATTTACACAAAAACTGAACTGTAGAATGGGTATATGATGACCTTCCCAACTGATGAAAAAAAAGGAACTTTACAATCAATCAGTTACCATAGTTACCATGGTAACAATAAAACTAACTAAAAAGAACATTTTTTAAGGTTTTTGTTTCTTTTTATTAATTACTAATATGTTCTTTACGAATTGAATGTTGATAGTTAAAGAAATGTCCTTTAAACAAATAAACACAAAACGACATCCTTTGGTGAGTGTAGATACAGATCAAGTACATGCAACATTTTACTTACACCAATACAGATATTGAAACAATCCTAATGCAATGCATCAGGAGTCACCTAATGCACTATTGCTTTTATTAATAAATACAATATATTGTGAAATAGAATCATGTATTAAGAGTTGTGTTTATGAAGAAGCAAGCAAACTGTGTTGCCGAGGTTACAACATTTACTACATTCTTAAAAGTTTTCAAATAGTTTTATTTTTTGTCTTATTTTTTATCTAGAATATAAAATTTATCTTAAGCTATGCATATCACATTTTCAGTGCATAAAACAAGGACTCTTTGCATTCAACTATCATTGAAAGAAATAACAGCATTAAAAATATGAATAACCTAGACACAATTGAATATTATTACTAATGTTTCAGTATATTCTTCCAAAAAACGTTGGACGTATGTCAAATAATTATAACACAGAAGCCAGAACTGCACATTGTTGGAATTGAAAGAGTATCGTTCAACATTTTAAGTATCCAAGACATATCCCACAGAACATTTAATTCTTATGGGTTATATATGTAGTAATAATGTAAATTATGAATAAACAACAATTACCGGTCTTATCTGGAGAAAAAATAAACATTTAAAAGAAAAATAGTTTTTGGGGGTGAATATAATATTTACAAACCTGCTGTTATAATAATTGTTTTATTTTGTTTTATTGATTTTGTCTTATCCAGCTGGCAGATGTATTCCAGTGCTAATATGTTGCAGTTATTGATACTTTTGAAGTTTAAAAACAAGTCAATTCTAAACAAGAAATGTCTTTTTAAAAAAACAATCGGCGTTGAAATTTATATTGAGATGTCATTTAAAGATTACCTAAACAGACGGCCAAGATGATCGGTTAGTGACTTCTCAGATCCCAGATTTTTTGGTCCCCACCAATATTAGGGGACTTATTGGACACCAGATTTTTCGGACACTATAAGAAAACTTCTTGGACTCAAAAGTTAATTTGAGATAAATTTAAAAATTAAATATAATTATAATTAATATCTATGCCGTGAATAATCCAATCATACAACTCCATGTTTCCACCAGTGATATATGAATAACCAAAATAATTTAGGTTAACATAATATGCCGTGAATAAACCAATCATACAACACCATGTTTCCACCATTGATATATGAATAACCAAAATAATTTAGGTTAACATAATTGTTATCTGAATTTGTCAAGCCAATAATTAACAATGTAAGAAAATAACTTCGGGAAAATTATTATGTATCAGACGAGCCTATATAGTTATTTATAGTACCGGTAATATACCATTCATGTTAGTTATCTAATATAATAACGATCTGAAGTCAAATAAGCATGTACCCTGTGAATCCAAATAAAAAGCATTAGTCAGGGAACATTCAGCGTTTTTTGAAATGTTAAGACTTTATATTTTGATAATGCAAACATAAAAAATCATTAGACTATGACGATTTTTAATTATATCAGTAGAAATATGATATATCAAGGGTTCCTGTGTATAATTAGTATTGCAAATTGTGTATTCACGCTAAGCCAATAACAATTCGACATATTCCGAATCTTCTTTCATTACATTATATCTATAGAAAAAAGAGGCTATAGAAAATGTAGCATCTTTTTACAGATTAAATAACATCTACTGGAGAAGTTGATAGAAAGATGCAATTATAAATAATCGTTAATAAATCGTAACCACAATTTTAAATCAAATTAACAGTAAGTTTATAATATAAATTCCACCTTTATTTAAATTTTTAGGTTTATGATTCTCTGAACGTTATTATTTATGCATGTACGAGTATATTAACACAGCTATACAGCCGTTGATAGCTACGCGCGTTATTTTTAGAATGCCACTACTTTTTGTGGAATGCGATGAACTCGCTAGAATCAATGGCTACATGGACCGGCAACTCTGTGATTTAGATTTATGCATGAGAACATTGCAAAATTTCTATTTATAGTGCGTAACGCTTATATAAATGTAGGCTAAACAAAATAGTTATTTCGTTACATGAATGAATATATTATTCTGTTTATGGCATACAATGAGAAAATACGTTCATAATTAGCCTCAGTTCTAGAGTATATGCGAGGATATGTTTATAACTTTTCATTTTAACCGCTTATGTAAACAATTATGTAAATGTTTATTCCCCAAAAGTTTGCAACAGTTATTGGTATACGTTAAACCATTTTTTGAAGTTTGCATTGCCTAGAATTAGAAAATTTGCCCAATTTTATTGGCATTAAATTTTCCTGCTGCATAATTATCAGAGTTACAGTTTCCAGTCAGTTGGTACAATCTTCCTGTTAGCATGATGCATATAAAATTATTCCATAAAACATAACAAACAGATGTGGAGCTCTTATAGAATATGCACACAATCCATGACATTGTTTGGCCGTTTTCTGGTAAAATCAGTTGAGGATGTAAACAAGACAGTTTTTTTTGAAAATATATATTTCAAGAATAAATGTTCTTGTAATGTAATGACATTCATCAAATAAAATACATTTAATTATTTTGTCATAAATTGAATAATTTAATATTGTGTGTATTAAAGTTGAATAGTTAAAAAAACCATTACCTGTTTTGACTGTCACTTTGCGTGAAATTGCGAGCACATGTACTTTTATTTTTTATTTGTTTTGGTTTGCACAAATCTCTATCATCTTCAGCAAATAAGCAAACATGCAAGGTAAAGGGTAACAAAAGGCTGGAACAACTAATGGACTTCTGGTAGCTTTAAAGTTTCCACTAATTGTTGTAAAAGACAACGAAATATTATCTTGGAGATATCCATGGACGCTGTTGTTACCGGCATGCAAGTGTTAGTAATAAGAACAATATTTGCCGCTTATGCAGTTGATGTTCAGTATAAAATGTGTACCGGGTATAACAAATTAGATGCACAATAATGAAATGTTTGTCAGTTGTGTTATAATGGCTGAATGAAGAGAAACAGTATTAATAAATATTAGAGGCTGTAGGAACTGCCACATGATTTGCTTGCTTGACAGCTTGATTATCTGTATTAGTAACAGCGAAACAACTAGTTAACATGATATTGGTTTTGTAAAGCAACTTTATAAAATTATATATTGTGGTCAAATGTTCATGATTATTGGAAATGTTTCTTTAATCTTCATAGCAAATAGTAGAACACCCATTACTGACAGTCTTGAAAATATCAAAATTGTTTACTAGTCCATGGACAAGTTTATTGAAAAAATCTACTTGTCCGCAATCAACAGTAACTTCTCCAAACAAAAATATAGTTTTATTCCAGATCTTCCTTCATGATGTGTTTTCCATAAGTAATAAATAAAACACAATTTGTTATTTGAGTATATAATAATATGAAAATATTATTTATTAACTTCCAACTAGTAAATCATTCACACCCTGAAATTGTACTTGTCTAGCAGGGACAAGCAGACAGGACAAATGTACTTGTCCAACAGTAAAATTACCCACATAGGACAAGTCGGGCATAGGATTTCCACACCCCTGAGTGCCATTGCAACAGTGCAAGCTTTGTAATCTTTCTTTAGATCTGAGGTTCATCGTCTATTGGTCTTGTATTCTATTAACTAAATGTGACCAAAAGGTCATGTGATTAGTTCTTCCAAATGGCCAAGTAGTTAGATGTTTAACATCATATTTGCACATTTATTTTAAAAAAATAAACAAGAAAATGTGAATAAGAATCTTATCTTGACTTATTTTGCATCCTTCCAAAAATGACCAATTAATTATTGACATTATCTGTTTGATTATGAATAAATTGAAAATATTCCCATATAAATTAAACCATGCCTTGAGGAATTTTTTTTACTTTTAAAATGACTTGTTTAAATGTTTTTCAAATTATCAAATGATACAGTTTTGTCAATATAGAGCTGCAATAATTTAGCAATGACTTTGTTTGATTTTTATTTCAAACATCATTTACTGTAAAAAAAAATATTTCGATTCGATTTATGTTTCTTTTTTACTGGCTTGGTTTTGTGTATTTATGAGGCATCACTTGAAGTATAGTAGAGTTGTATTTGTTTAATGCCATTGTAATGGTTAATGTCAGTATGTGTACCTAATATTTAAATACAATAAGAATAAAGGAAAAACATTTGGTGATACTGTTTGACATTAGATCAATAGTTCAGTGTTACAGCAACACTGATTCCATGATCAATTTACACGATGATTCAACACCATCAAACACTGTATGTATATTTAACAGTTTTATGACAAATCATTTATACATATATAAAAGAGATTTGAATGGAAATTGGTTGGTTTAGTATGGACAATCGGATCGGGCCATTTACAAATGATTTATGTATCGAAAGATGCATCAGAAATTAGTTGCAGCTCTACTCGTCAAGCAATGCGCATGTATAGTTGTATTTAAGTTTTATTACCAGTTAAGGTAAATTGCTACTTCTATATTGCAATTGGCAGAAAATTACAAATAAATAATTAAATAATAAACAACATAAAATATTTACTGGAGAAAATTATCACATATTGAGCAGCATATACAATGTATGTTTATACTAATATGTACAGAAGTATTTGATTAGCCGCTGCTTATAACTCAGCATAGATAGGCCTATTCATTTCTATTCATTCATAAACAAAAGTTGAAACATTTTAAAGAAAAATTTAATTTAAAATAAAGGCACACATGTTATCAACAAGTGCAAAGAAAATTTGTAAAATATTAGCTGGTAAGTTCAACATGTAAATTTTTAAAAAAACTCGGCAGATATCAATAACATTGCAATTTTTACAATATTGTATACCTGTAATTATACTCATCAGTTTTTCCCAATCACCTTAACAAGATGTGTAAATTGTTACAGTTTAAAATTATAGTTCTGAAACTTTGGAGTACTTATGTTATTTTGTTGATTATAAAGTAAGTAGAACCAAAACCATTTCAACTAAAGCAGTTACTAAAGTTAATAATTAAATTTATTTTTAAACCATGTTTGATAAGAAAACAAGCATGACACCTCGTTTGTATCAATAATATTAAAGATTTGTTAACCTCATGTACAATTGTGGTAACAACAAACTGGTGGACGTCGTTGCCAGTTATTAACAGAGAAAATCAAACACTTTTATACAGTGTAATTTGGAATGGAAAATAGAAAACGTTAAACAGAATAGTGCAGAAAAGTGTCATGGATTTGGATTATATACAGCATAATGATGTCACATTTGTATTTATTTGAAAAACGACCAGAAAGTTGAGGACATAAGGAATACAAGATTTGGCAGAAATATCCGGTCTCAGCAACGACCAGGTTACCTATAGCTTAACCGGATATATCCAGTCTCAGCACTGCAAGGGTTAATCATGCTTTTACTTCAGGGTTTTTGTCAGTCACTCAAAAGCAAGGAATCATCACCTGCATTTCAAAAGATAATAAACCAAGACATTATTTTAACAATCTTAGACCTTTAACGCTTTTAAATGTTTTATACAAAATAGCCTCAGGTACAATTGCTAAATGACTAAAAAGAGTTCTTGGCAAAATTATTTTCAAAGATCAAACTGGTTTTATAAAGGGGAGCTATATAGGAGAAAACACAAGACTTTATATGATATATTAAAATATACAGAAGATAACAAAATACCTGAACTTTTATCGTATATAGGTCTCTTTTCTCAAACCTCACCTATTTTCGACTCTTTTGTTTGTGCTCTATT
Source organism: Congeria kusceri (assembly GCA_027627225.1). Classification (NCBI taxonomy): domain Eukaryota; kingdom Metazoa; phylum Mollusca; class Bivalvia; order Myida; family Dreissenidae; genus Congeria; species Congeria kusceri. The sequence continues at coordinate 33,200,038 of CM051040.1, read as the reverse complement.
TACATGTAAGCAAAGTGTGTAAGACGTCATCCGATTATGTGTACCGGTGCTACAGTAAATAATCTGTACAATCGTCGCACAATTATCGGAAATATGCATCAAAAACTTGTATTTACTATTATAATTTAGTTTTGTTAAGCAATTTTATTAAAAACTACGACTTTTTATGCATTTCAAATAAATATACATATTTCTTACATTTTAAGTTTTTTTCTTAAAGAAAAACTCCCCTTTTGAGTTCCCCTATCGGCTGCATCGGAAAAACATGTGATGATCATGGGATACAAAATGTGTTTGTTATGGATAGCTGTGGGTTTGAGAATAGGTCAGTTATTTTTAGGCCGCCATGACAGTTGAAATAGCAGGGTGGCGACATAATACGGTGTAAATTTTATAAAACATACAGAATCTGTGTCACTATTAATGCATAAAAATGTGCACCAGAGATTGAAATAGTGATCTATAATGTTGTTTTCAAGAATGCTTTTGCAACAAAGTCTACATGCCAGGGAACATCCTTAGAGGTTCGAGAACTGGTACTTCCATGATAATGACATTAGACTTTGAAAAGGCATTCGATACATTGGCATTTTATTTTATTGAAAAAAACCTTAGTATACTATAACTTTGGTACAAAGTTCAGGAAATGGATCTCTCTTTTCCTATAAAACACCATGACAGCCATTCAGATCAATGGGTTTCTATCAGATTTCATTAAATTGAAAGGGGTTGTTGTCAGGGTGACCCAATCAGTTTGTATATCTTTATATTACGTGCTGAAATTTTAGCAATTAACATAAGGAATTCTAAATATAATACAGGAATTAAAATTGAAAACACAGAATACAACATTTCCCAATTTGCAGATGACACCTGTTTATTATTGGATGGCTCAGATAGTTCACTAAATGCTGTAATTGATTTATTACAAGTTTTTGCACTAGAATCTGGACTTAAAATTAACTATGACAAAACAAATTTGATATGGATAGGTTCCAAGAAATATAGTACATACTCATTTAAAACTTAGTACAAATTAGCGTGCGGCACAACCAATTTTAAAGTGTTAGGCATTATATTTGATGTAAATTTGGAAAAAAATGATCGACCTCAATTTTTCAAGCAAGTTGATCAATTTACAAAATGTTATACATGTTTGGAAAAAAAGAAACCGTACAACACTAGGAAAATTAACCATAGTAAAATCATTATAACTTCCCCTTTGCACACATTTATTTATTGCTCACCCCAGCCCTGGATTAAATATGTTGAAATAAATACATGACTCTTTTTGTAACTTCATCTAGGATGGACCCATAAAAATTAAACACAATATTATCATCAAACCCTGTGAAGAAGGAGGACTTAATATGATTTATATTTACTCATTTGAAAAAAAGTATGAAATTTACTTGGATCAAGAAAATAGTAACATGTACAGGTCAATATTTTCAATAAGTGTAACCATGTTTGATGTTAAACAAATGCTAAATATGGGGAGTGATTATGTTCAGAAAATTGTGAACAGAATAGGTAACCACTTTTGGAAAGATGTCCTTATATATTATATTATGTAAGTAAATAAACTGAAAGTTTGTAAATTTTATGATGTATTAAATATGCCATTATTCTATAATAACAATATTAAGATGATAGAGGAATATGATTTGTAAGAGACATATTATGTACCTCTGGAAATTTCAAGACTAAACAAGATATTGAGATTTGTATTGGTAAACGCCTGAATGTTTTATTTTACAAAGGACTAAAAAGAACTGTTTCAGAGTTTACTAGAAACTCTGGTTTTGATACAATATATAAACCAAATATTAATGGTCTTTTTATTTCTTTTTATTTAGGTGAACTTAATATTCTGACGCAAAATCAGAACAAGTCAGTATATAACAAATTTATAGCCAAAAATGAAAAACCTTCCACTCAAATCAGATGGAACGAAATCTTTATTGATAATGATTGGAAAATATGCATACAGTTTTGTCTTTAAATTAACCAGAAATACATATATACAATGGTTTCAGACTAGAATTGTACATCGAATTTTAGGAAGTAAATCTCTGCTATGTAAAATGAAGGTTGTAACTGATTACATATGCTGTTTTCGTAAGAAAAACGAGGAAACTTTAACTCATCTTTTCTGGGAATGTGAACACATCCAACCAGTTATTAACCATGTTAAATACGTAATAAATTCAAATTATATCAACTTGCCTACACTTCCTTGTCAGGACGTACTTCTTGGAATTTTGAATGAAAAAATGAACCCTATAAACATTTTATTTCTAGAAATTAAAAGATACATCTTTATATGTAAAAAATCATGTAAAATCCCAACCATTAAAGGGCTAAAGAAAAGTCTACAATTAGCATGGGACATTCAAAAACATACAAATTACCGTGACAATGAATTCCAATATTGGGCAGTTGTAAGATTGCTGATACAATAAACCCAAAACTATGGAATATTTTTATAATAATATTTGTGTACACTTGAAAGACTCTATACTTGCAGTACACTGTGGCCTAACCACTCTTTTGTCTATACCTTGTATATACCTTGTGTATTTAAACATTTGCTGTCAAGATTAATACATGTTTATTTATCCAAAACTAGTGAAGCAATGCAACATAGATTATACACTTCATTTTGTCGTAAATTATGTAATATTCAAAGCATATAGATACCAGATATAGATAATTTTGACCCCAGGGGCATCATTTGAAGATGCTAGAAGAGGCCACATACCAAATACGAAAGCTCTCAGCCATGCAGTTTCAGAGAAGAAGATTTCTTAACTTTTCACTTTTTAAATATATTTTTAGCTCTGGTGACCTATATATGCAGCAGATTGAAACGATTTGAACAATTTTAAAAGAGGGACACCCAAGGATCATTCCTTTGAAATTGGTGAAAGTCTGCCCAGGGATTTAGGAGGAGATGTTGTTTGAATGAAAATGTTGGCGAACGAGAGGTGATCACAAAAGCTCACCACTAGCTTTACCCCACGAGCAAATTGTGCTCAGGTAAGCTGAAAACTAGAGCACTGAATAAGGATATTTATTTTATTTAGGGCAGGGTAAGGCTTTCTGCAACTAAAAAAAGAAGGGGGCCAAATGGCCCTGTAGCGCTCAAATGAATATGAAGATCTGGGCTTTGCGAATTCAAGTCATTTTGCTATTTAAATGTATATGAATCATTTGACACCTAGGCCGTGGCCAGCTTTGACACCAAGGGCATAATTTGAACAATCTTTGTAGAGAACCACTATACCATGTTACATACCTAATATCAAACCTCTGAGCTTTGCAGTTTCAGAGGAAAGGATTTGCAAAGTCCAATTGCCATATGAATCTATTGACACCGTGTGAACCCCTGGGCGTGGCTTCTTTTTACACCAGGGGCATAATATGAACGAACTTTGCAGAGGACCACTACTAGTATACAATGTAACATACCAACTTTTTTAGAAAATACAATTTTAAAGTTCACTTGGCATTATAAGACTATAGAAAACATGTGGCCCCCCCCCCCCCCAAGGGCATGGCTTCTTCTCATCCCAGGGGCATAATTTGAACAATCATTGCAGAGGATCTTTATGCAATGTTTCACGCCAAATATAAAGCCTCTGGGCCGTGACATTTTTAAAGCCCACTTGCCATATTAATCTAGTGAAACCACATGTCTCCAGGGCGTGGCCAATTCTACCCAAGGGACACAATTTTAACATTATTTGTACAGGACCACTCTACAATGTTACATACCAAATACGAAACATCCGGGCCTACATGTAGCGGTTTCAGAGAAGATATTTAGTCATTTTACTAGTAAAGTCTATATTAACCATGTCATGGCCAGGGCGTGGCCATTTATTACACCAGGGCCAAAATTTGAACACGCTTTGTAAAGGACCACTATACAATGTTACACACCAAACACCAAACCTCTGGGCCTTTCGGTTTCACAGGAGAAGATATTTAAGGCCCAATTGCCCTATAAGTATATAGAAACAATATGACACCCAGGGCGTGGCCACTTTTTACCCCATTGGAATAATTTGAACAAACTTTGTTGAGGATAACTATACAATGTTACATACCAAACATGAAACCTATGGGCCATGAGGTTTTAGGTGAGTTTTTTCAAACCATTTTTCCATTTTAAGTCTGTATAAACCACGTGACCCCCGGGGCGTGGCCAGTTTTTACCTCATATGTCACTTTTGGAATCCTTATGACGTCATATATATGATGTTTGGGAAAACACAAACTTATGTTACTTCATTATATCTGGCACATTTAGTTTTTCGTCCAAAAGCATTTAATAAAAAAAAAATTGTTGATTTCAGTATAAAATCGTATTTTATTTAATTTGTTGTCATATTAAACTGATATATTCACGGTGATCACTCATGAAATAAAATACAATCTTAAACTGAAACCAACAAATATCCTCTATAAATTCATTTAACGTCTTCGGTTCGATCACAGGAAATGTATTGATTTTTTTTCATAACAATAAAAGGGACTGGTTCTATTGAAAGCAAGACAAAAGGAAACAAGTCTTAAATCTGTCTTAACTATGATTTCAACAAATTCATTAAAAGAAAGTTTGTTTAATTCCAAATAATTGCCGATCAGAGAATACGTACCAACACAACCAATAAAAAATAATAATAGATCTGCTGCTAGAAGTTGAAGATGTGTTAAACTCAATAAAGTACCCTTAGATTTAAGTTGCAAAATTGACCAGCATTTTTAAAAGTGCATCATCATTATCAGAATCAGCATCGTTGTCTTCGTCATGGCTATCACCATCACAGTCATTATCATCATTATCAATTTCAGCCCCAAAACAATTACAAAATGGCAACACAGTTTCAATCATTATATATGTTTATCATTGTATTTTATTATCACAAAAATAACAACAATCAGGAAATAGTAATTAGAAACAATTAAGAAATGCGTTAAGCAGAACATACACAAACAATTTTATGGTCATTTGTTTTTAATTCAATAAAATTGACATTTATGTTTTTGCCACATTTTTTTTTATTTGTTCGTTTTTTTACTCCATATGTTTATTTTAAGAATTGAATAGTATTTTTCTGCATTTCATCTGTGTATGAACTTTTGGAAAATTACCCCTAATTTGTATAAATGCCGACGATTAATTCATACATTTAAAGATGTCAGCAAAAGGTGCCCCAAAGGGCCACAACTGCAGTTTCAAAAATCTGAAAATTAAATATTAATATTGGCATATATTCAAATGCGAAAAAATTATGCATTCTGCGACACAAATCATTATATAATGTATGTCGTGTTTGATTGGTCCTTTTCTTGCTTAAAATTTGACGTCATATTTGTGGGTTTCTATTATAACCATTGTATCCAAAATAGATTATGGGGCCCAAATCTATTCATGTTCTACGCCAAAAGCCCTCAAAATGGTAAAACAAGGCTTTCAGGATAAGTGCTGCCCCTCACCCTGCGCCGGAAACAACAAACCCTCCAATATTAGGCCAGGGCCTAGTCCAGACATGGCTCAAACCCTGTCAACAAGATATTTGGGACCGGCACCTTCATCAGGGGCCGGAGGCTTAATAAGAAGCATGTTGCCTTCCCATTCGGGGCCAGCAACCGGACCCTGGTGGAGGAGGCCGGTCTGAAGGAGGTTGCTGTGGCACACCTGAGTCACTGCGACCCCCCCCCCAGGCTGCATCATTCCCCGGATGTCGACAACTATCTTTCTAGCTCTCAATTATATTAATATTCAGTATGCTGAGCATTTACAAATTTATACTGACGGCTCCAAATGCCCTGACTCTGGCTTGATAGCCAATTCATTGGTAATTCCCTCCAAAAACATTGTAAGAACATTCAGACTCAGCAACAATCTTTCTGTACATTCCGCGTAACTTTTGGCGATTAGCTTTGCAATGTGCTGGATATTACTTAACAAGCCAACTAAAATTGCTATCTGCTCAGACTCTCTATCATCACTAGAGTCCATCAAAAATAGAAATAGCAGGTCTAGTCCTGATATTTTAAATTAAATTACATTTTGGAACTGAATCACAAGTGCCTAGACAAATCTCTACAGGTAATCTTAGTTTGGTGCCCAATACATGTCGACATCCCGTGGAATGACCAGGCGGACAGGGAGGCTAAGGTAGGCCTAAAAATGAGTCGGTAAATATAGGGGTCCAACTAGCCGCAACAGAAATATACTCCCGGGCAAAGGCCTATGTTATGTGGGAGTGGAACAACATGCCACCCGATGACACTCCATAAAAATCTCCTTTCTCAATTGCCCGGAACACCCTCAGTGGGCCGCATCAATATTCTAGACTACTAATATCATTATTGACGAATGCATTAGCCGACTGAGGATGGGGACCAGTCTTTTGCCTGCTAGTGCGGGAAAGTATATTTTAAAGCTTGACCCCGTGTCCTCAATGTGGGACCCTTAATAATATCATAAATCCTACTGGCAAAAAAGATTTATCAGTGTACACATATCTGTCAACATATCTTGTGGATTGCCAGATTACAGATACAAAATAAATACAAAAAGTGGACCTGCAGCGTAATAAGATTAATAATAACATGTTTTATATTAAAAAGTTAATTGTAATATACATTTTCCCTTATCTGCGGAAATTCAAGTGATTTAATCATTTATTTATATCACCGAACAGCTTTAACAGCACAGTGCTTTAATTATTGCTTTTCTAGCAATATTTACATCTATTAACTGTCTGCCAGTGTGTTATATACTAATGTTCCTTTAAGTACATTACAATACCACATATATTGGGAATTAGTGATATTTAGCCTACTGAAGGGCAGATAAAATCCTGCCTGACCAAATTCTTTATACATCTGTATATCTTCCCATCAAGGGAGAGAACTCTCAACAAACCAAGTACACTGGGATAATAATAGACAATTCTCAGTAAAGCATTCAGAAGGTTACACCCAGCCAGTGTTTATATTGCGTATAACTGGCTATGTCAATGGTCAACAGTACTGTTACAATTTGAATATATTTGCCTGTAATATATGGTTATAGACGTTCTACTTCTGACATTTTAATACTTGGTGCTCATACATTGTGCATATCTTGATAATTTAATTGTAAACCTCCTGGACCTCAGGCAAATTGACAAATATATGCCATTTTAACTTAATTTAAATTTTAAATTATTGCTTTTTCAGTGGAACAATATACCAGTTCTAAAAGCTGCAGGAATCCCTCTATTTCTTTTTCCAACCCCCCCCCCCCCCCTTTCCCTCCGTGATCTAGCATGAGCCGTGCTGGGACGGGCGCATAGGAAGATGATAACACATATTTTAATTTAAATTTCATGTTATTATACATGTCTCTGTTGCTAACGGAGCCCTACCTCTCAACCATGGCCAATCTGATTGACCAAGGATTCTTTATTTTAAGCCATTTTTTAGTTAAACAGTTTTCCCCGTTTACTATTGTCAAGTATTAATAAACCCCATTTTATTGCAGATTTTATACAATATGGGAGGACCCAGTTATCATTTTTTTAATGTGTACTATAAATGGTTTAACACACATGGGAAGTAATTTTTTTACAATTATTTTGATCATATTGTTAATAATGATCAAGTTTGCCAATATTTCTGTGTGATATTACATATTGCGATCCTCTGCAGTTATTCTTAATGCAGTATTTTGCATATTTTTAATAAATAACTCTTTCATATCAGGGATTATCCACATTTTAACTTTTAATGTGTTAAACTACCTCTTTTAAGTGTCCTTATCTATGTAAATCATGTAAACCTGTGCGCTTCCCTGGTCCCAATATCTCAAAATACCATTCAAGCACTGTCTGCCAAAATTCCCACCCCCACTGGTGCTATCCCTTCATTTAATAAATACAAACTAGACAAAGTCCTCTTTTCAGGTGCTCTTTAGGGTGATTTTCTTTTATGTGTTTATATTTGTACAGTCTAGTCAGTTCTTTTTATTAGTTAAATCTTGTTTCATCTGTGTTTATCTTACAGTGCTGCCTGCTGTTATGTGTTTTCACTACCCACGTCGTCGTGAGTTCGATACCCACTCCGTGTTTTTTGTTCTAAGTATTGTTCTTTATTGTGTTTCTTTATATATAAAATATATTGTTAATTGTATACGCCTTTGTATTGGTCATTTCATGAAGATAATAACGTAAAAATTGCTAAACGATATCACTTTTTCGTTGGCAAAGCCTCTTTAACATAATAATTACCCTAATATATCACAATCAGATGAGTGTGTGCTTTAACCTCCAAATTTTACATCGAATTTGTGATCTACCTCCCAAATAAACACGGATAAAGGCTTTCGTGGAAGTAACAGGTACACATGAGCATGCAGTTTGAAATATCAAACTCTATTTAACCTTGGTCATAAAGCACATTATTACAAAGTGACATTTATTGAAGTCGCGTTATTATATTTCACTTAGTATATATATAATATACAAATAAAAAAAATAAAAAATACGAATATTCTATTTTCAAATTTATTTAAAGAAGTTTATTTCCAGTTTGATTGCAAAGTTAACATGAATTCCAGTAGTATTTCTTGCCTAGCAGGTAGGCAGGGACAGCGTCACGTTTTTACAACACATTCCAAACATGTCCAATTAACGACAACTGATAATTGGAAGGGGGGGGGGGGGGGCACGTCTTTACAAGGACCACCAATTAATGGTTTGTAGGAGGCGCAAATATGACGCGTTGTATTCACAAATACATTGTTGTTTATTGTCCTTGGGATTGAACGATAGGAGTTGTTTACCCTCGGGACTTCGGTTGAAACCATTGCCCGAGCACACAGCTTAACATAAATACTTTGCTTATATTTAGCTACACAATTCCCTTAATATGTCGGGAACGTTACATATATAGAACTTTGCAGTGTGGGTGCGGTGCTAATAATAAAAATATATGCTTAAAAAATAGCAAGATTTGTAAAACTTGTTTAAAAACTTACATGAAACACAATATATAATGTAAAGAACTGTATTGTGCTATCAAACTTTATACAAACAAATACTCTGCCAATTTAACACTATAGAATATAGTAGTATAATAATATATAATAATAATATTGAGGGATTTCTTAAATTTCACATAAAAGCACACTGTTCTTGTATAAGGAAACAAATGCCAATGTATGCACAGTTTAAAGGGGAGCGACTCTGCAATATCCTTTTGTCAGCAGGAATTACCTCCCTTATACTATTATGGAGTTAAACTGTACACTTTATGAATGTGTATAATAGACTATTATATTTGTAAATATGTTATATATGTGGGCAATAGGATTAAATGGGTATAGAGTTGTTTTCAACAGGGGAAAAAATAAAGGAAGAAAACTGAGTTAAACCAATACTAACATGAGAAAGTGGAAATTGGAAGAAATAGCCCAATTAGAATAAGAATAAAATGGACGGGACACATAATTTATGTGAATCACCATTTTTCTAGACCCATTATGCAGCCAATGCTGCAACGGAATTGTTGGAGTCTTGCTTACTTAGAGATCTGGGTAAGTTTGGGTGATAATCACCATGTACTATATGTTGTATTTAATTTAAAAACCAAGGTGTGAATACACAAGGGACAGTATTTACAACAACGACAACAAACAATGTTAATTATTTGCAGATCACTAAGTGGTTCAGGATTGTTTTCCAATATCTGTTTAATTTACATGTCTTTACATATGAAGATAGAGAAAATAGGTTAAAATATGCTTTCTAACCTTTATGCATTATAAAGGTCAAGTAGTAGTACTTGAATATACAGTGTAAATTAACTATTTAATTAATCGGAAGTTAAGTAATATATGACTACTTAAGTACCTTGCATGGGCAAGTATATGTTGTTGGTATGTAATACTGTCTTTATAATTGTTATATTTTTTTTAATTATGGATGTCACAATTGCATGACATGCTTTTAACTAATGCTGAGCTCTTGTAGACAGGGAATATCGCTTATTGCTCCAACCTGAGACCCTGTCCATTGAGATTTATACAAGATTGTTGGGCTCTTTAGTGGAATGTAACCTACCCCAGGGTGAGAATCTAAGAAATGGACAATCAAAAAAGGATGAGAATCCAATATACAGTAAAATTAAGGATAAAAATATATTACATCCTTACTATCAAACAGCTTACTTTTTAGGGTCTTTAAAAATAACACAGATAAAACAAGATATAACTAATAAAAACAACTGACTAGGTTGTTCAAATATATACAGATAAAAGAGAATCACCCTGGGGGCACATGAAAGGACAACTTTGTCTTGTTCGTGATTATTAAAAGAAGGGGTAGCACCAGTGGGGAGGGAATTTTAGCAGGCAGTGCTGAAATGGTATTTTGAGATATTGGGACCGGGGTGTGCACAGGTTTACATGATTTACATAGATAGGGACACTCTGCAATGAAAGAGTTATTCATTAAAAATATGCAAAATACTGCATTTAAGAATAACTGCAGAGGATCACATTATGTAATATTACACAGAAATAATGAAAACTTGATCATTATTAACAATAATTATGATCAAAATACTTCCCAAAAAATTAAGGAAACTTACATCCCATGTGGGTTACATACAATATATAGTACACATTAAAAAATTAATAACTGGGTCCTCCCCATTTTATATCAAATCTGCAATAAAATGGGGTTTATTAATTCTTGACAATAATAAATGGGGCAAACTGCTGAACTAAAAAATGGCTTAAAATAAAGGATCCTTGGTCAATCAGATTGGCCATGGTTGAGGGAGGGTTCCGTTAGCAACAGATACATACATAATAACATGGTATTTAAATTAAGACATGTGTTTAATTTTTGTTACTATCTTCCTGTGCGTCCGGCCCAGCATGGCTCATGTTAGGTCACAGAGGGAAAGGGGCGAAAAAGGAAATTGAATAGGGGGATTCTTGCAGCTATCAGAACATTGTTTATTGTTCCACTGAAAACAATAATTTACAAATTAAATTAAGTTAAAATGGCATATTTTAGTCAATTTGCCTTAGGTCCAGGAGGTATAAATTTAAATTATCAATAAAGATGTGCACAATATATGAGCACAAACTATTAAAATGTCAGAAGTAGAACCTCTATAACCATATATCACAGGCAAATATATAGATAATACACGGTTGGTGCCGCGATGGAGAAAGTTTATCCGGTGAGGCTTAGAAAATGAAAATAGGGCGAGCTTTCTCCTTCCCGGCACCTACCATGTATTCTATTTATCCTGATTGCTATTCAATTAAATTAAAAAACACCAAACACTAAAAGTTTTAAATTAAAAAAAAAATTCTAGACGGGCATCGACCTAATAACTCGATTGCATGAATGCGTACTACCCGGAAAAAATAGTTCTCTATTTCTTAATTACCTTTTTCAAAAAGCAAAAGTAAAATATTAATAAATCTTACTTGCTGATGTCAGTACGACACGAAAATTACGTAGTAAATCTGCTTTTGTTTTAAACAAGATTATATTGGTTTTTTAAAGAGTTAAATTACGTCACACCAACTACGTCATTCATTTTGAGTTGTAAGTTTACACAATGTAGTCAAACCAGAACGCGAGTGTTTTGCAGTTTAAAATACATGAAATCGGAATAAATATTTAGTGTTTCTGTGTTTTGGATGGATTATATTATGCAATAGCATTCAGATAAAAAGTGTATGGAATATTTGCCTCGAATGGAAACGGTGAGATTGATCCCTTTTCAATTTTCTACGATTTACTCGGATAATTTTAGTTGTGGGTGGAGGACAGTGTAACTGAAAGTGAAATAAATCATAAAATGTTTAGTTATACGTTAACATTTTGATAACTTTTTTCATTTCTTTTCATCGGAAATTAATATAAAAGGTTATTTCTTTGATGAATATGCTCTGTTGGTTGACCAAAGAAAGTATATCCACAAAGAATAACCCGCTGGCATCAGATTCAATTGTGTTGAAATGGAATAGAACTGGAAGTTGTTGTTAACCAGTCAAATGGAATGTGAGGACAAACAACTCATTTGTTGTTTAACTCTGTTAAACTAGACAACACAAAGTTTGTATCGATGAAAAACTCTGTTAAGTAGACTTTATGCTGTGTCATTCTCGACAATGTTATTATCCGGCGCGTAGGAATACCTATTGACGGTATATCACAGTCATGTGATCTACTGCCGGATATCAACAAGTTTATACGGTCACCGCTTTATTAGGTCACTGTTTGGGTTAGTAGCAGGATAAATTTAAATTGTAGCTTAAAGTACAGTACTGTTGACCAATGGGATAGCCAGCTTTACACAATATAAACACTGGCTGGGTTTAACCATCTGAATGCTCTACTGAGAATTGTTTATTATTGTCCCAGTGTACTAGATAAAAGACAAGTGGTTTGTTAAGAGTTCTCTCCCATGATGGGAAGATATAGGGATGTATAAATAATTTGGTCAGGCAGGGATTATATGCCCTTCAGTAGGCTTAAGGTCTAATTACCCCAAAACGGAAGTCACATCCTCAGGGTTACATGCTGTCAGTTAGATAATAAGCACATGTGGCTGAGTGCAGGATGCATATAATTTGTAAAATACAGTTTAAATGATATGTTTTGGTGTCATTTTAAAGGTATATATGTAAGCAATAAGAAAAAAGGGTGTTTAGTGCACTACTTTTTTGTCTAGTGGTTCCCAGCTTAATAACTTATGCCCATGTATTCATGCGCAAAATGGCAGCATCCATGCCCGTCAAAACCGGTGTGTTTTTTCTAAGGTAAATATTTTGAGTTACAACACATATAATTTTTTGACATGCTGTTTTTTCAAAAGGTTATGTCCTCATCTTTCCATCAAATGTATGGTGATATATTGGAAAGTAGCTTGGTCATGGTGAAAAGCGAGATCAAATTTTGAATATTTTATATGTAACAGAGAAGGAATTTATTTGCGCATGCGTAACCTTAATATCATCGATTCCCCATTTATATGGGATTGTAATGTATTAAGAGGAGAATTAGTGCATAACACAATGGGAGACAGTAAATAGATGTAAATATTGCTTAAAAAGGAACAATTAAAACACAGTACAGTAAAAAGCTGTTCAATGATATAAATAAATTAATAAATCACTTGAGTTTACCCAGATATGGGAAAATGTCTATTAAGATTAAGTTTTTATTATAGAATTTGTTCTTATTAAGCTGCAGGACCCCTATTTGTATTTATATTTTATCTGCAATCTGGCAGTCCACAAGATATGTTGCCAGAGATTTGTCACTGGTAATTTATTTTTGCGAGTAGGATTAAAAATATTATTAAGGGTAAAATCAATGTGTGTAGAGGACTAGGGGCACTGTGTCAGCAGGTGGTCGGTTGTAAAGGGGATCCTACATTGATGACAGAGAGGGTCCAGCTTTAAAATATACTTTCCCGCACTAGCAGGCAAATGACTGGTCCCCATCCGCAGTCGGCTAATACATTTGTCAATAATAATATTGGACGAATTTCTGGGCAATGGTGAAAGGGGCTTTTGTCCTTAAGTGACATCTATAGGGTTAACTTGTTTACAGTAAATTACAATTACTCTCTCAGTAAACCAATTAAAATGAATCCATTATAAGCCAATCAATTTCTTTAACAACATTAGCATTATATGGTCAATCTTAATATACGTCACTTGTAAATTATTTTCCATCATATCAACACCCTATACTATATAAGAGTCTTGATTATTAAACAATGCCACCATCATGTGCTTGGAAGTACTTTACGTGGTCATTAGACAAAACCCATGCAACGTATAATCTATGTAATGAGAAATTTGAGTACGGAACGATTAACATATTAATTAACAATACATTTAACAATATCTTATATTTCTGTATATTTGCCTAACACTCACTAAGCTTTATCACTCATTTACCACTGAAACAAGGTAAAACAACTACGCACACATAGTATACATATTTTGGATAGGTAAATATTCGGACAGAGTGCCGTATACAGTAGTATTTACAAAACGAATATTCGAATAAATTCGAATAACTACAACAAATATTTGAATATTGATTTTAGTATTCGGCCCCATCCCTAAAATAAATAAATAAAAACCTACCTTGTTAAGTTTGTTAATGCTTACAAAATTGGTACCATAGCTCGCGTTCAGTATCAAAGGGCAGTGCAAAAGAGGCATGTTAATTGAAGCGGATTTGAAGGCTGCACGCACATAATACATTACATGAAGGGACTACAGCAATCAAAACCCAAACGTTTTTATTATAAGATTGGCTCGCTATGATAAGTATTGCAAACAATTATTCGAAAACGGATCAAGAGATAAGTTTGTATGGGAGCGTGAGTGCGGAATTGTGTGCAACGGTATTTGAGGTATTGTGATTTGATGACGTGTCAGTACAAATGGTGCGTAAGACATGGTAGAACAGTGCCTGTGTCAGTACAACAGGTTTGGAAGACATGGTAGTAAGGTGTCTGTGTCAGTAGAACATGTGTTTCAGACATGGTACTAGGGTGTCTGTGTAAGTACAACACGTTTGCCAGACATGGTACTACGGTGTCTGTGTCAGGAGAACATGTGTGTCAGACATGGTAGTAGTAGGGTGTCTGTGGCAGTAGAACATGTGTGTCAGACAAGGTCTGCGTCAGTAGAACATGTGTGTCAGACATGGTACTAGGGTGTCTGTTTCAGTAAAACATGCGTGTCAGACATGGTACTAGGGTGTCTGTGTCAGTAGAACACGTGTTTTGGAAATGTTACAACGGTGTATGTGCCAGTAAAACATGTGTTTCAGACATGGTGGTACGGTGTATGTGTCAGTAGAACATGTGTACAAGACTTGATGGCACTAGGGTGTCTGTGTCAGTAGAACATGTGTTTCAGACATGATAGTATGGTGTATGTGTCAGTAGAACATGTGTTTCAGACATGGTAGTAGGGTATATGTGTCAGTAGAACATGTGTTCAAGACATGGTGGTAGGGTGTCTGTGTCAGTAGAACATGTGTTCAAGACATGGTAGTAGGGTGTATGTGTCAGTAGAACATGTGTTTCAGACATGGCACTAGGGTGTCTGTGTCAGTAGAACATGTGTTTCAGACATTTTAATATGGTATTTGTGTCTGTAGAACATGAGTTCAAGTCATGGTAGTAGGGTGTCTGTGTCAGTAGAACATGAGTTCAAGTCATGGTAGTAGGGTGTCTGTGTCAGTAGAACATGAGTTCAAGTCATGGTAGTAGGGTGTCTGTGTCAGTAGAACAGGAGTTCAAGTCATGGTAGTAGGGTGTCAGTAGAACATGTGTTTCAGACATGGTAGTAGGGTATATGTGTCAGTAGAAAATGTGTTCAAAACATGGTAGTAGGGTGTCTGTGTCAGTAGAACACGAGTTCAAGTCATGGTAGTAGGGTGTCTGGAGAACATGTGTTCAAGACATGGTATTAGGGTGTCTGTGTCTGTAGAACATGTGTTTAAGACATGGTATTAGGGTGTCTGTAGAACATGTGTCCAAGACATGGTAGTAGGGTGTCTGTGTCTGTAGAACATGTGTTCACGACATGGTAGTAGGGTGTCTGTGTCTGTAGAACATGTGTTCAAGACATAGCAGAAGGGTGTCTGTGTCAGTAGAACATGAGTTCAAGACATGGTAGTAGGGTGTCTGTGTCAGTATAACATGTGTTTCAGACATGGCACTAGGGTGTCTGTGTCAGTAGAACATGTGTTCAAGACATGGTAGTAGGGTGTCTGTGTCAGTAGAACATGTGTTCAAGACATGGTAGTAGGGTGTCTGTGTCAGTAAAACATGCGTGTGAGGTATAGTAGTAGGCTGTCTGTGCCACTTAAACATGTGCGTCAGAGATGGTACTAGGGTGTCTGTGTCAGTAGAACATGTGTTTTGGAAATGTTACAACGGTGTATGTGCCAGTAAAACATGTGTTTCAGACATGGTAGTACGGTGTATGTGTCAGTAGAACATGTGTTCAAGACTGTTTTAGATATGGTAGACGGTTGTCTGTGTTGTAAGTACAACTCGTTTGCCAGACAGTGTATTAGGGTGTCTGTGTCAGTAGAACATGTGTTCAAGACATGGTAGTAGGGTGTCTGTGGCAGAATAACGTGTTCAAGACATGGTAATAGGGTGTCTGTGGCAGTATAACATGTGTGTTAGACATGGTACAAGGGTGTCTGTGTCAGTAGAACATGTGTTCAAGACATGGTAGTAGGGTGTCTGTGTCAATAGAACATGTGTTCAAGACATGGTAGTAGGGTGTCTGTGTCAGTAAAACATGCGTGTGAGGTATAGAAGTAGGGTGTCTGTGCCACTTAAACATGTGCGTCAGACATGGTACTAGGGTGTCTGTGTCAGTAGAACATGTGTTTTGGAAATGTTACAACGGTGTATGTGCCAGTAAAACATGTGTTTCAGACATGGTGGTACGGTGCATGTGTCAGTAGAACATGTGTTCAAGACTTGATGGCACAAGGGTGTCTGTGTCAGTAGAACATGTGTTTCAGACATGATAGCAGGGTGTTTGTGTCAGTAGAGCATGTGTTTCAGACATGGTAGTAGGGTATATGTGTCAGTAGAACATGTGTTCAAGACATGGTTGTAGGGTGTCTGTCAGTAGAACATGTGTTCAAGACATGTTAGTAGGGTGTATGTGTCAGTAGAACATGTGTTTCAGACATGGCACGAGGGTGTGTGGGTCAATAGAACATGTGTTTCAGACATGGTAATATGGTATTTGTGTCTGTGTCAGTAGAACATGAGTTCAAGTCATGGTAGTAGGGTGTCTGTAGAACATGTGTTAAAGACATGGTATTAGGGTGTCTGTGTCTGTAGAACATGTGTTTAAGACATGGTATTAGGGTGTCTGTGTCTGTAGAACATGTGTTCAAGACATGGTAGTAGGGTGTCTGTTTCTGTAGAACATTTGTTCAAGACACAGCAGAAGGGTGTCTGTGTCAGTAGAACATGAGTTCAAGACATGGTAGTAGGGTGTCTGTGTCAGCATAACATGTGTTTCAGACATGGAACTAGGGTGTCTGTGTCAGTAGAACATGTGTACCAGACATGGTACTAGGATGTCTGTGTCAGTAAAACATGTGTGTCAGACATGGTAGTAGGGTGACTGCATCAGTAGAACATGTGATCCAGACATGGTAGTACAGTGTCTGTGTCAGTAGAACATGTGTGTCAGGCATGGTAGTAGGGTGACTGTGTCAGTAAAACATGCGTTTCAGACATGGTAGTACGGTGTCTGTGTCAGTTGAACATGTGTTTCAGACATGGTAGTAGGGTGTCTAAGTCAGTAGAACATGGGTTTAAGACATGGTACCAGGGTGTTTGTGTCAGTAAAACATGCGTGTCAGACATGGTAGTAGGATGTCTGCATCAGTAGAACAAGTGTGTCAGACATGGTAGAAGGGTGTCTTTGTCAGTAGAACATGTGTGTCAGACATGGTACTAGGGTGTCTGTGTCAGGAGAACATGTGTTTCAGACATGTTACTAGGGTGTCTTTGCCAGTAGAACATGTATGTCAGACATCTTAGAAGGGTGTCTGTGTGTCAGATGTGTGTCAGATATGGTACTAGGGTGTCTGTATCAATAGAACATGTGTTCGTGACATGGCACTAGGGTGTCTGTGTCAGAAAAACATATGTTACAGACATGATAGTAGGGTGTCTGTGTCAGTAGAACATGTGTTCAAGACATGGTAGTAGGGTGTCTGTGTCAGTACAACATGTGTGTTAGACATGGTAGTATGGTGTTTGTGTCAAAACAACGCGTTTGTCAGACATGGTAGAAGGGTGTCTGTGTCAAAACAACGCGTTTGTCAGACATGGTAGTAGGGTGTCTGTGTCAGTACAAAATGTGTTTCAAACATGGTAGTAGGGTGTCTGTGTCAGTAGAACATGTGTGTCAGATATGGTACTAGGGTGTCTGTATCAGTAGAACATGTGTCGTGACATGGCACTAGGGTGTCTGTGTCAGAAAAACATATGTTACAGACATGATAGTAGGGTGTCTGTGTCAGTAGAACATATGTTCAAAACATGGTAGTAGGGTGTCTGTGGCAGTATAACATGTGTGTGAGATATAGTAGTAGGGTGTCTGTGTCAGAAGAACATGTGTTTCAGACATGATAGAAGGGTGTCTGTGTCAGTAGAACATGTGTTCAAGACATGATAGTAGGGTGTCTGTGGCAGTATAACATGTGTTCAAGACATGATACAAGGGTGTCTGTGTCATTAGAACATGTGTTTCAGACATAGTAGTAGGGTGACTGTGTCAGTAGAACATGTGTTTCAGACATGATAGTATGATGTCTGTGTCAGTAGAACATGTGTTCAAGACATGATAGTAGGGTGTCTGTGGCAGTATAACATGTGTGTTAGACATGGTACAAGGGTGTCTGTGTCAGAAGAACATGTGTTTCAGACATGATAGTAGGGTGTCTGTGTCAGTAGAACATGTGTTCAAGACATGATAGTAGGGTGTCTGTGGCAGTATAACGTGTGTTAGACATGGTACAAGGGTGTCTGTGTCATTAGAACATGTGTTTCAGACATAGTAGTAGGGTGTCTGTGTCAGTAGACATGTGTTCAAGACATGGTAGTAGGGCGTCTGTGTCAGTAAAACATGTGTTTAGGACATGGTACTAGGGTGTCTGTGTCAGTAGAACATGTGTGTTACACATGGAACTAGGGTGTCTGTGTCGGTAGAACGTGTACCAGACATGGTACTAGGGTGTCTGTGTCAGTAAAACATGTGTATCAGACATGGTAGTAGGGTGACTGCATCAGTAGAACATGTGATCCAGACATGGTAGTACAGTGTCTGTGTCAGTAGAACATGGGTTTCAGACATGGTACTAGGGTGTATGTGTCAGTTTAACATGTGTGTCAGGCATGGTAGTAGGGTGACTGTGTCAGTAAAACATGTTTCAGACATGGTAGTGCGGTGTCGGTCAGTTGAACATGCGTTTCAGACATGGTTGTAGGGTGTCTGTGTCAGTAGAACAAGTGTGTCAGACATGGTACTTGGGTGTCTGTGTCAGAAGAACATGTGTTTCAGACATGGTACTAGGGTGTCAGTGCCAGTAGAACATGTATGTCACACATCTTAGAAGGGTGTCTGTGTGAGTAGAACATGTGTTTCAGACATGGTAGTAGGGTGTCTGTGTGAGTAGAACATGTGTGTTAGACATGGTAGTAGGGTGTTTGTGTCAGAACAACGCGTTTGGCCGACATGGTAGATGGGGGTCTGTGTCAGTACAACCCTTTTGTCAGATATTGTAATAGGGGGTCTGTGTCAGTAGAACATGTGTTTCAGACATGGTACTAGGGTGTATGTGTCAGTAGGACATGTGTTTCAGACATGGTACTAGGGTGTATGTGTCAGTAGGACATGTGTTACAGACATCGTACTCGGGTGACTGCGTCAGTAGAACACGTGTTTCAGACATGGTAGTAGGGTGTCTGTGTCAGTAAAAAATGTGTTTGAGACATGGTAGTAGGGTGTCTGTGTCAGTAGAACATGTGTGTCAGACATGGTACTAGGGTGTCTGTGTCAGTAGAACATGTGTTCGTGACATGGTTCTAGGGTGTCTGCATCAGTAGAAAATTGGTTTCAGACATGAAAGCAGGGTGACTGCGTCAGAAGAACATGTGTTTCAGACATGGTAGTAGGGTGTCTGCGTGAGTATAACATGTAGGTCAGACACGGTAGTAGGGTTTTATCGTCCGAACATCGTATGTGTGTGACATGGTGGTAGGGTGTCTGTGTCAGCAGAACATGTGTTTCAGACATGGAAGTAGGGTGTCATTGTCAGAACAACGTGTGTGTGTGACATGGTAGTAGGGTGTCTGTGTCAGCAGAACATGTGTGTCAGACATGGAAGTAGGGTGTCTGTGTCACAACAAAGGGGGTGTCAGACATGGAAGTAGGGTGTCGGTGTTAGTACAACAGCTGTATCAGACATGGTATTAGTTTGCAGTGTCAGTACAACTTGTGTGTCAAACATGGAAGAATGGTACGAGTGAATGTACAACGGATGTCTGTGGCAGTAGAACATTTTTGTCAGACATGGTAGTAGGGTGTCGGTGTAAGTACTACGGGTGTGTTGGACTTGGTAGGAGCGTGTCGGTATCAGTGCAACCAGCGTGCCAGACATGGTAGTAGATTGCCTGTGCCAGCACAACGGATGTTTCAGTCATGGTAGTGTAGTGCCTTTGTCAGAACAAGGGGTGTCAAACATGGTAGTAGGTTACCAGTGTCAGTACAGCAGGTGTGTCAGACATGGTTGTAGGGTATCGGTGTCAGTACAACAGGTGTGTCAGACATGGTTGTAAGGTATCGGTGTCAGTACAACGGGTGTGTCAGACATGGTAGTAGTGTGTCAGTGTCAGTACAAAAGGTGTATCAGACATGGTAGTAGGACGCCTGTTTCAGTACAACAGTTGTGTGACTCGGTAGAAGGGTGCATGTTTCAGTACAACAGTCAGGTGTGTGAATTGGTAGAAAAATGCATGTTTAGTTACAACCGGTGTAACTTGGTAAAAACGTGCATGTTTAATTACATTTTGGCGTTAGGGTTTATAAGTACATAGGGACCTTATTTTGGATCGACATTTTGACATACAAAGTGTTATTACGTTGAGGTGATGATTATCGAATACACGATTTTGTATCTTTAACTTTTAACATGTGCTTCCAATGAATTACAGGGTAGATTAATTAAAAATGTTTATCACAAAGAAGTTAGACAATTGCGAGGCGAAATAATTTGCAAGTAATTACTAGTATCAGTCATACCTTCACAGAATTGCGCGTAGGTTGATTCTGCACACCGTCGCATATGTTCGTCGATTTCATCTTTACATTTGCCTGTGTGTTTATCGAGGTCCTTTTTACATTCGTCCGTATGTTTGTTAAGTTCCTCCCTGCAGTTGTCAATGCATGTACGCATCTCATTTAATGCCGTTTCGACATGTTCAACTTTCTTAAGGGTATCTTGAGCGGTCTCCAGTAAATGAATCATTTCCCTTGATGTGAGCTTTAAAGCGTCTTTTTCCAGCTGTAAAAAGAAGGCGAGCGATTCAAAATAATGCGTCTAAAAACTATTACAGTTCTTAAAAACACATGTCATTTATTTGGCTTATTTGTTAAAGCCTTAAACAAATTACAGACAGTTTGACATTGAAATGGTCAACGATGCCTGACACCACTTGTCTTCCTCTTGGCGAAACAAGTAATATATACTAGAATGCAATACTTGCTTTAAAGAAGGAATAGTACATGTTTTTGATACCTACTGCAATTCAGACTATATCAGTTAAACACATGGATAAAATGGCAATACATGTGGAATGTATTTGTTGACGTGAGAAGTCAGTAAATATGTACATGTTGTAGTTTCTTCACAGCCTCCTGTGCACTGCTATCATGTGCTAACGACGTTGGATCTTTCAGCAGGCCAGTCAGTGTGGTGAAGATGTCCTGGAGATCGGTGTCTGTGACCTTACACTGAGACGAGTGACGGACTGTTTTGCCAATTTCACGAGCCTGATAAAAAGTTCCTTTATGTTATCAAATACTGCCTAATTATATATCGCAAATGTCGTTGCGATAACATATTACATACAATGTTTTGATGTATTGCATATCATGTACACCATCAGCATCGGTTTGCAGGGTTTTCCCTGGCGCACAAATCCTGCGTCATTGGCGCATTTTGTCATTAAATGACCCGCAAGAAAAACATGGACGCAATTTCTTGACAAATGCATCAAGTTTTAAGGCATAGAATTGACCCATATCTATGGGTTTTGAGCCTCAGAATTTTTTTTTGTCATGATTCTACTCCTGAAATTTCACATTGCAGACGTTATGTTGACTCAGGAAAATATGGTACATAGCGTCAGCCAAAGTTAATGACCTATTAATATTTACATATGATGTAAGATCAACCAATCGTAATTTTATATAAGACTCGTTGAGGCAACATATAAAGGCTTTTCACACCTGCTCACAAATTACATGAGTATAGTGATACAGGTGCAAAGCTGAAACCAAATGGCGGACATAGTGATCGTCTGTGGATGTTGGGTTTATCGTTTGCTATTTACTTATTGTTAAACTGAAATGAAAACAATGCTTATTTATGCTGTTAACAATTGTTAAACCAGGGGTTTGCTGGTTCGAAGCATAAAAAATCAAATAGTGCGTGACTGTGTTTACCAAAGGTGATCAAATATAGTCGTGCACACAATAGTGACGACATTAAAGGTACACTCTTTTACAATTATATGCAAAGCAAATAATGTGGGCATATTATAATTTGAAAACACTTGAACCACGTGAACCACTGTCATGCTTAAATGATTTAAGTTAAATATTACATTGATATGAGAAAATGAGCTTCAGACTCTCAGATAGTATAATGAACCTTCCATCACCATGATGCGCACATGAGACATAATGTATCTCTTGTACAATATAGATATAACTGTTGTAAACATGCCTAAATACGCTGGTAGTTGTAATTGTAACTGTTGTTTATTGATCATTTAAAAGAAACAAAAATATGAAATATATTTAAAAAACAATAACGATATTAAAATTTTGAATGTATCTGTACTCATATTACTCATTTATAAATAAAATGTATACAATAATATATTAAATCAGCTGATAGTGTAAAAGTGAAAGGTATACTGTGTACCTTCGTCAGGAGACACGGCTGAGATTGTTTGCCAGGAGCTATGGGGAAAGAAAACTTGCTATCAAAGTGTTTGCAGTTCAATATAAAGCTGATGATTCCATTAAAATCTGTATCTTGAACAGAACTCTTGGCATCATATCCGTCCGGTGGGAAATAGCATTTCGCTATTTCCCAAGCTTTCGTTTGCCAGCATTGCGCAGATGTGTTCTTCCAGGAACACTTACTATACCTGTGTTCCTTTTCAATTTCATCACGAATTTTATCACAAATCTGCCCACTACATCCTTTTGGTTGTTTAGCAGGTTTATCATGCATGGATTTGCACGCGCTATTTGCTCCTCTTTTATTGCATATTCCAGACGTGGGGCATTTCAGCAAGTTAGCAGTGTAACAGCTAGTGCACGTGGCTGCTGGCGCCTGGAGAGTGGATCTTACAGCGCTGTAAATGCGCGTGTGAACATTCTGAGCCTCGATGTTTACGAAATCCTCTAGGCCCGTCTTTGCAATGTCTACTGCTAGCCACGCCTTCAGCCAATTCGTCCTTTCCTTCTCAGAGAAAACATCAGCTAATGTTGCCATAATGTTTATGTCAGCAACATCGCAAAATACGTGTTAACGTTGATTTTAGGAACACATCAGGCCTTGAACCTCATCCTGTAAAATATAAATAATAAATACAACAAAATATAAAGTTATGCAAGAAGTGTCACCGAGATACACCACATATGTTGAAAGCAATCACTATTAGTGGCCATAGTTTAACGTATCGATTTTAGACAATACTACTTTGATTCTTTTGAATATAGACAGCATATAATATATGCTCCGCGAAAGACGGTCGGACCTCTGACATTGCCGATAAAAAAGCCGTGAGGCCTGGGAAAAACTGTCCAAATACTGGTCCTCGGGTCCGGTGAAAATTTTGGTAAAAAATATTTTATGACAGCGATTGCTGTATCTGTTTCCACAACAGTCATAACGTCATACTTGAGGTTCACTGATTGCGTTGAAGACGTTGAAGGGACTTTCACAAATACAACTGAATTCATATATATCTTGAAAAATTAACATGCTGATAGCACATGTGTAGCTTTAGTTAATAAAGCACTCTGAAGTGTATATTGTTTTAGTTTTCTTTGATGATCTTGTTTTTATCGTATGTAAGAGTTTCTTACAAAAAATAAGTGGCCAGTAATAGTTTGTCCGGGCCAGTAATATTTGGGGCATTACCGGTCCTCTTGGCCAGTTATAAATGCACAACTTTCGCGAAGACTGCTATCGCCCTATTGGTTTAATTCCTACACAGTGGAACTCCAGACGGTTGGTTATTACCGCAATAGCCCACATTTACCCATCAATTATTTCCTAATTAAAACGTGTTGTTCTAGTTGTGTTAACATGATAGTTTATTCATTTTTATTAAATAACTTCAAGTTTCGTTCATTTTGTTTTCAGGGATGCAGAATATTGCAAGATGCTTTGACTTCACTGACTAGCGCATGTGAACGTACGTTTTGAAGGATGGAAAGGTTGAATATTTTATGACAGAGATAATGGTATGGTTAGGATGATGAAGGAATTAATTATCAAGATATCTATGATAGTGGTATAGCATCGCCTAAAAAGCTGACTATGATGGTTGTTTGAAATGATGATTATAGTATGAAGAGCACTTAAGATGCTGATTATGATGATTGTTTTTACCTCTTGTCAGTGTAAAAATCATTATAAAAGTATTAACTAAAATATAATATGCATTGAATACCTACACAGTTTAAATGATATTGTTTTGCAATTAAACTTAAGCCCCTTACCTTGAACACATGATTTACGTTATATCCTCGCAGAATCCCACCACTTATTTACAGCTGGATTTCCATTACTCTAATAATAGACCACGGGAAAACACTCAAGGTTTCATGATAAAGCCTATAGATCTATAGCAATTACTCTACTGTCTGCATATCCAAGTTAACATACACTTTATAACTATACAATACAATAAAAAGTTTATTCGGCAATTTAAGGTCACAGGCCCACAATACAGCAGTGTAATTATAACAGTATACAAGTTTAAGTGATGAAAGAACATTATTTAATGAACATTACAAAAATGTTAAATTATAAATATAGATTGTAGATGAACACAAACAGTTTATACTGTTATAATATTATAATATTTTATGGATATGGCAATAACTATGACAAATGTATATTTACAAAGGAATCATACTAACAAAATGAGTATTTACAAAAGGTTTGTTGTGAGTTTTCATGAATTCCTCTCTTAACTTGTCACAAGGAAATAAATATTTTGCAACCAATAATATATGTACATGTATGTCTTTACTGTTTGATAAGATTGCATTAAACAGATATGCATAATTACCATAATTTCGTGGGTTACCATAATTTCGTGGCCGTTTAAAACTAATAGAATTTTTGCTTGTGCATCCGAAAACATCGTTCGAATTAATATAACTTTTTAGTGAATAGAAATTTTTGCAGTATGTGTAAAGGAAATCCTATTAAATGTCAACAAGTAAGTGACTTGGTCATTTAAATCACCAATTAATGACATTAAATACACAAATTATTCACTATTGTACAACTATTTGGGAATTAAATTCATGAAATTTCGTTCTAAAAAAATCGTATGTTTAATACAGTTTTCCAAGAATAATTGCATGCATGATTATCTCCCTTGTGTTTATTTCTCACTGGCATTTTGCTATTTTCGTGTAAAAAAAATACATAAACAATCCCCCTTCCCTAAATCTGACTGACATTTTCAAACTTTTAACTTGAAGTTAGCATTCCTACCCGTGACTCGCTGCGTGCAATTTTAGCATTTATTTAATATTTGCGAACAATAACTAACACAATAGATCTTTATAGATTCATGAAGCCTTAAGTTAAACCTGCACAACGAAAATTGAACAAGTGTGTAGATTTTGTCAGGCCTATATTGTTACCTTTTAAAAAATATGATAAGGACTGTGTATTTATAATGATAAAATTAAAAAAAAAAAAAGTTTTGATAAAGTTTTCGTTCTTTGATCAGCCCAGGCTCCAGCTCAAACAAAGTGAAACTAAATTGATGCTGTAAACACTCTTTTCCAACCAAAGTAGGCCAGCCAATCAGAACGCACGAAATTATGAGAAGCTTTCATACGATACAGATCAGTAGGGTCAGGTACAATAACATAAAATATACGTGAAATAGCAACAAAAAATCGGTATTTTAATTACTTTGTTTGCAAAGCGTAGATTGCAAATTATGTTTTATTGAACTCAGAGGTGAGAGAACAGAATGTATTAACGCGAATGCGCCACAATCGTAAATAAGGCCCACAAAATTAGGGTGACACGGCGCATATACTTTTGGGATGATTAAGCCACTGAGGAATAAAAATCGTCTGTCTTAACCCATTATACAATGGACACAACATAAACATATGATATTTGTCTTCTTTGTATAAACTTGTTGTGAGAGTACACAATACATACAGTATCCAAATTCACAGCTTATATCCAAGTGTCGTCCTTTTTCAACAATACAGGGATTCATCTGTATTTTACCCGTATATATAGCAATTTCCAATTCATCAATGATGTAAGACATTTATTGATACATTAATACAGACCAACTTGCCTTCTGAAAACTCGACGCTAACGTTAAAATTGGTATAACAAATAATTTGTGTGGCAAGTGTATCAATGACAGCTATTTTATATATTAGCAGCGTATTTAAATAGCTACCACAGAGTAAAATTTTTTTTTCCAATATATATGTAGTGTTATACATCATTAGAAAGGTCTAAGTGAGCCTATCAATTATCTGAAAGAATTTTTGAAATTGGTGTACCCGTTGAAGAGTTATGTCCCTTTGAATATTTGGAATTTACGATTCTTTCTGCCGAAAATCAAGTTTTTATGACATATCACTATTTTGTTGTAAAGCATGCAAATATTGTATATGTATTTAACAGTTTTAATCTAAATATGTTTAAAATAAAGAAAATGAAGAAAATAAGTGTCATTTCAATGAGTTACAACCCTTTGAATATTAACATTATCTATATATAAAAAAGGACAGAGTGAATTTCTGCCAACATCAGCTTTGCAATGCCATGCCGTTTGTACCGACGTGAATGTCAATAAAATTGGTAAACCATACATAAACCATTTAACATGAGAAACAATCCCTTATTTGATCTGCAATAAAATCAAATACAGGTACCTGCAATAGTCTATGTCTTTATAATAACGTCACCAGCTTGGTAGTCCTTGGTGAGTTCCACAGCATACACAGCACAGTCATTTTCGTAGAGCACGTTAAACCAGGCCGGATATCCAGGAACCTGCAAAAGTAAATATACAAAGTTTAGGCATCATGTTTTATGCTATTGTGATATTATATTTCTACTAAAAGTGATTCCATAAGGCCAGTATTTCCAGTATATGATCAATGATTAAAATATGAAAACCATATAAAGGAGCAACAACATTAGCATTTATGTATCTGAAAACTACCGGTAAGTTAGACATCTTTTAGTATGTTTAATGTACTTATCAAGGGGTAAATACACATTAGTTAGTTATTTGTTTTATACAATTGGTGATGTTGATGTACATAAGGCCAACCTTTAAAAATAATTAGTTTGCAATTGCCTGCCCAAAGTTGATACTAATGGGTTGGTTAGTTCTATGTACAGTTTAAAGATAGTGGACATAAATAATAGCTTCTTATTAATCTTAACCCAAATTATAAATTACATTAAATCTTAAAAATAAACCATGTAACAACTTATGACTATGAGATATGATGTTTCGGTTCTATCGGTAGGTAATGATAAACAAATATATTTTTCATGTTGGCCTTACTATCCCTGTAATGCTAATTAATACCTGAGATATTACAGTGCCTTTATACCAGGAAACTTTGCCATCATCTAACCATTTATGATCTATATTTTTCCCTACTAACAAATGAATGTCACTTTCTGGTGTGGGAATTTCATATGCACCCTTAACTAATTTTATAAGATTTTCTTTAAGTTCATCAACTGTTAATTGTAATCGTTGACCATTCACGGTCTTGGAGAAAGCATATACATTTTGATTTTCACTTTTTTGTTTAAATACATTTTTTCTGAACCGCAATTGTGCTTTCAATGCTTCATCTTTTTGTTTTGTTGAATTTAATTCAGCTACTTCTTTGTTGACCTGATCTTCAGTCTGCCACAAACCATAATACATAATGTCGTTTGTCTCCTTTTCCAGTTTTTCTACTCTTTTCTTCTCCAATAATTCTTTTCTTTTAAATTCCTCGTGTTGTTTTTCCAGCCTCTGTTGCCATATTTCTTCTTCCCTTTGTTTGAATTTTTCTCTTTCTTTTCCTACTGCCTTACTACATTCAATAATAAGCTGTGATGCATCTTGTCTGTGTGAAAGCCACTCTGCTGTTTTATTTAAAGAAAAAGTGATGTGTGATTCTAATGCAAGTGTTGAAATGTTGGGTTTGACGGACATTATATGATCAGCATATGAAAATATTCTTTCAGGATATTTGTTGTGTTTGTCGACACTTGATGTTTCTTGCAGGTCAAGATTTTCATGGATTCCTCCGGGCAGATGATCAACATACTGTTTTTCAATTAGCGTTACCATTGCTGGTAAAATCACAGATAAGATGGTAAAGACATGATTGTCAATGCAGGATGGTTTCAGTAACTCTTCAAGAATCTTGTCATTTTTAGTTGGAACATCTTCATAAAGTTTTAAATTTCCTGATACAAAACTTTCTATTTTTTGAACTGATTCATGTAAAAATTCTATCAGTCGCGCATACCTTTTATTCATATCACTTATAGAAATGTCTCTGTCTTCTATCACATTCCACAATGGAGTTGTAATGACTTTTGAAATGAGGCCTAAACTTTTACACCCGGCAATAAAAAACGGTTGTTTCAAATCAAACAGTACAGATTTCAACAGCTCATTTAATGTTGGAGATTTTTCAAGGTATGAAATCATATGTTCATGCAAATAAAACACATGTCCAGCATTAGTGAAGAGTATGTTAAACCTGTTTCCTTTTAATGGTTGTAGGGGCAATCCATGCATACCATTTGATTTCAAAAACCCAGAAATAAAAGTTACAAAATTAGAATGGCAGCCGTTCTTCTGATCACCTCGTTTTGCGAAACCTTTACATGCTGTGAAAATACTTCTTAATGTTCCAGACTGTCCGCTTTTATTAAATGTAACATTATGTATTGGCACATGATCGTCAAAATGACTTTTTTCTACTTGGAACAAACATTTACCTGATACTTCAGCCATGTGGACAAGAGTGTGCAAACCACAGAAAAAATTATTCATTTTTGCCACTGCTGCTTTTTCTTCTTCTTCCATCTTATTGTAATTGTCATAGATTTTTGGTAAAATTTCATTTCTATATTCGGCCAATATTTCATTAAATTTAGTTTCCGTTGCAGCACGGTCGCTCATTGTATTTTTTATATTTGTAAGAATTTTTTGTCCTGGAGAATTGTCGGAAGAACATGCACTGTCAAAATCAGAAAGAATGTTTTTAAATGTTTGCAATGTATAATGGCTAGATTTTGTTGCCATATCTCTGAGGCCAAGAAGTGTGTACTGCCCTTCACTGTCTCTAGTTGCAAAGGCACCCCACTTTGACCCATATTTACTGGTCTCATCTGTGTGTAGTGTAGTGTCTAATTTATCCGGACAAGTATCAATAATTTGCTTTCGAGCCAACAGTCCTCGTTCGATAGACCAATTTTGAATAGTACTGGCTGCTGGAAGTTTATTTGGTTTTTTCTCGACTAATTTCAAAACACTTTCAATGACAGAATTCATGTTTTGATATGACACATGATTGTCTAAAAGAGAATGCACACACATATGCAGTTTTGTATTATATGTCTTTGTTTTTTCGTCATACAGTTCAACATTTTCAATTTGTGAATCATTTTGTACAATACTTCTAAGATATTCGTTTTCTTCAAAAATTGAATCAAAATTTTCTTGTAATTTACTATATTCATTTTCAAGGTGCTTTCGTTCGTCGATAATTTGCTTGACATCATCTTCAGTATAAATTTTTTCGTTTTTTTCATGGTCAATTTTTCTAAATTTTGCGCGCCAATAGGATTCCCTATTGGCTGTTCGTTTCAGTTCTTTTTGCTTTATTTCACTTTTTTTTTCACTTTTTTTGAAACTTTCATTTAATAAATCTCTGTCTTCAATTGTACTTAATAAGTTGCTTTCAATTATATCTTTTTCAGACTTCAAGTGATTTATTTCAGTGGCCAATTCATTCGAAACCTTTTCATAAGCATAAGCCTTTAGTTCGACGTTGTCATATGCGGTGAAAACTTTTTCATGGGATGTGGACACTTCAGTTTGCTTACTTGATGGAAATTCATATTGTTTTTGTAAAAATCTTTCCAAATTATCTTTTCCCTTAACACGAGACTTACTTTTATTTAAATGTTGGAATTTCTTTAAAATTCGTTCCAGCTGAACTATAATTGTTGTCAGACAACAGTTATTGTTTGTCATTGGATGTAGAAACTTGGCAGTTTCAAGTAAGCCATTATTCTTTATTTTACAAACTATTTGGTCATTTGTCAAATCCATGGCTCTGAAAATGAAGAACATAAAACTGATACTTACATTACAAGTGTGACGACAATATTTAGCACGGTCTTCCAGTCTGGTGGGGAAACTAAATATAATAGAACTGAAAAAAAGAAAAGAAAAATGTAAACAAATGAAACAAATGTAGGAAATAATATTTCTACTAAACAAAAATAACTAAAGCGAAACAAAATTTACATATGTATTAAAATAATGCCAACCGGTTATCTCAGTTGGTAAAGCACTGGACTTAAAATCAGAGGATAAGGGTGTAATTTCAAGCATGACTTGTGTTGGGACCGGTCAAATAAATATTTCTATGGCAATTCTACCCAAACCTCTGATTCATGCAGGGCAGTTGTTAGTTACTGGCATTAGTATGTGCACTTAGTAGTTGTAAAGCAGTTTGCCCAGGAAGGGTGTGATTAGGTTAACTGACCGCTGTTATATAATTGAAATACTTATCAACAATTTGAAACTTCATCTGCACCAGCAGGAAAGAACTATAAATATAATATAGGTCCAATCTGTTGCATGTAGCGAACAATCTAAACAAATGAAAACAATTTTATACTAAGGGTGTTACATAGAAAAAACGTCAATTTCGTCGGAACTAGAATCTTGCACATTAATTTCAATTTTTGATTTCTTAAAACAAATCTCTGTGCTACATGAACCTAATGAAAAGGTGGATGGGCTAGTTGCCTTGGTGCATTTGGAAATGATTGATGGTGGTTTTGACTGGAGTTCAGTTGGGGGGACACACCACGTTGAACTTTGAGACGATATTGGTTCTATCCAACAAGGATCTTGTGCCTGTTGGAAAGAAGGTTGCTCTGTTGCATTTCCATTTTCATCAAAAGACACAACATTTTTACTTTGTGTTTCCAGAAGGCTTTTCTCAAGATTATAATCAACTGAAATTTCTGCTGGTAAACTGGTCAAAAAACGAAATAATAAACCCAAGCTTGCTGAATGAAAAACCAATCGATTTGAATTTGAAAAGAAGTCAAACTCAGGCTTGTTGAAATAACTAAAATCAGTGTAACTAAGCAAATCAGAAGCCCCAATGCAGTGCATGTAATTTATTAAACCATCTGGTGTAAATATTGACCGTGCCATTATGGATGTATCTAAAATACAATAAAAAATCATACTTTTCATTTCAAACATTCATTTCTCCGTGCCATTTCGATCAGATTTTAATGTTAAGTCACGAAATTTGCTAGTGTTTCGTTTGATTTGTTTACTTCCGGTTAATATATTTCGGACACAATACATTCGGACAGAAATCATCAAGGTCGAAAATGAGGTTGCGCATTTTTATGCGCAGCAGACGACAATTTTACAACGTGTTATAATGTGAAGTAAAATGATCATATTCCATGATTAAAAAATAAAATCGTTGCAACCACTTAACATACGGGATATATGCATGTTTTTCCCTCACCAGATAGCTTAAAACTCGCTTAAAAAAAGCAGTTAACTATGTTTTCCAGAAAAAACACTCCGAACAGGTGCGCAAGGCTGTTTTAAGTTTCGTACTTTCCGCCCAAATCCCGGGATTCCGCAGAATACGTCATCAGCGAGATTTTAAACATGTGACCCTGTTGGCCAAAATGGCATCCGACAATGCGGAAGTAAAAAAAAATCGGTCAAAGTCAAGTCCGATTAAAAAAAAATTACGCGCTTAAATGCAATTATTTCAACAATTAGTCGCTGAATAATAATTTTTTTCACATAAAATGCGTTATATATTAACTTATTCATAACAAACCATGGTTTATAACGGAAGTAGAAGGGGAGGTAACAAATCGAGTACTACTCTGTGGTAGCTACATTCAGCACATACCTTATTGCCGTGACAGGGAATTGAGACGAAATGCCCCAGTGGAGTTGACTGTTTCCAATAGTGTAGACGGTCCTGGACAAAAAAGCCCTAGTTGTTGTCTGCACTTGTCTTTGTCTTCACTGGAAGGAAGGCTCACATCAAAAACTTTCTCGAGCGAAGGTGTCCACCACGTGACGTTTTTCTCGAAATTTCTAGAACCCAGAAGGCCACCACGTGTTGTCGATTGTTTATTTTTTCAAAATTAAATAGATTTAAAATCCTACAATGTTTCTAATTTAGAGTTCTTTTGAATCCTCGTCGCCAATAAAGTATTTTACAAGAATACTCGAGTCTTTATACAGTTTAAAACCACCTATTTAATAGTTTAATGTACAGATAAAGTTCAAGTAGCTCTCCGCTCGAAGCCCGCCTTTCGTCTCCCTGCTGTACGCCCCGTCGCGTCCGACAACACCTTCGGTTACGCCTAAATCCCGTACCCGGCTCGCCCGGTATGAATGACGACCGTTTCACAACAGTACAAAAAAGTAGCTCGTCATGTAGGTGTTAGAATTAGATAAAGGCTAGGCGTCGGATAAAGCTTAAGTTTATCTGACACCCTAGATTTTCTTCTATAAAGTCATTTAGTGGTAGGATAAAAATAAAAATATAATATTAGGTTAGTGTCTTAATGTACTTGAGTTTATTCGGCTCGTCTACGAAAAGTTTACATGGCTCGGCAGAGCCTCGCCATGTAAACTTTTCTCTAACTTACCGAATAAACTCAAGTACATTAAGACACTAACCTAATATTCTTTATATACCGAAAGCTTATATACATCTAGTATCAAAGTAAACTATAATACGCTTAACGCAGACAACACGTGTATATGTGTACATGAACATCACATACAGATAATGTTAAAGTAAATTTCCGCAGCTGTTGTACTATATAGACTTTACGTCTGGATAACATAGTGCATTGCAACCTCGAGCTAAGCGGGGCAGCATTTCCGGCGATACAAACTGACGAAGTCAACACAACCTGTTGGAGGAAGTTTACATGTCTATTCAAAACCAGGTATAAACAATTGTCATTGTTAACACCATAATCATAAATGCAGTTAGAGAAAATACAATATATATGTCAGGGTTTTAAAATGAGTGAATGTGCTGTTTATAAGTCAATTGTTGAAGTAATAACCGCAAAACTTGTAACCAGGGTGAATTTTTTGGCTAATGCCATTCGGGTTGGTGGTTTTGTGTAAACGTTGTTTATAAGTACTTGTGGGGAGTTATACAAGGGAGGTAAAATTTTTGTTTACTTACTGATACCTATTGGGAGTTATCTAAGGGAGGTAATTGTTTTGTTTATTTCTTGATTACCCATATTTTTGGGGAAAGAGTCCGGTTATACATTTGGTATCAGTAGGTATAGAGAGGGAAATAGGGAAGTTATCAAAATATAACTCTCCAATAGAAAGGGTAATTGTATATATTTTTTTGGCATATTTTCCATCCGGTAGTTGTTAATCTAATTCACCAAAGTATAAATAAGGGATAATATTTTGAGTGAGCCAGTTAAACAGTCATTGAAGATAGTTATTATTCCTTAAGCAATGTTGAATTTATAAATGTGAGGGTCTATCTGATAAGAAAAATTGTTAATGGACTGTTCATTTGTTTACATCAAAATAGTTCATTAATTAATCCGGTACTTGTGGTATCTTCGTTTAATAATTGTTAAAGTAAGTGGTTTACATTATATGTAATTAATTATTGGACTGAGACACCTGTACTTGTCAGATACGGACTAGGCAGACTATTTACGTTCAGCAATAACATAAAGAGGATTCATTTAAGTGATCGCGCATGGTGTCTGGGGGAATTTGTACAAATAGTTGTACATAATCATATATTTTATTTTTTAGCAATCTGTGATATGGTCTTATTGTCCATTTAAAATAGGCGGTTGTTAATTAAGGGGAATTTTCTATACTGTTGAACGGTGTTTATTCTGAGATATTTCCCTAGAAAGATTTTAGTTGTGTACAGAAATTTAGTGTTTTAATGTGACTAAAATTTCTTTAGGATGTGTAACGTTTTGTTCTAAAGTGGGCTAATACTGTATCGTTATCGGTATTTGCTGATTTGTGACCCTTCATGAAAATAAGGGAGATTTGTATGGTGGGCTGTGAGTATCTTACACCTTGTGTGCAATTCTATGGTGAACTAATAGTGGGGATTCTATGGTGGGCCATAGTGGTCATATGCATTGTGTACACTTCTATGGTGGGCCATAGTGGTCATAAATATTGTATACATTTCTATGGTGGGCTAGTAGTGTCAAAAGTATTTGACACTTCATTATTTTTGAATTATTTTAACATAGATTTTTGAATTTGAACGTTATTAAAATGGTTGTTCAAGTTAATTTTGCCACTGTGGAAGAATTGTGTACTCTCCCAGGTATTGATGAGGCTCTAGCAATACAAATAATTGATTTTAGGCAAAAACATGGGGATTTGAATCTACTCCTGTTTTCTCAGATTGTGGGAAATCTTTCCAAAAATTTAATTGGTCTAGTAGATTTCACTTCAGGTAATGAGGGAGGGGGTAACAGAAGCACACCGATGGCATACCTTGGGCTGCCTAATGACATGGGAATGGGGTTGACATCCCTCAGAGAGACATCAAACAGAGCAGACCAAGATCTGAATACCTCTCATTCTTTGTTGGAATTAAGACAGCGAGAGCTGGACCAGGAGATAGCACAACTGGTAGCAAAGAGGCGCACAGATGTAAAACCCAAATCGCGTGTCAAGAAAATTCCTTATAGTAGACAAGAAGAACCAGTCAAGACTGAAGTGCAAGCAGCTGAGGGTATTCAAACGAGGACAGTTCAGACTCCCGTGACCAAATGGAATTTCGATGTTGAACATGGCACCCAAATTAATTCACAGCCGATCTATCGAAGTAATATCTATCCATCCAGAGACAACTACAGGACATCCAGTCCGAAATTTCATAGTGAATATAAACATGAATATGCAGAAAAGGATTTTGTTAAACAGCAACAACACCCCTACCCACCATTTGACAGACAAGAACAAGTGCAGTTTGAAAAGGGCACAGACAGTAGCTCAGCATTCTTCCAATTGGAATACCCCAATGTAAATGATCGTCAGAGAGGTCGCAGTAGAGAAAATCGGGGACTTAAAACTCGTTTAGAGCAAGATACAAAGCGGGGCGTATCATCACAAGGTTATACACTAGTCCCAAGTCGTCCCGAGAAGGAAGCATCCTATCAAAGATCTATTCCTACCATACAGAGGCTAGATCAACAGAGGGGTAGGTCACCCCTAAGACATCCACCGCGGGATGTATCATCCCCAAGTCGTCCACACCAGCGGGGTTTCTATGATCCCGACGGGGAAGATGATCAACAGCGGGTACGAAGCCAGCGTGTACGAAGCCTTACGAGGCATCGATCACCTTATTGTAATTCTAGATCTCCTTCTTACGAAAATAATCAAAGGCAGTCTTCAAGACATGAGAGAGACAACAGGTATTATTATACCAATTCAGCCCATGCCTCTGACAGATCACCGCAAAGAAGAAGGGATTCTGAGGATGACGGTTCACCACCGAGGAGGGGGGATCCAAAAAAGTTACCAAAGAATCTACGGTATGATGGGTCCTCGAATTGGCTTTCATTCAAACAAAAATTCGAAAGCTACCGCTCTGTCAACCGATGGTCAGATGAGGAATGCAGAGATTATCTCTGTTGGTGTTTGGAAGGCAAGGCCTTGGACTTCTATACCATTGGAATACAGGTGGATCAGCGGCTGTCGTTTAGGGACACCATGAAGAAGCTAGAAAGTCGATTCGGCTCTAAAGAATTACCTGAGACAAGTCGAACGAAATTCCAACAAGCCACCCAGGACCAAATTGAACCTCTAGAAGATTGGGCCGATAGGGTACTTACCCTAGCAATGCCTGCATTTCGTGATCTTCCGGATAAATTTACTCAACCGGAAATAATTTCTAAATTCTGCCAAGGTTGTAATGACAAAGAAGCAGGGAAACATGCCTGCTTTGGTCGCCCCCAGTCTCTTCACGAAGCGGTTGACCTGGTACGACATTATCAGTACATAACACAAGCGGTGGATGCTAGCAAGACGATTCGAAGTAGGGCAGTAAATGTTGTAACCACAAATACTGATGACAAACTTGCAGTATTTGAAAAAATGCTGCACAGTTTGTCTCTACAAGTAGAGAAACTGGTGAAGCTAAACCCTTCGACTGAACAAAGAACACCTTTCAGAAAGACCTTTAAGGGCACCTGTTACTTTTGCAAAATAACCGGACATATGAAGAAAGATTGCAAAAAGTATCAAAATTGGGTCCGAAATAAGAAAAATAATTCTCCGAACGGAAAGTTGGAAAGCCAGGGTTTAAACTTCAAAGGGCAGGAGGCCTCGAGCCAGGCATCCTGCCAGCAGTAGAAGTGGGCTCACCAACTCAAACTACAAGCAGAACTGCTCCTTCAGGTGCTAGAACTTCAAAGAAAGCAGACATCTGGGCTTTCCCAAGTCCGAGACTATCTAGTCAATTGGCAAGTGGGGCTTTATGCAGTCCAAAAACTACAACTGAATCTTCATCTTCCGTAGCTGCATCGTTACCCATTTCTACTTCACCGTCATTGAATGGGGCATTAAATGGCCCAAGGTCGTATGACACGTCCATCGGTACTTTGCAAGATCCAAACCTACAGGGCGAATCGGATGCTGAAATTATGGGAGTCATAAATGTCAGCAGAGAACCAACATTACCGGAAAGGACTGCAGGTAACACTACCCCAAAACCCGATAAACCTACTAACGAGACAGAAAGTTGCATTCGTATAGTTCGTGGAGGGTCATCATCCGTGGAAATAACAGTGGGCAACATTCCAATATTGGCAAAACTAGATTCAGGGGCAGAAATAACTATTATATCCACAACTGTTTATGAGAAGTTAAAAAGAAAGCCATCAAAAGTGAAAGACGTTCAAATGCAAATGGCTGACAAAGAATCAGTTCTGAAGGGCTTCATTATTAAACCCATTTCAATTACATTGGGAAGTCAGACTTTTAAAGAAAGAGTATACGTTGCACCAATAAGTGATGATATGTTGCTTGGACATGACCTTTTACACCATTTAGGAATCATGTTGGATATGGCTTCGGACACTTTGATACTAAATGGTGAACGGATATCGGTGCATTGTACTTTTAAAGAAAGCGCACCTAACGTGGCAAGAGTGACTATACTGCGACGAACAGTAGTTCCACCAAATTCGGTAGTTAGATTAAAATGTGCGATGTCATCTCCGTTGGATTCCGAATACTATTTTCAACCGAATGAAGATCTGAACCTTATAGCGCCAAGAGTGGTTCGGTCAAAGGGAGAGGATTCCATAGTTTGTTTGGTAAATCCTACAGATCAGTATCGGACACTAAAGAAGGGCAAATTAATTGGAAATGCTTTCACGTGCAGAACCGTGCAGAATTCGGAAGAAGATGTTGGAAGGAATGGAGATCCCAAACCTACCAAAGATGTGGGGGCGTGTCGTCTCATTTCTACAAATTCAAAAAAGAATGGGGTTTATAATCCCAATGAGGATAGTACAGAATACACTACAACAGTACCAGATCACCTCAAAGATGTGTATGAGGCATCTTGTAACAAGTTAACTGCTAACCAGAAAGCACAAGTAGGTCATCTTCTCATCGAATATGAAGATGTCTTCGCAAAGAATGAGTTCGACTTGGGAAAATTTACTGATATCGAACATTCAGTAGATACCCGGAATGCCAACCCGGTCAAGCAGAGGATGAGAAGAACTCCGGCATGCTTTGCAGGTGAAGAAGAGGCGCATCTTCGAAAGATGTTAGACGCAGGAGTGATACAGGAGTCGACATCAGAGTGGGCGTCTGCTCCTGTTCTAATAAGAAAGCGTGATGGAACTGTTAGATGGTGTATTGATTACAGAGAATTAAACAATGTTACAGTTAAGGACACTTTCCCATTACCATTGGTCGAGGATTGCTTGGACACGTTATCTGGAAATATCTGGTTTTCCAAACTAGATGCAAATTCCGCATACTGGCAGGTGAAGATCAAAGAAGAAGATCGGAAAAAAACTGCCTTCATCACCAAGTATGGCCTATTTGAACACGTTCGAATGGGGTTTGGATTAACGAATGCACCTGCTACTTTTTCCAGAGTCGTTAATCTGGTGTTGAGAGGTCTGACGTGGAAAACGGTCCTTGCGTTCTTAGATGACATCCTTGTCATGGGAAAATCCTTTCTAGACCATTTAAACAACTTAAGAAGTGTTCTAGAAAGATTCAGGAAACATGGTCTGAAATTAAAACCGAAGAAATGTATCTTCTTTCAGGAGGAAGTCGAATTCCTAGGTAGAATTGTGAGTGGAAACACTATTAGTATGGCATCAAAAGATACAGAGGTCGTAGCAAATTGGCCAATACCCACTTGTTCAAAAGATGTAGAGCGCTTTCTAGGATTCGCCAATTACCATAGATCATTTGTGAAAGGTTTTTCAGACCAGGCACAGCCTTTATATTGTTTAACGGGAAAGAACAACTTTAACTGGGGAATAGAAGAACAGGGAGCGTTTGAAGCACTGAAAAATGCTTTGGTTCAACCTCCTGTATTGTCACTTCCCAATAGTGTTGACCAGTTCATTCTAGATACAGATGCGTCAGACATAGGCCTTGGAGGAGTGCTCAGTCAGGTACAGGGGGGAGAGGAAAAAGTGATTGCTTACAGCAGTTTTGCTCTAACCCCTGAACAGAAGAAGTATTATACTACTCGCAAGGAGCTATTGGCGATAGTCCGGTTTACCCGACAGTTTAAGTACTATTTGTTAGGAAAAGTTTTTACAGTAAGAACTGACCATTCGAGTCTTACCTGGTTGCTGCGTTTTAAGGATCCACAAGGACAGATTGCCAGATGGATGGAGGAGTTGGCGCAATACCATATGGTGGTGCAGCATAGGGCGGGTGTCAAACATGGAAATGCGGACGCACTCTCACGAGTTCCAGACGGATTGTCACCCTGTTCCTCGTATATCTCTGGTATTAAGGTTAAAGATTTACCTTGTGGAGGTTGTTCATATTGCACCAGGGCGGAACTACAGTGGGGCCAGTTTATTGAGGAAGTAGATGAAGCAGTTCCTTTAACAACGGGTGGGTTGACTGTCGGGCTGGAAACTGAAGAAACCGCCGATGAATGTATGCAGTCTACATGGGAAGATGGAACGGGAGTGGGTCAGGTGACTATGGCAGCTCCTGACCAGATACCATGTGCACATGAACCAAAGAAAGCTCTGAACCAACGCACAGAGGAGCAATATGAACCTGTTAGAGCCAGTTGGGATCCAGGAGGGAACAGAAAAGAAGACCAGTCGGGGTTTCTTTATCCCGAAAACAGAAGAGACTTTACGTCGTTGGGGCTTTCATGTCCCGGAGAGTCTATTTCGGGCAATCTATATTCAGTAAGTGTTAAAGGACCCTATAAAGAGCATGATTCCATCAGCATTAGTGTGCAGAGAAATTGTGCCTGTACGATTACAGTACCCGAAGGTAGTCAGTCGGATCGGCCTGAATGCTGGGGATTCACTTTTCTAGAGCTGGCCAAGGCGCAAGAAGAAGATGGTAACATGAAGTTTATTATGAGCTGGTTG
Source organism: Congeria kusceri (assembly GCA_027627225.1). NCBI lineage: Eukaryota > Metazoa > Mollusca > Bivalvia > Myida > Dreissenidae > Congeria > Congeria kusceri. The sequence continues at coordinate 33,159,968 of CM051040.1, read as the reverse complement.
AAATCCAATACTGTCCCAGATGAAGGGGAGCTCTTTTTAGCAAGTCCGGAAGCCAAAAACTTTTGGATCAATAAGGAGCTATTCAGATTAGTTGATGATGTCCTGTTTAAGATCAAAGACGAGACAAGTGAACGGCTATTGGTTATACCATCCGGTCTCCGAAAAGTGGCCATGGAACTTCATCACGACATTCCTTCCTCTGGTCATCAGGGCGTTGCTAGAACGAAAGCTAAATTAAAGGAGAAGTTCTATTGGTATAGTTTATCAAAAGATATTGAAAGATTCGTTCTGACATGCGATGTATGCAGCCACAATAAGAAAAACAAGAACTATGGTAGGGTCCCACTTATTGAATATCAAGCAGGATATCCTATGGAAAGAGTCCATATTGATTTCATAGGTCCTTTACCGAAAACAATCAGCGGTAACGAGTACTGCCTCATGATGGTTGACCAGTTTACCAAATGGGTGGAGTGCGTTCCCTTGTCATCCCAGAAAGCGGAAGTAACAGCTAAAGCAGCAATTGACACCTTTTTCGCAAGGTTTGGTTATCCACTTCAGCTGTTCTCCGATCAAGGGCGCAACTTTGAAAGTCAACTGTTCCAGGCAGTATGTAAAGCACTAGATATACACAAAACCAGGACAACTCCCTATAGACCATCTGCAAATGGGCAGGTAGAGCGTTTCAACCGTACTTTAATGGACGCTGTTCGGTGCTTCATAGGCAAGAATCAAAGTACTTGGGACAAGAATATACAGCAGATTGCTGGTGCGCTCAGGGCTTCGGTGAACAGAAGCACAAGTTTTACTGCCAATATGTTAATGTTGGGAAGAGAGGTTAACACACCAGCACAGTTAATGTTCCCTCATGTTTCTGCTAGATATGAAGACCAGGAAGAATATGTTTCAAGGTTGATCGAAGATATACAGCGGGCTCATGAGACAGCCAGAAAAACCTTGAAATCCTCCACCAAACGAATGAAAAGGAACTACGACTTAAGAGTTCTCCAAAGACCCTATGCAGAAGGTGATATTGTGTACATTTTAGACACCGCCGTAATGAAAGGAAAGTGCAGGAAATTATGTCCCCCATGGAAAGGTCCCGCGCTAATAATACAGAAGATGTCGGCGTACCTCTACCGTGTTCGATTGAAAAACTCTGTGTTTGTGGTGAACCATGACAGGATGATGCCCTGCAGGGACAGGAAGATACCTAAATGGATCACAGACAATGGGAGGGTTAGTTCCCCAGCAGAGGTTTCAACCGACACTGTTGAAGTATACTGCACATGCAGAAAACCATGGGATGGGCGGTTCATGATTCAGTGCGATTTCTGTGATGAATGGTATCATGGATCTTGTGTAAACATTACACCGACAGACGCATTGGACATTGACAAGTACAGGTGCACTTTATGTAAAGGACGTTTGTCTTAGATTATGGACTTATGATTAACAACATTTCTGTTACAGGAATGGCTTCTTCAGATAAGATCATCGAGGAGATTAGGAATCTCCTTTGGGATAAAAAACTTCCCAGAGATGTGGACCAGTTCACTAGGAACCTGGCCATGTTGACAGGCACCAACAAGGAGCTCTCCAACAAGTACTTGTTGGAGATCACTCAACTAGCCAAGGACTCAATGAGGAAAGCAGGATCTCAAAGGGAAAAGCAGAGGTTCAGTTCCTGGCTGGGAAAGTTTGCCAATTGCCTGGACACATACCAGGTCATGGGAAGAGACTGGATCAGTGAGAATGTGTGGAAGTTGTAATCTATAAAAACTTCGGTAGAACAGGAATATCAACCGGGAAAGGGTAGCAAGGATATCCGTACGGATGTGGATAGACGAGTTTACCACGGCACCCAGATCATCAATGAGGATGAATTGTTGAAGTCCCCCATCAATCTGGATCCGATGGATATCGGCCCTGACCCGGAGATACTGTTGGCCACTCCCGAGCCCTCTAAGGGAAGCTCCAGTATAGCTAGCCCTGAAATCATCAGAAAACTCACTGTTCAGCCTAGTCCACAAAGAGCACCATTGGGGCTTTCTAGTCCCTGCTCACCTGGGAAGATCTTAACAGAAGGCAAGTTAACGAGAACCACCGTGGATGTTATTTGTAGCAACATTCCAGACAACAGTGATACCCTGTCAAAACCATCAATTGGAGCTTACTCCATGCTCCATATGGGCAAAAAAGTCGGATTTACACACGAGAAGCCGAAGGCAGTTGCTCCTGGGGCGTATCGTCCCAAATCTGCTTCAACTGCAACCGCCACATGTTATCGGGGAGAGGCGTCTCGTCCCCAATCTCCATCTGCAAAAAGGAGAGTTATGGATAAACCAACTGGGGCGTGGAGTCTCAAGTTATCTAACTCGTCCCGACGGAGACAGATATCTCCATCAAGAGTTAACAAGGCACCGGAAAAAGACAGACATGAACACTCCAGTGGGGCATATTGTCCCAAAACTCAGAGTTCAGGAACCCGCGAATTGGTATCCCTGAAAAGTGCACCAAAAAGAAAGCCGCCTCTGAAGGTGACTGTATTTGGACGTTTGTCAAATCCCGATCCGGAGCAACCACCTCGCAAGGTTCAAAAGATAGATACGCACCTGCTAACACGAAGTCAAAGGAGGGCCAAACAAGGATGTATCGTTCCCAACTGCACTGTTTCCATAGGGTACAAGAAACTCCATGCTTTTCGTGATCACATTCCATGCATATTTGATGAAACGCTTCCATCTGGGAATGAAGGTATCATTAGAATGCGCATTAAGGCCTTGGAGCAAGTGACCGGCTGGTTAATGGGGCGTCTCGGCACTCTGGATGAACTACTGGAGTTCGTCCGTATGCAGAAGCTTCTAGGAGGGAGTGACATCAGTGAAATCTCTCCTAGACAGAAAGATGCAATGAGCCAGTTATGCAGATACCTGGGTGTGACAGTCCCTGATGAGTTTCAACTAGAGCCAGCAAACTCAGTTGCTACACTACTCCACTGGAAAGTACTTTTAGTCATCAGTGCTCGCCTTCACCAGGACGAACGCGTCTTCTGGAGAAATACCTATGGTGTCCCAGAAGGTTTCCAAGTCGAAGATGAGTGCCGAGTAGAGTGCACCAACGAGCTTCCAGGGGCGGTAGATAGTCATTTCCATCCGGATAGGCTGGCACGAAAGGCCTCCTTTCCGTGGGATGGGAATATTAACAACCTGATCTATGCAGGGCCAGTGGAATCCACTCACAGAGTGCGAATAGAGGGGTCTGTTGTGGTTTTTTGCGACCCCCAAACCTACCCTACTTCGGCACAAATGCTTGCGTTTCCCAGCACCATTGGAGTTGCCTTGGGCATTCATCCACGACATGCAAGTCAGTCGGACCGGCTCGTTAAGGATTGGATGGATCGCTTAACAAGATTGCTAAGGTCAGAGCGTGTGGTAGCAGTGGGTGAAATCGGACTGGATCACGCTGAGCCAGCCCGATACTGGCCCCTGCAGATGGACATGTTAAAGAAAATTATCCCCCTAGTGAGAAACCATCACGTCTTAGTATTACACTGTAGAGGGATGAAGGATAATTGCGGGACTGAGGCTTACCTGCTTCTTTTACACCTCCTAAAGAGTCTTCCCCGAACGCAAAAGATCCACCTACATTGTTTTACGGGGAATTCATATGTAGCGGAACGCTGGCGGGAACAGTTCCCGGAGACTTGGTTTGGTTTTACAAGTATAGTGAAGACGTTTGACCGTTACCAACATGAAGCGTTAACTTCCATTCATGACTGCCGTCTTCTGCTGGAGACAGATGCCCCCTACTTCGCTTTAGAAGGACAGCATTGGTCTTCGCTAAACCAGATCTACCATGTTGCAGCCATAGTGGCAGAGCACCGCCAAGTACCAGTGGAAAGGATCCTGTCGGTGACGGCAGAGAATGCAAAAGCACTGTACCAGCTCCGGGAATAAACACTAGTATACATGGGGATTTTATGTCCCATATTGATCATCCAGTATCCTTTAACGTTTATGACACCATTAAGTGATGTTAAAAATTAGGGCTTTTTTGCTCTATAACATTTCACTTAATGTAAGGATATTTATGCTGAATTACATATCCTGAGTTAAGACTATCGGTTAATTGGTTAAACTTAACATATTGGGGTTTTTTAATCCCACAAAGAACGGTTTAACTTAATACATTTTAAAACGTAATCAATTGCTGACAAACCCGATTAGAGATATTGTGAATGCTTGTGCGTCTCCTGTATGTTGCAGTGGATTAAACCACTTCAGTTCCAGCCACTTCAGTTCCAGCCACTTCAGTTCCAGCCTCTCCCAACCCTGCAGAAGGCCTTCATCAACAGAGTTGGGAGGAGTGTTGTGAAACGGTCGTCATTCATACCGGGCGAGCCGGGTACGGGATTTAGGCGTAACCGAAGGTGTTGTCGGACGCGACGGGGCGTACAGCAGGGAGACGAAAGGCGGGCTTCGAGCGGAGAGCTACTTGAACTTTATCTGTACATTAAACTATTAAATAGGTGGTTTTAAACTGTATAAAGACTCGAGTATTCTTGTAAAATACTTTAGTACCTTTCATTTCCGGTTAAACGTCAAACGAAGTTACGACTTGTTTACTTCAGACACACTCGCAATTTTAGGGGGCAGTGTTCAATGTTCAGAATTTCAATATTTACAAAAATTAAACCCAACAATCTGTGTTGTTCCAATGTTTCTTTGTTGATGTTCGTGCTTCGCATATCCATGGTGTGTACTTGACACATGTGCTACTACGTGACTCAGGCCATTCTCTTGCACGACGGTTACATTACATTCACCCTGTGTTGGGCTCAGCACGGACTATTTTATGAGAGCGTCTCATTCATGATGATCATTCCAAGCGTTCATTATTCAAAATGGCGTCTGTCGTTTGGTCAATAACGATTTCATTCAGTGCGTCCATAGTTTGGACATTTCAATTTGTCGTAGATGCTGCTCATAAGCAATTGAGACGAACTTAGTGTGTAGTTTGCTCATGGTAAGTATTTATTTTAGTTTACGTTACCATCTCATAATCTCTTGAATTGTTTTGACACTGACCATGTAGTCCAAATAAATTTACTCATAAGGGACCTTGGCTTTGACAATTTCTGATATCCGTAAAATAAACATTCCTTTATGTAAAGCGCCAGGTCATATAAACGCACTGTTATTTGAAAACAACAACAACAACATTGATAAATATAGATAATTAGATTATTTTCCTGCTGTTACAGGTTTGATTGGTAATAATTGATGTTTACATTGCTTTAGCTTGTTTTTGTTGAAAAATCGCTTAAATTAGTATTTTGAGCACATTCATGGATATGACCAGTTTTTGGGGGGTTGGAGACATTACAGGATCATCCTATGTAAAACGTCTAATTATTTAGAATACTGACCGTGCTGACAGTTCATTAGTGTAATAAATAAAATCTGATAAGTTACGCAACAAGGCATACAGTGTTTCAGTTGCTCGCATTCTCAGGAAAGCTGAAAATTGAATTTGAAAGTCACAAAAATGGTTGCGAAAACTGGTGAAAATTTAACCATAAATTGTTTTGATAATGCATATTAAATTTATAGTGAAACTCTGTGCATACTTAATTTCCCTATTTTTGTGTAACCACAGCCTTAGCAATTGTGTTTTCTTTTCAGATGTTGACATTATAGGTGTGTGAAACCTGGCTGTATCCCTGACCCCGTCAATCTGGGACCGAAGCTTGAGTAACTGTATAGTGCCCCCCACCCCCCTTAAGGTAAAGTGGCAAAGTCAGCTCATTCTCTTGATGGAAACTGTTTGAAATTATTTAAAATAAAAAGCTATTTGCTTTCTAAAAACCTAAATTGACACATTGGAATGGTGCATTTATATATTTTGAGCATTGAATTGTGCTTTTTATAGTATTTATTTCCCATAGATTTGAAAGGTTTTGATGCAAAATTGCATGTGATGGTTAAAATAGATTGTGTCAGTGTCAGTCGAGTGCAATTGCTACTTACTTTATTTAACTATGTTGTTTCTCATTCTGTAGTAAAAAGCAGTACTATCAGACAGATGTAATGTACAGTTCCTTGTCCAGAAGAGCACATTAATTTCTGAATTAAGTAAAGAATTTCGGTATTGGCAAATAAAATGTGGGCAAGCATCTGATTTACAACCAGTTCTACTTTGGTTTTCCGGGTCCTTACTTACAAACGCGTATGTTCATGGTCACTTCTTGTTCAGTTCAAACACTACACCAGTGTTTTGCATGTGATTTTGCATGTCTTTTCAGCTTGCATGCATTAGCTTTCTTGTTGGTCAATCTGACTCTGAGGTTTTTGTCACTCTTTTGCAGCATTATAACTTCCTTCAGAAAATGAGATGTCATCTCTTGTGGACATCAGCGTCAGCAACCTGTGCTCAGCCCCTCCGAACCCGTCCAACAGGGCTTTACAGTGCTAGTGACAGTGACATTCACCTCTGTGTTTGGCTCTGAATGTAGTCTCAAGTCACCTGAATTTTAGTCACCTGATCGTAACATTCAAGATGGCGACACATACACCCATTAAAATTACAAAATTAGATTGTTATGTGTGTTGTGTTGCCAGAATTAGACCGATTAATTTAAATGGACGAAAATCTAAAGAAGAATTTTTTTTGGAAAAATGAAATTAGTTTTAAACAATGATAATCACTTTTCAAGCATCGTAAATTCAGATTCACCAACGGTATGCAGAAACTGTTACAGGAAGATAGAACAAACATATGATTTCATAATTCAGCTGAAGACTTCAGCAACTAAATATGTTACTGAAAGTGGTGTACGAGTGAAAAGGGGTGTAGCTTTCCCTTCAACACCCAAGACATTGAATCCAGGACCCCAGAATGCACTGCAGAACAGGTCAAGGAAGAAACTTAAATTGCTGTCACCTGCTAAACAGGTTCCAAATCCAACCCCTTCTGATAAGGTATCAAATATTCCAGTTATAGAACATTCAACCCAGTCTTCCACATGTACTTTACCTGCAGATCATGGTTACAGTAAAACTGTAGTTGATGACAAGACAAGGTTTCCTGTGAAAGTCCTATGGTAAGCGATTTGAAGGCACTGTTACAAGAAATTTCTGCAGGCAAAGATTCGACTTCGGTCCTGTTGCAAGAACTGCGGACGCAGTCCTCATCACTGACTTCAAGAACGCAAAGTTTCTGCTCAGTCCTGTATAAATACAGAGACATAAGTAGACTGGAGGACAGCGTTGATCACTTCCTGGATGAAATAATTGAAGAGATGATGAAAAGGTAATAGTAATAATAATAATAGTAACTAATAATAATGCATTTTTTATAACCCCGATACGAAGTAAAGGGGGTATACTGGAATCACCATGGCCGTGTTTCTGTCCTGTCTGTCTGCCTGCCTGTCCTGCCTGCCTGCCTGCCTGCCCGCCCGCCCGCCCGTAGACACAAATTTGTCCGGAGAAGTTCTCCTACACTTTTCAACGTACAACATTCAAACTTGCTAGGATTGTTCCTTATGATATGAAGTTGTGCATGTGCGATTTTATTGTCCTACGTTAAAAATGACAAAAGTTATACACCCTTTTCAACTTTGAATTTCTGAAACATTATTATGGTTACTAAAGACTTTATTAGCAAAAATATACATCTTTGAAACTACAACGTCCAGATGTGTCATATTTGGTATGGAACATTGTATTTTTGCCCTCTACTTAGTTTCATCAAATCATGACCCTGGGGTCAAAACTAGCCACACGCAGGGGGTCAAATATTTTATATAGACTTATTTAGCAAAATATCTTAAAATCTTTTACTCTCAAACCACAAGGCCCACAGGTTTAATATTTAGTATGTAACATTGTAACATTGTATTGTGGTTATCTACAAACTTTGTTCAAATAATGCCCCTGGGGTCAAAACTGGCAACGCCCCAGGGTCCAATTTTTCATAGTTACAACTTACTACATATTACTACTTTGTCACTACTGTGACAATGTCTAGTTAAATTAGTTTCAATAAATAAACTACACACGTTAGGGTTATTCCTTTCCTTTATTGTAATATTTGACATTTAACTTTTTTTTTCCAGATTTTCAACAAATCTTTACATATAATGATTATACTAAAATGCAAATTAATAATTATATATGGATAATTTTTTTTTATTGAACAGAATCACTTAACGTTGAGAGGTTTTCCTTGTTGCTTTTGGCCATATTTCTAAAATAATCACTACAAGTGTAAACATTAACGACTACTTTTAATGTGTACATGTAATTAAATTGGTCAGGTGCTTTTCCATGGTTATTACAATCATATTTTACCGTTTTATAACTGTCGATGTCCAAACATTTATACTATGGTATATTGAAATCTCAGAGTTCAGTTCAGTGCTATAATTGATAAATGAGCTGATACATTTAAGGGACTTGTTCACAGTTTGGCAAAATGACAATTTTCATAACAATTGTCATAGATTCAAAAAAGAATGTATGCATTATATGCAAACAATCAAAATAACACTCCTGGCTAGAAAAATGTTTAAAATATATGTTCGTCTATTGATAATCATCAATCGAAATCGAAAAATTAATATAGCGTTTGTAAAGCTTTTCATCGATAATTTAGCAAAAACGTGTATTACCCTCATAGCGTTTAACTTACTTTCAAAATTCAAAAGCCTATTTGGTGTACTTGTAGAGCGTTCGCTTTTGCTACTAGAGGTTCCGGGTTCGAACCCCGGAAAAGGCATATTTTTTTATTTTATCTTTTTCCTGGTTATTATTATTATTTAAAACTATTCCAAATATTACAGTTTTGTTAGTAAATTCATTTAATTATATTTTTCAAAAATATGAAAATCTGTGAACAAGTCCCTTTAAACATACATTATGGAAAATTAAACATTTTATAATGATTTCAGGCATTGTTGCTTGATATGGCAATACAGATATTTCAGAGTCCCGCTACTTCTGAAGGTTATGCTGTGTGTGGCTACACCTGCCAGTGAGAATATGAAACCATCTATTCTTCCTGCCATAGCTTCTGCTTACAGCATCTTGATGAAGCACAAATATGATAACCTCTCAGCGTACCACAGGTTAACGACCATCATCGCTATCAAGGGTGGCCTGGATGAAAGAGTCAGTATCAAGACCATTTATGTTAATTGTTAAAAAGTTAATGCTCATCATCAGGGATGTGGAAATGCCAAAATTGTTTAATTGTGCTTGAACCATTGCAAATCTATCCTGGTATTTGTTATCAAGCAATGTCAATTGTCTACGTGATAATGCCTTTATTGACTTGATTCCAAGAAATTGTCTCCTGTCTGATATATAATTGTTTGCATGACATTAATACTTTAACAAAATGATAATATCATTGCGTAAATAATTATATAGTAATATAAAAATATCTTTCGACCGTATATAAACCACATTTTGGCACACTGTACACTGACAATCAGGCATAGTACTTGTCCTTGGACAAGTAAATTACCTACTAGGGATGCTAAGTACCAATATCAGAAAAATATGGCATGGAATTTCCACACCCATGTTGAAAAGTTCATGTTATTGCACAAAATTTCGTGCTTGTTATTGAACTTTTTTATACTTTGTTGTTGAAAAGTTTCTGCTGCTGTTATTGAAATTTGACAACAACTGAAAATATGTTTTTATAAATGAATATTTTGCTTAAATATAAATGAGGAATTTCAGTAGAATTTGGAATATATGAGTCTGAATCTATAAACCCTGCTTGTAAATATGAAGTGTCAGAATAGCAAATACAATAGTCAAAACTCAGAAATTAAAAGAATTGATTTTCTTAATACATCTTTTATGTATTTTAAATGATAATTGACATTAATAAACGTGAATAACTGGGTTAAAACCATACGAAACTTAAAGAAAAATATTGTCTTAAGTGCTTTTGAAGTTGAAAATAAAGTGGGGTGGGGCAGTTTTCCTTATATGGCTATAGTGAAACCTTGTGAACACTCTAGAAGTCACATTTTGTGTCCAATCTTCATGAAACTTGCTCAGAACATTTGTTCTAATGATATCTCGGCCTAGTTTGAAACTGGTTCCGGTCTGTGAAAAATATGGCTTCAAGGGGGCGGGGAAGTTTTCCTTATATGGCTATAGTGAAACCTTGTGAACATTTTAGAAGTCGCATGTTTTTGCCCAATCAGCATAGAACTTTATCGAAAAATTTGTTCTAATGATATCTCAGCCGAGTTCAATAATGGTTCGGGGTAAAAAGCAAGGTCAGAAGCCACATTTATAATACAAACATGACAAAAGCTGCTTAGAACAGTTTAGTTCCTTTGGTTCTTAGGTGAGCGACCTAGGGCCTTTGGCCCTCTTGTTTAGGTTTATTGTTATCCTTGCTTTTGTGTTGATTTCAGTTTTGTTACAGTTACTCCTCTGCCAGTTTTTGGAACAGCAGCATTGAATACGCCCTTGTACAAGGTATAGTAGCCTGTTGTATCCCCCAGATATAATACAAAATTTTCTCATAGAATATATGTAAATGTTACACAGCAAGCATACTTCTTTCCATTAAAGCATATTACATGTATTTGTTGTGTAATACATTTCTTGGATTTCGTAATTTAGCTTATCAATAATTATATTTCAGCACAAGCATTATATATTGGCTTGATTTATTATTACAGTTTTAAACTCAATGAATCTTTTAATCAATATAGTATTTACATAGATGCACATTTTCATTAAATTACTTTATATTACATCATACATGTTTAAGTGCATTCACACAGTATTACAATTAATTGTTCTGCTATCGTGTAAGACCATGTAAATATGTTTATTCTAAGCTAGTTGCAAAATTTTTCGCCTACACAATAATTAATATCACAATGAAATGTTTTTTGTAGGGACAAACTAGATTAAACCAGCTGGGTCTGATGTTGTCATGGTCCTCAAGGATTACACTCCAGGAAGGAATCCAAGCGATGACAGAAAAACTGATTGCTGATAACCTGAAAGAAAATCCATTGATAAAGGTTACTGGTAAGAATTGAGCATGTTTCAGTGGTAGCTTTATTCTCTTACATGTGTATTTTTTTCCATAAATTTCATAAGATACAGTGATACAAATTGGAAATGAAATGCCTTAGAGATTTTTCACCCGAAAATTACTCACAAACATGTGATAGTACTACCCTGTTTATCAGTCCCCTACCGGTTCACCTGAGACTTCTCAAAAAGTACATGATTTCTTAAAAAAGTACTGAAAGTATTGTAGTGTTATAAAATTCTCATTGTTGTGCACAATGTTTGTAGGCACGAGATCGAATCAGTTGTCATTGTATATATATTGTAGACAACAATTCATCAATATATCATTGTCAGACTTACTAGTAGATATATGTATGCATGAAAAAATGTAATATGGACTCTTTCAATACATTAAGGGAATTTCTGAAATACCATCAATTTGCCCCTTTAACAGCACTGGTGACTTTGGGTTTTATTTCGTAATGTCACCTACAATTATTCATATAAACATGTTATAATGTATGTTTTCAGGAGATAACCTGGATATTTATGTGAAGACATCATCTCTCAGTAAAGAGAGAAGGAATAAGGACCTGCATCTATTCACAAGTAACATAATATTCAGTAGAGTGTCGACAATAGACATGAACAATTTAGTTCCTAAGGTCGATGTTTCAGAGTTAACCAGTGAAAAAGTACTTATGCCTGAACATTCTAATGACAAAGCCAAGTTGTTACATTCCTACACTGTGCTCCTTGCCAGAATATTATGCAAGATACCAGTTTTTCAACAGTATGGTAAACTGGTTCCAAAGCACATTCCACATGAATTCAGCGAAAAGATGTCGAGGAAATCGGTTGTACATCCTCTCCCTATCATGTTTAAGAATGAAACGAAACATGAAGATTGTATGGCTATCATGGACGGCTACGAGGAACAGCTAAGCAGCCTTTATAATCATGCATTTGGTATGCTATATTTTTTAAATTCTTTTGTTTTTAGTATGTAAATTTTGACTGATAAGAAAATATTAAGACACATTAACATTAATTATGCTCCATGATTGTTTGTTATATAAAAACATATGTTGATGAATTATCAAATTGCTAAACTGTTTGAGTCTAATATGCATCGCCTGATTGGGCATTACCCAAAAAGGTTATGAGCAAAGGCATGTTAAAGCCTAGCTTTACCTTCCTTTTATTATATGTACTCATTCTACTGAGCATGCCAAACTTTAACCAAACTAGGCATGAATGTTTAGCCGCTGTAAAGAAAACTATATAGAAATTATCTTGATAGAAACCACTGGTCTGATTTTAATTTTACACAAATGATCCATGATCCATGATTGATCATCTACCCAAATACTTCATTTATTTTGATTTGATAAAAACACAGCCGCCAATTATATATAAAACTTTAGTTCAAGCCTACTTTTTTTTGCTTGATTGCATCAAAAGCCTTACGCACTCTTGGAGTCGTTTCCTGGATTGAACCAGTACTTCTTGTCACAGGTGAATATCTTGAGAACGCTCCCAGAGTGGGGATCGTACCCGGGACCTCCTGATCTGTAGGCGGGCACCATATCCATTACGCCACTGCGACCTTCAACATTTAAAATCTTGTCAGAAACCACTAATCAATTAAAAAGAAAAAAATGTTCTTCGGTGGTCACTACCAAAATACTTCCATTATTTGGATTCATAAAATACATGACCACAAGGGGCCACAGCAATTTTACTTATTTGGCTATATAAACAAATTTGAAAATCATCTTCCCATAAACTGATGATTGGATTTAAAGATATTATCACATGAATTTTGCTTCGGTGACCCTAAAGTGGATTTCTTCCACCAACAGCATTTTCCCATATGTTATGGTATAATATTAACATGTTTCTTAAAGGCATCTTAATACTTTACAGGCAATGCTGACCTACTCAGGAAATATGGTGTATCAATAGGAGGTGATCAGCTCACCAGAGTTCGCCTTTGTGAGGCAAAACACCTGCGGAGTTTGTCTGTAACCTCAGAAAAGAGGTATGACGATCTACATCCCATTGTCTGCGAGATGTGGCATTCGAAACAAGATTTTCTGGAGGTAAGAAAATAAATTAAACCAGCATTAAGGGTTCCACTGGTATATTTTTTTTTGTAGCATAATTAACCATATTATTAAAAAACTTGTGTAAAAATTCGTCTCATTTTGGACATTTCATAGGATTTTATGGTTTTATGAAAAACCAAAATGTTCTTTAGCCATCAGCTACTGCAACTACTACTAATTATTCTTTATCTCTTAACACTACTATTACTGGTGTTACTGCTATTAAGATCAACATGTTACTTTATTTTTTCACTAATATTCTGTGTCGTATATAAAGACATATGTAGAGTCCGTTTAGAGACTCGGAAGGGCCTGTCGAGGCATTGTTTTATAAGAATTGAGGGTATTGATCACTTTCAGCGCTGATTTTGTTATTATTCGGAAGTCGTTGCATGAAGACAATAATATGTTTTTCATCTACAGTTGACTCATGTAAACTAAAAGGAAAATTAAATAAAACACTAATGAGTTAACATTGCCTGGTCATGACATTTAAGCACACATTGAAGTAGCCTCATTAGTGTGAAACCACTAGTATAATTTCATGCTTCAATAGCAAGAGTTCATGCTAGTGATTTTAGTAAGCAACTAGTTTGATGATTAGACTGGTGGTGTGAATTGATAACTATAAATTTAATATATTTTCATTAAATTTCAGAAAAGCTCATTTTCAACCACACTTCAATTTGCTAATGTCTGTTGGTGAGGGAATGGTTCTTGAACAGTTCCATGATTTCTTCAAGATGGAGGGAAATGATAGTCAGCCACAACACAAGTTCTTGGCTGATCTTACAGATATACAACCAGCTGAACAAAGTGACGTGCTAATGAAGATTGTTCATGAGTTTCTGACACACTATGGGTACGGAACAGTGGACTGTCCAAAAAATATTGTGGAACCAAGTTCTAGCACTCCAAGAATAGTTGACATTTCAAAGTCAGACAATAACCAGATCGTAATAAGATATGAAGTTTCCAGCAATGCCAACAGTGAACCCGATGAGCTGTATAATTATTGCATGCAATTGTGTCATTGGTACTTGCATCTTGCTGCACTGGATGATACTGCCAAAGAAGCTGATCTGAATAGGACAGTTGTAAACTGTCAGTACTCATTGCCTTTCTTCTACTCACATTCCAAACTTAGTAAATATCTGGTGGAAAACATTGATTAAGCACTGAAATGTAAGTACCTATTAAGTCCTCTGCAGAAGATGCGAGTGCTCGAGGGATCCTATGTCAATACTAAGGGCGGGAAAGGCAAAAACGTGGAAAGTGACTTGACACAAGAACATTCTGTCTGTAATCAAAAAGCAGTCATTAAGTCACTTGTTGCAAACAAAAGTGAAAAAGCAATCAAAAGAGTCACTGGTGCTGCTGATACCACAGCAGAAATATGCTCCAAATTTGATGAAAGTTTTCAAATTAAGCCTAAAAGTGGCCATCACTCTAAACCTTTGAACGAAAGTGACCATGACTTGATTTCAAAAACACTGCGAAAAATTAGGCCATTTCGTGTCACTCCTGGGAGGAAGGGTCCTGGATTCGCAAATGTTGGTGCTGTTCCAGTCAGTGTTGAGCAGATGCCAGCAATGAAACAGAGACTGAACCAGATAATAACAAGGTTAACTAGAGGTCTCCGTGTAGATGTTGAAGATGAGGATGATATTGATGTTTAGTGCATTTCAGTGAAATGGTGTATTAAAGGGACTTTTTCACATATTTTCATGTATTTTGAGGTTTTTAATTCAACGTCTAAACTAGACAGATACTTTATTTTTGGAATCTGTCACAGAACTTTGTCAATTCATCCATCTGTGAACAGGTCCCTTTAAGACACTGATGCTGTATAAAATGACAATCAATGATGCTATGATAAACAACTATATAACATTTACTGAACATTTATTAATTATAGGACAGAAAATAAACAAAATATTTGTATACTTTTGGCTTTTTAAATTCATTATTAGTGTGTTTATTGATGAGATTCGACAGAATTTTACAAAACTTAGTTGATTTTTTATGTTTGATAGACACAGGGTTTTACCCGACGCAATTTTCTCCATCATATCATAGACCCCTAAATTGTGGGTCAGAATCCCTGCTATTGTTAAATTTGCATCCCATTGGATGCACATTTTGCTGACGTGAACTTTATGTTATTGCTTGCCAAAATTAATTATTGCATTTATTGTTTATTAATGAGAAATTATCCCTTACAATACATTGAATTTCATATTGTATTGTTACAATTCATTCAAAAGGATGATTGAAATGCAGAAAAAGGAAATATCAAGTGCAAGTAATTTGCTGTATAATTTTTATATCTGCTCTTAATTATAAACATGTATAAGTATAATTTTTTTTTTGGTAAAATGATTTGACAACCCCATTTATTGACAGGACCCCTAAATATTAGCAATTTCAGTCCTGGGGACTCCTTAATTCTAACATTGATGTAAATCCTTGCAGACACATTCACATTATTTGTATAGCGGCAATAAAACATTTCTGGTAGGCCAACTTTCTGTAGAATTTTCGAAATTAATATATATAACAGTATTTACTTCACGATTTTTGACAAACGTTTATGGCCTGTATTTTGTTCATGAATATAAATCACCCATTTTTGTATCAAGTCAAAGATATGATAGTGCCTGTATCAGCTTGGTTGGTTATGTTAAGTATTATTTCATGAATGTAAATTATTATTCAAGCAGTCAAGTGTAAAGAAACTTTAGCCGGATAAACTTAATTATTATGAATTCATATCCAGTGATTACTCATTTCAAACATTGAAATTGTACTGCTATAAAGTTATGTTATAGTCTTCCAAGAACAAGACACTTTATCTGCCACTTATCAAAGCATAAGATACTATTTTTTTTAATTTTCTGTTAACCATTTAAACATGTGCATGATGTGTAACTAAACAATGAATAACATTTTAAATTGGTCATATATATATTTATAATAATGTTTAAACAATCAAATTAAAGACATCCACTAAGTATACATGTCATTATTTGATTTCATACAATAGCATTAGGGATATTTTTCACTATAAAAACTATTTTTGGTAATAGTAAGTTAATCATCAAAAGAGATATTGGTCATTGGTAAACACTTTGTACATGTGCAGTTTTCCCTACAAATAGAACAGCACTTGCAGCCTTCAATGCTTGTGTCCTTTTCAAATCCAAACACAGATAGCAGCTGATTTCTCAGACAGGAAGAATTATTCTTACAGTAAGAAATTATGTCATCATTTATGCCAGGAAGATTTTTTGCTATGTTTCTTGAACTGTAGTAGAGTGTAGCTGTAGCAGGCTGGCCACGCCTACCAGCTCTACCAATCTCCTGGAAATACTTGTGATGTTTCTTTAAGGACAGGCATGAATAATGTTTGTTACATTTACCGGGTCAAAACCCATTCCTAGGATGGAAGTTGTTGACACTAATCTTATTCGTGGATCCGTTTTTTTCAATTCTTGGATAGTTCTGTCAATTACATACTGATCTTGTCCTGAGCAAATTGCACTGTACAAAGCATCGTCAATGCTTGTTGACTGAAATAAACTGTTCAGATACACAATAACTTGGCTCACAAAACAAGCAGGAAGGTATTGATGAAACATTATTGGCTCATATAATGCTCAAATGTAGCGAGTGATTTGTATGAATTATTTATGAGAAGTCATTCAGTATGTTACTGGTTTTATGAATTTATATATAGGCTATAAAGTTAGTTCATAGTATTGCCACTAAAGACAGTTGTCTGCGATATGTTTTAGCTGAACGATGTCACTATGTAATTAATGCACTGCAAACTATGTACGAAAGTAACATATAAGTAAAGATGAAAGAAAACACATACAAGAAAAAATATACTTTCTACTTTGTTTCTATGCATTCCCCGCAAAAGTTACATAATGTACGTGTTTCCTCCTATAAATCGTTTAGCCACTGCACCTATGTGACTCAAAAACCGCAGTCGGAAATGTTGCTGTCTGACAATTTAATTTGAAGTTGCATTGCCCGTTTAAATTATAATAATAACCAGCAAAGATATTATTTAGTTGGTAGGATTAAACATTTGTATTATTAAGGTAGTTTTAAATAAACATTTATTTTAAGCATTTATTTATTCATTTATTAATAGCAATTGTTTCTGGTTGATTTATGTCAGTAATTCAAGAAAAGCGAAGACTGTATTTATTAAATCTTTCAAATAGGATTTATTAAATACAATGGGACGCAACCCTCCATTTATCCGTCACTAAGGTAATTGCGTTTGTCTCCTCTGCGTAATGTAAACTTTCACAGACGCGGTCAACTACTAGAATCTGAAACATGCCTTGCTATGTGCCTAAAATAGTTTGTATGTTCGTAATTCTAGTTTAAGTCTGTGTTTCATAGTTTGGCACGCAGCTATACTTTCTCGTTGATTTACAATGTCTAATGATTACAGTTAGAAACATTGAATTCACATTACAATGTTTTAGTTTTGATGTTGAATCAATGCCATACTAGTATATTAATATATGTTAATTCTTGTTTCTGACTTCAACATCTATTTACGACATATTTTTGATTCCTCGCAATTTATATATGTATTATTAGTTTTAACCTTTGATACTCATGCGCATTTTGTAGACGTGTATAACTGAAATAGTTTCTAAGAAGAGAATGTCAAAAATGGCTGTGTGTAGAAGAACACAAACACATTGATAGTTTCCAATATTATTGTACTCATATTACATGTATATTGGAATAAGTATGCATTTATAGGAATAAATAAAACTAAATACACAAGATCTGTTTGTAAAAACAGACATGCCCCCTATAGGTCTAGAAAAATCTCTGTACAAATTGCAAGGATGCAAAGTAAAATGAACGTTTTTTTCAACTGTTGATCAGTTTGACCTTGACCTTTGAGCCAATTACCTAATAAATTACAATAATCAATAGGGATCTGGTTGTAGTCATAACCCACCGACCAAATTTAATGACTCCACGGCTAAGAGTTCCAAAAGTAGAGTTTTAACAAGGTTTTACAACTTTTAGTAAGTTTGACCTTGACCTTTAACCCCAAGACTCCTTTACTACCGTAGTCATGATCAGCCTACCTACCAAGTTTGAAGAACTTAAATCTAAGTGTTTTATAGCCATCGCCCGCAAAATGTTTTACAATTATTCAATATTTGGAGTTTTTTTTACTGAATGGTACATGTAGGTTGGACCTACCAAGTTTGAAGAACATAGATCTAATTTTTATAGTTATCGCCCGCAAAATGTTTTACAATTATTCAATATTTGGAGTTTTTTTAGTCATTGGTTGGCTGGACCTACCAAGTTTGAGGAACATAGATCTAAGTGTTTTATATTTATCGCCCGCAAAATGTTTTACAATTATTCAATATTTTGAGGGTTTTTTTTACTGAATGGTAGGTAGGACCTACCAAGTTTGAAGAATATAGATCTAATTTTTGTAGTTATCGCCCGCAAAATGTTTACAATTATTCAATATTTTGAGTTTTTTTAGTCATTGGCAGGTTGGACCTACCAAGTTTGAAGAACATACATCTAAGTGTTTTATAGTTATCGCCCGCAAAACGTTTTACAATTATTCAATATTTGGAGTTTTTTTTAAGTCAAATAGGTATTTTTTCATTCATAAATAAGTAAGAGTACCCTAGTCTTTAATTATTGTTAAATTTCAAATTCAGCTATGAAAATAGAGAATGTGTGACTTGTTTTCAATCTTTTACTAAAATATTTGCTTTTAGAGTCCAGTGCAATTTTCGTCGTTCAGCAACATAACAAAATGATTAATATACCAGTAAGGCCATACCAATTTGATTCTATGCTTAGCGTCCTTGGGCTGGTAGGTTTTCGGATGCTTGAACGAAAAAAAACCATTTTTGACTATGTAAAAATCAAGTTGGAAAGCGTATAAAATAATGCCTATAATGACACAATTTGTGTGATTGCTTAATTTTATGATCTCGGTAAATGAATGACATTATAAATATCAGAAGTCATGATGTTCAAGTTATATGTGAGTTTTGAATGTATATTGTTGGTAGGCATCTTGCATTTTGGGTATGTGTATGACTCGAAATAAGTTTCTGATTTGGAATCTTGCATTTGTCAGTAAATTATCTACAGCTTTAAAGATCTAGAGCACTTTGAATTTATATGTTTGGTCTTATTACTATTTTTAATTGCCCTTTTTAGAACATACTTTCAAATTTGTATATATTCAATTTAAATAAGTTAAAACATGTTTATATGATCATGAAGATGTTATAATCTACATGTATTATTTTGTGTAAATGTCAGGGTTTGTCAGTGCATTATGATATGACTTCAGACTGAACTTGAACAAAATCACTTCAATGTGTTTTTGAAAATATTTGTTAAAAAGTATGCCACTAGTGATTTTACTGTTAAAATAATATGTTAATGTAGGTTCCAAATATGAAGATGATATATAAAAGTTTTGCAAGTAAACATTTGCTTAAACTTCTAGCACTGCCATGAATAAGTTATGAAAAAAAGGTTTTCTCGACTCATTGTTTTTGTTTGTTCCTGTCTGATTGATAGGTTTTGAAAAATCATGGGGACGCTAAACATAGAATCAAATTTGTATGGCCTAATCACATCTTCTCAAAAAGATGCAAACAGGCAAAACTGTTAGAAATCAAGTTGGTGTGTACCATGAGCCAAAGGAAGTAATGAAAGATTTAATTAACGCTTTTAGTATATAAAAGGATACAACACAGTTGGAATTTGCGGGAAATGTGCTAAAAAAATTCCAATTATTTGATTCAATATTAATTATGTTTAGTGTTGACCGATATTTTGATTGATACCCAAACATTTGATAAGATATAAATATTGGCCCTAAAGTATCGATACCCGATACGCATGGTTTACCGATAAAGAGCCCTAATTTGATTTAACCCAGACAAGATTTTACAATTTTTGGCCTTGCTTAAATATTTTGGTCAGTTTGACCTGGTCCTTTGAGGCACTGACACCAAAATCAATCGAGATTATTTACCATACCATAACCCATCCACCTACAAAGTTTCAAGAACTTTTGCCTACGTGTTCTGTAGCTGGTTTACCGACATACTGACAAACATATGGACCGACATTTGCAAACCACTATATCCCTGCTTCCTCGAAGGGGGCATGATTACAACAAAACGTCTTATAGTACGCTAATTAAGATATAATATAGAACAATTTTTTCATAAGATATAACATTTATATGCATACATGTTTACACTAAATGTCTACACAAACATGTCTAAAGAGAATGGATACCGAACATTGATAAAACAAACAAGACTACAATATGTAAACGTTACATGTCTACAGAATATGCATTTTGGACATGTTTACATAACATGTTTGCGAAACATGTCTACAACAGATGTCTACCGAACCTGATTGCAAAACACATTTACAAAGCTAGTATATACTAATATATATATACATATACGAATCAGACATGTTTACATAACGTGCTTACAGAACATGTCTACAAAACATGTTTACAGAACATGTATACATAACTTGTTTGCAGAACATGTATATATAACGAGTTTGCAGAACATACCTACAAACAGGGGTATACCTAAGCATGCGCTCATACGCAAGTGCGTACACAGGGCTGCATAACGATTAGGAATGTCTTCAACATCTTTACATTAAAGCATCGCCGTAGTTGGTCTTATTGAAAACAAAATTTGAATATATACGAGTAATTTAAAAAAATCAAAAACATAGCTTGTCACTGAAAAATCAATCTGCAGTATTATTAAAATCCCTCCAGGCGTTTGGAAGCTATAAAGCAGCAAAAGAAACTTTGACCTTTGATCTTGAATTGTGACCTTGACCTTTGACCGAACACCATGGGAGTTGTACACGACATATCGTCTGGTCATGGGATATAATAATCTGAAGTAATATTAAAATCCTTCCAGACGTTTAGATGTCATAGTGAAGAAACAATCTGCTATGACCTTGAATTGTGACCTTGACCTTTGACAGACAAGCATGGGAGTTGTATGCGACAAATTGTCTGGTCATGGAAAATAATAATCTGAAGTAATATTTAAATCGCTCCAGACGTTTAGAAGCTATGGAAAGCAAACATAAAAAATTGACCTTTGACTTTAAATTGTGACCTTGACCTTTGACTGATAATCATGGGAGTTTTTACGCTACACATTGTCTGGTCATGGGAAATAATAATCTGAAGTTATATTAAAAGCCTTCCATGCGTTAAGAAGTTACTGAGCGGAAACGAAAAATATTGGACTTTTGATCTTGAATTGTGACCTTGACCTTGGACAAATGAGCATGGGAGTTGTACGCGACAAATCATCTGCTCATGGGGAATAATTTAAAGTTATCTTAAAATCTTTCCAGGCGTTCAGATGGTATGGAACAAAAATTTAAATTCATACAATTGACCTTGAATTGAGACCTTGCACTTTGGCCAACGAGCATGGGAGCAGGTGACACATCGTCTGGTCATGGCGAATAATAATCTGAAGTTATATTAAAATCTATCCGTTAAATAGTTACAGAGCTAATACCGAATCCGGATGGACTGAACACTGAAAAAAGACGGACGGTGCGACAGCTTTATGCCCTCCTTTGCGGGCATCAAGAAGAGTTTATGATGTGCAGTGCCGTGTTGGAAATGGGGAAACTAGCTAAAAGTTTACATTTGAATTTACAAAATCGTTATTATTTCCTAATGTGTTTATACTATAAACGGACATACCCTGCTGTGCCCTTAGCGTATCTTCGACGAATTCTAGAAACAAAACAATGTACGCAGACATGTTCCCCACATTATTATCATCAACGCGTATCCCAGATTCAACCTCAGGCACACCCCTGGCACATCTTAAAGTTATCACTATTGGTCTATGATCACATAATAAAACATAAAGGGGCTATAAATATCAGTGCCCTTTTATTTTTGTTTGGATACAATTATAGTAGAACCTATCTAAACCGAACGGCAACGGGACCTGGCCGATCTTTTGATTTTTCTCAGGTGTTCGGTTTACCCAGGTTTTTTATTTAATGTCAATTTCCTGTACACGTTAATGGACGACATTGTATTTTAATGACATTATTATATTAGACTATGGATAGTCAATTTTGAAGAAAAAATGCATATCCATATATAAGAAAAAAAAAACAATTTTGAGGAAAAAATGCATATCCATACATATGAATAAAACAACAAAAACAATCGGACGTCACTGCAATTGACCACTGCCCCAAAGTGTCCTATCACTTTTTAAAACAATATTATAGAGAGTTATGGTTCTTGAACGCTGCACTGCCTAGCAACAGCGTCATAATTTATTCTCTTAAAATAAATCAAGTACAGCAACTTCATATATGTTGAATACACTGCTCTCAATGCAAAAATCACAGTGTGAAACTTAATTTATTCATAAAGGAATAATAATCCACACAACACCATAAAAAGGAAGAAACTCCATGAATACTATAAACATAAATTTATTATTTTTAATTTACACTTTTATCTCAGTGACATGAATCATAAAATGAAGCTTGATTAAACCACATTATACTTGACGGAGTCATGGTCTCCGCAAAGGACTAAACAGAAAGAAAATAAACAGAGGCAATAACTCTAAGAATATTGAAGACATGGTTATGATCGTTGTGATTGAATCATGTACTTTCATCCTTATAGTTCCAGTCACATTCACTTTATACAGGTTGATGTTATACTGCGCACAGGTAACGACCCGGGGCATGAGCAGACGGACGGGCGGACGAATAGATTAAGAGACGGAAGTGGCGATATCGATATCTACTATATGCCAAACCTTCGGGGACATACAGTCGACAGCATTTAATCGTAAATTAAGACACAATAACTGTAAACGGAGATTACAATAATATAATAAACGTGTATGTTATACAAATGTTAAAATAAACTAAAATTAATTTCTCACACGACTTAGAACATAAAACGCCTGTATTATTAAACGACTGATTATTTACATCTTTTGCATTCATTAAACGTGTAAATGTGCAATAAAAAAATCAATAAACAATCCAAACAAAAAGCAAACATAGGAAAAAAATCATTTACATTTAAATTCATTTGAACTATTACGAAATAAAATGTTTGTTTGTTTATCTATCCAAAACATAATGTTAATGATAGCAATTAGAAGACCATTTATATACTAAGAATATAGAGTACATGTAGACAAGCTTTATGATTAGATATAATATAGTGTAAACAAAATAACGTAAATCGGATGTACAAACAATGGTTTATGTTCGCCATTCATCTTAAAGTTTGTAGCATAAGACTATTAAACATAAAACAAATATTGTATAATGTCTATTCTAATTTACGATTAATAATTCAACATTCACCACATTGATAACATGTATATAGTACAATAACAAGAGCTGTCAGAGAACAGCGCGCTTGACTATTAGACCTTTTTCCGTTGGTGTATAAGTGAACTGGGCATTAATCTGTAAAAATACAAGGCTGAATTTTGGACAATTTATTCCATGATGCTGAAATTGTTGACAATTTTATATTCCAGGTTTCAAGTGCAAAGCTTAGTTTTGAAGTTAAAAAAACTTGTGAAATAAAACTTCATTCTAAAATAGCTAGGTGAAAAGGGGAATAACTCTGTCAAAATAAAACCAGACTTATGGGTAATGTTGCCCCAAATGCTTGAGTTAATAACAAAGGTCTATTATAAGTTCCAAGTGGATAACTGAAATAATAAGACACTTAAATATACACTTTAATATGATTATCTATGTACCAAGAGCTGTCGGAGGACAGCGCGCTAAACTATTCGAGGTATTTTAGTTGGTACATATCTTGGTTAGCGAAAAGGGCATAAATTTGTAAAAATACAATATATTTAAGTGAACCCTCGTATAGTTTAAAAATTTTTGGAACAAAAACTTCAACCACAAGGTCTGTGTAAACAGTGTGCTAACTCTGTCAAAATACAAAACACAGTTATGGCTAATGTTGCCCCTGATACTAGATGATACTAGAGTTGATGACAAAGTTTAGATCAAAGTTTCAAGTGAATAACTTAGGTAGTTTTGAAGTAACAAAACTTTTGAATATAAACTTTAACCAGACAATATAAGTTCAAAAGGGGCATAACTCTGCCAAAATACAAAACATAGTTATGGTTAATGTTGACCCTGGTACTAGAGTTGATGATAAAGGTAAGTTCCATGTTTCCAGTGAATAACTTACGTAGTTTTGAAGTGACAAAATTTTGAATATAAACTTTAAACAGAAAATCTATATGAAAAAGGGACATTACTCTATCAAAATACAATATGAGTTATGTGGAATCATCACCCTGATACTGCAGTTGATGACAAAGGTATATTCCATGTTTCAAATGAATAGCTTTTGTAGAATTGACGTTACAAATTTTTTGAATATTAACTTTAACCAGAATATCTATGTGAAAAAGGGGCAGAACTCTGTCAAATACAAAACAGAGTTATGGGGAATGTTGCCCTTGATACTGGAGTTGATGACAAAGGTTAGTTCCGTTTCAAGTGAATAACTTATGTAGTTATGAAGTTACCAATTTTTTTAATATTAACTTTTACCAGAAATTCTAAGTGAAAAAGGGGCATAAATCTGTCAAAATAGAAGACAGCGTTATGGGGAATGTTGCCCCTGAAACTGGAGTTGATGACAAAGGTTAGTTCCAAGTTTCAAGTGAATAACTTATGTAGTTTTGAAGTTACCAAATTTTTGAATGAAAACTTTAACCAGAAAATCTATGTAAAAAAGGGGCATAACTCTGTCAAAATACAAAACAGAGTTATACGGAATGTTGCCCTTGATACTGGAGTTAATGACAAAGGCCATACAAGTTTCAAGTGAATAACTTATGTAGTTTTGAAGTTACAAAACGTTTGATTATAAACTTTAACCAGAAAATCTAAGTGATAAAGGGGCGTAACTCTGTCAAAATACAAAACAGGGTTAAGGGGAATGTTGCCCCTGACACTGGAGATAATGACAAAGGTATATTCCAAGTTTCAAGTGAATAACTTATTTAGTTTTGAAGTTACAAGACTTTTGAATAAAACCTTTAACCAAATTCAGACGCGGACGGATACGCCTACGCCGGGGGTAGAAGGAAAGCTCATCTATTTATTCGAATAGTCGAGCTAAAAAGTGGCATAACACTGACACAATACAACACATATTATTGGGAATGTTGCTTCTGATGGTGGATTTGATGACAAAGGTATATTTTAAGTTGCCAGTGAATATCTTATGTATTTGTGTGTTTGGAATAAAAAAACAAACTTCAACCGGAAATGAATGCTGAAATGGGCCATAACTCTGTCAAAATAGAACATAGCGTTATGGAAAATTTTGCATTTGATGCTTTAGTTGATGACAAAGGTGTATTCCAAGTTTCAATTGAATAATGTGTAATTTTGAAGTGAATACAATTCTGAGTAAAAACGTTAAACTAAAAATTCTCTGTGAAAAGGGCCATTAATGTGTAAAAATACAAAACTGAGCTATGAGGATTGGTGCTGGAGAGTCAATGACAAAGGCTTACTAAAAGTTTCAAGTGAATAACTTATGTAGTTGGGAAGTTACAAGACTTTTGAATATAAGTTTTTACGAAATTCAGATTCAGACGTCAACGCCACCGGCGACGCCGGTCGAGTAGGAAAGCTCACATATTCTTTGAATAGTCAGCTAACAACAATTAAATATTCAAAATACATTACATTGTACTACTATTGCAATGACGGAAACTAAAAGAAAGCTTATGCTGCAATATAAAACAATATTTATTAACAGCGCAATGAAAACTTCAACTACGCATTAGACAATATAAATCAGCACTTAGCAGAAACGATATTTGAAACGCAACCCATACATTTTCACTGCTTTCAATGCCAATTTGCAACTCAATTAATAACAACTACACATTAAGTGTACAACAATGCAATGCAATAGCACAGAATACACAAGCAAGAGAACAACAAAAACTGTTTTATCAAGATCATTAAAATTCTTCAAATGTTTACCAATACTAATAGTTTCCTGATGTGTTTCTCCGACACAGCGTCAGTTTATACAACACGTGTTGAAGATAACCATTTACATTACAAACTTGTTCGTAGTTCGTAATAAAATGTATCCAAAACATTAAATCTGGGATTAATCTTTGAAACTATATATTTTGTTAGATATTGTCTTTGGTGTGATTATCATCTTGTAAAGTATTATCACATAGTATTTTATATACAAGCGAGCAACAAACTTTACATGTAATACAGAAATAAAGAACAGAACATCGAACAAATTCAAACCAAGACAACTATTAGTTAATTAACTAATAACTATGCCATTTCAGAGATAAATTATGAATATCCCACGTTCTGGGGTGTGTGTAATAGGGGTAGGGCCATTTAACATACTAATGATCAGTTTCGATATTGTAATTATTGAACTGATACGTGTATCTAGGCTCCCAAACATTGCAAAACACTGCTATAAAATTGAAATGCGTAAACAGTATACATACAAACAAATACAACAAACCCGAATTCAATACAAACTATTTTACAGAAAATACATTATTAGCGACTTTGCATTAAGAACACAAACGTAAATTGTCTTCAAACGTAATAACATTGGAACAACATTTCTAAACAAGTTGAGGTTATTAAAGACGACTGCTTCGAGGTACATGCATTTTCAAATATGTATTCACATAATTAAAGAGTGACTTACAATACTTTGTTCAAGTAACGAGAATTAACACCTCTCACAAAGTTAACAATCACAAATATTTATTTTAAAAGCTACCCTGTGTCTATATATTAAAATAAACATTTTAAAATAAGAAAATTTTAATCAAAGCTTTGCACTAAAGTATGCATAAGAGGCACTTTGTTATTCATAACGGACACTTAAGCATTCCAATGGGAAACTTAAGTGTTCATCAGGGGCTATAAAGTTTTTGTATGATGCACTTAAATATTTGGAAGATGCACTAAAGTATTTATTATATATGCTTAAGTATTTATAAAGGACACTTAAGAGTTTATGGGTTTCTATTAAGTATTCTTGAGGTGCACATTATGTATACGGTAACTGAACTTCAGTTTTCATTAGGGGATGCCACTTAAGTGTGTGTAAGCAGCTATACAGTTTTCGTAGGAGGTCATTAGTTATTCATAACGGGCACTTAATAATTCGTATGGGGAAGCTTTTTAGTATTCGTAAGATGCACTCAGAATCGGGACTTATTTTTGCGTTGTTTATTGGTTGTTAAACAACGATATTTTTGTTCTTTGTCTATAGAAAAATTAGCGGGTAACCGTATCAAGTTAGAATGAATGTTATATTACAGTTGGTTTGCAAAATTGAAATCTTAACAAAAACATTCGTTATCACATATGTTACAGTGTACATGGTAACTCACAATGAGCTATAAATGTGTACAAAATATTACAAGTTCAGTCTCAAGTATTGACTATAGAAAAGTGTATATACACCATGTAATTATCAACGCGATATTGACTGCAATAAAAACTAGACATGACTAAACGATGACCATGCACGACAATAAAGTCAGTATAAAGTTTAAAACTCATTGCTATTTATCAGTAATAAACTTACAAAAACGCACACCCTCTATATAATATGTACATTAAAAAGCCGAATATATCAAGTTGTTGTTTCTAAAAATAACCTACGACACTTTTTCTTTTATATATTTTTTTCTCAATCTGCAAGAATAGTTAAGTTTTTGAGTGAAATGAACATCAAGTTTTGTTCATTTTACCGTGTATTATTTCCAAGATGGAGTGTGTGGGTGGCATTAATGACATCACACAATGACGTCGCACTTAGAGCTATTGCTTCATCGTGGGTTTACACGCTTGGAAAACAAATGCAAGTATTCCAATAGCTCACATTAAGGACTTCGTTTTCAATGGATATGAATACATACATCTATTTCTTGGCTACATAAAATCGGGTGGGACAGTTAAGTTACTGGGGATTTTAGCGGCCACCCGCCCTTTGCTACACTCCTGAATGCTCGCTCCTAATGTAAAAATAATCGACTAATAGATGTATATTGTAAACAACTAATTAAATAGAATAATAGACAAAATGAAACTCGAGTTAGAACGATTATAAGAATCTATATACAATTTATACATTCTGGTTATTTACATAGTTGTTTACACGCGAATTTGAAATGAATTTCGTGTATGGAATTCAAACTAACTGAGATAAAATGTTATATGAATTTCAACATGATAGAAAACAAAGCACTATCTATAACGGTTAAGTTCAAAATAAAACAACTGTACACAATTAGGCATAAATCATTTGAAATTGGCAAATTATACACATAAAAAATATTTACAAATGCAGGGGTGATACATGCAACGCATTTTGGTGCACTAACAATTTCAAAGGAAATAGGGATTTCACTTATTTTAAATTGTTAAGGCTATCATTAAATGCGTTGTTATTTTTCATATAATAGAAATAGTGCAACAAAAACTTTATCACTAATGTATTGGTTACCATTAAAAATATTATTTACAATCATTATTATCAGCACCAGCATTGCAAAAATCATTTTGCGTCTCTTATATAAAACCACTTTTTAGCATTTAGTTGAATTTGCACACACACTCTCGGCAAAGTAAGTCTTCATAATTGGCTATTTGTGAATATGTTAATAATGTTGATTTAAACGTATCTAATAATAGAAATTGTACGAAAATGCTGCATATTTATAATAAAATCCAAACATTGCACATTTAAGTTTGCTTATAATTCTCATCATAGCGATAGCAACACAAGTAAAGAAGTAATAACACGAAAATATATTATACAGCTTCGTCGGCATTTTAAGTTAATTGTCTGAAACAAGGGTTCCTTATAGTGTATTTATGTCTAATTCAAAGAAGAGTGAAAGGTTATATTTTAGTAAAAAAATTAACAGTTGCTTCTGAATACGCAGTTGTTTGAAGATAAATAGATGTTAATCGCATTGAGCATTTTATTTGAAAATGGCAGGTAAGTAAGGCTCAAATTATGGGCTAATGGGCTTCCACAGAAGCTTTATGAATTTGGCCCCAGACGCACACATAACAGAGTTAACAAATTAGCAATTGCACGAGTTAACCAGCAACTTTAAAGTTCTCTGAACACGAAATATGAAGTCTAACTTTATAATAGTGCACCCATATTCTTGAATCCACATATCCCTCACGTCGTAATAAATGTTTATCACCATCGTCACCAGCATCATCAACAGTAGCAGAAATTGAAAATGCAGCAGGGCCACCAGCAGATCGTTGCTTTCAAACAAATTCAAACCGTTGCACCTCTACTGATTCTAGTTCATCCAATTCCTGTTTGATACAAGTATATTCGTCAAAATTCCCTTTGAAACGGAACAATAGTTTACACTCTACACTATGTTTGATAGTAGACAGATTTTGCACGAAATCTCGTAGCGCGGATGGTGACAAAGTTTTATAAATTATGAACACATACTTTATAGAGTCTGGTAGTTTCATGTTCATATTATAGTCTTTCATACAAATTCTAAGCTGCTCCATGTGAGTAAGAAGAGGCAGCGTCTGAGACAGCATGTCGGCGTGTTCTATTTGCGTCATGTTCAGACTGGTGATAGGCATTGTGGGTAATGTTTCATACAGTCCAGGGCTGTCCTTTATAACCTCTAATGTAACATTCGACAAATTTTCACATCGCACTATTGGCTGTTCCGAATCTATTTCACTGGACTCTCTGATGCTAATGAAACACAATCAGCTGTTCTCAGATCCAGGATCCCTATACTTGTATCACGAAATATTTCAAACATTTCACTACTGACATTTTTCACTAATATCTTGATATTAGACATGTCACATGACACCATTGATGATCGCAAGACAGATGCATGCATATTTGAATCGGATTCACATTCTTATTTATTTGATTGCAATACAATCCCACAGCTTACACTCTACAGGATGGTCTAATGAAGAAAGCGAAAGTAACAAGCTGCACAGCCACTCAGTTGAGCATTCGCATTCCACCAGAGATATGCACTGTAACGAAGCAGGCAGCTGGAGATTACAATGACCCTTATAGGTTCCCCGTAAATAAAGCTTTTTTAACTTGCTGAGTGTGGGAAGGATCTCTGATGCTAATGAATCACAATCAGCAGTTCTCAGATCCAGGATCCCTATACTTGTATCACGAAATATTTCAAACATTTCACTACTGCCATTTTTCACGAATATCTCGATATCAGACATGTCATATTTTAACATTTTTGATCGCAAGTCAGATACATGCATATTTGAATCGGTTTCACATTCTTCTTTATTTGATTGCAATACATACGTCCACAGCTCACACCTTACAGGATGGTCTAATGAAGAAAGCGAAAGTAACAAGCTGCACAGCCACTCAGTTGAGCATTCGCCTTCCACCAGAGATATGCACTGTAACGAAGCAGGCAGCTGGAGATTACAATGACCCTTATAGGTTCCCCGTAAATAAAGCTTTTTTAACTTGCTGAGTGTGGGAAGGATCTCTGATGCTAATGAAACACAATCAGCCGTTCTCAGATCCAGGATCCCTATACTTGTATCACGAAATATTTCAAACATTTCACTACTGCCATTTTTCACATATATCTCGATATTAGACATGTCACATTTCAACATTTCTGATCGCAAGTCAGACACATGCATATTTGAATCGGTTTCACATTCTTCTTTATTTGATTGCAATACAACATCCAACAGCTTACACTCTACAGGATGGTCTAATGAAGAAAGCGAAAGTAACAAGCTGCACAGCCACTCAGTTGAGCATTCGCCTTCCACCAGAGATATGCACTGTAACGAAGCAGGCAGCTGGAGATTACAATGACCCTTATAGTTTCCCCGTAAATAAAGATTTTTCAACTTGCTGAGTGTGGGAAAGATCTCTGATGCTAATGAAACACAATCAGCCGTTCTCAGATCCAGGATCCCTATACTTGTATCACGAAATATTTCAAACATTTCACTACTGCCATTTTTCACTAATATCTCGATATTAGACATGTCACATGTTAACTTTTTTGATCGCAAGTCAGATACATGCATATTTGAATCGGTTTCACATTCTTCTTTATTTGATTGCAATACAAAATCCCACAGCTCACACTCTACATGATGGTCTAATGAAGAAAGCGAAAGTAACAAGCTGCACAGCCACTCAGTTGAGCATTCGCCTTCCTGCAGAGATATGCACTGTAACGAAGCAGGCAGCTGGAGATTACAATGACCCTTATAGGTTCCCAGTAAATTAAGCTTTTTTAACTTGCTGAGTGTGGGAAGGATCTCTGATGCTAATGAAACACAATCAGCCGTTCTCAGACTCAGGTTCTCTATACTTGTATCACAAAATACTTCAAACATTTCACTACAGCCATTTTTCACTGATATCGTGATATTAGACATGTCACATTTCAACACTTCACCACACAATTGTTCTGTTTGAAAATGGGACTTAGCACAGGCCGTCAAATACAACTGGTCCAAGTAACAATGAATATCGTGTTTTAATGAGGATAATTGCACCAGCAACCGTCGTAAAAACACAGCTGTAATTGTATTTTTCAGCAAACCTAAATGTTGTAAAGTGGGAGGCAAAATTAATTCGTCCTTTAAAGTGGATTCTTCTATTCCTAAATAAGTTAAATTAGACAGGGATGGTAGCAAAGCAGAAAGCAATAAAATATCGATTTTCCCGATAAAAACCAGCTGCTGTATGTTCAAGTTATGTAATGCTTTATACATTTCAGGAGTGCCTGTCATCTTCACGCGTTTAAGACAATGCTTAGACATTTGAAGGACTGCCAGTATTTCGTTTAATTGAAGTGCATTACGTTCTAAAATAAGTGTATGCACGTCCGACTTGTTGATCATTAAAAGTTCCTTTAATACGTTTGAATCTGACTCATTAAGAAATACACTGAATGTAAAGTGATTACATTTGAGAAAACTTTCATTTCGCCCGCTGACCTTAGCCTCACTGTAACCAGCAATTAGCATGCACTGGAATAAGACTGATAATTCTATGCAACGTACATTCTGGACATGTTTAGATTTCTCAGTGTTCTGCTTTCTGTTATTTTCTTTTTGAAATAAAATTGCATTTGTCTCAGAATACCATTGCAGTATGTTTAAGCTCAGTCCACGGTCTATGTCGTTGAGGAGGTCGCTGTTAGAGAGACGGTTTATTACTGTGTTAGCTATTTTGCAATTGAGCCCACACAGATAAATTATTATCTGGCTCATTTCTAACACACTATATTTATCTTTGCACAGGATACTTGTTATAATGCCCTCCTTTGCGATATGATATGCTGCAAGGAATTCCTGAACCATCTCATGTACAAATGAAATATTTGGACTATCTGATAATGTTGTGGAATTATGTATTGCCGTTAACACGCCAGCATTAAGGCAGAATTCCAATTGTTCTTCTGTCATATACTTCTTCAATACTTCCATTATGGCAAACACCACTAGAGATTTTTCCGATGAAAAAGTGAAATTAAATGCAGCATTTCCGAGCGCATTCAATATCCCAACCTGTGGTTCAATATAGCTCGTATTCGATAAACACTGAATTGGATGTCCTTCTTTGAAATATCCTTCTTTTGCATGTGCATTCTTGAAAAGTAGGTCAAGCACAATACAGTTTAGTTCACACAATGAACCACTAAAACTTCTATAGTCCATCCACAAACTTATTAGAATTGTCTGCAGCCCTGGTGATGTAAGAAACTGAAACAATTTACGATCATTAACGTAGCTCATAAAATCAGTATCTTTCGTTAGATTCCCAGTCTGAAGACTGAGTATTATGTTCCTTGTTAGCTCGTCTGGATCAGTTATTCCTTCAATTTCTAGAAGTCTGTCAATTTTACAATGCTTGATTCGCTCATCCACCATTTTCCATGGCCGTGTTGTAATTAACAATACACTCTTCTTATGACAAGTTACCATTAAAGGTAAAGTGTATTTCTTCAAATAATCAGCCCACTCGTTTAGCCCATCCATAATAACGATGCATGGCTCTGTTTCCAGAATTCGCTGTATAAGTTTAAAGGCCTCTTCGCGTTCATCACCCTTGTAAATCATGTCGATAATTTGTGTTTTGATCATACCTATTACCTCACGCTGACCTACTGCATCTCTCAGTAATATGTGAAAGAGAAACTTAAACTCATTCAACGTTTCCACATCACTGAATGTAGCTTTGTGCTCAGGATTTTGTACAGATACCGCCTCGCACCAGTCAAGCACTAATTTAGCAAGAAATGTTGACTTTCCCATTCCTAGCTCTCCTTGTACAAACACCGTACTATTTGTATGTACTTCGTTATCTTTGTAAAATATGTCCTTGTATTGGTGAACCGCATTGTTGTTTTTTTTCCGAGATCCATCTTTCTCGATTATAACTTGGCTAAATTTCGGTAACACAAAGATATCCCAGATGGGTTTGTCACCACCTTTCCGTATTGGTGAAACAGACACAGTTTTCAGCGTCGTCGTATAGAGCCCTATTAAATTTCCACGAAAATCTGAAATGAAAAATACAGATTTCAATCTACTTATAACACAGTCCAAATTAAAATGAATAATAATAATAATAATAATAGTAATAATAATAATAGCAATAATATTTTTATTATCCGAAGTTATATTGCTAGAACAACACATTGATGCAAAATGATAGTAACAATGAACAATGGTTGTCTTATTTAAAAAGAGGAACAATATATGTATATGACTGCAAATACGCCATTATATACACGAATTCAACATGTACATGTACATATATATTTAAAACCGACAACGATTCATGGAAAATTAGATTTTATTTGGCATTGTTTTCTTAATAACACTTGTATTTAATGTTACATTAAAATGACTCGTATCTAATTTGATTATTGTAGCGATAATGTCATTTCTTTCTTTCTTTTAGTTGATTCTGTATAAGTACCTGTCCCAAATTACAAGAAAGCTTCTTTTCGCAGAATTTCATAAAAATAAAAATAAAAGTACAATACACAAGGAATCTGAATGTGACGCAAATCTTGTTCGTGACATTATTTGCATGTTTATTGATTAAAGGTTAAACACATCAACGTACTGAAGTCAACCAGTATTCCACTGCTTTTATTAAATAATAACCAATATTTGCCCAGAGAGCAAGATTTCACAATAAATCATTTCCAATTTTGAAGAGTTATGGATTTATTAAATAATATTTAAACAATAAATTGGTTTTCATGTGCTGTCATTAACAATTACAGATTATTTTAAAACATAGTGCGTGAAAGTGCAAATGCATAATGTGTTTATTGTAAAGTCGTTAATTTAGTGCTAAAGCGTGCATGAGTTTATCTTCATAACTTTATCAAAATTTTATTTCAATACAACTTTGTTAATTTAAATCAAGCCGCTAGCTAAAACCCACTCACGCACGCACACGCACACACTCACACAACCACACCCACACACGCGAGCAGGTAAACACATGCGAAGTGCGTGCAATTACACACTTTCACACTTGCATTCGTACACAAAGGCACACTATAACGCTTGCAGGCACATACACGCGCGTACATGTACCGTTTGAACACTCGAAATGTATGTCCCAATATAAATGATACCCGTAAGTCTATAATAAGTATTTTGTAAAAATGAACTAAGTTATTTTGGTTTTATTAGAAATAGATGTATTACATTATGAGTGTTGATTATTTCAGCCTTACATAAAAACGAGAATTGTTGTTTGAATAGTTAATGTTTTGGAATATCATTTGGAGTGTAAAACTGATTTCAAGGGGCCTATCTGCGGTATTTCCCATAACTATAGACACGTATTTTAAAACAACACATTTTATAGAAGTAATACTTTATTGATGGAATCGTTAAGAAAAATATATATACATGCCCTTACGAAATTTTGGTGTATTGCCAGTGTATTGTCAGTAGAAATCCAGTGTACTGTCAGTGCATTGCCAGACCTGACAACACACTGGTAATAATTACCAGTGTGTTGTCTGTGTGTTGCAATTGTGTTGTCAGGTCTGGCAACACACTTGCACCGCACTGGCAACACTTAAATACTTATCATATTTAATTATTCTCATCAGGAAATCATAAAGTTATTATTGAAAAATAAATTAGCCAAGTTTATCCAAAAAAAATCTGACAACACACTGACAATACACTGGTTTCACACTGGCACTAAAGAAACACTTGTAATACACTGACCATACACTGGTTTTGGAGTTTTCCAGTGTGTTGTCAGTGAGTTGTCACTGTGCTGTCAGACCAACTAATACAATGGCAATACACTGGCAACACACTAGCAATACACTGGCAAGAATAAAAGAGAACGTTGCCAGTATGTGCCTGTGTTTTGGTCGGTCTGACAACACAATGGCATCACACTGAAAAGAATCCATTTAACAAAATGTTGCCAGTGTAAATCCAGTGTGTTGTCAGTGTATTGCCAGCTTGCCTAGATGGAGATTTGTTTATAATATATTTTATAAATGCATGTATCTAATAATATAGTTTATCTTTAATGTAAATATACAACATTACATCAAAGAAATTAAACAACATATTATTGCATCTGAGCGTAACACTGGGTCAAATTATTGTTAATAGTGAAACTGAAAACGAAGACGATGTTGTTGTGGTGGTTGTTGATGATGATATGTAACAACTTTGCGTATGTTTGAGCTGCACTATAATAAGCAGTCCTATAAATTAAAATTTACCAGCATCCGAATAATGTTTGTCTGATTAATTGGTATATGTCAAAACTAAACAAGAGATGTTTGTAAAACATGTATGCCCCCCCCTGACTTGCAGCCAAGTTGTGACTATGTGCAAATGGCGAGGTCTCAATATAAGGTATCTATGTATAAAGTTTCATTAAAATATTTAGATGCGTTCTCAAGTTATTGAGCGGAAACCATTTTTCTATTTTTAGCAACGGTGGCCTTGACCTTTGACCTGTTGACCTCAAAATGTACAGGCGTCTTCCTTTTCTCCCAAGTAAACAGCATACCAACTTTCATGATCGTAGGTCAAAGCGTTCTCTAGATATCGTGATATTGACCAATCAGAGACAATGTGTCTGTAAAATGATAAAAAGCCACTCTAAGAAGATATATATTTAATACAAAATAATTTTTTGGGGGAAAAGCAATCTGAAACAATACATAAAGTTTTTATTTACATATCTGAAGATACATTATTTGGATGAATTGTATAAATTGCATGTTACCAAGTTTTATTAACTACGTATTTTGTTGTCAGTGCATTAGCAGTCAATTTTTGTATTTCAAAGTATTTTGTTGCCAGTGTGTTGTCAGAGAAAAAGTCTTATGAAACACCTAAGCATTTTGATGCCAGTGTATTGTCATATGTAACGTTGTATCAATTTATGGCCACTGTAGTGCCAGATCGTCTAAATATTGCATTTTTGTATTGGCAGATGCTGCCAGTGTTTTTCAGATGTTTTTCAGATGTCAATATATAGATATCACACCCCATAGAGGGTGATACAACATATTTATTATTTTTTTTTTTTTTTTTTTTTTTTTTTTTTTAAATTATACCTTTATTTCATGTAAGTGCACACACATAAAGTAGACATCATAAGGTAAATAAAGTACGCTTTTTAGAGATGCACACATGCACAAGGAAGAAAAAAACATAGGATTAAAGAATCAAATAATAAGTGTGGGGAGGGGGGAAGGGAAAGGTAACAGGTCTTGATTTGACTTGGGTCTATTGAGCACTGGACATATGATATGTTTGGATAAAGTTTGTAGTTTGTAGAGGTTTTTTAGTATTTAGGAACGCATGGTGGATAAATGCAGGGCTATATTCGTGTAACACACATAGAAAATGTATTATTGAGTAAGGTTGAACTGTTATGGAAAGCGTTTCTACAAAACAAGCACGTATATGTATAGAGAAAAAAAAGCGTACGTAAATACTCTAGATAGTGCTATGAAGTGTTTTCAGTCAACTGCAAAAAGATGTGGTTCTGTGATACATTGACATTCAAAATATCTTTCCAAGCAAGTAAACTGTCAACTTTCTTTTCATATATTGCTACATCTTTAAGACTGTCATATTGTGATTTCATAAAGTGTCTTCCATTTTCAACCGTTGGTTGTGTTGAAGACATCTTGCATTTATACAGATAAAACTTGGCATAAATAAAAGCATTGTTGACAGCATCACTATTCTTTTCTATATATCCCAGAAGAAAAGTATATATGTTACAAAATGGAAACAACTGTTTGGGAAAAAGGTTTTCAATAATAATTTTTGAAATAGGACATTCCCAGAAAAAATGTTCAATCGTTTCCTGACAACTTTTGCAAAAGGTACATTTGGGAGAGTCTTTCAGATTCATTTTAAAAAGTAGACTATTTGTTCCAAGTATTCTGTGTATAATTCTGTATTGAAACCATTGCATTTTCACATCTTTAGTTATAGAAAATGGTTCACGAAAAATATCCTTCCAAACATTGTCAGTAATTTCAATATTTAATTTACCTGACCATTTTTGTTTTATTGGTAAGCATTTTTCGGTCTTATTTAATATTGTATACATTGGCTTTGCTCCGGAAACAGGCATAAATAGTGTTCTGTGTGAAGGAGGTATGAAAGGCCTTTGTATGTTTGCATACTGTTGGTAATTTCCTTCAACATTTAATTTCTTAAACATTGCAAAGATAGCCTTTTTAATACCGTTATACAAGAGGAAGTCAATTTTAAGATTATAGTTTTCATTGATTATATGCATGTTTAAGAAGTCTCCATTTTTATCAAATAGGTCACATACATAGTGTAAGCCTGCCTTATACCAGGCTTTGAAAAATATACTTGTATTTCCTATGGAAAGGTTTTCATTATAAAACAGTGGCTGATGCAGAATATCTTTTGCATTAAAAGGCAATTGCTTTTGGAAATGTACCAGACTGAGTAAAACCTCTTTCCAAAAGGGATTTGTAATCATATTTGATAATATTTTAGGATAATGATTTCCACAATTGAAAAGTTTGCTAAAATCAACATATATATTTGCTATACTCAGCCATTTCCCAGCTGTGCTGTAAGCGCGTTTAAGCCAAGTTAATTTCAAAGATTGGATAAAAGCTTCAATGTTTATCATTTTTAAGCCACCATCACAGTATTCGTTGGTTAAAACGCATAATTTGATTCTACTCTGCCCATTCCATATGTAGTTAGTAAAAATGGTATTTAAGTGTTTAATAAAAGAATGTGGTGGGTTTGGAAGTGATATAAACAGGTGGTTGAACAAAGAAATCAAAAGAGTTTTTATTACAGTTATTTTGCCAATAGGTGTCAAAAATCTTTTTTTCCAACTTGTAAGTATATTCTCCAATTTGGTAAGCCTGTCACTATAGTTAAGTTGTATGATCTTTGGTAAATCAACATGAAAATGTATACCTAACATTTGAAAACCATCTTGGTGATACAACATATTGTCAACCCGAGAATGGTAATGTCAACCGAGGCGTAAGCAAAGGTTGACATTACCATTTTTATATTTATTATACCGAACAATAAAACAGGGAAACTTAGGCCTGATTACTTAATTTATAGATCTACTTTTTTAAATACCCTTTAAATTCAACTAATAACCTAAAAGTGTTAAAGTTAATTTACCACGGATTATTTTCATTATTTAAGATGTGTATCTATATGAAACATTTATGGTTCCTTCACAATACAATAGTTATATAATTCTGCAGAAACAGACTTCCGTACTTTCAAACAGTTTGCAAAGTGTACCGGCATGACCGGCGAGTGTGTACAGTGCAGTTATATTTAGATGTGTCATGCTTAAATGATGGCATGATCGATAGGATGTTTCTACAGCGCGTTAGTTTAAATCAGTAATATACATGGTGCGATACGGGCGAAAATTATTGTTGGATACAAAACTAAATATTATAGTTGATGGGAAGTGTTTAATGGATATTCAGAGCACATGAACGCGATAAATGTGTACAGTAGAGTAGTGCAGTAACGACACAAACCAGTTTTCACTCGACTGACATAAGATTGTGCTGTGTCGTGTAAGTTTGTTTTTAACATGTCTAAGCACTCACGTTACAGTACACATAATTAATTAAACCATGCATCGGCGATATCTGAACTTAATTTGAACGGCAATACGGTTAATCGGATACAGGTTTGGAGACAAAATACGATTTAAAATATACGTTCTGACAAGTCATGGCGATTTAAAAAACAAATCGCGTATGTGGTTAGCACGGTTCGCATGAAATTTAATATTGCACAACTGTGTGGATACTTGAAAATGAATTGCAAACGCGTGTTGTTGGATATTAATTGTAAAAGCAGTGGATTGATGTTCGCATTACTAAAGGTTAACGTTGTTTTGTTTTGTGAAACTGTTGTTCTATTTTCAGCTCCACGCGAGGGTGACCATATACTCTCGCGTGTGACATTACGAATTGTTTCATGATAGGTATATGGAAATTTAACATGGGCTAGTCACATGAGATATAATAATACATGTTACCAGTGTGTATCCAGTGTATTACCAGCTTATTGTCAGAATCTGACAACACACTGGTAATATTGCCAGTATGTTGTCAGATATGAAAGAATGCTGCCAGTGCATTGCCAGTGTATAATCAGCATATTGTCAGACAGATTTTTCTGTTACAAGCGTATAGCCAGTGTGTTGTCAGAAACACAATTTGGTAAGGGTGAACGCCGATTTTTTTCAAAACACGGTTTTAACAGGATTCGAACTCATGCCTAGAAAATCGTGCACTTCAATGGAAAATCTCCTATGCTAGACTACAATGATCAATAGTGAGCAGGCGCGTAGCGGTACTTCAAGTACAATTCATTCAAATAGATTTTAATAAAATTACACATTTTTCCAAACCCGCGAAAAGTGTCATGATGACATTTTTATTTAATAATAGTTTATTGTTTGTTAATAAAAACAAGACCTATGTGTAATCATACTTAATTTTTTTCGGAAATTACGTCAGGAAGTCGAGTAAAAACGTGATCAATTAGCATGTTAGCATGCAAAAAAGCAACAAATCATTTTGTTATGAATCTTTTGTTGAAAGTTTAATTATTTCGGCGTGTGTCATATTGACGTTATAGTGATGCTAAGGGTACCAATTTAAGACAAATGATACGACAGGTTGTTGATTATTTTGGCATGGTAAGGTTCTATTTCTCACAAGGTTAATGTATTAAAGTTAATTCAGTTTTTGCCTACATATCTCAAAAGTAGCTAAGAAGTACACGAACGTCCCAAACAACCCTCGTATAATAAATAGTTCATATAATACAATTTTATTTTTGAAAATATTACATTGTATTAATAATATTATGTTGTTTTCCGGCCAATCTTTTTTCTATCATTAACTTTCATTCAGGTCTATACGGGAAATAACACGCACAGTCTGACCCCTTTAACGAAGACAGCACGGATGACTGAACATTCAGCCCCTTATCATATATCTGATCACAGTAATTTGCCCAACCATTGCGACAATTTATAGCTTTGTGTCGACAGTATGTAAGAAGCCCATTTGAAAGAGAGGTTTCAGATTCTGATAGCCTAGAGAGGTTATAGATAGCCATTATACTGCAAAATATTGAGATTTTTAGAGTTAAAATTGTTTTATTCACGCGCATTATCATAGAGCAGAGACGTATCAATACATATTATGTAATAAATATTTGTAAAGCAAGTGAAATTCATTTGTTATCAGTTTTAAATTTTAAAAAAGATGTATTAACAAGAGGGCCCTAAGGGCCCTAGGACGTTCACCTGAGACCTTGTAACCCACTAACAATTTGCATCCCCAAGGCGTGGCTTATTTTTATCCCAGGGGCCTTGCGGTTTTAGGTAAAGATTTTAAAAGCCATTTTGCTATTTAATATATACAACCATGTGACCCCCAGGGGTATCATTGGAACAATCTTGGTAGAGGATCACTCCACAATGTTGTACGAACAATATATAACCCCTGAGCCTAACAGTTACAACAAGGAAGTTTTTTAAGGCCCACTTCCATACAAGTCTATAAAAACCATGTGACTCCCGGGTCATGGTCACTTTTTACCTCAGTGACATACTTTGAACAATCTTTGTAGAGGACTACTATACAATGTTACATATCAAATACGAAATCACTCCGGTTTCAGAGGAGATTTTAAATTCATTTTGCTATTTAAGTCTATATAAACAGTGTGACCCCCAGGGACATCATTTGAACAATCTTTGTAGAGGACAACTATACAATGTTACATGCCGAATAAAAAACCTCTGGGCCTAGCAGTTTCTGAGGAGAAGATTTGTATAGTCATTTTGCTATTTAACTTTTAAGTCTATATAAAACATGTGACCCCCGGGATGTGCACAGTTTTGACCCCAGGGGCATCATTTTAACAACCTTTGTAGAGCACCACGACAGTAAATACTCAGTCATAAGTCGAGATTTTAAGCCTCTAAAGTCGTGGTTATAAAGAACATTCGACTTATGAAGCAGTTCATAAAAAATCTTAGCATATTGAAATATTTGTCAAATGCCTATTATTTCTTACCTGCATATTTGCTAATCCACACACTATAATCCATTCACAATTATCACCGTTTGGCCTTTCTATTAATTAATTCATTATTAAATAAGGTGCAAACTGTGAATGAAACTATCTACTCGATTTTAATTGACTTTCCCA
Source organism: Congeria kusceri (assembly GCA_027627225.1). NCBI lineage: Eukaryota > Metazoa > Mollusca > Bivalvia > Myida > Dreissenidae > Congeria > Congeria kusceri. The sequence continues at coordinate 33,117,823 of CM051040.1, read as the reverse complement.
CTTTAGGCCCCAGCTAGACCGTCGGCCACAAATAAAATATCAATAAACCTGCAAACGAAACCCATGAATTTCGTGTATAGCATATTGCTTATTAAACTGGTTGGAACTGGTTTTTGTCTCCATCAAGACCTGTCAAAGAGGAATAGGAAGTGATTTGACGCTTGAAGGCTTTACTGCAGACTGTATCGTATATACCTACATATTAGGGCATACTCTGGACAATGTTCAGATGGTATTTTATGATAATTCTAACTCGACTTATGGAATGGTTATTAGTAGAAATACGTTTCTGGAATGAATGTTAACTTCTTGACTTATGAGACGTCTAGACTTATGACTGCGTATTTATTGTATACAATGTTACATACCAAATATGAAACCTCTAGGCATTGAAATTTTTTAAGTCATTTTGCTATTTAAGTCAATATAAGCCATCTGACCCCCGGGGTGTAGCCAGTTTTAACCCCAGGGGCATTATTTGAACAATCTTTTTTGAACAATCTTTGTTGGGAACCATTATACAATGTTACATACCAAATATAAAAATTCTCGGCCTTGCGGTCATTTTGCTTTTCAAGTCTTTATAAACTTTTGACCCCTGGGGTGTGGCCAGTTTTGACCTTAGGGGCATCATTTGAACAATATTTGAAGAGGACCATTATACAATGCTAGATACCAAATATGAAACCTCTAGGCCTTGCAGTTTCAGAGGAGAATATTTTTAAAGTCATTTTGCTTTACAAGTTTATATAAACAATGTGACCCCCGGGGCATGGTCAGTTTTGACCCCATGGGCATTATTTGAGCAAAATTTGTAGAGGACCACTATACAATGTTTCATACCAAATATGAAACCTCTAGGCCTTGGCCTTGCAGTTTCAGAGGAGAAGATTTTTAGAGTCATTTTGCTATATAAGTCTATATAAACAATGTGACCACCGGGGTGTGGCCAGTTTTGATCCCAGGGGCATTATTTGAACAATCTTTGTAGAGGACCACTATACAATGTTACATACCAAATATGTTGCAGAGGAGAAGATTTGTAAAGTCATTTTGCTATATAAGTCTATATAAACCATATTACCCCTGGGGATTGGCCAGTTTTGACCCCAGGGGCATCAATTGAACAATCTTCGTAGAGGACCACTAGAGGATGTCACATATCAAATATGAAAGCTCTGAGCCTTGCAGTTTCAAAGGAGATTTTAAAGTTTTAACGTTTTAAATCTATTTTAAGCTTTGGTGACCTACATATCCAGCGAACCGGAAAGATTTGAACAGCTTTGAAAGAGATCCACCCAAGGATCATTCATGTGAAGTTTGGTGAAAATCTGCAAACCGGTTAAGGAGGAGTTGTTTAAATGAAAGGTTGACGAAGCATGCACGACCGACAACGGGCGATCACACAAGCTCACCATAAGCTCTCTGTGCTCAGGTGGGCTAAAAACTTAACTAACGCAGACAACAGAGCGACGACAATAACTGGAACTTTTTCTTCGAAAACTCGAGCTAAATAGGACCAAAAGAATCTTTGTTTATTTGAAAATAAATTACATTGATACAAAGCTTAATCACTGTAGATATCCAATCCGTTGGAATCTAAGCGATACATGTATCAGTAACTATACAAATCAAGAAATCTTAAAAGCACAACCCACTAAAAAATTCCTTCATTTTGTTCTTTGTTTAAATTGACTGAGGGTGAGAGTATTAAACTTAAACAAGAGGGCCAAATGGCCCTGGGCTGCTCACCTAAGTTTCTGTAGACAAACAATTTTCCATGTGTTACATTTTTATACGGATATAGATACACTGATACGGACTGATGGAAATGCAGCCTTAATCATCTTGGTTTGAAAAACTTAAGTAACAATAGACATTCAAAATGTTGAAGTAAACATTGAAATTGAAAATGTTTCTTCAACTAGACCTCGAGACCTAGTTTTTGACCCCACATGACCCAGATTCGAAATCGGCCGAGATACCATTGGGACAAATGTTCTGATCAAGTTTTATGACGATTGGGCAAATAATGTAACTTCTAGAGAGTTAACAATATTTTTATTAAATTTCACCTAGTGACCTAGTTTCTGACCCACATGACCCAGATTCAAACTCGACCGAGATACCATTAAGACAAGTTTTCTGACAAATGTTCATGAAGATTGGGCACAAAATGTGACTTCTAGAGTGTTTACAAGTTTTTCTTCAATTTGACTTAATGAGCTAGTTTTTGACCCCACATGACCCAGATTCGAACTCCGTCAAGATATCATTGGGAACAGTGTTTCTTCTGGGCCGCGCCTTTGCGGGATTCCCGCTAAAGAAAAATGGGCACAACAAAAATACTGTCCCCCCGCCATTTGGGTGCATGATAACGGGCGCATAGAAAATTCCATCTGCAGGCGATTTTCTTTCGAATGAAAATCATCGTAAATCGTATTGCGAATTGTAAACATCGCATAGCCTGTTTGTTAGTCGAAATTAACCGTTGACAGGCTACCGCGCGCGCACTGTTTTATAACTAGCGATTTCATTGGCAGATAAGGTCACGCGCCATTTGACCTCGCTTACATCATCACAAATTTATTACAGTGCTGTCTGAAATTTATATGCGGTTTAAGTTCATTTTAATAAGAAAATAAAGATGTCAAAGCGGAAAGCAGATACAGAGAGCATCGAGGGAAAAACTCTTGAATTGTCCACCAAAATTCCTAGGCAAAATGAGAACATCGTTCAAAATGAGGGCGAGAAAACATCCGTTGATTCGGCCGTACCCGTACTTCATCTGCAAGTTAAGTTGCAAAATAAACCTGATAAATCTTCCAAAAACGTTGACGGTCACAAATTTCAGAAAGGTTGGTTAGAAAAATGTGTGTGGTTATTGTACAATGAAGAGTAATTTGATGTTTTTTGACATTTGTAAAAAACATAATAAAAGTAACATGAAAAATGATTATGGTAAACATTTGTCGCCCCCGAGAAAATCCTTCAATGACGCACTGACTTTGTGGCTGATCGGCCATTGACCCGCCTGCAACTCAGCCCAGAATGAACACTGCATTGGGACAAATATTCTGACCAAGTTTCATGAAGATTGTTCAAAAAGTGTGACTTCTAGAGTGTAAGCAAGCTTTTTGTTCAGTTTGATCTAGTGACCTAGTTTTTCAGCCCTCATGATCCAGATTCGAACTCGGTCGAGATATCATTGGAACAAATGTTCTGAACAAGTTTCATGAATATTGTGCAAAAAAAGTGACTTTGAGAGTGTTAACAAGCTTTTTCTTCAAATTGACATAGTGACCTAGTTTTTAAACCCACATGACCCAGATTCGAACTCAGCTGAGATATCATTGGGACAAATGTTCTGACCAAGTTTCATGAAGATTGGGCAAAAAATGTGACTTCTAGAGTTTTAACAAGCTTTTTCTTCAATTTGACCTAGATTTTGACCCGACATGAACCAGATTCGAACTTGGCCGAGATATAATTGGGACAAATGTTCTGATTTAGTTTCATGAAGATTGGGCAAAAAATGTTACTTGTAGAGTGTTTAGAAGCTTTTCCTATAGCTATATAAGGAAAACTGCCCCCCCCCCCGTGGCCATATTTTTCACCGGACATGAACCATTTTTGAACATGGCCGAGATATCATCAAAACAAAGGTTTTGAGCAAGTTCCATGTTGATTGGGCAAAAAATGTGACTTCTAGAGTGTTCACAAGCTTTTCCTATAGCCATATAAGGAAAACTGACCCTCCCCCCCCAGCGATTCAAGACGCACGACGGACAAAAGGCGATCACATAAGCTCACCATGTTGTGCTCAGGTGAGCTAACAATACTCCTTACTGGTTTATTGTATTTGTAACAAATAAGTGGTGTTTCAGTATTACGAAAATAAGGAGGTGTTAACTGACGTACATTCTTATCATTGAATATTTTAGGAAGGTCAATTAAATAAATTCCTTTATAACAGAAATTAATTTAAATACGATGTCTCTTTTTGGTTCTGTAGACTTTTAATGAACGGTTTAAGATAATAGTCAGTGATTGAATATTAGCACATTCATACAATTGGTCAAATTGAATAAAAATATGTTCACATTCATTTTTATTTCTTAAAGAAGAAACAGAAAGGGAACATAAAGTACTTAATAATGGTTTATGTTTTCAGGCATTTTTGAATAAAATGCAACAGTCATTTAAAGATAGTATGCTTCTTAATTTACGTCGTATGTTTCCATTTTTTCTTTTACCATGTGAACGCTTGTTTCTAACACGTTAATTAACAGAACTGTCTTTAGAGATTATTCCAACCATAAAAATATTATCATTTAATCCTAGAGGATGAGCTGTTTGCAAACATTTATTCCATTCGAATTCCGACATACTTCTAGATTTAACTTGGTATTGACTAGACGTTACATTATCGAAAGTTTGCTGTTCAACGGGTTGAATTGAAATATGTGTATTATCATGGCCGGTTTTGTAAAAATGTTCATAATTGAAATTGTTAAATTTATTATTATTTTTAATTTCACTTAAATGTTCCTTAAAATGTTTTTTTAACGACCGTCCTGTCTGACCAACGTACTGTGCACCACACCAGGGCGCGTTTCATGTTAAAACATACACGATATGCATGGAATTCATTCGACATTACTGTTAAATTTAACTGGAAATTTATGAATATTAACTGATTATTTAATAAACAAACTATTGTTTAAATATTTAAAAAACATACTCTTCCTGGAGTTGCACTTGTATCGTAGGACTGATATGACTACAAGAACCTAAAAACACCAATGGATGATGTACGAAGCAAACTAATTTCACGCTAGGTTTAGAATAAAGTCACTGTCTATAATCGTTAGGTAATTGAATGCTACATAAATTCTGAATCCTTAAAGGTGAAATAAGTACTTAAGGATATTTTTGTAATAAGCTTCTCCATATAATGAAAGGTAGAGGAAACCACCAGTCTTGTAGTTACATTAATAAACATTGCCCATAAATGATTGCATATTATAAGGCAACGTGTCAAACAACGGCAAATATTCAGCATCTCTTGTAGAACTCACGATTGATGAACATACACATTAGCATCATATATACAGATAATGTATAAGAATCTAAGTACAAGGAAGGTCTTAAACAAGGTTTCCAAAAAAATTGACTCTACCGCTGACAGCCTCTGAAGACAAATCTTAAATATGTATATTTACACACAATTTTTTTTATTTTATTTACACAGTAGATTAACAGACAATTATTTTTTTAAATAGTATTCTCATTAAGGTCACATTAAGTTACAGGTTTTTTTTATGAGGCTGAATTTAATCTTATTTGAACAGAAAACATATTTTATTGCCAGTAAATGTAGTTTTAAATTGTACTTTTTCTTTCAAAGCAAGTGTCAGTGTGTGGTGGGGTAAATTTAGCAATGTTAATATTGTTTCATTGAAGAATTAATAAAATCCTACTATTTTGAAACATTTAGGTACAATACCATGTTTCAGTATGTAATCTGAATGTTATATTTCATCATTTTCATATAGGTTAAAATAATACTTATAAAATATACATTACATATAAAATCATTAAATAATACCTTTAAAGTAAGAAATGCAATCATGCACATTTTGTCGTAAATTATTCAGAATTAATCCATTATGAAGTAAACAAAACTTATTTTATTGCCAGTAAGTACATAAATACTGTATTGTATTAAGCTCTTTACATCAATGTAAATGTTCATACATGGGGTTAATATACTTATGCAAATATAGTTAACTTACGGTGTTTTGATAGCCTAGGCTATAACACGTGTTCAGTATGTTTTTCATATAGTAATATGTTAGTTTCACATACCTTCAAGCTTCTGTGTGTACTCTGCTTCTGTGATGTTCGTCTTTCCTCCTATTTTTTCAGTAAGCTCAGTGTAAACAGCATTCGCTGCCTCATCAGCCTCCTCTCTCGCAATCATCCGCGTTTTTTCTTCGCGACGCCTTTCCTCCAATTCATTCATGTCACCTTCCCAGCCGAACTCTGAAATTTTGGATAACGTCAGAACTGTTAAATATATAGTATGCGCATATTAAAAAATGTTCGCTGTAAAATACGAAACTGAGGTTGCATTAAATATATTATTGAGCTCACAAACTTTGACCAGCAATATCTTTACCAATTGTCTTAAACAATAAGTATTAAAATAACTAATATTTCCTGTGAAAGCAAATGCATGTCTGTTCTTTTTGCGTATTTATAAAATTCGACTATCATGATTGAATTTACACCAAACACTTGTCAATCGCGCAAACAAGTACCGTAATCTTACTAATATAATACGCACTCAAGTATAATACACGCCCCCCCCAAGTTTCAATAATATTTTTGAGGAAAAATTAAAATCTGAATATAATACGCATCCTAAAATGAGGTGTTGGTTCATAATGCTTTAGTATGTAAGTACACAAGCCATAGTACCTTAATTAATTAAATCACTTAGGCATCGCGTTAAACGTGATTTTATGAAAACAGGAAAAAAGCGAGATTTATTCAAATAACTTCTGCTAAACGGCAAGTGAGAATCATTGAAAATATAGACAAATCAAAATAAGTAAATGAGACAATTAAATTACAGACGAATGCAGCATGTTTATTTATACAGAACATTACGTTCACCCTATTTTTAGAAAATGGTTTGTACATGATTGTAACAACATTCCATCTAAATTTAAATACACTGCTAGATAGATGTGACCTTTGCCCAGTGCGCGCACATTGCACTACATGATTAACGCATGTTAAATAGGAATACCCCCGTTCTGATTCACGATGGACAGCTCAGGTGAGCTAAAATGGCCCAAAGAAATTGAGTATTAATTTTAAGGTCGTTCACCCGAGTTAAAGGCATCATAATGGCTTATAAAAAACGGGGCCAAATGGCAATAAAGAACTTTCACGAGTATAAAAATCTGGGCCTTGCAGTTTCAGGAGATTTTTATAGTCTATATAAACCATGTGGCCCTCAGGGCGTGGCCACTTGCTGACCCGGGGGCATAATTTAAACAATATCTGTAGAGGACCACTATAAAATAAATCTCATAAAAATCAAATCCTAACGTTGTTAGGATCTGATGACATCGTATGACAGGTCACGTTCAAATGGCCTTTCAAACAATATAATATCAGCCCTGCTGCCCCCAATGAAATTGCTTTTTGCACAGCAAAGTTTGGCCATGGTTTTAGAAAAGGTAATGCATGGCCAGCTGGTTCTCAGGAATAAATCATTTACAGTTAATTTTCACATGGATAACATTGAAGATAGTGGTACCTTAGGCGAGTAAACATCCAAACTTCAAGTTATATCCGTGCATAGTTTTTGTTGTCTGCATAAAGTTATAACGCAAGAATTTTAAGGCAACACTTTGATTGGCTGATGAAAAGGTCGTCTGAACTTGACCCCTAATGCGAAGTCATCAGATCCGGTCAGCGGATAATATAGCAGCGTCAGACTGGAGATTGATTTAACAATGTTACATACCAAATATAAAACCTCTGGATTTTGCGGTTTCAGATGAGAAGATTTTTAAAGTCATTTTGCTATTTAAAACTATATGAACCATGTAACTCCCAGGGCGTGGCCATTATTTACCCCAGGTGCATCATTTGAACAATCTTTGTAGAGGACCACTACACTATGTTTAACACAAAATATAAAACCTATGGCCCAACGGTCTCAACAGAGAAGATTTTTAAGGCCTACTTGCCATATGAGTCTACATAAATCATGTGACGCCCCATATCATGGCGACATTTTACCCGATGGACATAATTTGAACAATCTTTGTGGAGGACCACTATACAATGTTACATACCAAATACGAAAACACTGGATCTTGCGGTTTTAGAGGAGAAGATTTTAAAGTCATGTTGCTACATAAGTTTATACAAACCATGTGACCCCCGGATGCGGCCAGTTTTGACCCCCAGGGGCATCATTTGACCAATCTACATAGGGGATCACTATGTAATGTTACATACCAAATATGAAACCTCTTGGCCTAGCGGTTTCAGAGGAGAAGATTTTTAAAAGTCATTTTGCTATATAAGTCTACATATACCATGTGACCCCCGGGGCGTGACAAGTGTTAACCCCTTGGGGATCATTTGAACAATCTTTGTAGAGGACCACTATACAATGTTACATACCAAATACAAAAACCTCTAGGCCTTGCGGTTTCAGGGATTTGTAAAGTCATTTTGCTATTTAAGTCTCTATAAACCATGTGAGCCCCGGGGTGTGGCCAGTTTGACACCAGGGGCATCATTTAAACAATCTTTGCAGAGAACCATTATGCAATGTTACCAATCAAATATGAAACCTCTAGGCCTTGCAGTTTCAGAGGAGAAGATTTTTTAAATCATTTTGCTATTTACTTCTATATAAACCATGTGACGCCAGGGGTGTGGCCAGTTTTGACCTCATGGGCATCATTTGAACATTCTTTGTAGAAGACCACTATACAACCTTACAAACCAAATATGACACCTATGGGACTTGCGGTTTTAGAAGAGAAGATTTTTTAAATCATTTTGTTATTTAAGTCTGTGTAAACCATGAGTCCCCTGGGGTGTGGCAAGTTTTGACCCCAGGGACATCGTTTGAAAAATCTTTGAATCGGACTGCTATACAATGTTACATACCAAATATGAAACCTCTGGGCTTTGTGGTTTCAGAGGAGATTTTTTAAATTAATATTACTATTTAAGTCGATAAAAATCACGTGAGCCTCGGGTATGGCCAGTTTTGACCCCTGGGGCATCATTTGAACAATCTTTGTAGACGACCACTATACCATTGGGCCTTGTGGTTTCTGAGGAGATTTTCAAAGTCATTTCGCTATTTGAGTCTATATAAACAATGTGACCCCCGGGGTGTGGCTAGTTTTGATCACATGGGCATCAGTTGAAAAATCTTTGTAGAGGACCACTAGAGGATTTCACATATCAAATATGAAAGCTCGAAGCTTTGTGGTTTCAGAGGAGAAGATTTTTTAAATTTTCAGTTTTTAAATCTATTTTTAGCTCTAGTGACCTACATATGCAGCGGACGAGAACGATTTGAAGAATATTTTAAGAAGGTCAAAGAATGATAATTCCTTTGAAGTTTGGTGAAAATCTGCCAAGTGGTTTAGAAGGAGATGGTCTTTTAATGAAAATGTTGACACAAGACGGACCAAGAACAAATGGCGATCATAAAAGTTCACCATGAGCAAAATATGCTCAGGTGAGCTAAAAACACATCACTAGATCGGTAGATGGTAATATTTTACAAAATTATTGGAATCTAAGCGATATCTGTTTGTGTTCAAAAGATATTAACCATTTTCTTGTTCTCTCCATGTATTTTCCTTATTCCCAGAAAAATTTATTTGGCAAACTGGACCAGAATGAAAGCTGGGTAGGACAATTTGAAAGTCAAATTAATGTTCTTTTACGCAAAACATTGTCGTCTATTAACACATTTAGGTATGAAAAAACAACAACATGAACAGGCTGTACAACCCATATACATGTACTAGCTGAAAACTTTTCAAAGTATGATTCTTACCTTCATCCTAATTAATGCTATTTAAAATAATATCCAGTTTTCATTCTAAAACCACACGATGTTTTCAACGATTGACAAATCTTTACAAATTCGGTTTACGCAATGTGAATACTCAAATAAAAACGTGTTCGGATTGCTGTAATTAATTTTTCACTGATACTCAATGATTTGTATTTTGGTATTTGCTGTCATGTTACATTGTTGCCCTCAAGATAGATCAAAAACGACATAGTGTTGTTTCATGATTAAACTTTAATTAATCAAAATAATTATTGTTCTTGATGTTGGCATTCATTATATTTGGAACAATTTACGAACATAAAAGACTGAACATTCCCTACAGATGTCAGCCATTCCCACACAACCATTTTAGACGCTGAATTCCAAGAAGTACCCAAAAGTGTATTTCTAAATCAGTGGCATAACTAGGCACACCCGTATATTCACGTGCGCTTGTATAACAATGCTGAAAGTGTAAAACTAGGAAATCAAAACGCTGACAGCGTAGAAAGACTGTTGGCAAGAAAAGAAAAGAAACCAAACTCAAGGGAAATTTTGCGTTCAAACATTTTCTAACAGACACATTTGTTTAAATAAAGATGATTTTCTGCCATGCCATTTTTACACAAGACATATCGAATAAAGAACTACTTATTGTTCAACTACCTAGTTTCAACATCTTGGTAGACATATAGGTTTGTAACGAACTACATAATGCAAACGCAATAATACGATTAACAGTCAAGGTGTCGACTAGTCCACGTAGGTCTTGCTGGTTCCGGTAGATATATCATGACTCATTCAAAGCATTGTATTATTTTATTGAAATAAGAAGAATGTTATTAGAACTGAAACTTGATTTAAATTAGATGCTTTTTACAGAAATTATATTTAAAATAAAGGTAATAAACTAGCAACCTTTACTGTGCATACGAATAAACAAACGGATTTATTCTTTCAGTTCTATTAGCCTGTTTTCTCAACATACTTTATTAGATAATTATGAAATTCTTCATATAAGTAAGGATGATAAATGTTGTCTTAGGCAGCTAAACCGAAACAAATAATCTTAAGGCATGTTCTATATTACCAATCGTTGGTCATCATGTTCACAATCAAGTCATCATTTTATGTGATATCGAAATAAAAATACCACATTTAATAATTAAAGGGCAATAACTCCATGAAATTCAATAGGCCGGAACATGAAATTTCATTGAGAATGAATCATTAGTTCCTGATAACTAGCAAGGGAACTAACATACACTATTTTATTATCAGACAGCATTTACTCCACGAAAAATTATAAGAACAACAGGCTACATGTCGATGGGACAGTGCAAAACTATGCCAAGTTTGTGGTGAATACATGTTATATAGCCTAGTTTTGAACTGATCCATCTATTTGTATTTCCTGTTGGTACCGATTCTGCAAATGTCCTGCATTTTTAGTCATCAGTTGCAAAGAACTTGCGAGGAAACGAATATATATGTACTCATCAGAAAGAAAGATGGATGTAGTTTGAGGGAAAATGTTTGGATCAGTAAGGCAGACTGAATCACAAAAACATCCCACCTTTGGGGAGCATAAAACTACTACATACAAAGTCCTAATTAGGAGATACTAAGTCCTTAATAGAAGTCTTTATTTCCTAATATATATCTCGTTGTAAGGACATAGAGTCTAAATAAAGGAGATACCTTTTCGTACTTAGGACATATCTACTCATTGTGTCCCCTAATTAAGACTAAGTATCTCCTTTTTAGGAGTTAGTATCTCCTAATTATGACTTATTATATCGTAATTAGAAGAAACTATGTCCTAATTAAGACTTAATATCTCCTAATTAGGACATAGTATCTTGTGATTAAGAGATGCTATCTCCTAGTTAGCACTTAGTATCTCCTAATCAAGACTTTTAATCTAATAATTAGGAGATACTAACCCCTTCTTACGACTTATTATCTCATAATAAGGAAAAACAATATCCTAATAAGGACTAAGTTTCTCATAATTAGGACTTATTATCTCATAACTATGAGATACTAACTCATAATTAGTACTTAGTATCTCCTAATTAGGACTTCGTATCTCCTATTTACGACTTAGTTTCTTCAAATTAGGACATAGTATCTCCTAATTATGAGATAATGGAATACAACTAAATATAGACCGTGGCACAAGGATTATATGTAGGAGCCTATTTTTCACAAATATTTTTTTTCACCTGTACAAATATGGGTCTCATTTTTAACAGGTGTGAAAAATGAGATCCCATTTTTCACACATCATAGTCGCATTCTTCACATTTTCTGTTAATATTTTATCGAGTCAGGTTTTCGGTATGCGATGAAATTATATTCATCACACATGAAAATAACTGTGCCAATTTTTCCCAAAAGGGGATTTGGGACATAACAAGATGTTTGTGAAACATGTATGCCCCCCCCCCCCAGACTTGCAGCCAAGATGTGAATATGTGCAATTGTTAAGAATTTATTTCAATATGCATTCCCAAGCGAGGTCTCGATATATGGTATCTATGTATGAAGTTTCATTAAAATATCTTGATGCGTTCTCAAGTTATGGAGCGGAAACCGTTTTTCTATTTTTAGTAATGGTGACCTTGACCCCACCCACATCATGTGAAATCCAAAGACGGGTCTCAATATAAGGTATCTATGTATGAGGTTTCATCAACATGTCTCGATGCGTTCTCAAGTTATTGAGCGGAAACTGTTTTTTTCTATTTTTAGCAACGGTGACCTTGACTCAACCCACCCCATATGCAATCCCAAGTGAGGTCTCAATATAAGGTATCTATGTATGAAGTTTTATTGAAATATCTCAACGCTTGTCATGTTATTAAGTGAAAAGCGTTTTTCTATTTTTAGATACGGGGATCTTGACCCCACCCACCCCATATGCAATCACATGAGTGGTCTCAATATAAGCAATCTATGTGTGAAGTTTCATTAAAATATCTCGATGCCTTCTCAACTTATTGAGCGGAAAACCTTTTTCTAGTTTTAGTAACGACATTGACCTTGACCCCACCCACCCCATATGCAATCTCAAGCAAAGCTTCAATATGAGGTATATATGCATGCAGTTTCATTAAAACATCTCAATGCGTTCTCAGGTTATTGAGCGAAACCGTTTTTCTATTTTAGTAATGGTGATCTCGCCCTTGGCCCCAATCATCCCATATGCAATCCCAAGCGAGGTCTTGATATAAGGTATTTATTTATGAAGTTTCTTTAAAATATCTCAATGCCTTCTAAAGTTATTGAGGGGAAACCATTTTTCTATTTTAAGTAATGGCGACCTTGATCCCACCCACCCCAAACGCAATCCCAAGCGAGATCTTGATATCAGGTATCCAAGCATGAAGTTTCATTAAAATATCTTGATGCATTCTTAAGTTATTGAGCAGAAACCATTTTTCTATTTTTAGCAACGGTGACCTTGACCATGACCATACGTACCCCATATGCAATCCCAAGCAAGGTCTCAATATAAGGTATCTATGCATGATGTTCATTAAAATATCTCAATCCGTTCTCGAGTTAGTAAGCGGAAACAAAAAGTTGACGCCGCCTACCCGTCAGCCCGTCCGCCCACCCGCCAAACAACACACCCCAATCTAATAACCAACTTTTTTTTTTCAAAAAATTTGGTTAAAAATGTGATCCTCCGTTTTCAGCCATTCACATTCTTCGCACATACAAATGTTACAAATGAGATCCTAATCTTCACAGGGTGTGAAAAATACGATTTGTGAAAAATATGATCCTACAATGCTTCCATACAAATCACAGCCGCGCAACAAGTAAATCAAATTTTGTTTGATTGCTTATACAGTTATGCCAATTCTAAGCATTGTACATCACACTCACTAACATTTATACGATACCCAGAGAATGACAGAGAACTGCTTGATCGTAGGTAATATAATATTGGTGATTAGAAACAACGATGCATGACGTACAAGTTCATGAAAAACATGCCAGCTTGTCATCAATATGTAATTGTACATAGTAGTACCGCATTTTTAAAGAACAGCATAAACCATGACTTTCATGTGGCGAAAGTAACAATGCAATAAAAGCTGATCTTTTTATTATATGCATTGTAGTTCTCATGCTTGACTTAATATTGTGTTTTTAATGGTATTTGTTTAAATTACTTCACTAATTGACAAAATAACAATCATTTAACATTTCAAGGGGCATATCGACAGTATTTCCAATATAAAATCGCGGACTTCAATGGAAATTTTCATACGCTAGACTACATTTATCTATATTGCGCATGCGTGTAGCGGAACTTCATGCACATTTCATTCATATCGATTTTACTACTACTACTAATATTCCTGCGCCAAGATAGTGTCACCGTGACAACCTTTTTATACTGTTTGTTATTAAAAACAAGACCAATGTGTGACTTAATCTTAACATGAATATTTAATAAAATATAATTATAAATTTCAATATAAATTTTATTTTGTAAATATTACATCGCATTAGCCGTTGATATGCTCTTTTTAAATGCAACTGTTAATTTGGCTGTGTTTATGGAAAGTATGAGGTAATAGTATTGCATTAACAAAATCCTTTCTACCAACGCAGCTTTGTCTTCAACACATTTCGGAATCAAATGTTCATCAAAATGAAATTTGCCAAAACAATGCACAAACTCAATGAAAATATTTAAACATAAACTCACGCAATCACACATACACGCACCAACATCGTTGCTTTACATACATACAATTGATATTATATTATTACAATGAATACTGCTCAATGATTGATACGTGGATACCTTTTCACTGCCCATTTTTGTTAACTTTTAAGACCATCAAACTGCACTTTTATGACATGTCACTTTGGTTACCCTATCTTCCGTACAAATGATGTTAGCAAATTAATGTCTCCATGACTATATTCACCTTTTGCTGTGAATAATGTCCTAACAATGAATTATAAAAAAAACATTCTAACTATATATGGTACTTACCCTTGCATTTTAAAGTGTATTCCTCTGGTATATGCTCGTGTTCTTCCAGCGCCGTTTGAGCATCTTCTACTTTTTGCCTGGTATATATTACAGATTCTTCAATGTGCTTAGCAAGATTGGTTTCAGTCAACTTTATTCCAGTACTCCGAGTTGCAGCATTTTTCTTTTTGTCGCGCCTGATGTTTTCTGTTTCTAAATTAATTTTGTAACGTTTCTGAAAAAAGCTGTAAGCCAGGTATGTTAAAATTCCTATACAAGCACATAAACATACTGGCACACATATGCTGGTCACATACATATCCATGTAATTACATGTCTCTGTTCGGTTGAATTGTTCTTTGACCATATTCTCCATATTTTCCATGATTGGCGTTTAAATGTAATTCACTTAAGAAGCATGATTGTTGTCAGTCCGCCTAAAAATAGCAACAACATACTAGTATTTTGTTAATATATAGCACAAATGCATATAAACATTACCTCTACTGCTACTTCTACTGCTTCTGCTACTACAACTGCCACTGCTACGGCTGCTGCTACCATTACTACTAATACTATAGCACAGATGACAATAGCATATCAACATGACCACCACTACTGCTACTTCTACTGCTTCTGCTACTACTACTGCCACTGCTGCTGCTGCTGCTGCTGCCACTACTTATACTACTACTATATCACAGACAACAGCATATCAACATGACCACTACTGCTACTTCTATTGCTTCTGCTACTACTACTGCCACTGCTGCTGCCACTACTAATACTACTACTATATCCCAGACAACAGCATATCAACATGACCACTACTGCTACTTCTACTGCTTCTGCTACTGCTACTGCCACTGCTGCTGCTACTGCTGCTGCCACTACTAATACTACTACTATATCACATACAACAGCATATCAACATGACCACTACTGCAACTTCTACTGCTTCTGCTACTACTACTGCCACTGCTGCTGCTACTGCTGCTCCCACTACTAATACTACTATTATATAACAGACAACAGCATATCAACATGACCACTACTGCTTCTTCTACTGCTTCCGCTACTACTACTGCCACTGCTGCTGCTACTGCTGCTGCCACTACTAATACTACTAATATATCCCAGACAATAGCATATCAACATGACCACTACTGCTACTTCTACTGCTTCTGCTACTACTACTGCTACAACTACTGCTGCTGCTGCTGCCACTACTAATACTACTACTATATCACAGACAACAGCATATCAACATGACTACTACTGCTTCTTCTACTGCTTCTGCTACTACTACTGCCACTGCTGCTGCTGCTGCTACTACTAATACTACTACCATATCACAGACAATAGCATATCAACATGACCACAACTGCTACTTCTACTGCTTCTGCTACTACTACTGCCACTGCTGCTGCTACTGCTGCTGCCACTACTAATATTACTACTATATCACAGACAACAGCATATCAACATGACCACTACTGGTACTTCTACTGCTTCTGCTACTACTACTGCTACTGCTGCCACTACTAATACTACTATTATCACAGACAATAGCCTATCAACATGACCACTACTGCTACTTCTACTACTTCTGCTACTACTACTGCCACTGCTGCTGCTACTGCTGCTGCCACTACTAATACTACTACTATATCACAGACAACAGCATATCAACATGACCACTACTGCTATTTCCACTGCTTCTGCTACTACTACTGCCAATGCTGCTGCTACTGCTGCTGCCACTACTAATACTAGTACTATATCACAGACAACAGCATATCAACATGACCACTACTGCTACTTCTACTGCTTCTGCTACTACCACTGCTACTGCTGCTGCTACCATAGCTACTAATATTATAGCACAGATGACAATAGCATATCAACATGACCACTACTGCTACTTCTACTGCTTCTGCTACTACTACTGCCACTGCTGCTGCTGCTGCCACTACTAATACTACTACTATATCACAGACAACAGCATATCAACATGAACACTACTGCTACTTCACTGTTTCTGCTCTTCTAATGCTTCCGCTACTGCTGCTGCTGCTGCCACTGCTACTACTACTATTACTACTACTATATCACAGATGACAATAGCATATCAACATGAACACTACTGCTATGGCTGCTGCTGCTTCTACTGCTACTACTAATACTACTACTTTGTCCAAAAAAATAGTACAACCCCTGTAAGCAATATTAAATACAAAAAATGTAAAAATGTCACATACAACTTTCAAAGAAATTCTCTTCAACCACTAAGTGCATATAGTAGCAAAACATTTCTGGTCGACAATAATGTTAAAGGTGTCTTTTATCAATCTAAGGGCTCCAAATACACAAATTCAAGTGTTACTAATATACACTATGTTTACAATGAATATATGTATAATTACCCCTAGCTGGTATTTGCTAAACTTTTAAGCAATATTGAACCTATTCGGAATAAGTCAATATTCAAATTCATTGTTCCGACATATGGCGTCATCATTAAACGACTCTGATTTAAGCTAGTTTGATATTGTTCAAATGTACGCATCGTCGTGTTAAATATACAGTACATATACACGCTACTCTAATGATTATTATACTGAATTTGACCACAAACCCAATATATGCCAATGTAATTTATTGTTTAAAGTTATATGATGTAAATGAAAACAAGTTTTGACAAGGGACAATTAGGTAATATCTGATTGTTATTCCATGCTAAAAATCCTCATATGAGTAAACAGTTCTTAAGAGATATTCCTGTTTGAATACAAGTGGCAGCCTAATAAACATTTTGTGAGTTTGAGACCTAGTCTGGATTTTTGAAGCATGTTTTTGTATGACTCTGATATGCTTGATGAGGAAAAAAGGCACCGATTTCTGGCGGCCGTGATTTTTTAACAATTCAAAATACATCAAAGTATTTTGGTGAAGAACCACCTACCGTAAGGAACATTTCAATGTAGCCATATAAGGAAAATGCCCGCTCCCTGGTTGCCATGTTTTTGAATGGAGCAGAACCATTGGAGCAACTCTGGAATAGGACCAACCAAGGAACATTTCTGTGACATTTCAAAATCCACCCTGGGGTTCATGGAGGA
The DNA here is from genome assembly GCA_027627225.1 of Congeria kusceri. Lineage (NCBI taxonomy): Eukaryota > Metazoa > Mollusca > Bivalvia > Myida > Dreissenidae > Congeria > Congeria kusceri. The sequence goes on along the minus strand of CM051040.1, from coordinate 33,100,080 downwards.
GGTATCACCACCCTGGGGTTCATGGAGGAGGTATCATTTAAAGATTTTTCTGTTTAAAGCTGTGGCGGCCATCTTGTGCATAGGACCGGAACAATTTGAGCCGCTTGGTAGAGGACCACCCAAGAAACATTTCTGTGAAAATCATTAAAGTCGGCCTACCGGTGTTGGAAGAGATGTTGTTAAAAAGAAATGTTTACGAACAGACGCACACACAAACGCACGACGGATTAACCATCATGGCATAAGCTTGCTGGCTTCTGGCCAATGGAGCTAACAACATCGTAACTAAAGCGTTTGCAATGAAAAATCTAGTTTTGTTTTTATATAAAGTCATTGTTTTTTTGTGCACATGCTGAAATGACTAACCGTGGTAGTCCTTGAAGACATCGTATTCAATACTTCAACAGCCATTGTTGAATTACATAGGTGTATTTTCAGCTATTTATGGGAAACTACTTATAAAACAGGAGCTGTATCATGACCGCGCGTTCGACTATTTAAACCGCTTTGTAAGAGTTATGGGCCTTTGTCATTACTAACAAGAGTGCCATTGTCACAAAGATACACCCGTCAAAGTAGCATTTTTAGGGGTAAAGATTCAACGAGTTAAGTGACAAAAATCCACCAATTCTTGTCAACGATATGCTCCAGACAAAACGCTAAGGATTGATTTCTTATAGCTTTGAAAGCTATGTCATGTATTGAGAATATTCATGTGCAGGCGTGCAAACAATTTATAAAATTGCCTGCAAATTCATGTAATGGTGCAGTTTTAGCTGATATCCTATATATATTATGTCCTCTAAGCAATGTACTGGTTACAAATATTAACTATGACAAATAACAGATGTGTCAGAAAATGCTATGATATGTTACTGTATTATGATAGGATATACATCATGGGTTTCGAATGTAAGGATAAATTTGTACACAAATGGATTCGGATATATATGGGAGTGTCAATATATGGGTAACCCAAGATTGTTCTTGCATCAATATGTGGGTAACCCAAGATTGTTCTTGCATCAAAATGTGGGTAACCCAAGATTGTTCTTGCATCAATACGTGGGTAACCCAAGATTGTTCTTGCATCAATATGTGGGTAACCCAAGATTGTTCTTGCATCAATATGTTCAACGCCTACAAGACCAGTACATACAATATTGGAGATAAACAAAACAAAAATAAAAAAAAATTATTTCATTATGTTAAATTCAAAATAATAAAAAATTATTTCATTATGTAAAATTCAAAAATGGTTATAACATAATGTTTAAAAGTACATTCAGATTATAGATTTGTCCAATGTTAGAACTCGGTATGCCAGATTTCGGAGTTCATGTCATAACCTTTTGATTGAAAAGGAGACATTATAACATTGAAAGAGATTATCGTTATTGTCCCTACTGTGAATGTACTGTAGAAGATGAATTTCATTTTTTAATTGTTTGCCCACTATTTTCAAGTTTACTTGTTAAATACATCCCAAGCATGTATTTTCAAAACCCAAATTTGCTATTGTTTGTTTGGATTTTCGGCGTATTCAACAGTATTTCATTTTCCAAATTATTGTCGTGTCAAAATGAACTTATACATAAAAATACTGCACTATTTATCATGCATTCAAATTAAGAAATATGCTTGTTTCAATACTGCTAAATTACATGTCAGAGTCATAGGCCTTGATCAGTGACTTCATATAATGACCCCAAAGACAGTGTCAATGGAATATTTGTAGTAATTACAGAGGTGTGCACTTGTTGCACGCAAACCTTAACCAGAGCATTATGCCGACGCCGACAATGGGTGAGCAGCAAAGCTTGAACTATTCGGCAAATAGTCAAGCTAACATGAGGGCCACATGGCCCTAAACACCCACTGTGTATGAAGATCTGGACCTTTCAGTTTCAGGGAAGATTTTAAGTCATTTTGCTATTTAAGTCTATTTAAACCATATGACACCTGTGACCAGGCTTCTTTTAAGCCCAGTGGAATAAATAAAACAATCTTTATATAGGACAACAATACCATATAAGTGATGTTGCATGCCACAATAAACTTCTGGGCCTTGCAGTTTCAGAGATTTTAAAAAGCGTTTTGCTATTTAAGTCTAAATTAACCATGTGGACCCCAGGGCGTGGCCACGTTTTATCCCAGGGGCATCATTTGAACAATGTTGTAGAGGACCACAGTACAATGTTACATACCAAATACGAAACATCTGGGCCTTGCGATTTCAGAGGAGAAGATTTTACAGTCCACTTGCCATATAAGGCTGAGGAAAACATGTGACCCCATGGGAGTATTTTCTTTTTACCTAAGGGGCATAATTATAACAATTTTTGTGGTTGACCCCAATACAATGTTGCAAGCAAAATATGAAACCTCTGGGCCTTGCGGTTTCAGAGGAAAATATTATTTTTGTAAGTAATTTTGCTTTTTAAGTCCATTAAAACCATGTGATCCTGGGACATGGCCACTTTTTACCCCAGGGGCATCATTTGAACAATCTTTTTAGAGGACCACTTAACAATGTTTCACGCAAAATATGAAACCTCTGGGTCTTGCGGTTTCAGAGGAAAATAATTATTTTAAATGGGAATAATTAGAACAATCACAATACACAATACTATGTTTCACGCAAAATATGAAACCCCTGGGCTTAGCGGTTTTAGAGGAGAATAATTTGAAGGCATACTTGCCATATAAGTCTATATGAACCATTTGACCCCCGGGGAGTATTTTCTTTTTACCTCAGGGGCATGATTTGAACGGTCTTTGTAGAGGACCCCAGGGGAATATTTTGAACAAATTTTGTAGAGGACCACTGGACGATGTCACATATCAACTATGAAAGCTTTCAGCCTTGCGGTTTCAGAGGAGGAGATTTGCAAAGTCTCCAGCTTTTGAATATATTTTCAGCGGACAGGAATGATTTAAACAATTTTGAAAGGTGGTCTTCCAAGGCTCATTCCGGTGAAGTTTGGTGAATATCTGCCCAGCAAGGAAATGTTGTTTGTTTGCAAATGTTTGATCACGACGGACAAAGGCCGATCACAACAAGAACTGTCGGAGGACAGCGCGCTCGACTTTTCTTGCGCTTGTCCGAGTTACTGGCATTTATTTTCTAAAACAAGACGTATGGAAATTCCACAAATAAACAATCTTTTTTTAATAGAATGCATTGAAGTCAGCACATCAAAAAAATATTTAGTGAAAGTGATCTTGACCCAACCAACCCCATATGTAATCCCAAGTGATGTCTCGATATCAGGTATCTAAGTTTCATTAAAATATCTTAATGCATTCTCAAGTAATTGATCGGAAACAGTTTGCTATTTTTAGTTACAGTGACCTTGACCTTGACCTACCCACCCCATACGCATTCCCAAGCGAGGTTTTGATATAAGGTATATATGAATAAAATTTCATTAAAATATCTCAATGCATTCTCAAGTTATTGAGCAGAAACCATTTTTCTATTTAAGTAACAGTGACCTTGACTTTGACCATATATGCAATCCCAAGAGAGGTCTCGATATAAGGTATATATGTATAACCTTTCATTAAAAATATCAATGCATTCTCAAGTCATTGAGCAGAAACCATTTTTCTAATTAAGTAACAGTGACCTTGACTTTGACCATATATGCAATCTCAAGAGAGGTCTCGATATAAGGTATATATGTATAACGTTTCATTAAAATATATCAATGCGTTCAAGTTGTTGAGCGGAAACCATTTTTCTATTTTTGGTAACAGTGACCCCACTCACCCCATATGCAATCCCAAGGGAGGTATCGATATAAGGTATGTATATATACAGTTTTATTAAAATACCCTCAATGCGTTCTCAAGTTATTGCACGGAAACTGCTTTTTTCTATTTATAGTAACAGTGACCTGGACCCCACCCAACCCATATGCAACTCCAAGCATGGTCTCCATGTAAAGTATCTACGTATTAAGTTTCATAAAAACATTTCAATGCATTCTCAAGTTATTGAGCGGAAACAGTTTTTCTATTTATAGTCACAGTGACCTTGACCTTGACCCCACCCACCCATATGCAATCCCAAGTGAGGTCTTGATATAAGGCATCTATGTATAAAGTTTTATTAAAATATCTCAAGTTATTGAGCGGAAACCATTTTTCTATTTTTAGTAACAGTGACCTTGACCCCACCCGCCCATATGCAATCCCTGGCTAGGTCTCGAGATAAAGTATCTATGTTTGCAGTTTCATTACAATAGCTTAATCTGCTCTCGAGTTAGAGAATGGAAACGAAAAGTTGAGAAAATAGCTTATCAAAAAACATTAACATGTCAATATAGCTTATATGTAAATTAACCTGTCAAAATAGCTTATATGTAAAATTTCTAAGTGAAAAAAGGCCCATTATTTTGACAAATTTCAAAATCAAGTTATCAAAATTGGTCCATGAGTTCATTATAGTAAAGGGAATAAGTATTCTAAGTTTGAATGAAACCCCTTAGGCCATTCCTGAGAAACCAGGACTTACAGTGTCGGGTCAATTGTTGAGATACCATCAACAAATGTTAATGGGCCCTGGACTTACAGTTTCGGGTAAATTGTTGTGATATCATAAACAAATATTCATGGGCCCTGGACTTACAGTGTTGGGTAAATTGTTGAGATATTATAAACAAATGTTCATGGGCCCTGGACTTACAGAGTCGCGTAAATTGTTGAGATACCATAAACAAATGGGTCCTTGTCTAAAAGTGTCGGGTAAATTGTTGAGATACCATAAACACATGTTCATGGGCCCTTGGCTTACAGTGTCAGGTAAGTTGTTGAGATACCGTAAACACATGTTCATGGGCCCTGGACTTACAGTGTCGGGTCAATTGTTGAGATACCGTAAACACATGTTCATGGGCCCTGGACTTACAGTGTCGGGTAAATTGTTGAGATTACATAAACACATATTCATGGGCCCTGGACTTGCAGTGTCGGGTAAATTGTGGAGATACCATAATCAAAGTTCATGGGCCCTGGACTTACAGTGTCGGGTATATTGTTGAGATACCATAAACACATGTTCATGGGCCCTGGACTTACAGTGTCGATAAATTGTTGAGATAGCATAAACAAATGTTCATGACCGATTCCATATACAATGAAATTTCGTCATGTATTGCTTGTGTTAAAGTCAATGAAATATGTCCAAGTACCCACTTGACGATGTCAGTATTAAACGTGTGTGTGTCAAAATACATTTTTGTTTCTTGAATATTGGTACAAGGTACTGTATAATTATTATTTTAAGCCATCGCTTTCATCGTATCTCTTAGCGTGACAATTATTATATAAATGCCCACAATAATATGGCTATTGCGAGGTAAAGCTTGTTTATCGTATATTATTAAAAGGCATTGTGCAAATATCAGAATGCTTGGTTTGCAAAGCATAATTAGCCACGATAGATGAAACCTAATCGCGGTTTGTACTTGATCCTTGAAAACCATTGTTTGACTCCATGGGTGTACTGGTATCTGCTATTTAATCTATAGCAAACAAGGACAATGAGAAGTTAACTGCAACAATGGATACCAGGAATGGCAGATTAAAACTGTAGATTGGGCCAAACAGTGTCTTAGTGTCTTATGGTTGATACATTCGGTGGTACAGCGCATTTATCTCAGTAAAGAATTGCCTTTGTTGGACAACAGGCTATTATTTGGCTACGTGTCATTGGCAAAATATTCAATGGTTTCATGTTTTAAATGATTTTTTGAGTACTTGTGAAGTTAAATTTATCCGAGTATTTCACAAAGTAATACTAAAAAAAAACTAAAAAAAAAAAAAAAAAAAAAAAAAAAAAACTACATGTACATATGTATTTATGTGTTGTGCATCCTAATAAAACACACGAAATCTACAAAATCCACCAGTTCAGTGGTTTGGAAGCCAAGCAAGAACAAAAATATGTTCAAACTGGATCATAACTAAAGATTTTACCCCATCCACCATCACAAGCAAGGTGACTACATCTGAAGTTTCATTACAACATCTCAATTGCTTTTAAAGTTATTGAGCGGAAACCATTGTTCCATTTTTCGTCATGGAACCTTGACCCCACCCACCCCATAAGCGAAATCTCAATTAACGGTTTCTGTGTATGAAGTTTCATTACAATAGCTTGATTTGTTCTTGAGCTATGGAGCGGAAACCGTTTTTTTTCCATTTTTTGTAACTGTGATCTTGACCTCATCCACCCCATATGCAATCCTAAGCGAGGTCTCAATATATGTATTACTTATTGAAAAACAGACTCCATTGCTGACCTTTGATCTGTAACTGTGACCTTGACCTTGGAAGTATGGACATGGGTTTTACACGCAGCACAGCATCTCATCTCAATCTGCGTCTTGCATGCAACACATCATCTCTTCTCGTGACGGTGAACATTTTGGCCAAGTAATTTCAAAATCCACCTTGAAATGAAAGTTATATAGCGGCCACAAAAAAGAAACCCCAATTTTGATCTTTGACCTCTAGGTGTGACCTTGACCTTGGAGGTACGGACCTCGGCCCTGCGAGCAACACGTGTCCACATGAAGGTGAGCATTACAAAATCCATCCAGAAATGACAGCATTATCGAGCGGACACGAAATGGAGCAGAAGGATGGACAGACGGGAGGACACCTGCAAGCCTATACCAGTAGGGAACTTATAATTTGATTTGTTCTCGAACTATTGAGCTAAAACCATTTTTCTATTTTTAGTAACGATGACCTTGACCCCACCTACTCCAGATGCGAGGTCTCAATATCATGTATCTTTGTAAGTTTCATTGCAATAGCTCAATTCGTTCTTGGGTTTTAGAGCTCAAACTATTGTTCTATATTTGGTTATGGTGACCTTGACCTTGACACCACCTATTTCAGATGCAATTCCAAGCAATGTCTCGATGTAAGGTATCTATGTATGAAGTTTTATTGCAATAGCATAATTCATTCTTGAGTTAGAGAGCGGAAACCAAAAGCTGACACTGCCACCTGCCCAGACATTAACCTACCCCAATCTAATAATCAAACAAGAGGGCCATGCTGGCCCAAAGCACTCACTTGATAACTTGCACTTATGAAGACTATACTGTTGTGACTGTTGTGACGCAAAAGGGGGATAGGATCGATTTGATTTAAAACATCGGTTAGTGCAATGGGCTAACTAAAGTACAAGTTCGGTAGTTGATGTGCGGTGTTTTTGCAAATGGTTCTCAAATCATTCTTTTTATATATATTACCTGACCCTTTTTCATTAAGTCAGTGTCAATTCTGGAAAATGCAAAAACAGTACATTTTGATGTATTTTTCACAGACAGTTTTGGAGACAGTTTGAGAGCTACAGTAATTCACCTAAATGTTTGGTCACGTGGCAATGCAATAATTGCGATGGCTGTGTTAGGTCAAGTTTTGCTTTTTCTCTGATAACTTTCTGTCCAATGATGATCGATGATGTTAATACAGGCTCTAAAGCCATCAATGTTGCATGTACAAATAACTGCATGCAAGGTGTGCAACTTTTGGAAATTAAATTTCATCAATCAATTTTTATGGTCATAGGCAAACTGTTCACTTTGGTCAAAATTGAATAAAAAATCTCAAACAAACAAACAAACAGCATTTTAGTAGAATTATGCCCTTTTTTGTACTTAGGTTAAAGTTTGCGTGCAACAACTCCATATCTCTATATCTACTACAGATATTCAACTGAAACTTCACACATGCCTTCATGGTCATATAAGGTCACTGACCAACACCCATAACTGAGACCAGCATTTTAGCAGAATTATGCCCCTTTTTGTACTTAAGAAAAGTCAGGTTAAGGTTGCGTGCCAAAGAAAATTTAGGTTAAGGTTTGTGCGCAGCAAGTACATATCTCTGTAACTACTACAGACATTCAGTTGAAACTTCACACATTTATTCAAGGTCATTATGTGAGGTCACTGACCAAGGCCCATAACTGACCAGCAATTAAGCAGAATATGCCCCTTTTTGTACTCTGGTTAAAGTTTGCGTGCAACAACTCCATCTCTATATCTACTACAGATATTCAATTTAAACTTCACTCATGCTTCAGGGTCATTATATTAGGTCAAGGAATAATACCCATAACTGTGACCAGCATTTTAGCAGAATTAGGCCCCTTTTTGTACCTAAAAATTCAGGTTTGCGTGGAACAACTCTATTGTAATAAAACTTCATACATAGATACCTTTTAGCGAGGCCTCGCCTGGGATTGCATATGGGTTGGGTGCAGTCAAGGTCAAAGTCACTGTTACTAAAAATGCTAAAAAAAACTTGAGAATGCATTGAGATATGTTAATGAAACTTAATACATAGATAACTTGTATCAATACCTCACTTTGGATTGCATATGGGGTGGGTGGGGTCAGTGTTACTAAAACTAGAAAAGCGGTTTCCGCTCAATAACTTGAGAACGCACTGAGATATTTTAATGATACTTCATACATAGGTACCTTATATCGAGACCTCGCTTGGGATTGCATATGGGGTGGCTAGGGTTAAGGTCACTGTTACTAAAAATTGAAATACGGTTTCCGCTCAATAACTTGAGATCGCATTGAGATATTTTAATGAAACTTAATACATGATACTTTATATCGAGACCTCGCTTGGGATTGCATATTGGTGGGGTCATGGTTAAAGTCACTGTTACTAAAAATAGGAAAAAAGGCTTATGCTCATGACCTTGAGACAGCATTCAGATATTTAATGAAACTTAATACATAGATACCTTATATCGAAACCTCGCTTGGGATTACGTATGGGGTGGGGTCAGGGTCATGGTCACTGTTACTAAAAATAGAAAAACTTTTTTGCTCAAATTTTTCTTGTTTGTTGTGATAAAGAACAACAACTCGGACGAAGCGGTTGAATAGTCTAGCGCGCTCTTGTTTATCATACAAATATATGCTGAGATCCGACTGTTGCAAACGTGCCTGATATTTTTTTTTATCAGGTCACTAGCGTTTATATCATTCAATGTTTGGAGGTACGTCATATTGCTCAAAATCAACTCTACAGTCAACATTTTTAGTTAAAATGAATCTGATTCAACAAAACAAGCAATTTGATACCAAGAACATATAGTTTTTTAGCTTGACTTTTCGAAGATAAAAAGTAAAGTTATTTTTGTTGCTCTGTCATCTGTGTCAGCGGCCCAGCGTCTGCATTAGTTAAGTTTTAGGGAGCGTCTGCATTAGTTAAGTTTTTGGGTTAAGCGGGCATCTTGATGCGCGAGGCATAAAGTGATTGTCTTGTCCGTTCGTCCGTCTGTCCGTTCTACTGCTTGCTGCAACACTTGGATATTTACACAGTTGTTACTTATGACCATTCCCAATCCACCCATATCACTCAACCTCACTTTGACCCTGACCTTGACCTAATTTGCAATTAGAATAATTCCAATGGGCTGTTTCTTGGTTAACTACATTTTACAGTTTTATGGCCCGGGCATGCGGGAGGCATAAAGTGATTGTCCTGTCCGTATGTCCGTCTTTCCGTTCTTCCGCTTGCTGCAACACTTGGATACTTGCACAGTTGTTGCTTATGATCATCCCCAATCCACCCATATCACCCAGCCTCACTTTGACCTTGACCTTGACCTAATTTGGACTTAAAATAATTCAAAGTTCAGTTACTTGGTTGACTAGATTTTACCGTTACGTCTAGCACCAACACCGCTTACTACAAACACTTGGATACTTACACACACCAACACCGCTTACTACAACACTTGGATACTTACACAGTTGTTGCTTATGACCATCCCCAATCCACCCATATCACCCAACCTCTCTTTGACCTTGACCTTGAATTAATTTGAACTTATAATAATTCACAAGTGCAATTTCTTGGTTGACTAGATTTTACAGTTTCGTCTAGCACCAACACCGCTTGCTACAACACTTAGATATTTACACAGTTGTTAGCTCGACTTTTCGAAGAAAATGCAAGCTGTTCTACTCGCCCCGCCGTCGGCATCGGCGTCCGAGTGTGGTTTAAGTTTTTCAGTAAGCTAGTTTCTCAGGAATGGCGTGAGGGATTTCATTCAAACTTAAAGAATGTATTGCCCACATTAAAATAAACCTATAGGCTAAGTTTGGAAACTCTAGTTTGAAATTTGTCAAAATTATGGGCATTTTTACACTTGAAAAGTTTATCGGTAAGCTGGTTGCTCAGGAATGGCTTTAGGGATTTCATTCAAACTTAGAACACTTATTCCCTATATTAAAATGAACTCATAGGCCAATTTTAATAACTCTAGTTTGAAACTTTTCAAAATTACGGGCCTTGTTACACTTAAAAATTTAACAAATAAGCTATATGGACAGGTTCAAGTTTTTCGGTAAGCTAGTTTGTCAATGTTTAGTTTCCGCTCTGTAACTCAAGAACGGATTAAGCTATTGTAATGAAACTTCAAACATAGATACCTTAGAGCGAGACCTCGCTTGGGATAGCATATGGGGTGGGTGGGGTCAAGGTCACTGTTACTAAAAATAGAAAAACAGTTTCCGCTCAATAACTTGAGAATATATTAAGATATATTAATAATTCGTAATACATAGGTACCTTATATCAAGACCTCACTTGGGATTGCATATGGGGTTGGTGGGTTCAAGCTCAAGGTCACTGTTACTAAAAATAGACAAACGGTTTCCGCTCAATAAATTGAATATGCATTGTGATATTTTACTGAAACTTAATACATACATACCTTATATCAAGACTTCACTTGGGATTGCATATGTGGAGGGTGCGGTCAAGGTCACTGTTACTGAAAATAGAAAAACGGTTTCCGCTCAATAACTTGAGAACGCATTGAGATATTTGTATGAAACTTTATAAATACATACCTTATATCGAGACCTCGCTTGGGATTTCATATGGAGTAGGTGGGGTCAAGGTCAAGGTCACTGTTACTTAAGATAGACAAACGGTTTCCATTAAATAACTTGAGAACGCATTGAGACATTTTAGTGAAACTTAATACATACATACCTTATATCGAGACCTCACTTGTGATTGCCTATAGGGTCAAGGTCACTGTTACTAAAATAGAAAAACGGTTTCTGCTCAATAACTTTTGAGAAGGCATTGAGATAGTTTAATGAAACTTAATACATAGATACCATATATGTAATGAGACCTCGCTTGGGATTGCATATGGGGTGGGTAGAGTCAAGGTCAAGTTTACCATTACTTAACATTTTATTTATGTGCAGATTTTAATGCATTTTGTTTGAAAATATGGTTTTCGTGGAATTTCCATGTTTCTTTTTCTTTTTTATAAAAAAATGCCAGTAACTCTGACAAGCACAAGAAAAGTCAAGCGCGCTGTCTTTCGACAGCACTTGTTACTTATGACTGTTCCCAATCCACCCATATCACCCATCCTCACTTTAACCTTGACTTTGACCTAATTTGGGCTAAGAAATGGGCTATCCAGCACCAACCGGGGGCACGTGTGTTTATCAATCACATAATCTTGTTTGGTGAAGTGTTTTGTCTTGAGTCCATTTCTCAAAAACTATCAAAGGTATCCATTTGAAACTTTCAATATTTTTTCACTTTCAAAAGGGTAATTCATTACAATAAGGCAGGTTACCTTGTTATTTGTATTTCCAGAGTTACCTGCACTTGTTTATACTTACAACTTACAATATTTTGACATTTTTTGTTAAATATAACATTTCTCAATGACTATCAAAGACATTAAATTGAAACTCAACCTTCTCGAAAAAGTGTATTTAATACGCATTTAATGCGTATAAAACTCTGCAGTATTGGCACCATATTTTTGCTGCGTTAAATGCACATTAAATACACTTTAAGTACACCTAGTTTTTTTCTGTACATTTTCCGCATTTTTTACAAAAAAATGCATTAATGCATTAGAAAATACACTTAAAATACTATTTCAATACACTTAAGTGTATTTTTTGAAGATTTAGTGTATTTTTCAAGAAGACAAATACACTTTAAATGCATTTAAGTGTGTTAATGCAGATAAAAATGCAGAAAAATACACTTTTTTCTGTAATAAGTGTTTTTTTTAGGCATTTTCAAGTGTATTAAGTGCGCATTAAACGCAGAAAAAAATATGATGCCAATGCCGCAGCGATTAATAAGTATTAAATACACTTTTTCGAGAAGGGAAGATATTTTTTATGGTGCTGACCGCCTTCTGCAGACATGAGGAGGTAACTCTTTTCAACACACTTTTCGCTTTAGGTCAAATTTTTCAATACCTGTATGAGGAATTGACTTAAAAATAAAAGTACTTGATCACAGTGATGAATTTATTCTGTAGACAAGAGGAGGTAACTCTGTCAAGAATTTAGTTTGAGTAACTGCCCTTTTTTGAAATTTGAATTTTCGCTTTAGGTCAAATTTTACAATAACTATAAGAGGTATTGACTTGAATCTCAAAATACTTGATCACAGTTATGAACCCATTATGTAGACAAGATGAGGTAACTATGTCAAATGAACCCATTAGGTAGACAAGATGAGGTAAATATGTCAAAGATTTTGGTGGAGTTATTGCCCTTTTTTCAACTTAGAATTTTTGCTTTAGGTCAAATTTCACAATATCTATGAGAGGTATTTACTTGTAATTTAAGATACTTAATCACAGTGATGAACACATTGTATTAACAAAATGCCAGACTACTATCAATTACGAGAAAGTCTAGCATCCAGCATCCGTAGGTGGTACTCTCAAAAAATCTTATTTTTAGCTCACCTGAGCACAAAGTGTGTGTGCGTGCATGTGTGTGTGCATGCGTCGTTAACTTTTCATTTAAACAACATCTCCTCCTAAACCGCTTGGCAGATTTTCACCAAACTTTACAGGATTGATCCTTGGGTGGACCTCTTTCAAAGTTGTTTTAAATCTTTCTGTTCGCTGCATATGTAGGTCACCAGCTAAAAATAGATTTAAAAAGTGAACACTTTAAAAATCTTCTCCTATGAAACCGCAAGGCTCAGAGCTTTCATATTTGATATGTGACATCCTCTAGTTGTCCTCTACAAAGATTGTTCAAATGATGCCCCTGGGGTTAAAACTGGCCACAACCCGGGGGTCACATGGTTTATATAGACTTATATAGCAAAATGACTTTAGAAATCTTCTCCTCTGAAACAGCAAGGCCTACAGGTTTCATGTTTGGTATATAACATTGTATGGTGGTCCTCTACAAAGATTGTTCAAATGATGCCTCTGGGGTCAAAACTGGCCACTCCCCGGGGGTCACATGGTTTATTATAGACTTCTATAGCAAAATGACTTAAAAATCTTCTTTTCTGAAACAGCAAAGCCGGGAGGTTTCATATTTAATATATAACATTGTATAGAGGTCCTATACAAACATTGTTCAAATAATGCCCCTGGGGTCAAAACTGGCCACACCCCGGGGGTCAAATTGTTTAAATAGACGTATAAAGCAAATTGACATTTAAAATCTCCTCTGAAACCGCATGGCCTAGAGGTTTCATATTTGGTATGTAACATTGTATAGTGGTCCTGTACAGAGATTGTTCATATGTTGCCCCTGGGGTCAAAACTGGCCACATCCCGGGGGTCACATGGTTTATATAGACTTAAATAGCAAACTGACTTAACAAATCTTCTCCACTGAAACTTCAAGGCCTATCAGTTTCATATTTGGTTGGTAACATTGTATAGTTGTCCTCTACAAAGATTGTTAAAATGATGCCCCTGGGTTCAACATTGGCCACACCAATCGGGGGTCACATGGTTTATGTAGACTTATATGGCTAGTGGGCCTTAAAAGTATTCCTTGTTGAAACTGTAAGGCCCAGAGGTTTTATATTTTGCGTGAAACATCGTGGAGTGGTCCTCTACAAAGATTGTTCTAATGATGCCCCTGGGGGTTACATGGTTTATATACATTTAAATAGCAAAATGACTTTTAAAATCTTCTCTGAAACAGCAAGGCCCAGTGGTTTCATATTTTGCATGTAATAGGGATGGGACCGCATACTGAAATCAATATTCGAATATTCGTTTTAGGTATTCAAATATATTCGAATATTCGTTTCGTAAATACTACTATATACGGCACTCTGTCCGAATATTTACCTATCCGAAATATGTATACTACGTGTACGTAAGTTGTTTTACCTTCTTTCAGTGGTAGATTAGTGATATAATTTAGTGAGTGTTAGGCAAATATAAAGAAATGTAAGATATTGTTAAAAGTATTGTTAATTAATTTGTTAATCATTCCGTTATGGATTACACGTTGCCTAGGTTTTGTCTAATGACCGCGTCAATTACTTCTAAGCACGTGATGGTGGCATTGTTTATTAATCAAGACTTATATAGTATACTGTGTTCATGTAATGGAAAAAAATTTACAAGTGACGTATATTAACATTGACCAGATCATGTTAATTTTGTTAAAGAAATTGATTGGCTGCTAATGGATTCATTTTGATGGGTTTACTTAGAGAGTAATTGTAATTTACTGTAAAAACAAGTTAAACGTATAGATGTCACTTAAGGACAATAAACAACAATGTACGCCTTGTGCAAACTGTGAAACCATTATAACAACATGGCCCAGTATTGTAATTTGTGGATACAGTGCATCATATTCGTGCCTCCTACAAACTGTTAATTCGCTGCCCTTGTAAGGACGTGCCCCCCCCCTAATTATCAATTGTCGTTAATTGGACATGTTTGGCATGTGTTGTAAAAACATTACACTGCCCCCGCCCATCTGCTAGGCAGGAAATACAAATGGAATTCATGTTAATTTTGCCATCAAACTGGGAAAAAAACATGATTTTTTTAAAGAAATTTTGTTCTTTAAATAAATTTGACAATCGAATATTCATATTCGTTTTTTTATATTCAAATATAATCCGATATTCGAATATTCAAATATTCGGTCCCATCCCTAGTATTGTAACATTGGATAGTGGTCCACTACAAATATTTTTCAAATTATGCCCTTGGGGTAGAAAATGGCCATGCCCTGTGGGTCACATGCTTTATATAGACTAAAAAAACTACTCAGGTAGGGGGTTTAGTGCCATCTTGCCGTCTTGCTATTAGCCATTATGATGCCTTAAACTCGGGTGAGCGACATAGGGCCATCATGGCCCTTTTGTTTAAATATTCATATAAACCCCCTCCTTGGTAGTGGCATAATGTCATCAGTGGAACAATAAATCATTCATGCACCATTATTTCAATACATTTCAAATAAATGCACTAAAGGTCACTTCACAGTATCAGTTTATGTTGAGCCTCAAACATTTTTTTACTAAAAATTGAACACTCGATAGTCAATATTGACACAATCTTGAATATGTCATTTTCAATACAAAACTCCAAAATATCGTCTCCGAACAATTCGTTGATGCGTGTTCCCAGATGAAATTAATCTATGCAAGCTATTTCAGTTTGCGTTTCCACTATTATATGAATGAATGTGAGTGTAATCTATGTATTTGTAGTTAAACCAGCTCATTTATCTTTACAAATGTTAATAATAAGGTATTATCCAGTCAACTTTTAGAAATCCATAACTACATTATGTGAACGTTTAAAAGCTGACTCAGCAAAATCAGCGCTGCTTTTAGTTTTTAGCTCGACTATTCGAAGAATAGGTGAGCTTTCCTACTACCCCCGGCGTCAGCGTCCAGGGGTCTAGATCTCCGTATTTTGATGCCAAAATTCGGCATCATTCCCCCAACGAAAAAGTGTATTTTTTTCCCCCATTTCAGACCAAAATTCCCCCTAAATGAACTGCCATCGAATTTGTTTTTGTTTTATGGGAGTAATTTTCGAGGATAAAATTTACTTGGGCATCGTTACAAAGGGTTAATGATAAAATCCGAAGAGCACCACATGGTCATGTAAAATGACCGTTTTGACTTGTCTGGTTCTCGATTATTTGTACTTTCATAATAAAACTTCATTTATATACAGTTAACTGCTAGCTTATTTGCCGGGAACCATAATTTCTGTTTTGGGAAAATGACTTCTGCTTAAAAGTTATCAAAACAGGTGAAGCAAAAAGACACAAATACAGTGAAATACTGTGTCTTACAGTCGAAAACACAGTTTATTACTGTATTAGAATTAGTTTAAGTAGCTTAACAAAATTAATTAAGGTTAAAATTGGAAGTTAAAAAACGATTTAAAAATCCGAAGTGAAAAACTATTAAATTGCATGAAAAATTATCTGTTGCACTGCTTCATCTTATAATGGTCAAGTGTTAGATGGTTAAAATTTGACTAGTTAACATAATATTCAATTTATTGATAATTATCATGAATAAAGTTGTCAGGTAAAGATTTAGACTAAATAAAGAGATTTGGAAAATATATTTAATAGTTTTTATTTTGACTCGTTTGCTAAGTCAAAATTTCCCCTTCTGTGTAAAACGACACTTAAATTCCCCCGCCTGAGGGTACAGGTACTCTTTCCCCAAACCAGAGAGAGACCCCTGGCGTTGGTGTCAGCGTCTGAATTTGGTTCAAGTTTTTACTAAATTGTCTTGTAACTTCAAAAATACATAAGCTATTCACTTGAAACATATAATTTACCTTTGGCTTCAACTCCATTGTCAGGGGCAACGTTCCCTATAACTCTGTTTTGTATTTTGACAGAGTTATGCCCCTTTTTCACATGTATTATGCTTAAAGTTTATGTTCAAAAGTATTGTAACTTCAGAACTACACAAGTTATTCTCTTGAAAATTGGAATATATCGTTACATCTTCAAAACTACACAATTTATTGACTACTAGTACATAAGATGTTCACTTGAAACTTGGAATAATTTGACGAAATAACTGCCATAACTCAGTTTTGTATTTCAACAAATTTATGCTCCTTCCACTTTCCAAAATACTCGTATGTACCAACTGAAATACTTTGAATAGTCAGCATGCTGTTCCTGACAACTCTTGTTGAATATATATTAAAAACCAGATTGTTTGATGTAATTTTAAGAAAACCGTGGTATGATAAATAGAAAAAACAGGTTACTGCCTGGTTTTGTGTAATATATCAGGTTCAGCACGAATAAAATAATATATTATTCTAAGCCTTACCTGATATATTACTCAAGACCAGGAAGTAACCTGTTATTCTCTATTTACCATTTCGCATTCCACTGAATGCAATAAAAACATGCATAGATTATATTTTCAATATATGCCATAAAGAAATAATAATAAAAACTTCAATGATTTTGATCTTTGAAGGAAAAAATCTAATTCATTTTTCAGATACGCCTGTTTTGCAAAAATAAATAATTCCAACATTTAACCATTTTTATTTTCTTTTTGTTTCGAACGTCTTTAAGAACACATTGAGATATTTTCCTGAAACTTAATACATAAATACATTATATTGAGGCCTCGATTGGGATTGCATTTGGGGTGGGTAGGTCAAGGTCACCTTTATTAAAAATAAAAAAATGGTTTCCGCTAAATATCTTGATAACGCATTGAGCTATTTTAATGATACTTAATACATAAGTACCTTATATCGAGACATTGCTTGGGATTGCATATTGAGTGGATGGGGTCAAGGTCACCGTTACTGAAAATAGAAAACGGGTTTCCGCTCAACAATTTGAGAACGCATTGCGATATTTTAATGAAACTTAATACACATCTGATATCGAGACCTCAGTTGGGTTTGCTTATGGGGTGGGTGGGGTCAAGGTCACTGTCATTAAAAGTAGAAAAACGCTTTACGCTCAATAACTTAAGAACACATTGAGATATTTTAATGAAACTTGATATGTAGATATGTAGATACCTTATATCGACACCTTGCAATAAGTATGTGGTGGGTGCGGTCAAGGTCACTGTTACTAAAAATAGAAAAACAGTTTTTGCTCAATAACTTGAGAACGTATTGAGATATTTTAATGAAACTTCATACATATATATCAGGTGAGCGACCTAGGGCCATCATGGCCCTCTTGCTTCCTACATCAACAGAGTTTTGTGACAACCAGCTGAATGTGGGGGCATCCGTGTCCTACTGACACATGTCTAGTTTAGCATAAAATTACATTTTTGGACTTGTTTCGCATGTAACTCAAAAATTATTATTGCTAGAGTGATGAAACTTTACATACTTATGAATCAGCATGTGAACTTGTGCATCTAGGTATTTTGGTGCATTTTTTTCAGACATCAGCGGAATTATGGCCCTTTTTTAACAAAAAGTGCAATCTTTCTACATGTGTCACGCGTAACTCAAAAAGTATTACTGCTAGAGTGATGAAACTTTACATACATATTCATCAGCATGTGATCTTGTTCACCTGGGTATTTTGGTGCATTTTTTTCGACATAAGCAGAATTTTGTGACAACCAGCGGAGTGTGGGGGTATCCTTGTCCTACTGACACAAGTCTAGTTTGAAATTGTTCAAATAAGGCTTGTGCAGACAATAACTTGAAAAGTTTTTGTGCAGTCATCAGTCTGCACGAAATGCTTTTGAAAGTACAGGCCATTCGGGCTTGTGGGTTAAGAAATTTCATAGGCCCGAATGAAAATCTACAGGCTCGAAGCAGTTTTGAAAAATTTATTCATAAAACAACGGATTAACATGTTTTATGTTCATTTAGACAACAATCATTTCAATTTGAATGTGTCCTGTATTTCAATAGACAGAACACTTCGTCTTCAGTCATTTCCATATCTTCCGATTCATCCTCAATTCATGAACTTGTAAGGGAAAAACCCGGTACACGGAGCATTTAACAGTTGAAGAAGATCCTAAATATTTACATGACATTTTTAATAGATTTCAAACCGATATGATAAGTTCTTGTCGTTAATAAAACAATATATATATTATATTTTTATATACCTACTACAATTCTGTTTCAAATAAGGTGATGAATGCATACCGTTAGACAAGAGGACGCCGAAAAAAAACACCGGGAAAATGGCTCCGGACAATAGACGCATGGTTGATGTTAATATGTATATCGGTGACGTAGAAAGGTCGCGCATGCGCTATATCGTAGTACACTTTTCTAAACAGAAACCAGAGTACTGTGAAGTGTTTACGTGAATTAAAACGTGTTTTTTTTTTCAAACATACTTTTTTTTTAATTTACGAAACGTACACGCCCGTCGGGCGTTCAGCATCGAATATTTTACACGCCCAATACGATTTCTATACGCCACGTGTGTCGGGCCTGTGGCATTTCGCGCAGACTGCAGTCATTATGAAACTTTAGGTAATGTTAGTAGGCATAGAAGTAAGGTTAAGTTCAGTTTTCTGCATAATTGCTCTTATGGTACTTCAGTTACGCCCCGTCTGACAACGTATCCGATTTGCTGAGTTCTATCAATTGATGTTTTAATTTTGTTTTCCATTTATTGTGTAGGTACCTATTCTCGAACCTCACCTATTTTCGAACCTTTCGTTCGTTCGCTATTTACATGTAAGCAAAGTGTGTATGACGTCATCCGATTATGTGTACCGGTGCTACGTTAAACAATCTGTACAGTCGTCGCAAAATTATCGGAAATATGCATCAAAAACATGTATTGTCTATTATAATTTTGTTTTATTAAACAATTTTATTAAAAACACTATGACTTTTGATGCATTTCAAATAAATGTACATATTTCTTAATTTTAAAGTATTTTTTCTGAGAGAAAAACACCCCTTTGAGTTCTCGTATTGGCTGCATCGGAAAGACACACGTGATGATCATGTGATACACCATGTGTTCGTTATTGATAGCTGTGGGTTAGAGAATAGGTCAGTTATTCGTAGGCCGCCATGACAGTTGAAATAGCAAGTTGGCGACCTAATATGGTGTAAATTTTTCAATACATACAGAATCTTTGTCACTATTAATGCATTAAAATGTGCACCAGAGATTGAAATAGTGATCTAAAATGTTGTTTTCAAGAATGCTTTTGCAACAAAGTCTACAGGCCAGGGTACATCCTTAGAGGTTCGAGAACTGGTACTTCCAGGATAAATGAGACTATTACAGTTTGATTATTAAAGTATTTTGAATATAGAATTGCGTATTTTAATCAAATAGTCGGACTTTATATCTTGTACATAGTTAATGCCATTTGATTTCAGAAAAAATTTAATTGGTTTGGTTGTTTTGCTTTATACACACAGACATAACACTTATAACTGCATTAAAATGAGCTAATTTTTAAAAGATTTATTTAACACTTCCAAATAACTGTGATATTGGCGAGCAGTTTACCTGTAAGTGTCAAATTTTGTAATCTTTTCTTTCTTTATGTTTGTAGACGTAACAAAATACTATTGCGTGGAGGTAAACACGAATATTTAAATCAATAACCAAAGATTTTGTTCATTCTTTAGGCAGGCGACAGTTCTCCATGCACGTCTGTAACAACTGACAACTCTTGTCGTATACCGGATATTTACAAGTAAGTTCTACTTTATCCTTTCAAATTTAGACATAAATTGACTAATACTTGATTTTTTTCTTGACATATTTGAATGTTATTTGTTCAAACCCTTAATCTTTCTATGCATGTGCAAACTGCCTATTTTAGTTTTGTTTTTCGAAATTGACGTTTGTCTTGAGCTATTCTACAATCATTTGGTATCGAATTCCCCTGGAGCTAAACAGTTATGACAAATAAATCCTTAAATTATACAGGTGAACATGTATGAATATTATCATCATTGTAATATAAATAGTAACACTGACGAACCTTTGCTGTTTCTTGGGATATCATATTATATTTTAGAGTCACTCACACTATACTAAGTGAAGATAGAATAAAACATCAAACATAGAATGGATATGATTTTTATGCCCCCCAAAATATAGATTTGCCCTTGTCCGTCCGTCTGCCGTCAGATTTTTGTGCCGCGCGTAAATTAAAAAAGTATAACTGCTAGAGTGATGAAACTTTACAAGCATATTCATCTGCATTGGGGCTTGCGCCCCTGGGTATTTTGGTGAAATGTTATTCCGACATCAGCGGAGTTATGGCCCTTATAAAGGTATTAATCAGCATGTGAACATGTGCATCTGCGTATTTTAGTGCATTTTGTTCTGACATCAGCTGAGTTATGGCCCTTTTTTTAGCCAAAAAAATACATTTTTGGCCTTGTGTCGCGCGTAACTCAAAAAGTATTACTGCTAGAGTGATGAAACTTTATAAACATATTTATCAGCATGTGAACTTGTGCACCTGGGTTTTGGTGCATTTTTTTCCGATATGAGCGGAGTTTTGGCCCTTTTTATGCCCCCAAATTAGGGCATATAGTAGTATAGTGGGTGGTTGCGTGGGTGGGTTTTCCGTCCGTCCAGACTTTGTTTCCACTCCGTAACTTTTTAATGCCTAGATGGATTTTAATATTACTTCAGATTATTATTCCCCATGACTAGACGATGTGTTGCGTACAACTCCCATACTCGTCGGTCAAAGGTCAAGGTCACAATTCAAGGTCAAACGTCATGAATTTTCGTTTCCGCTCCATTACTACTAAATGCCTGGATGGATTTTAATATAACTTCAGATTATTATTCTCCATGACCAGACAATATGTTGCGTACAACTCCATTGCTCATTGGTCAAAGGTCAAGGTCACAATTGAAGGTCAAAGGTCATGCATTTTTGTTTCTGCTCTGTAACGCCTGGAAGTATTTTAATATAACTTTAGATTGTCGCAATCAACTCCATGATAGTCGGTCAAAGGTCAAGGTCACAATTCAAGGTCAAAGGTCAATTATTTTTTCAACTTTTCCCATGACCTGATGATGTTTTACATACCACTAAACTGGTCCTCTGTCAAGGTCTATGAGTCCAAGGTTACACTTAAAAGGTCAAATGTTAGAATGAACTTTTTGTAAGAAGCATCATTTTTGCCAAAATGTAAGGAATGTAATAACTTAGTGGGAATGAAGATCATTATGAGGCAGTGTGTCACAACAATAAAGAGCTGTGTTGCTGAAATCTCAAGATATTTGTCCAGGGCGTAGTATTGTACTCTGACATTGTTTTGCCTTCCTCTGACAAGCATATGCTTCGGTGGAATTTCACATCCTGTGACAAGCCTTGTTTTAAGAACAAAATGACATTTTGGACTTGTGTCGCGCGTAACTCAAAAAGAGTTTATGCTAGAGTGATGACACTTTATGAACATATTAATCAGCATGTGAACTTGTGCACCGTAAGTTTTGGTGCATTTTTTCCGACATCAGCAGCGTTTTGTGACATCCAGCGAAATATGGGGGCATTCGTGTCCTAGAGTAAAAGGACCACAACTCTTTCTTCAATATTTTCTTCAATATTTACTGATTTATTGTTCTTTGTTTAATTTTCTCGCGCAGATCATATCTCCATTAGTTTGAAAGGGATTCAAATGAAACTTCGTATAATGATAGAAGGCATGGAGAGGTAGTGCAGAGCAAAAGGACCGCAACTCTTTCTTCAATATTTATGGAGTTATTGTCCTTTGTTTTATTTCCTTATGTGAAGCATTAATTTTCTTGTGAGGAGCTTAACTCCATTAGTATGGAAGGGATTCAAATGAAACTTCATATATAAAAGAGGACAATGAGAGAAAGTGGAGAACACTAGGACCATAACTCTTTCTTTAATATCTACTGAGTTATTTCCGTTTGTTTTATTTCCTTATGTGAAACATTAAATTTCTTGTGCGGAGCATATCTCCAGTTGTATTGAAGGGATTGAAATAAAATTGATAGAGAACAATAAGAGGAAATGTAGTTATTGCCCTTTGTTTTTTTCCTTATGTGAAGCATTAATTTTCTTGTGCGGAGCGTAACTCTGTTAGTATTGAAGGGATTCAAATGAAACTTTATACAATGAAAGAGGACTATGGGAGGAAGTGCAGATCACAAGGACCATAACTCTTTCTTAAATATTTATGGAGTTATTGCCCTTGGTTTCAATAAATAGTTTTAACATGAAATCAGGTTTAATTTACACTGCTTGTCAAATGCAATTATACATAATTATGGATCATCTCTGCATACATTTGTAGTCTAATATGATGTACTTATCAAAACCTGCCACGGATGCATGCTGTTTTATCAAGCGTTATGTCTAAGGCGTAAAAAAAAATGTTTGTTTCAGGTAACACGACTTACCCTAAAGAAAAGCCTTATCCTAGAACATTTTATTGGGTTTGTCAAATTTTTTTAATATTCATTTACCTTTTTCAATAATTAAATGTGTTTGGATAAAAAAGTGTTTTGTTTTTATAGTATCCACGTATAAACAATGTTTAAGGATATTACTAATATGTTTTGAATATTTATTCAGTTTTAGAATCTTTAAGTTGACCATTTACCAATAAAAAATCCTGACCTACCCACCCTAATTTTTTGGGGCATGTTACCTGAAACAAACATTTTTATTTTTTTATGCCTAAATGAGCCATTTAAAGACATATGGTGTCCTAGTTTCTGGTGTCTGGGTGGGGTCAAGGTCAAGTTCACCATTATTTAAAGTAGAAAAATGGTTTCTGCTCAATATTTTGAGAAGGCTTCGAAATATTTTAATGAAACTTCATACAAAGATACCATATATTGAAACCTCGCTTGGGATTGCACATTAAAAAAATTTCTTTACAATTGCACATATTTACAACTTGGCTGCAAGTCGGGGGGCATACATGTTTTACCAGGGGTCTCTCTCTGGTTTGGGGGAAGAGTACCTGTACCCTCAGGCGGGGGAATTTTAGCGTAGTTTTACACATAACGGGAAATTTCGACGAGTCAAAAATTAAAACTATTATATAAATTTTTCAAATTACTTTTTTAGTCTAACTCTTTACCTGACAACTTTATTCATGAAAATTATCAATAAATTGAATATTATATTAACTAGTCAAATTTTAACCATCTACGGTCTACCACTTTACCATTATAAGATGGAGCAGTGCAACAGATAATTTTTCATGCAATTTAATAGTTGTTCACTTCCGATTTTTTAAATCGTTTTTTTAACTTCCAATTATTAACCTTAATTAATTTTGTTAAACTACTTATACTAATTCTAATAAGTAATAAACTGTTTTCGAATGTAAGACGCGGTATTTGTGCCTTTTTGCTTTACCTGTTTTGATTACTGTGTAGCAGAAGCCATTTTCCCAAAACATAAATTACGGTTCCCGGAAAATAAGTTAGCAGTTAAACGTATATAAATGAAGTTGTATTATAAAAGCACAAATAATCGGGAACCAGACAAGTCAAAACGGTCATTTAACATGACCATGTGGTGTTCTTTGGATTTTATCGTTAACCGTTTGTAACGGTGCTTAAGTAAATTTGATCCCTGAAAATTACTCCCATAAACAATATGAAAACAAATTCGATGGCAGTTCATTTAGAGTGAATTTTGGTCTGAAATGGGGGAAAAATGTATAGTTTTTCGTTGGGGGAATGATGCCGAATTTCGGCATCAAAATACGGAGATCGAGACCCCTGTTTACAAACATTTCTTGTTACGAGATAACTTTTCTCTTTATTTAGAATGAAATAATTATGCCCTCCTTCGAAGAAGTTGGGGTATATTGCTTTGCACCTGGCCGTCAGATGGCCGGTCGGATAGCCGGTCAGTCTGTCCGTAGACCATTTTGTTTGCGCACGAAATCTAGAGAACGCTTTGTTCTACGATCATTTAAGTTGGTATGCTGGTTACTTTGAAGAAAAGGAAGACGCCTATTGATTTTGAGGTCAACATGTTATAGGTAAAAGTCACATGGGCTTGTAACATGAAATTCGTTTCCGCACGATATCTAGAGAACGCTTTGACCTACGATCATTTAAGTCGGTATGCTGGTTACTTGGGAGGAAAAAAGACGCCTGTCAATTTTGAAGGTCAACAGATCAAAGGTCAAGGTGACAGAGGCTTGTTACACAGTGTTTTTCCTCTATATAAAGTCGTAACTGGAAAACGGTAGCATTCCCTATCCGATTTTCTGACCATTTTTCCCAATTTGAAGTTAAAAAGTTCCCAAATGTAAGAAACAAATCCAAAAGGACCCGGAAAAGATCGACCATGTTCCTGTATTTTGCTTTTATTTAACCCAAGCGTAAACCTCCACGAACAGCTGCAGGGCCTTCCCCAGGCCATTTTAGTGCCCCGTTGCACGGGCGCTTAAATTTTAAACTTCGGAACATATGCGGGGCGCCTAAAATTAGTGTTGCGCTTATAAACATTGCCCGAGGCATGTGTATTTTATCAATTAATTAGCAGTATTGTCTGCAGCAGACCAACAATTCCTGCTGTGAAAGCTAATCTCTTACGTCACAATGGCCGTTTTTCACTCGAGAAACATGTACACCCACTCTATTTAATTCAGTAAATGATCAAAGCAATGTCAATTCGTCGAAAATTTTAACAATTTACAGTTATTCCTAAGACGCAATCAATCACCGTGAAGCACATCCCTGTAGGCAGAGTTTCAACATGCATTAAAATCGATATAAGCCAATAGAAACGCTCAGTTCATCTTCGCTTTGGAATGATGTTATGTCTGACCAATCGGCGCAGTTGGCATGTGTCCGTGTCCACACACAAGTAGCCTTATACGCGCGTCAAGCGTATTATCGACCTAAAAAGTAAATGAGCTTTGGCATTTTATAATATGCACACTTAGGCCAGGTTTTTTTGATTTTACGGTTTACAAAACCGGCGAACGTAATTTTTCCGAAAGTGAAAAAAAAATAAAATTAGAATTACGATTTTTTTTTTAGCGATGAGGGACGACACGCTCAAAATTTCGAAATATTTTGAGTACGAATGTAATAATTTGCTCGGCAAGTCCGTTTACTTCCGTGACACTGCTTTTTGTTTTTGACGGTATCACACGATGATTGCCGATCGAGATCAACAAATTGTTCCGGAATTTCATGGACAATTTTTTTAAGCAAGGCGTCCGCCATTGTTTATGTACATGTATGCCATGTAAAACCGGTGTTTTCTACAAAAGAGTGCGAAATGTCTGCTGAAACACGACGTCACGTTCCACGCATGGAAAGCGTGCGTGTACCGATCATGTGCTTTACTAAATACAGGTCTTTAAAGACATT
This sequence comes from Congeria kusceri, assembly GCA_027627225.1. Taxonomy (NCBI): domain Eukaryota; kingdom Metazoa; phylum Mollusca; class Bivalvia; order Myida; family Dreissenidae; genus Congeria; species Congeria kusceri. The sequence goes on along the minus strand of CM051040.1, from coordinate 33,073,933 downwards.
GGGTGTCCTAGTTTCCCGTCAAACGAATGTTAATCCCATGCATGATTTTTGCAGGGAGAAATCCCGTTATTGTGGTCAGTGAGTGTTTCAAGTTTGAGGGTCGTCTCATAAATAAATTCACAAATGGAGAAAAAATAGGTAACTTATAAACAAATTGGCGTGGTTTTTCCATGCAAATTTACTTATTGGTGGACAAAAAATTAGCAAGTGATTTTTAGTTCGTAAATTGTTGAATTTATTATATATTGTAAACTTCTAATAATGTTCAACATGTTTCGTAGACGGCCCTTAAAATGACTTGTCCATTTGATGAGTTAATATTACCGTTAGAAGTACAGTTATTCATGGAAAGAATGAAACATGAGAAAATCAACACTGTTTTAAACAATAGAGTGACATTTGTCTTTAACATATGACGCGCAGGCACGATGTGCACGAGGAAAATTTCCCGCCGTTTTTGCAAGAACAAAGCATGTATATAATATAAATATATTTTAATCAAGATCTTTACAATTCACCAATTATCCAGTCAGTACTATGTTCAACAGCTGTAAGGATTAAAACAGTGTTAAAACACTAAATACATGCCCATATGAACATAATTAATCGAATAAAAAAGGCTCCATCAGTAGATCGAGTGTAACCTAAAGATTCGAGAAAGACGAGAATAGTGGGTTTGGACATGACGTCACTGTGCGAATGTGATGCGCACTGGACATAAACATCCGGAAAAAATCATTACTTTCAGTTTCGCAACAACAATGATGCTTTTGCTTTTAAAAGGCTAGAGGTATGCCGTTCAAACGGTGATGCTTCGTTTATTTCATTTCGTTTAAACTTGTACAAAAAATTGAAAACATCTTAGCCTTAAATTTAATAGGTAAAACGCACCAGATAACGTCATTTGACACATGCCGCAAAAAAAAATTGACGTACGGAGGGGATACCCCTCCCAAACCCACCCCTCTCGGGTCGGGGACGCCAAAAAAAAATCCTGTGGAAGGCACTGGATGTATATTTTCAGGTGGCATTTGTAACAAATAATATCTTTAGTAAAAAGATCTTCTTGCGGGGACATCGAAACGAGGATGTGGGGACAGACAGCTTTGTCTCGTATACACTTAAAAGAGAAAGTCATGGTTGCATTTTGTTGATGATATATATTTTCGCGACACAATGAGAATTTCTTATTTGCCTTGTATTTTGTTTCTGTCACAATTGTAATGCAATAATTTAACACACACTAGCAGTTCAGTTTATATCTGAGAAATTTCATATATACATGAAGATTTAGCATATACACAGAGTTGAATATTTAAAAAAAAAAAATGTTAAAACTGGTTTCTCATTTTTAAGAAGAATTAAGACTTAATAAGAATGCAGACAATTAACGTCATATTAATTGGACTTTTCTCTTGATGTAGTTAAATTTAATATGTTTTTCGAGACCTCACAGCAATTATTTTCAAAATGTGCGTTGTGTGGTTAGATTAAGCTCGTTTTGCAAGGTCTGTGTTCGGGCAGTTGTGGATTCCAGTCCTGCGCAGGTTAACTCGTCTTCTTTTAAAAAGGCATCTCACTTTACATTTTGTAAATTCATAAAAGTATACAACTTTGTGGTAAAATCAATTTTAATGATGCCGTTAGAATATATGCATCTATTACACTTATTTACTCTGTAAAATTCATAAATACAAATGGTTAAACTGCATATAAAACATTGGTGTAATAAAACAGTTTATACTATGTTTGACGTCTTATTCTAACTTCACATAATAGTGTGTTTTAATGTTGATATTGTTATTAATTATAAATTGCTAATGGGAAATCGTTCGTTGTGTTAAGATTTGAACACTTTTTTTTTTTTTTTTTTCGACCTGCCAGTGGACATGTTCCCCAAAAAGTTTTGTAAACCAGAAAATAAAAAGGGACTGGCCTTATTTATTTTATAAATTTCATAACTTTGAAGAATAAACTGCGAAAAATCACGCTAATATGAAATGGTTATCGGAAAAGCCTATATTTTTTGTTACTGCTCAGTGTTGTAGATTCGTAAAAACAAGCAGTCTTGTTTATATATATATAATTATACTCTATCTTTCTTTCAGCTTTATATTTACTTTCTAAAGCATTAACTTTAATTTTTTCAGTATCTGTTAATGTGCTCATACAATATTAAAAAAATCTATTAACAATTGTACATATTGACGACTTGGCTGCAAGTCGGGGGGCATATATGTTTTACAAACATCTCTTGTTAATTTTTATGTCATTGGATATATAGAGTATAACAATTCACCAAAACAAAACTGTCTACCTTAAAGTATTGATATCTCTTCTTCGATTCCATTTACTGCTAATTGCTTTTTACTAATAGCTAATAACAAACAAATAGTACACCAGGACAATCGACATTTTGTATCTGCATGGTTTGGAACACTGAAATCTCAATCTATATACTAATGAATTCACAATACATATGCAGTTTCGTCCCATAACATTTGTAAAGGAAGTTAAATCGTCTCGAAACTTTAAACTGGCAACCTAATTCTGCTTATCGCAGGGTTTCGGTTTACGCTTGTTTTCCTTGTTTTGTGTCTAAGATTAAACAGAAGATATCCTTTAAGTCTAACAATGACTTTGAAGTATCAAATGTACAATGTGGTTAAGAGGCAGCCTTTTAAGAAACGAAACATTCTTTTTGTATTCAATGAATTGCATGCATGGCCAAGCCTTGCAAACCAAGCATTGTGACATTTGCACAAAAGCAATATCCTTTGACAATATATGATAAACAGGTTTTACCTTGCAACCGGCAGATTATTGCCTTGACAATATATGATAAACAGGTTTTACCTTGCAACCGGCAGATTATTGCCTTTGACAATATATGATAAACAGGTTTTACCTTGTAAACAGCAGATTATTGCCTTTGACAATATATGATAAACAGGTTTTACCTTGCAACCGGCAGATTATTGCCTTTGACAATATATGATAAACAGGTTTTACCTTGCAACCGCCAGATTATTGCCTTTGACAATATATGATAAACAGGTTTTACCTTGCAACCGGCAGATTATTGCCTTTGACAATATATGTTAAACAGGTTTTACCTTGCAACCGCCAGATTATTGCCTTTGACAATATATGTTAAACAGGTTTTACCTTGCAACCGGCAGATTATTGCCTTTGACAATATATGATAAACAGGTTTTACCTTGCAACCGGCAGATTATTGCCTTTGACAATATATGATAAACAGGTTTTACCTTGCAACCGGCAGATTATTGCCTTTGACAATATATGATAAACAGGTTTTACCTTGCAACCGCCAGATTATTGCCTTTGACAATATATGATAAACAGGTTTTACCTTGCAACCGGCAGATTATTGCCTTTGACAATATATGATAAACAGGTTTTACCTTGCAATCGGCAGATTATTGCCTTTGACAATATATGATAAACAGGTTTTACCTTGCAACCGGCAGATTATTGCCTTTGACAATATATGATAAACAGATTTTACCTTGCAAACAGCAGATTATTGCCTTTGACAATATATGATAAACAGGTTTTACCTTGCAACCGGCAGATTATTGCCTTTGACAATATATGATAAACAGGTTTTACCTTGCAACCGGCAGATTATTGCCTTTGACAATATATGTTAAACAGGTTTTACCTTGCAACCGCCAGATTATTGCCTTTGACAATATATGTTAAACAGGTTTTACCTTGCAACCGGCAGATTATTGCCTTTGACAATATATGATAAACAGGTTTTACCTTGCAACCGGCAGATTATTGCCTTTGACAATATATGATAAACAGGTTTTACCTTGCAACCGGCAGATTATTGCCTTTGACAATATATGATAAACAGGTTTTACCTTGCAACCGGCAGATTATTGCCTTTGACAATATATGATAAACAGGTTTTACCTTGCAACCGCCAGATTATTGCCTTTGACAATATATGATAAACAGGTTTTACCTTGCAACCGGCAGATTATTGCCTTTGACAATATATGATAAACAGGTTTTACCTTGCAACCGGCAGATTATTGCCTTTGACAATATATGATAAACAGGTTTTACCTTGCAACCGGCAGATTATTGCGGGCATTTAAGTAATAGTTGTCACGCTAAGAGTTAGGATTAAAGCGATGGCTTTGAAATGTCTGGACTGAATGCTAATAATTCTGCTTTTCCATATGTCCGCATCCGTATCCGCATCTGTATCCGTATCCACAGGAAATTACACTATGCACGCACTGTTCCATGTATCCACATTTAACATCGAATTTTTAGTCTTGTTGTTACATCAAAAGAGTGAATAATTATGTCTGAGTAAGAATTATTTAAGCATTTTAATATTGTTGACTGTGGATATATGTACAAATATGCAAACAATATTAATAGATAGTGGTTTTGAAACACTTTTTTACCATTTATAGCTATGCCAACATCCATGATTCTACAAATGTTACTCGTTATTATTGAGTTATTATGCTTAAAATAGATTTTTGTATGCCCCCGATTCTTCAGGGGCATACCCTTCGGGGGCATATACTTATCTCATCGTCCGTCTCTCTGTCTGTCCGTCCATCACGCTTCTTGTGCGGATCGTAACTACATTAGAATTGAATGGATTCAAATGAAACTTCATATAATGATAGACGACAATTAGAGAAAGTGTAAAGTACAAAACCCACAACTCTTTCTGCAATATTTACATAGTCATTGCCTTTTGTTAAATTTTCTTGTGTGGAGCATATCTCCATTAGTTTTGAAGGGATTTAAATGAAACTTCATATAATGTGTACGCACTTGCGTATGAGCGCATGCTTAGGTATACCCCTGTTTGTAGGTATGTTCTGCAAACTCGTTATATATACATGTTCTGCAAACAAGTGATGTATACAAGTTCTGTAAACATGTTTTGTAGACATGTTCTGTAAGCACGTTATGTAAACATGTCTGATTCGTATATGTATATATATATTAGTATATACTAGCTTTGTAAATGTGTTTTGCAATCAGGTTCGGTAGACATCTGTTGTAGACATGTTTCGCAAACATGTTATGTAAACATGTCCAAAATGCATATTCTGTAGACATGTAATGTTTACATATTGTAGTCTTGTTTGTTTTATCAATGTTCGGTATCCATTCTCTTTAGACATGTTTGTGTAGACATGTAGTGTAAACATATATGCATATAAATGTTATATCTTATGAAAAAATTGTTCTATATTATATCTTAATTAGCGTACTATAAGACGTTTTGTTGTAATCATGCCCCCTTCGAGGAAGCAGGGATATAGTGGTTTGCAATTGTCGGTCCATATGTTTGTCAGTATGTCGGTAAACCAGCTACAGAACACGTAGGCAAAAGTTCTTGAAACTTTGTAGGTGGATGGGTTATGGTATGGTAAATAATCTCGATTGATTTTGGTGTCAGTGCCTCAAAGGACCAGGTCAAACTGACCAAAATATTTAAGCAAGGCCAAAAATTGTAAAATCTTGTCTGGGTTAAATCAAATTAGGGCTCTTTATCGGTCAACCGTGCGTATCGGGTATCGATACTTTAGGGCCAATATTTATATCTTATCAAATGTTTTGGTATCAGTCAAAATATCGGTCAACACTAAACATAATTAATATTGAATCAAATAATTGGAATTTTTTTTAGCACATTTCCCGCAAATTCCAACTGTGTTGTATCCTTTTATATACTAAAAGCGTTAATTAAATCTTTCATTACTTCCTTTGGCTCATGGTACACACCAACTTGATTTCTAACAGTTTTGCCTGTTTGCATCTTTTTGAGAAGATGTGATTAGGCCATACAAATTTGATTCTATGTTTAGCGTCCCCATGATTTTTCAAAACCTATCAATCAGACAGGAACAAACAAAAACAATGAGTCGAGAAAAACTTTTTGTTCATAACTTATTCATGGCAGTGCTAGAAGTTTAAGCAAATGTTTACTTGCAAAACTGTTATATATCATCTTCATATTTGGAACCTACATTAACAGATTATTTTAACAGTAAAATCACTAGTGGCATACTTTTTTACAAATATTTTCAAAAACACATTCAAGTGATTTTGTTCAAGTTCAGTCTGAAGTCATATCATAATGCACTGACAAACCCTGACATTTACACAAAAGAATACATGTAGATTATAACATCTTCATGATCATATAAACATGTTTTAACTTATTTAAATTGAATATATACAAATTTGAAAGTATGTTCTAAAAAGGGCAATTAAAAATAGTAATAAGACCAAACATATAAATTCAAAGTGCTCTAGATCTTTAAAGCTGTAGATAATTTACTGACAAATGCAAGATTCCAAATCAGAATTGTGTAATATCATAAACTTATTTCGAGTCATACACATACCCAAAATGCAAGATGCCTACCAACAATATACATTCAAAACTCACATATAACTTGAACATCATGACTTCTGATATTTATAATGTCATTCATTTACCGAGATTATAAAATTAAGCAATCACACAAATTGTGTCATTATAGGCATTATTTTATACGCTTTCCAACTTGATTTTTACATAGTCAAAAATGTATGGGTTTTTTTCGTTCAAGCATCCGAAAACCTACCAGCCCAAGGACGCTAAGCATAGAATCAAATTGGTATGGCCTTACTGGTATATTAATCATTTTGTTATGTTGCTGAACGACGAAAATTGCACTGGACTCTAAAAGCAAATATTTTAGTAAAAGATTGAAAACAAGTCACACATTCTCTATTTTCATAGCTGAATTTGAAATTTAACAATAATTAAAAACTAGGGTACTCTTACTTATTTATGAATGAAAAAATACCTATTTGACTTAAAAAAAACTCCAAATATTCAATAATTGTAAAAAGTTTTGCGGGCGATAACTATAAAACACTTAGATGTATGTTCTTCAAACTTGGTAGGTCCAACCTGCCAATGACTAAAAAAACTCAAAATATTGAATAATTGTAAACATTTTGCGGGCGATAACTACAAAAATTTGATCTATGTTCTTCAAACTTGGTAGGTCCAACCTACCAATGACTAAAACAAACTCCAAATATTGAATACTTGTTAAACGTTTTGCGGGCGATAAATATAAAACACTTAGATCTATGTTCCTCAAACTTGGTAGGTCCAGCCAACCAATGACTAAAAAAACTCCAAATATTGAATAATTGTAAAACATTTTGCGGGCGATAACTATAAAAATTAGATCTATGTTCTTCAAACTTGGTAGGTCCAACCTACCATTCAGTAAAAAAAACTCCAAATATTGAATAATTGTAAAACATTTTGCGGGCGATGGCTATAAAACACTTAGATTTAAGTTCTTCAAACTTGGTAGGTAGGCTGATCATGACTACGGTAGTAAAGTAGTCTTGGGGTTAAAGGTCAAGGTCAAACTTACTAAAAGTTGTAAAACCTTGTTAAAACTCTACTTTTGGAACTCTTAGCCGTGGAGTCATTAAATTTGGTCGGTGGGTTATGACTACAACCAGATCCCTATTGATTATTGTAATTTATTAGGTAATTGGCTCAAAGGTCAAGGTCAAACTGATCAACATTTGAAAAAAACTTTCATTTTACTTTGCATCCTTGCAATTTGTACAGAGATTTTTCTAGACCTATAGGGGGCATGTCTGTTTTTACAAACAGATCTTGTGTAATTAGTTTTATTTATTCCTATAAATGCATACTTATTCCAATATACATTTAATATGAGTACAATAATATTGGAAACTATCAATGTGTTTGTGTTCTTCTACATACAGCCATTTTTGACATTCTCTTCTTAGAAACTATTTCAGTTATACACGTCTAAAAATGCGCATGAGTATCAAAGGTTAAAACTAATAATACATATATAAATTGCGAGGAATCAAAAATATGTCGTAAATAGATGTTGAAGTCAGAAACAAGAATTAACATATATTAATATACTAGTATGGCATTGATTCAACATGAAAACTAAAACATTGTAATGTGAATTCAATGTTTCTAACTGTAATCATTAGACATTGTAAATCAACGAGAAAGTATAGCTGCGTGCCAAACTATGAAACACAGACTTAAACTAGAATTACGAACATACAAACTATTTTAGGCACATAGCAAGGCATGTTTCAGATTCTAGTAGTTGACCGCGTCTGTGAAAGTTTACATTACGCAGAGGAGACAAACGCAATTACCTTAGTGACGGATAAATGGAGGGTTGCGTCCCATTGTATTTAATAAATCCTATTTGAAAGATTTAAGAAATACAGTCTTCGCTTTTCTTGAATTACTGACATAAATCAACCAGAAACAATTGCTATTAATAAATGAATAAATAAATGCTTAAAATAAATGTTTATTTAAAACTACCTTAATAATACAAATGTTTAATCCTACCAACTAAATAATATCTTTGCTGGTTATTATAATTTAAACGGGCAATGCAACTTCAAATTAAATTGTCAGACAGCAACATTCCGACTGCGGTTTTTGAGTCACATAGGTGCAGTGGCTAAACGATTTATAGGAGGAAACACGTACATTATGTAACTTTTGCGGGGAATGCATAGAAACGAAGTAGAAAGTATATTTTTTCTTGTATGTGTTTTCTTTCATCTTTACTTATATGTTACTTTTGTACATAGTTTGCAGTGCATTCATTACATAGTGACATCGTTCAGCTAAAACATATCGCAGACAACTGTCTTTAGTGGCAATACTATGAACTAACTTTATAGCCTATATATAAATTCATAAAACCAGTAACATACTGAATGACTTCTCATAAATAATTCATACAAATCACTCGCTACATTTGAGCATTATATGAGCCAATAATGTTTCATCAATACCTTCCTGCTTGTTTTGTGAGCCAAGTTATTGTGTATCTGAACAGTTTATTTCAGTCAACAAGCATTGACGATGCTTTGTACAGTGCAATTTGCTCAGGACAAGATCAGTATGTAATTGACAGAACTATCCAAGAATTGAAAAAAACGGATCCACGAATAAGATTAGTGTTAACAACTTCCATCCTAGGAATGGGTTTTGACCCGGAAAATGTAACAAACATTATTCATGCCTGTCCTCCAAGAAACATCACAAGTATTTCCAGGAGATTGGTAGAGCTGGTAGGCGTGGCCAGCCTGCTACAGCTACACTCTACTACAGTTCAAGAAACATAGCAAAAAATCTTCCTGGCATAAATGATGACATAATTTCTTACTGTAAGAATAATTCTTCCTGTCTGAGAAATCAGCTGCTATCTGTGTTTGGATTTGAAAAGGACACAAGCATTGAAGGCTGCAAGTGCTGTTCTATTTGTAGGGAAAACTGCACATGTACAAAGTGTTTACCAATGACCAATATCTCTTTTGATGATTAACTTACTATTACCAAAAATAGTTTTTATAGTGAAAAATATCCCTAATGCTATTGTATGAAATCAAATAATGACATGTATACTTAGTGGATGTTTTTAATTTGATTGTTTAAACATTATTATAAATATATATATGACCAATTTAAAATGTTATTCATTGTTTAGTTACACATCATGCACATGTTTAAATGGTTAACAGAAAATTAAAAAAAATAGTATCTTATGCTTTGATAAGTGGCAGATAAAGTGTCTTGTTCTTGGAAGACTATAACATAACTTTATAGCAGTACAATTTCAATATTTGAAATGAGTAATCACTGGATATGAATTCATAATAATTAAGTTTATCAGGCTAAAGTTTCTTTACACTTGACTGCTTGAATAATAATTTACATTCATGAAATAATACTTAACATAACCAACCAAGCTGATACATGCACTATCATATCTTTGACTTGATACAAAAATGGGTGATTTATATTCATGAACAAAATGCAGGCCATAAACGTTTGTCAAAAATCGTGAAGTAAATACTGTTATATATATTAATTTCGAACATTCTACAGAAAGTTGGCCTACCAGAAATGTTTTATTGCCGCAATACAAATTTATGTGAATGTGTCTGCAAGGATTTACATCAATGTTAGAATTAAGGAGTCCCCAGGACTGAAATTGCTAATATTTAGGGGTCCTGTCAATACATGGGGTTGTCAAATAATTTTACCAAAAAAAAAATTATACTTATACATGTTTATAATTAAGAGCAGATATAAAAATTATACAGCATATTACTTGCACTTGATATTTCCTTTTTCTGCATTTCAATCATCCTTTTGAATGAATTGTAACAATACAATATGAAATTCAATGTATTGTAAGGGATAATTTCTCATTAATAAACAATAAAAATGCAATAATTAATTTTGGCAAGCAATAACATAAAGTTCACGTCAGCAAAATGTGCATCCAATGGGATGCAAATTTAACAATAGCAGGGATTCTGACCCACAATTTAGGGTCTATGATATGATGGAGAAAATTTGCGTCGGGTAAAACCCTATGTCTATCAAACATAAACAATCAACTAAGTTTTGTAAAATTCTGTCGAATCTCATCAATAAACACACTAATAATGAATTTAAAAAGCCAAAAGTATACAAATATTTTGTTTATTTTCTGTCCTATAATTAATAAATGTTCAGTAAATGTTATATAGTTGTTTATCATAGCATCATTGATTGTCATTTTATACAGCATCAGTGTCTTAAAGGGACCTGTTCACAGATGGATGAATTGACAAAGTTCTGTGACAGATTCCAAAAATAAAGTATCTGTCTAGTTTAGACATTGAATTAAAAACCTCAAAATATATGAAAATATGTGAAAAAGTCCCTTTAATACACCATTTCACTGAAATGCACTAAACATCAATATCATCCTCATCTTCAACATCTACACTGAGACCTCTAGTTAACCTTGTTATTATCTGGTTCAGTCTCTGTTTCATTGCTGGCATCTGCTCAACACTGACTGGAACAGCACCAACATTTGCGAATCCAGGACACTTCCTCCCAGGAGTGACACGAAATGGCCTAATTTTTCGCAGTGTTTTTGAAATCAAGTCATGGTCACTTTCGTTCAAAGGTTTAGAGTGATGGCCACTTTTAGGCTTAATTTGAAAACTTTCATCAAATTTGGAGCATATTTCTGCTATGGTATCAGCAGCACCAGTGACTCTTTTGATTGCTTTTTCACTTTTGTTTGCAACAAGTGACTTAATGAGTGCTTTTTGATTACAGACAGAATGTTCTTGTGTCAAGTCACTTTCCACGTTTTTGCCTTTCCCGCCCTTAGTATTGACATAGGATCCCTCGAGCACTCGCATCTTCTGCAGAGGACTTAATAGGTACTTACATTTCAATACGTAATCAATGTTTTCCACCAGATATTAACTAAGTTTGGAATGTGAGTAGAAGAAAGGCAATGAGTACTGACAGTTTACAACTGTCCTATTCAGATCAGCTTCTTTGGCAGTATCATCCAGTGCAGCAAGATGGAAGTACCAATGACACAATTGCATGCAATAATTATACAGCTCATCGGGTTCACTGTTGGCATTGCTGGAAACTTCATATCTTATTACGATCTGGTTATTGTCTGACTTTGAAATGTCAACTATTCTTGGAGTGCTAGAACTTGGTTCCACAATATTTTTTGGACAGTCCACTGTTCCGTACCCGTAGTGTGTCAGAAACTCATGAACAATCTTCATTAGCACGTCACTTTGTTCAGCTGGTTGTACATCTGTAAGATCAGCCAAGAACTTGTGTTGTGGCTGACTATCATTTCCCTCCATCTTGAAGAAATCATGGAACTGTTCAAGAACCATTCCCTCACCAACAGACATTAGCAAATTGAAGTGTGGTTGAAAACGACCCTTCACTTTCCCATTAACATCTGTTCTGTGGAGAATGGTCTTGAAGTGGTTGAGGGTACCAGGACTGACCTCTGCTTTGAAGAATGTTCTGAAGCATTTCTGAAATTTAATGAAAATATATTAAATTTATAGTTATCAATTCACACCACCAGTCTAATCATCAAACTAGTTGCTTACTAAAATCACTAGCATGAACTCTTGCTCTTGAAGCATGAAATTATACTAGTGGTTTCACACTAATGAGGCTACTTCTATGTGTGCTTAAATGTCATGGCCAAGCAATGTTGACTCATTAGTGTTTTATTTAATTTTCCTTTTAGTTTAGATGAGTCAACTGTAGATGAAAAACATATTATTGTCTTCATGCAACGACTTCCGAATAATAACAAAATCAGCGCTGAAAGTGATCAATACCCTCAATTCTTATAAAACAATGCCTCGACAGGCCCTTCAGAGTCTCTAAATGCTGCTAACGGACTCTACATATGTCTTTATATACGACACAGAATATTAGTGAAAAAATAAAGTAACATGTTGATCTTAATAGCAGTAACACCCGTAATAGAATGTGTTAAGAGATAAAGAATAATTAGTAGTAGTTGCAGTAGCTGATGGCTAAAGAACATTTTGGTTTTTCATAAAACCATAAAATCCTATGAAATGTCCAAAATGAGATGAATTTTTACACAAGTTTTTGAATAATATGGTTAATTATGCTACAAAAAAAATATACCAGTGGAACCCTTAATGCTGGTTTAATTTATTTTCTTACCTCCAGAAAATCTTGTTTCGAATGCCACATCTCGCAGACAATGGGATGTAGATCGTCATACCTCTTTTCTGAGGTTACAAACTCCGCAGGTGTTTTGCCTCACAAAGGCGAACTCTGGTGAGCTGATCACCTCCTATTGGTACACCATATTTCCTGAGTAGGTCAGCATTGCCTGTAAAGTATTAAGACGCCTTTAAGAAACGTTAATATTATATCATAACATATCGGAAAATGCTGTTGGTGGAAGAAATCCACTTTAGGGTCACCGAAGCAAAATTCATGTGATAATATCTTTAAATCCAATCATCAGTTTATGGGAAGATGATTTTCAAATTTGTTTATATAGCCAAATAAGTAAAATTGCTGTGGCCCCTTGTGGTCATGTATTTTATGAATCCAAATAATGGAAGTATTTTGGTAGTGACCACCGAAGAACATTTTTTTCTTTTTAATTGATTAGTGGTTTCTGACAAGATTTTAAATGTTGAAGGTCGCAGTGGCGTAATGGATATGGTGCCCGCCTATAGATCAGGAGGTCCCGGGTACGATCCCCACTCTGGGAGCGTTCTCAAGATATTCACCTGTGACAAGAAGTACTGGTTCAATCCAGGAAACGACTCCAAGAGTGCGTAAGGCTTTTGATGCAATCAAGCAAAAAAAAGTAGGCTTGAACTAAAGTTTTATATATAATTGGCGGCTGTGTTTTTATCAAATCAAAATAAATGAAGTATTTGGGTAGATGATCAATCATGGATCATGGATCATTTGTGTAAAATTAAAATCAGACCAGTGGTTTCTATCAAGATAATTTCTATATAGTTTTCTTTACAGCGGCTAAACATTCATGCCTAGTTTGGTTAAAGTTTGGCATGCTCAGTAGAATGAGTACATATAATAAAAGGAAGGTAAAGCTAGGCTTTAACATGCCTTTGCTCATAACCTTTTTGGGTAATGCCCAATCAGGCGATGCATATTAGACTCAAACAGTTTAGCAATTTGATAATTCATCAACATATGTTTTTATATAACAAACAATATTGGAGCATAATTAATGTTAATGTGTCTTAATATTTTCTTATCAGTCAAAATTTACATACTAAAAACAAAAGAATTTAAAAAATATAGCATACCAAATGCATGATTATAAAGGCTGCTTAGCTGTTCCTCGTAGCCGTCCATGATAGCCATACAATCTTCATGTTTCGTTTCATTCTTAAACATGATAGGGAGAGGATGTACAACCGATTTCCTCGACATCTTTTCGCTGAATTCATGTGGAATGTGCTTTGGAACCAGTTTACCATACTGTTGAAAAGCTGGTATCTTGCATAATATTCTGGCAAGGAGCACAGCGTAGGAATGTAACAACTTGGCTTTGTCATTAGAATGTTCAGGCATAAGTACTTTTTCACTGGTTAACTCTGAAACATCGACCTTAGGAACTAAATTGTTCATGTCTATTGTCGACACTCTACTGAATATTATGTTACTTGTGAATAGATGCAGGTCCTTATTCCTTCTCTCTTTACTGAGAGATGATGTCTTCACATAAATATCCAGGTTATCTCCTGAAAACATACATTATAACATGTTTATATGAATAATTGTAGGTGACATTATGAAATAAAACCCAAAGTCACCAGTTTTCATGCATACATATATCTACTAGTAAGTCTGACAATGATATATTGATGAATTGTTGTCTACAATATATATACAATGACAACTGATTCGATCTCGTGCCTACAAACATTGTGCACAACAATGAGAATTTTATAACACTACAATACTTTCAGTACTTTTTTAAGAAATCATGTACTTTTTGAGAAGTCTCAGGTGAACCGGTAGGGGACTGATAAACAGGGTAGTACTATCACATGTTTGTGAGTCATTTTCGGGTGAAAAATCTCTAAGGCATTTCATTTCCAATTTGTATCACTGTATCTTATGAAATTTATGGAAAAAAATACACATGTAAGAGAATAAAGCTACCACTGAAACATGCTCAATTCTTACCAGTAACCTTTATCAATGGATTTTCAGGTTGTCAGCAATCAGTTTTTCTGTCATCGCTTGGATTCCTTCCTGGAGTGTAATCCTTGAGGACCATGACAACATCAGACCCAGCTGGTTTAATCTAGTTTATCCCTACAAAAAACATTTCATTGTGATATTAATTATTGTGTAGGCGAAAAATTTTGCAACTAGCTTAGAATAAACATATTTACATGGTCTTACACGATAGCAGAACAATTAATTGTAATACTGTGTGAATGCACTTAAACATGTATGATGTAATATAAAGTAATTTAATGAAAATGTGCATCTATGTAAATACTATATTGATTAAAAGATTCATTGAGTTTAAAACTGTAATAATAAATCAAGCCAATATATAATGCTTGTGCTGAAATATAATTATTGGTTAGCTAAATTAGGAAATCCAAGAAATGTATTACACAACAAATACATGTAATATGCTTTAATGGAAAGAAGTATGCTTGCTGTGTAACATTTACATATATTCTATGAGAAAATTTTGTATTATATCTGGGGGATACAACAGGCTACCATACCTTGTACATGGGCGTATTCAATGCTGCTGTTCCAAAAACTGGCAGAGGAGTAACTGTAACAAAACTGAAATCAACACAAAAGCAAGGATAACAATAAACCTAAACAAGAGGGCCAAAGGCCCTAGGTCGCTCACCTAAGAACCAAAGGAACTAAACTGTTCTAAGCAGCTTTTGTCATGTTTGTATTATAAATGTGGCTTCTGACCTTGCTTTTTACCCCGAACCATTATTGAACTCGGCTGAGATATCATTAGAACAAATTTTTCGATAAAGTTTTATGCTGATTGGGCAAAAACATGCGACTTCTAAAATGTTCACAAGGTTTCACTATAGCCATATAAGGAAAACTTCCCCGCCCCCTTGAAGCCATATTTTTCACAGACCGGAACCAGTTTCAAACTAGGCCGAGATATCATTAGAACAAATGTTCTGAGCAAGTTTCATGAAGATTGGACACAAAATGTGACTTCTAGAGTGTTCACAAGGTTTCACTATAGCCATATAAGGAAACTGCCCCACCCCACTTTATTTTCAACTTCAAAAGCACTTAAGACAATATTTTTCTTTAAGTTTCGTATGGTTTTAACCCAGTTATTCACGTTTATTAATGTCAATTATCATTTAAAATACATAAAAGATGTATTAAGAAAATCAATTCTTTTAATTTCTGTGTTTTGACTATTGTATTTGCTATTCTGACACTTCATATTTACAAGCAGGGTTTATAGATTCAGACTGATAGATTCCAAATTCTACTGAAATTCCTCATTTATATTTAAGCAAAATATTCATTTATAAAAACATATTTTCAGTTGTTGTAAAATTTCAATAAAAAGCAGCAGAAACTTTTCAACAACAAAGTATAAAAAAGTTCAATAACAAGTACGAAATTTTGTGCAATAACATGAACTTTTCAACATGGGTGTGGAAATTCCATGCCATATTTTTCTGATATCGGTACTTAGCATCCCTAGTAGGTAATTTACTTGTCCAAGGACAAGTACTATGCCTGATTGTCAGTGTACAGTGTGCCAAAATGTGGTTTATATACGGTCGAAAGATATTTTTATATTACTATATAATTATTTACGCAATGATATTATCATTTTGTTAAAGTATTAATGTCATGCAAACAATTATATATCAGACAGGAGACAATTTCTTGGAATCAAGTCAATAAAGGCATTATCACGTAGACAATTGACATTGCTTGATAACAAATACCAGGATAGATTTGCAATGAACTGGTTCAAGCACAATTAAACAATTTTGGCATTTCCACATCCCTGATGATGAGCATTAACTTTTTAACAATTAACATAAATGGTCTTGATACTTACTCTTTCATCCAGGCCACCCTTGATAGCGATGATGGTCTTTAACCTGTGGTACGCTGAGAGGTTATCATATTTGTGCTTCATCAAGATGCTGTAAGCAGAAGCTATGGCAGGAAGAATAGATGGTTTCATATTCTCACTGGCAGGTGTAGCCACACACAGCATAACCTTCAGAAGTAGCGGGACTCTGAAATATCTGTATTGCCATATCAAGCAACAATGCCTGAAATCATTATAAAATGTTTAATTTTCCATAATGTATGTTTAAAGGGACTTGTTCACAGATTTTCATATTTTTGAAAAATATAATTAAATGAATTTACTAACAAAACTGTAATATTTGGAATAGTTTTAAATAATAATAATAACCAGGAAAAAGATAAAATAAAAAAATATGCCTTTCCCGGCGTTCGAACCCGGAACCTCTAGTAGCAAAAGCGAACGCTCTACAAGTACACCAAATAGGCTTTTGAATTTTGAAAGTAAGTTAAACGCTATGAGGGTAATACACGTTTTTGCTAAATTATCGATGAAAAGCTTTACAAACGCTATATTAATTTTTCGATTTCGATTGATGATTATCAATAAACGAACATATATTTTAAACATTTTTCTAGCCAGGAGTGTTATTTTGATTGTTTGCATATAATGCATACATTCTTTTTTGAATCTATGACAATTGTTATGAAAATTGTCATTTTGCCAAACTGTGAACAAGTCCCTTAAATGTATCAGCTCATTTATCAATTATAGCACTGAATTGAACTCTGAGATTTCAATATACCATAGTATAAATTTGGACATCGACAGTTATAAAACGGTAAAATATGATTGTAATAGCCGTGGAAAAGCACCTGACCAATTTAATTACATGTACAAATTAAAAGTAGTCGTTAATGTTTACACTTGCAGTGATTATTTTAGAAATATGGCCAAAAGCAACAAGGAAAACCTCTCAACGTTAAGTGATTCTGTTCAATAATATTTTTTTATCCATATATAATTATTAATTTGCATTTTAGTATAATCATTATATGTAAAGATTTGTTGAAAATCTGGAAAAAAAAAGTTAAATGTCAAATATTACAATAAAGGAAAGGAATAACCCTAACGTGTGTAGTTTATTTATTGAAACTAATTTAACTAGACATTGTCACAGTAGTGACAAAGTAGTAATATGTAGTAAGTTGTAACTATGAAAAATTGGACCCTGGGGCGTTGCCAGTTTTGACCCCAGGGGCATTAACCACAATACAATGTTACATACTAAATATTAAACCTGTGGGTCTTGTGGTTTGAGAGTAAATGATTTTAACTTTAAGATATTTTGCTAAATTAGTCTATATAAAATATTTGACCCCCTGGGTGTGGCTAGTTTTGACCCCAGGGTCATGATTTGATGAAACTAAGTAGAGGGCAAAAATACAATGTTCCATACCAAATATGACACATCTGGACGTTGTAGTTTCAAAGATGTATATTTTTGCTAATAAAGTCTTTAGTAACCATAATAATGTTTCAGAAATTCAAAGTTGAAAAGGGGGTATAACTTTTGTCATTTTCAACGTAGGACAATAAAATCGCACATGCACAACTTCATATCATAAGGAACAATCCTAGCAAGTTTGAATGTTGTACGTTGAAAAGTGTAGGAGAACTTCTCCGGACAAATTTGTGTCTACGGGCGGGCGGGCGGGCAGGCAGGCAGGCAGGCAGGACAGGCAGGCAGACAGACAGGACAGACAGACGGCCATGGTGATTCCAGTATACCCCCTTTACTTCGTATCGGGGTTATAAAAAATGCATTATTATTAGTTACTATTATTATTATTACTATTACCTTTTCATCATCTCTTCAATTATTTCATCCAGGAAGTGATCAACGCTGTCCTCCAGTCTACTTATGTCTCTGTATTTATACAGGACTGAGCAGAAACTTTGCGTTCTTGAAGTCAGTGATGAGGACTGCGTCCGCAGTTCTTGCCACAGGACCGAAGTCGAATCTTTGCCTGCAGAAATCTCTTGTAACAGTGCCTTCAAATCGCTTACCATAGGACTTTCACAGGAAACCTTGTCATCAACTACAGTTTTACTGTAACCATGATCTGCAGGTAAAGTACATGTGGAAGACTGGGTTGAATGTTCTATAACTGGAATATTTGATACCTTATCAGAAGGGGTTGGATTTGGAACCTGTTTAGCAGGTGACAGCAATTTAAGTTTCTTCCTTGACCTGTTCTGCAGTGCATTCTGGGGTCCTGGATTCAATGTCTTGGGTATTGAAGGGAAAGCTACACCCCTTTTCACTCGTACACCACTTTCAGTAACATATTTAGTTGCTGAAGTCTTCAGCTGAATTATGAAATCATATGTTTGTTCTATCTTCCTGTAACAGTTTCTGCATACCGTTGGTGAATCTGAATTTACGATGCTTGAAAAGTGATTATCATTGTTTAAAACTAATTTCATTTTTCCAAAAAAAATTTCTTCTTTAGATTTTCGTCCATTTAAATTAATCGGTCTAATTCTGGCAACACAACACACATAACAATCTAATTTTGTAATTTTAATGGGTGTATGTGTCGCCATCTTGAATGTTACGATCAGGTGACTAAAATTCAGGTGACTTGAGACTACATTCAGAGCCCAACACAGAGGTGAATGTCACTGTCACTAGCACTGTAAAGCCCTGTTGGACGGGTTCGGAGGGGCTAAGCACAGGTTGCTGACGCTGATGTCCACAAGAGATGACATCTCATTTTCTGAAGGAAGTTATAATGCTGCAAAAGAGTGACAAAAACCTCAGAGTCAGATTGACCAACAAGAAAGCTAATGCATGCAAGCTGAAAAGACATGCAAAATCACATGCAAAACACTGGTGTAGTGTTTGAACTGAACAAGAAGTGACCATGAACATACGCGTTTGTAAGTAAGGACCCGGAAAACCAAAGTAGAACTGGTTGTAAATCAGATGCTTGCCCACATTTTATTTGCCAATACCGAAATTCTTTACTTAATTCAGAAATTAATGTGCTCTTCTGGACAAGGAACTGTACATTACATCTGTCTGATAGTACTGCTTTTTACTACAGAATGAGAAACAACATAGTTAAATAAAGTAAGTAGCAATTGCACTCGACTGACACTGACACAATCTATTTTAACCATCACATGCAATTTTGCATCAAAACCTTTCAAATCTATGGGAAATAAATACTATAAAAAGCACAATTCAATGCTCAAAATATATAAATGCACCATTCCAATGTGTCAATTTAGGTTTTTAGAAAGCAAATAGCTTTTTATTTTAAATACTTTCAAACAGTTTCCATTAAGAGAATGAGCTGACTTTGCCACTTTACCTTAAAGGGGGGGGGGGGCACTATACAGTTACTCAAGCTTCGGTCCCAGATTGACGGGGTCGGGGATACAGCCAGGTTTCACACACCTATAATGTCAACATCTGAAAAGAAAACACAATTGCTAAGGCTGTGGTTACACAAAAATAGGGAAATTAAGTATGCACAGAGTTTCACTATAAATTTAATATGCATTATCAAAACAATTTATCGTTAAATTTTCACCAGTTTTCGCAACCATTTTTGTGACTTTCAAATTCAATTTTCAGCTTTCCTGAGAATGCGAGCAACTGAAACACTGTATGCCTTGTTGCGTAACTTATCAGATTTCATTTATTACACTAACGAACTGTCAGCACGGTCAGTATTCTAAATAATTAGACGTTTTACATAGGATGATCCTGTAACGTCTCCAACCCCCCAAAAACTGGTCATATCCATGAATTTTCTCAAAATACTAATTTAAGCGATTTTTCAACAAAAACAAGCTAAAGCAATGTACACATCAAGTATTACCAATCGAACCTGTAACAGCAGGAAAATAATCTAATTATCGATATTCATCAATGTTGTTGTTGTTGTTTTCAAATAACAGTGCTTTTATATGACCTGGCGCTTTACATAAAGGAATGTTTATTTTACGGATATCAGAAATTGTCAAAG
This sequence comes from Congeria kusceri, assembly GCA_027627225.1. Classification (NCBI taxonomy): domain Eukaryota; kingdom Metazoa; phylum Mollusca; class Bivalvia; order Myida; family Dreissenidae; genus Congeria; species Congeria kusceri. Next base: position 33,053,364 of record CM051040.1, on the reverse strand, counting down.
CCAAGGTCCCTTATGAGTAAATTTATTTGGACTACATGGTCAGTGTCAAAACAATTCAAGAGATTATGAGATGGTAACGTAAACTAAAATAAATACTTACCATGAGCAAACTACACACTAAGTTCGTCTCAATTGCTTATGAGCAGCATCTACGACAAATTGAAATGTCCAAACTATGGACGCACTGAATGAAATCGTTATTGACCAAACGACAGACGCCATTTTGAATAATGAACGCTTGGAATGATCATCATGAATGAGACGCTCTCATAAAATAGTCCGTGCTGAGCCCAACACAGAGGTGAATGTAATGTAACCGTCGTGCAAGAGAATGGCCTGAGTCACGTAGTAGCACATGTGTCAAGTACACACCACGGATATGCGAAGCACGAACATCAACAAAGAAACATTGGAACAACACAGATTGTTGGATTTAATTTTTGTAAATATTGAAATTCTGAACATTGAACACTGCCCCCTAAAATTGCGAGTGTGTCTGAAGTAAACAAGTCGTAACTTCGTTTGACGTTTAACCGGAAATGAAAGGTACAAAAAAGTAGTTCGTCATGTAGGTGTTAGATAAAGGCTAGGCGTCGGATAAAGCTTAAGTTTATCTGACACCCTAGATTTTCTTCTATAAAGTCATTTAGTGGTAGGATAAAAATAAAAATAGAATATTAGGTTAGTGTCTTAATATACTTGAGTTTATTCGGCTCGTCTACGAAAAGTTTACATGGCTCGGCAGAGCCTCGCCATGTAAACTTTTCTCTAACTTGCCGAATAAACTCAAGTACATTAAGACACTAACCTAATATTCTTTATATACCGAAAGCTTATATTATATACATCTAGTATCAAAGTAAACTATAATACGCTTAACGCAGACAACACGTGTATATGTGTACATGAACATCACATACAGATAATGTTTAAGTAAATTTCCGCAGCTGTTGTACTATATAGACTTTACGTCTGGATAACATAGTGCATTGCAACCTCGAGCTATGCAGGGCAGTTATTGACAAAAGCATTTTTTCCGGCGATACAAACTGATGAAGTCAACACAACCTGTTGGAGGAAGTTTACATGTCTATTCAAAACCAGGTATAAACAATTGTCATTGTTAACACCATAATCATAAATGCAGTTAGAGAAAATACAATATATATGTCAGGGTTAAATACGCTGCTAATATATAAAATAGCTGTCATTGATACACTTGCCACACAAATTATTTGTTATACCAATTTTAACGTTAGCGTTGAGTTTTCAGAAGGCAAGTTGCTCTGTATTAATGTATCAATAAATGTCTTACATCATTGATGGATTGGAAATTGCTATATATACGGGTAAAATACAGATGAATCCCTGTATTGTAGAAAAAGGATGACACTTGGATATAAGCTGTGAATTTGGATACTGTATGTATTGTGTACTCTCACAACAAGTTTATACAATAGAAGACAAATATCATATGTTTATGTTGTGTCCATTGTATAATGGGTTAAGACAGACGATTTTTATTCCTCAGTGGCTTAATCATCCCAAAAGTATATGTGCCGTGTCACCCTAATTTTGTGGGCCTTATTTACGATTGTGGCGCATGCGCGTTAATACATTCTGTTCTCTCACCTCTGAGTTCAATAAAACATAATTTGCAATCTACGCTTTGCAAACAAAGTAATTAAAATACCGATTTTTTGTTGCTATTTCACGTATATCTTATGTTATTGTACCTGACCCTACTGATCTGTATCGTATGAAAGCTTCTCATAATTTCGTGGGTTCTGATTGGCTGGCCTACTTTGGTTGGAAAAGTTTGTTTACAGCATCAATTTAGTTTCACTTTGTTTGAGATGGAGCCTGGGCTGATCAAAGAACGAAAACTTTATCAAAACTTATTTTTTTTTATTTTATCATTATAAATACACAGTCCTTATCATATTTTTTAAAAGGTAACAATATAGGCCTGACAAAATCTACACACTTAAAATTTTCGTTGTGCAGGTTTAACGTAAGGCTTCATGAATCTATAAAGATCTATTGTGTTAGTTATTGTTCGCAAATATTAAATAAATGCTAAAATTGCACGCAGCGAGTCACGGGTAGGAATGCTAACTTCAAGTTAAAAGTTTGAAAATGTCAGTCAGATTTAGGGAAGGGGGATTGTTTATGTATTTTTTTTACACGAAAATAGCAAAATGCCAGTGAGAAATAAACACCAGGGAGATAATCATGCATGCAATTATTCTTGGAAAACTGTATTAAACATACGATTTTTTTAGAACGAAATTTCATGAATTTAATTCCCAAATAGTTGTACAATAGTGAATAATTTGTGTATTTAATGTCATTAATTGGTGATTTAAATGACCAAGTCACTTACTTGTTGACATTTAATAGGATTTCCTTTACACATACTGCAAAAATTTCAATTCACTAAAAAGTTATATTAATTCGAACGATGTTTTCGGATGCACAAGCAAAAATGCTATTAGTTTTAAACGGCCACGAAATTATGGTAACCCACGAAATTATGGTAATTATGCATATCTGTTTAATGCAATCTTATCAAACAGTAAAGACAAACATGTACATATATTATTGGTTGCAAAATATTTATTTCCTTGTGACAAGTTAAGAGAGGAATTCATGAAAACTCACAACAAACCTTTTGTAAATACTCATTTTGTTAGCATGATTCCTTTGTAAATATACATTTGTCATAGTTATTGCCATATCCATAAAATATTATAATATTATAACAGTATAAACCGTTTGTGTTCATCTACAATCTATATTTATAATTTAACATTTTTGTAATCATTAAATAATGTTCTTTCATCACTTAAACTTGTATACTGTTATAATTACACTGCTGTATTGTGGGCCTGTGACCTTAAATTGCCGAATAAAATTTGTATTGTATTGTATAGTTATAAAGTGTATGTTAACTTGGATATGCAGACAGTAGAGTAATTGCTATAGATCTATAGGCTTTATCATGAAACCTTGAGTGTTTTCCCGTGGTCTATTATTAGAGTAATGGAAATCCAGCTGTAAATAAGTGGTGGGATTCCGCGAGGAGATAACGTAAATCATGTGTTCAAGGTAAGGGGCTTAAGTTTAATTGCAAAACAATATCATTTAAACTGTGTAGGTATTCAATGCATATTATATTTTAGTTAATACTTTTATAATGATTTTTACACTGACAAGAGGTAAAAACAATCATCATAATCAGCATCTTAAGTGCTCTTCATACTATAATCATCATTTCAAACAACCATCATAGTCAGCTTTTTAGGGGATGCTATACCACTATCATAGATATCTTGATAATTAATTCCTTCATCATCCTAACCATACCATTATCTCTGTCATAAAATATTCAACCTTTCCATCCTTCAAAACGTACGTTCACATGCGCTAGTCAGTGAAGTCAAAGCATCTTGCAATATTCTGCATCCCTGAAAACAAAATGAACGAAACTTGAAGTTATTTAATAAAAATGAATAAACTATCATGTTAACACAACTAGAACAACACATGTTTTAATTAGGAAATAATTGACGGGTAAATGTGGGCTATTGCGGTAATAACCAACCGTTTGGAGTTCCACTGTGTAGGAATTAAACCAATAGGGCGATAGCAGTCTTCGCGAAAGTTGTGCATTTATAACTGGCCAAGAGGACCGGTAATGCCCCAAATATTACTGGCCCGGACAAACTATTACTGGCCACTTATTTTTTGTAAGAAACTCTTACATACGATAAAAACAAGATCATCAAAGAAAACTAAAACAATATACACTTCAGAGTGCTTTATTAACTAAAGCTACACGTGCTATCAGCATGTTAATTTTTCAAGATATATATATGAATTCAGTTGTATTTGTCAAAGTCCCTTCAACGTCTTCAACGCAATCAGTGAACCTCAAGTATGACGTAATGACTGTTGTGGAAACAGATACAGCAATCGCTGTCATAAAATATTTTTTACCAAAATTTTCACCGGACCCGAGGACCAGTATTTGGACAGTTTTTCCCAGGCCTCACGGCTTTTTTATCGGCAATGTCAGAGGTCCGACCATCTTTCGCGGAGCATATATTATATGCTGTCTATATTCAAAAGAATCAAAGTAGTATTGTCTAAAATCGATACGTTAAACTATGGCCACTAATAGTGATTGCTTTCAACATATGTGGTGTATCTCGGTGACACTTCTTGCATAACTTTATATTTTGTTGTATTTATTATTTATATTTTACAGGATGAAGTTCAAGGCCTGATGTGTTCCTAAAATCAATGTTAACATGTATTTTGCGATGTTGCTGACATAAACATTATGGCAACATTAGCTGATGTTTTCTCTGAGAAGGAAAGGACGAATTGGCTGAAGGCGTGGCTAGCAGTAGACATTGCAAAGACGGGCCTAGAGGATTTCGTAAACATCGAGGCTCAGAATGTTCACACGCGCATTTACAGCGCTGTAAGATCCACTCTCCAGGCGCCAGCAGCCACGTGCACTAGCTGTTACACTGCTAACTTGCTGAAATGCCCCACGTCTGGAATATGCAATAAAAGAGGAGCAAATAGCGCGTGCAAATCCATGCATGATAAACCTGCTAAACAACCAAAAGGATGTAGTGGGCAGATTTGTGATAAAATTCGTGATGAAATTGAAAAGGAACACAGGTATAGTAAGTGTTCCTGGAAGAACACATCTGCGCAATGCTGGCAAACGAAAGCTTGGGAAATAGCGAAATGCTATTTCCCACCGGACGGATATGATGCCAAGAGTTCTGTTCAAGATACAGATTTTAATGGAATCATCAGCTTTATATTGAACTGCAAACACTTTGATAGCAAGTTTTCTTTCCCCATAGCTCCTGGCAAACAATCTCAGCCGTGTCTCCTGACGAAGGTACACAGTATACCTTTCACTTTTACACTATCAGCTGATTTAATATACAATTATTGTATACATTTTATTTATAAATGAGTAATATGAGTACAGATACATTCAAAATATTAATATCGATATTGTTTTTTAAATATATTTCATATTTTTGTTTCTTTTAAATGATCAATAAACAACAGTTACAATTACAACTACCAGCGTATTTAGGCATGTTTACAACAGTTATATCTATATTGTACAAGAGATATATTATGTCTCATGTGCGCATCATGGTGATGGAAGGTTCATTATACTATCTGAGAGTCTGAAGCTCATTTTCTCATATCACTGTAATATTTAACTTAAATCATTTAAGCATGACAGTGGTTCACGTGGTTCAAGTGTTTTCAAATTATAATATGCCCACATTATTTGCATATAATTGTAAAAGAGTGTACCTTTAATGTCGTCACTATTGTGTGCACGACTATATTTGATCTCCTTTGGTAAACACAGTCACGCACTATTTGATTTTGTATGCTTCGAACCAGCAAACCCCTGGTTTAACAATTGTTAACAGAATAAATAAGCATTGTTTTCATTTCAGTTTAACAATAAGTAAATAGCAAACGATAAACCCAACATCCACAGACGATCACTATGTCCGCCATTTGGTTTCAGCTTTGCACCTGTATCACTATACTCATGTAATTTGTGAGCAGGTGTGAAAAGCCTTTATATGTTGCCTCAACCAGTCTTATATAAAATTACGATTGGTTGATCTTACATCATATGTAAATATTAATAGGTCATTAACTTTGGCTGACGCTATGTACCATATTTTCCTGAGTCAACATAACGTCTGCAATGTGAAATTTCAGGAGTAGAATCATGACAAACAAAATTTCTGAGGCTCAAAACCCATAGATATGGGTCAATTCTATGCCTTAAAACTTGATGCATTTGTCAAGAAATTGCGTCCATGTTTTTCTTGCGGGTCATTTAATGACAAAATGCGACAATGACTGTGGATTTGTGTGCCAGGAAAAACCCTGCAAACCGATGCTGATGGTGTACATGATATGCAATACATCAATACATTATATGTAATATGTTATCGCATACATCAAAACATTGTATGTAATATGTTATCGCAACAACATTTGCGATATATAATTAGGCAGTATTTGATAACATATTAAAGGAACTTTTTATCAGGCTCGTGAAATTGGCAAAACAGTCCGTCACTCGTCTCAGTGTAAGGTCACAGACACAGATCTCCAGGACATCTTCACCACACTGACTGGCCTGCTGAAAGATCCAACGTCGTTAGCACATGATAGCAGTGCACAGGAGGCTGTGAAGAAACTACAAAATGTACATATTTACTGACTTCTCACGTCAACAAATACATTCCACATGTATTGCCATTTTATCCATGTGTTTAACTGATATAGTCTGAATTGCAGTAGGTTTCAATAACATTTACTATTCCTTCTTTAAAGCAAGTATTGCATTCTAGTATATATTACTTGTTTCGCCAAGAGGAAGACAAGTGGTGTCAGGCATCGTTGACCATTTCAATGTCAAACTGTCTGTAATTTGTTTAAGGCTTTAACAAATAAGCCAAATAAATGACATGTGTTTTTAAGAACTGTAATAGTTTTTAGACGCATTATTTTGAATCGCTCGCCTTCTTTTTACAGCTGGAAAAAGACGCTTTAAAGCTCACATCAAGGGAAATGATTCATTTACTGGAGACCGCTCAAGATACCCTTAAGAAAGTTGAACATGTCGAAACGGCATTAAATGAGATGCGTACATGCATTGACAACTGCAGGGAGGAACTTAACAAACATACGGACGAATGTAAAAAGGACCTCGATAAACACACAGGCAAATGTAAAGATGAAATCGACGAACATATGCGACGGTGTGCAGAATCAACCTACGCGCAATTCTGTGAAGGTATGACTGATACTAGTAATTACTTGCAAATTATTTCGCCTCGCAATTGTCTAACTTCTTTGTGATAAACATTTTTAATTAATCTACCCTGTAATTCATTGGAAGCACATGTTAAAAGTTAAAGATACAAAATCGTGTATTCGATAATCATCACCTCAACGTAATAACACTTTGTATGTCAAAATGTCGATCCAAAATAAGGTCCCTATGTACTTATAAACCCTAACGCCAAAATGTAATTAAACATGCACGTTTTTACCAAGTTACACCGGTTGTAACTAACCATGCATTTTTCTACCAAGTCACACACCTGACTGTTGTACTGAAACATGCACCCTTCTACCGAGTCACACAACTGTTGTACTGAAACAGGCGCCCTACTACCATGTCTGATACACCTTTTGTACTGACACTGACACACTACTACCATGTCTGACACACCCGTTGTACTGACACCGATACCTTACAACCATGTCTGACACACCTGTTGTACTGACACCGATACCCTACAACCATGTCTGACACACCTGCTGTACTGACACTGGTAACCTACTACCATGTTTGACACCCCTTGTTCTGACAAAGGCACTACACTACCATGTCTGAAACAACCGTTGTGCTGGCACAGGCAATCTACTACCATGTCTGGCATGCCCGTTGCACTGATACCGACACGCTCCTACCAAGTCAAACACACCCGTAGTACTTACACCGACACCCTACTACCATGTCTGACAAAAATGTTCTACTGCCACAGACATCCGTTGTACATTCACTCGTACCATTCTTCCATGTTTGACACACAAGTTGTACTGACACTGCAAACTAATACCATGTCTGATACAGCTGTTGTACTAACACCGACACCCTACTTCCATGTTGGACACACCCTTTGTTCTGACACAGACACCCTACTTCCATGTCTGACACACATGTTCTGCTGACACAGACACCCTACTACCATGTCACACACACACGTTGTTCTGACAATGACACCCTACTTCCATGTCTGAAACACATGTTCTGCTGACACAGACACCCTACCACCATGTCACACACATACGATGTTCGGACGATAAAACCCTACTACAAGTCTGACCTACATGTTATACTCACGCAGACACCCTACTACCATGTCTGAAACACATGTTCTTCTGACACAGTCACCCTGCTTCCATGTCTGAAACCAATGTTCTACTGATGCAGACACCCTAGAACCATGTCACGAAGACATGTTCTACTGACACAGACACCCTAGTACCATGTCTGACACACATGTACTACTGACACAGACACCCTACTACCATGTCTCAAACACATGTTCTACTGACACAGACACCCTACTACCATGTCTGAAACACGTGTTCTACTGACGCAGTCACCCGAGTACGATGTCTGTAACACATGTCCTACTGACACATACACCCTAGTACCATGTCTGAAACACATGTCCTACTGACACATACACCCTAGTACCATGTCTGAAACACATGTCCTACTGACACATACACCCTAGTACCATGTCTGAAACACATGTTCTACTGACACAGACCCCCTATTACAATGTCTGACAAAAGGGTTGTACTGACACAGACACCCTAGAAGCATGTCTGACAAACACGTTGTACTGACACAGACCCCCATCTACCATGTCTGCCAAACGCGTTGTTCTGACACAAACACCCTACTTCCATGTCTAACACACATGTTCTACTCACACAGACACCCTACTACCATGTCTGAAACACATGTTCTACTCACACAGACACCCTTCTAAGATGTCTGACATACATGTTCTACTGGCACTGACACCCTAGTACCATGTCTGAAACACATGTTCTTCTGACACAGACACCGAAGTACCATGTCTGACACACTTGTTCTACTGACACAGACACCCTACAACTATGTCTGAAACGCATGTTCAACTGACCGACACCGTACTACCATGTCTGAAACACATGTTTTACTGACACAGTCACCCTACTACCATGCCTGACACACATGTTAAACTGACACATACACCCTAGTACCATGTCTAAAACCCATGTTCTACTGACACAGACACTATACTACCATGTCTGGATCACATGTTCTACTGATGCAGTCACCCTACTACCATGTCTGATACATATGTTTTACTGACACAGACACCCTAGTACCATGTCTGGTACACGTTCTACCGACACAGACACCCTAGTTCCATGTGTGACACACATGTTCTACTGACACAGACACCCTAGTACCATGTCCTAAACACATGTTTTACTGACACAGACGCCCTACTACCATGTCTTGAACACATGTTCTACTGACACAGACACCCTACTACTATGTCTGAAACACATGTTCTAATGACACAGACACCCTTGTACCATGTCTAACACACGTTATACTGCCACAGACACCCTACTATCATGTCTTGAACACATGTTCTACTGACACAGACACCCTACTATCATGTCTGAAACACATGTTCTTCTGACACAGACACCCTTGTACCATGTCTAACGCACATGTTATACTGCCACAGACACCCTACTATCATGTCTTGAACACATATTCTACTGACACAGACACCCTACTATCATGTCTGAAACACATGTTCTACTGACACAGACACCCTACTACTATGTCTGAAACACATGTTCTAATGACACAGACACCCTTGTACCATGTCTAACACACGTTATACTGCCACAGACACCCTACTATCATGTCTTGAACACATGTTCTACTGACACAGACACCCTACTATCATGTCTGAAACACATGTTCTTCTGACACAGACACCCTACTACTATATCTCACACACGTTATACTGCCACAGACACCCTACTACCATGTCTTGAACACATGTTCTACTGACACAGACACCCTACTATCATGTCTGTAACATATGTTCTTCTGACACAGACACCCTAGTGCCATGTCACGAACACATGTTCTACTGATACAGACACCCTAGTACCATATCTGACACACATGTTGTACTGACACAGACACCCTACTACCATGTCTGAAACACATTTTGTACTAACACAGACACCCTACTGCCATGTCTGACAAACGCGTTGTTTTGACACAGACACCCTTCTACCATGTCTGACAAACGCGTTGTTTTGACACAGACACCATACTACCATGTCTAACACACATGTTGTACTGACACAGACACCCTACTACCATGTCTGAAACACATGTTCTACTCACACAGACACCCTTCTAAGATGTCTGACATACATGTTTCTGCTGACACAGACACCCTAGTACCATGTCCGAAACACATGTTTTACTGACATAGACACCCTACTACCATGTCTTGAACACATGTTCTACTGACACAGACACCCTACTACTATGTCTGAAACACATGTTATACTGACATGGACTCCCTTGTACCATATCTAACACACATGTTTTACTGCCACAGACACCCTACTACCATGTCTTGAACACATGGTCTACTACACAGACACCCTACTATCATATCTGAAACACATGTTCTTCTGACACGGACACCCTAGTGCCATGTCTGAAACACATGTTATACTGACACAGACACCCTACTACCATGTCTTGAACTGATGTTCTACTGACACAGACATCCTTATGCTGTGTCTTGAACACATGTTCTACAGACACAGACACCCTTCTACCATGTCTTGAACACATGTTCTACAGACACAGACACCCTACTACCATGTCTTGGACACATGTTCTACAGACACAGACACCCTAATACCATGTCTTAAACACATGTTCTACAGACACAGACACCCTAATACCATGTCTTTAACACATGTTCTACAGGCACCCTACTACCATGACTTGAACTCATGTTCTACTGACACAGACACCCTACTACCATGTCTTGAACACATGTTCTACAGACACAAATACCATATTACCATGTCTGAAACACATGTTCTATTGACCCAGACACCCTAGTGCCATGTCTGAAACACATGTTCTACTGACACATACACCCTACTACCATGTCTTGAACACATGTTCTACTGACACAGACACCCTACAACCATGTCTTGAACACATGTTCTGCTGACACATATACCCTACTACCATGTCTGAAATACATGCTCTACTGACACAAACACCCTGCTATCATGTCTGAAACACATGTTCTACTGACACAGACACCCTTGTGCCATCAAGTCTTGAACACATGTTCTACTGACACATGCACCGTACTACCATGTCTGAAACACATGTTTTACTGGCACATACACCGTTGTAACATTTCCAAAACACATGTTCTACTGACACAGACACCCTAGTACTATGTCTGACGCACATGTTTAAGTGGCACAGACACCCTACTTCTATACCTCACACGCATGTTTTACTGACACAGACACCCTACTACCATGTCTTGAACACATGTTCTACTGACACAGACACCCTACTACCATGTCTTGAACACATGTTCTACTGACACAGACACCCTTGTACCATGTCTAACACACATGTTATACTGCCACAGACACCCTATTACCATGTCTTGAACACGTTATTCTGCCACAGACACCCTACTACCATGTCTTGAACACATGTTCTACTGACACAGACACCCTAATACACTGTCTGGCAAACGAGTTGTACTTACAACACAGACAACCTTCTACCATATCTAAAACACATGTTCTACTGGCACAGACACCCTAGTAACATGTCTGAAACACATGTTCTCCTGACACAGACACCCTAGTACCATGTCTGACACACATGTTCTACTGACAAAGACACCCTTCTACCATGTCTGACACACTTGTTCTACTGATGCAGACATCCTAGTACCATGTCTGAAACACATGTTCTACTGACATAGGCATCCTACTACCATGTCTGACACACATGTTTTACTGACACAAACACCCTGGTATCATGTCTGAAACCCATGTTCTACTGACATAGACACCCTACTACCATGTCAGAAACACATGTTCAACTGACACAGACACCGTACTACCATGTCTGAAACACATGTTTTTCTGACACAGTCACCCTACTACCATGCCTGACACACATGTTCATCTGACACATACACCCTAGTACCATGTGTGAAACCCATGTTCTACTGACACAGACACTGTACTACCATGTCTGGCTCACATGTTCTACTGATGCAGTCACCCTACTACCATGTCTGACACACATGCTTTACTGTCACAGACACCCTAGTACCATGTCTGGTACACATGTTCTACTGACACAGACACCCTAGTTCCATGTCTAACACACATGTTCTACTGACACAGACTCCCTAGTACCATGTCTGAAACTCATGTTTTACTGACATAGACACCCTACTACCATGTCTTGAACACATGTTCTACTGACACAGAAACCCTATTACTATGTCTGAAACACATGTTCTACTGACACAGACTCCCTTGTACCATGTCTAACACACATGTTATACTGCCACAGACACCCTACTATCATGTCTTGAACACATGTTCTACTGACACAGACACCCTACTATCATGTCTGAAACACATGTTCTTCTGACACAGACACCCTAGTGCCATGTCTGAAACACATGTTATACTGTCACAGACACCCTCCTACCATGTCTTGAACTGATGTTCTACTGACACAGACACCCTTCTGCTATGTCTTGAACACGTGTTCTACAGACACAGACACCCTACTACCATGTCTTGAACACATGTTCTACAGACACAGACACCCTACTACCATGTCTTGGACACATGTTCTACAGACACAGACACCCTAATACCATGTCTTAAACACAAGTTCTACAGACACAGACACCCTAATACCATGTCTTGAACACATGTTCTACAGACACCCTACTACCATGACTTGAACTCATGTTCTACTGACACAGATTCCCTACTACCATGTCTTGAACACATGTTCTACAGACACAAATACCATATTCAAATGTCTGAAACACATGATCTACTGACACAGACACCCTAGTGCCACGTCTGAAACACATGTTCTACTAACACATACACCCTACTACCATGTCTTGAACACATGTTCTACTGACACAGACACCCTACCACCATGTCTTGAACACATGTTCTACTGACACATATACCCTACTACCATGTCTGAAACACATGTTCTACTGACACATACACCCTACTATCATGTCTAAAACACATGTTCTTCTGACACAGACACCCTTGTGCCATCAAGTCTTGAACACATGTTCTACTGACACATACACCGTACTACCATGTCTGAAACACATGTTTTACTGTCACATACACCGTTGTAACATTTCCAAAACACATGTTCTACTGACACAGTCACCCTAGTACCATGTCTGACGCACATGTTTAAGTGGCACAGACACCCTACTACTATTCCTCACACGCATGTTTTACTGACACAGACACCCTACTACCATGTCTTGAACACATGTTCTACTGACACAGACACCCTACTACCATGTCTTGAACACATGTTCTACTGACACAGACACCCTAGTGCCATGTCTGAAACACATGTTATACTGACACAGACACCCTACTACCATGTCTTGAACTCATGTTCTACTGACACAGACACCCTTCTGCTATGTCTTGAACACATGTTCTACAGACACAGACACCCTACTACCATGTCTTGAACACATGTTCTACAGACACAGACACCCTACTACCATGTCTTGGACACATGTTCTACAGACACCCTAATACCATGTCTTAAACACATGTTCTACAGACACAGACACCCTAATACCATGTCTTGAACACGTTCTACAGACACCGTACTACCATGACTTGAACTCATGTTCTACAGACACAAATACCATATTAAAATGTCTGAAACACATGTTCTACTGACACAGACACCCTAGTGCCATGTCTGAAACACATGTTCTACTGACACATACACCCTACTACCATGTCTTGAACACATGTTCTACTGACACAGACACCCTACCACCATGTCTTGAACACATGTTCTACTGACACATGTACCCTATTACCATGTCTGAAACACATGTTCTACTGACACATACACCATACTATCATGTCAGAAACACATGTTCTACTGACACAGACACCCTAGTGCCATCAAGTCTTGTACACATGTTCTACTGACACATAACACCGTACCACCATGTCTGAAACACATGTTTTACTGGCACATACACCGTTGTAACATTTCCAAAACACGTGTTCTACTGACACAGACACCCTAGTACCATGTCTGACACGCATGTTTTACTGAAACAGACACCCTAGTACCATGTCTGACACACATGTTCTACTGACGCAGACCTTGTCTGACACACATGTTCTACTGCCACAGACACCCTACTACTACCATGTCTGACACACATGTTCTCCTGACACAGACACCGTAGTACCATGTCTGGCAAACGTGTTGTACTTACACAGACACCCTAGTACCATGTCTGAAACACATATTCTACTGACACAGACACCTTACTACCATGTCTTCCAAACCTGTTGTACTGACACAGGCACTGTTCTACCATGTCTTACGCACCATTTGTACTGACACGTCATCAAATCACAATACCTCAAATACCGCTGCACACAATTCCGCACTCACGCTCCCATACAAACTTATCTCTTGATCCGTTTTCGAATAATTGTTTGCAATACTTATCATAGCGAGCCAATCTTATAATAAAAACGTTTGGGTTTTGATTGCTGTAGTCCCTTCATGTAATGTATTATGTGCGTGCTGCCTTCAAATCCGCTTCAATTAACATGCCTCTTTTGCACTGCCCTTTGATACTGAATGCGAGCTATGGTACCAATTTTGTAAGCATTAACAAACTTAACAAGGTAGGTTTTTATTTATTTTATTTTAGGGATGGGGCCGAATACTAAAATCAATATTCAAATATTTGTTTAGGTATTCGAATTTATTCGAATATTCGTTTTGTAAATACTACTGTATACGGCACTCTGTCCGAATATTTATCTATCCAAAATATGTATACTATGTGTGCGTAGTTGTTTTACCTTGTTTCAGTGGTAAATGAGTGATAAAGCTTAGTGAGTGTTAGGCAAATATACAGAAATATAAGATATTGTTAAATGTATTGTTAATTAATATGTTAATCGTTCCGTACTCAAATTTCTCATTACATAGTTTATACGTTGCATGGGTTTTGTCTAATGACCACGTAAAGTACTTCCAAGCACATGATGGTGGCATTGTTTAATAATCAAGACTCTTATATAGTATAGGGTGTTGATATGATGGAAAATAATTTACAAGTTACTAATATTAAGATTGACCATATAATGCTAATGTTGTTAAAAGGAATTGATTGGCTGATAATGGATTCATTTTAATTGGTTTACTGAGAGAGTAATTGTAATTTACTGTAAACAGGTTAACCCTATAGATGTCACTTAAGGACAAAAGCCCCTTTCACCATTGCCCAGAAATTCGTCCAATATTATTATTGACAAATGTATTAGCCGACTGCGGATGGGGACCAGTCATTTGCCTGCTAGTGCGGGAAAGTATATTTTAAAGCTGGACCCTCTCTGTCCTCAATGTAGGATCCCCTTTACAACCGACCACCTGCTGACACAGTGCCCCTAGTCCTCTACACACATTGATTTTACCCTTAATAATATTTTTAATCCTACTCGCAAAAATAAATTACCAGTGACAAATCTCTGGCAACATATCTTGTGGACTGCCAGATTGCAGATAAAATATAAATACAAATAGGGGTCCTGCAGCTTAATAAGAACAAATTCTATAATAAAAACTTAATCTTAATAGACATTTTCCCATATCTGGGTAAACTCAAGTGATTTTATTAATTTATTTATGTCATTGAACAGCTTTTTACTGTACTGTGTTTTAATTGTTCCTTTTTAAGCAATATTTACATCTATTTACTGTCTCCCAGTGTGTTATGCACTAATTCTCCTCTTAATACATTACAATCCCATATAAATGGGGAATCGATGATATTAAGGTTACGCATGCGCAAATAAATTCCTTCTGTGTTACATATAAAATATTCAAAATTTGATCTCGCTTTTCACCATGACCAAGCTACTTTCCAATATATCACCATACATTGTTGGAAAGATGAGGACATAACCTTTTGAAAAAAACAGCATGTCAAAAAATTATATGTGTTGTAACTCAAAATATTTACAATAGAAAAAAACACACCGTTTTGACGGGCATGGATGCTGCCATTTTGCGCATGAATACATGGGCATAAGTTATTAAGCTGGGAACCACTAGACCAAAAAGTAGTGCACTAAACACCCTTTTTTCTTATTGCTTACATATATACCTTTAAAATGACACCAAAACATATCATTTAAACTGTATTTTACAAATTATATGCATCCTGCACTCAGCCACATGTGCTTATTATCTAACTGACAGCATGTAAACCCTGAGGATGTGACTTCCGTTTTGGGGTAATTAGACCTTAAGCCTACTGAAGGGCATATAATCCCTGCCTGACCAAATTATTTATACATCCCTATATCTTCCCATCATAGGAGATAACTCTTAACAAACCACTTGTCTTTTATCTAGTACACTGGGACAATAATAAACAATTCTCAGTAGAGCATTCAGATGGTTAAACCCAGCCAGTGTTTATATTGTGTAAAGCTGGCTATCCCAATGGTCAACAGTACTGTACTTTAAGCTACAATTTAAATTTATCCTGCTACTAACCCAAACAGTGACCTAATAAAGCGGTGACCGTATAAACTTGTTGATATCCGGCAGTAGATCACATGACTGTGATATACCGTCAATAGGTATTCCTACGCGCCGGATAACAACATTGTCGAGAATGACACAGCATAAAGTCTACTTAACAGAGTTTTTCATCGATACAAACTTTTTGTTGTCTAGTTTAACAGAGTTAAACAACAAATGAGTTGTTTGTCCCTCACATTCCATTTGACTGGTTAACAACAACTTCCAGTTCTATTCCATTTCAACACAATTGAATCTGATGCAAGCGGGTTATTCTTTGTGGATATACTTTCTTTGGTCAACCAACAGAGCATATTCATCAAAGAAATAACCTTTTATATTAATTTCCGATGAAAAGAAATGAAAAAAGTTATCAAAATGTTAACGTATAACTAAACATTTTATGATTTATTTCACTTTCAGTTACACTGTCCTCCACCCACAACTAATACTATCCGAGTAAATCGTAGAAAATTGAAAAGGGATCGATCTCACCGTTTCCATTCGAGGCAAATATTCCATACACTTTTTATCTGAATGCTATTGCATAATATAATCCATCCAAAACACTGAAACACTAAATATTTATTCCGATTTCATGTATTTTAAACTGCAAAACACTCGCGTTCTGGTTTGACTACATTGTGTAAACTTACAACTCAAAATGAATGACGTAGTTGGTGTGACGTAATTTAACTCTTTAAAAAGCTCTATATATTTGCCTGTGATATATGGTTATAGAGGTTCTACTTCTGACATTTTAATAGTTTGTGCTCATATATTGTGCATATCTTTATTGATAATTTAAATTTATACCTCCTGGACCTAAGGCAAATTGACTAAAATATGCCATTTTAACTTAATTTAATTTGTAAATTATTGTTTTCAGTGGAACAATAAACAATGTTCTGATAGCTGCAAGAATCCCCCTATTCAATTTCCTGTTTCGCCCCTTTCCCTCCGTGACCTAACATGAGCCATGCTGGGCCGGACGCACAGGAAGATAGTAACAAAAATTAAACACATGTCTTAATTTAAATACCATGTTATTATGTATGTATCTGTTGCTAACGGAACCCTCCCTCAACCATGGCCAATCTGATTGACCAAGGATCCTTTATTTTAAGCCATTTTTTAGTTCAGCAGTTTGCCCCATTTATTATTGTCAAGAATTAATAAACCCCATTTTATTGCAGATTTGATATAAAATGGGGAGGGACCCAGTTATTAATTTTTTAATGTGTAATATATATTGTATGTAACCACATGGGATGTCAGTTTCCTTAATTTTTTGGGAAGTATTTTGATCATAATTATTGTTAATAATGATCAAGTTTTCATTATTTCTGTGTAGTATTACATAATGTGATCCTCTGCAGTTATTCTTATATGCAGTATTTTGCATATTTTTAATGAATAACTCTTTCATTGCAGAGTGTCCCTATCTATGTAAATCATGTAAACCTGTGCACCCCCCGGTCCCAATATCTCAAAATACCATTTCAGCACTGCCGGCTAAAATTCCCTCCCCACTGGTGCTACCCCTTCTTTTAATAATCACGAACAAGACAAAGTTGTCCTTTCATGTGCCCCCAGGGTGATTCTCTTTTATCTGTATATATTTGTACAACCTAGTCAGTTGTTTTTATTAGTTATATCTTGTTTTATCTGTGTTATTTTTAAAGACCCTAAAAAGTAAGCTGTTTGATAGTAAGGATGTAATATATTTTTATCCTTAATTTTACTGTATATTGGATTCTCATCCTTTTTTGATTGTCCATTTCTTAGATTCTCACACTGGGGTAGGTTACATTCCACTAAAAAGCCCAACAATCTTGTATAAATCTCAATGGACAGGGTCTCAGGTTGGAGCAATAAGCGATATTCCCTGTCTACAAGAGCTCAGCATTAGTTAAAAGCATGTCATGCAATTGTGACATCCATAATTAAAATAAATATAACAATTATATAGACAGTATTACATACCAACAACATATACTTGCCGATGCAAGGTACTTAAGTAGTCATATATTACTTAACTTCCGATTAATTAAATAGTTCATTTACACTGTATATTCAAGTACTACTACTTGACCTTTATAATGCATAAAGGTTAGAAAGCATATTTTAACCTATTTTCTCTATCTTCATATGTAAAGACATGTAAATTAAACAGATATTGGAAAACAATCCTGAACCACTTAGTGATCTGCAAATAATTAACATTGTTTGTTGTCGTTATTGTAAATACTGTCCCTTGTGTATTCACACACATTGGTTTTTAAATTAAATACAGCATATGGTACATGGTGATTATCACCCAAACTTACCCAGATCTCTAAGTAAGCAAGACTCCAACAATTCCGTTGCAGCATTGGCTGCATAATGGGTCTAGAAAAATGGTGATTCACATAAATTATGTGTCCCGTCCATTTTATTCTTATTCTAATTGGGCTATTTCTTCCAATTTCCACTTTCTCATGTTAGTATTGGTTTAACTCAGTTTTCTTCCTTTATTTTTTTCCCCTGTTGAAAAAAACTCTATACCCATTTAATCCTATTGCCCACATATATAACATATTTACAAATATAATAGTCTATTATACACATTCATAAAGTGTACAGTTTAACTCCATAATAGTATAAGGGAGGTAATTCCTGCTGACAAATAAAAGGATATTGCAGAGTCGCTCCCCTTTAAACTGTGCATACATTGGCATTTGTTTCCTTATACAAGAACAGTATGCTTTTATGTGAAATTTAAGAAATCCCTCAATATTATTATTATATATTATTATACTACTATATTCCATAGTGTTAACTTGGCAGAGTATTTGTTTGTATAAAGTTTGATAACACAATACAGTTCTTTACATTATATATTGTGTTTCATGTAAGTTTTTAAACAAGTTTTACAAATCTTGCTATTTTTTAAGCATATATTTTTATTATTAGCACCGCACCCACACTGCAAAGTTCTATATATGTAACGTTCCCGACATATTAAGGGAATTGTGTAGCTAAATATAAGCAAAGTATTTATGTTAAGCTGTGTGCTCGGGCAATGGTTTCAACCGAAGTCCCGAGGGTAAACAACTCCTATCGTTCAATCCCAAGGACAATAAACAACAATGTATTTGTGAATACAACGCGTCATATTTGCGCCTCCTACAAACCATTAATTGGTGGCCCTTGTAAAGACGTGCCCCCCCCCTTCCAATTATCAGTTGTCGTTAATTGGACATGTTTGGAATGTGTTGTAAAAACGTGACGCTGTCCTTGCCTACCTGCTAGGCAAGAAATACTACTGGAATTCATGTTAACTTTGCAATCAAACTGGAAATAAACTTCTTTAAATAAATTTGAAAATAGAATATTCGTATTTTTATTTTTTTTTATTTGTATATTATATATATACTAAGTGAAATATAATAACGCGACTTCAATAAATGTCACTTTGTAATAATGTGTTGCTGTTTAAGATGGATACATGATACAAGATCTAGAACTAAAATGAAATTCTTGCTTTATGACCAAGGTTAAATAGAGTTTGATATTTCAAACTGCATGCTCATGTGTACCTGTTACTTCCACGAAAGCCTTTATCCGTGTTTATTTGGGAGGTAGATCACAAATTCGATGTAAAATTTGGAGGTTAAAGCACACACTCATCTGATTGTGATATATTAGGGTAATTATTATGTTAAAGAGGCTATGCCAACGAAAATGTGATATCGTTTAGCAATTTTTACGTTATTATCTTCATGAAATGACCAATACAAAGGCGTATACAATTAACAATATATTTTATATATAAAGAAACACAATAAAGAACAATACTTAGAACAAAAAACACGGAGTGGGTATCGAACTCACGACGACGTGGGTAGTGAAAACACATAACAGCAGGCAGCACTGTAAGATAAACACAGATGAAACAAGATTTAACTAATAAAAAGAACTGACTAGACTGTACAAATATAAACACATAAAAGAAAATCACCCTAAAGAGCACCTGAAAAGAGGACTTTGTCTAGTTTGTATTTATTAAATGAAGGGATAGCACCAGTGGGGGTGGGAATTTTGGCAGACAGTGCTTGAATGGTATTTTGAGATATTGGGACCAGGGGAGCGCACAGGTTTACATGATTTACATAGATAAGGACACTTAAAAGAGGTAGTTTAACACATTAAAAGTTAAAATGTGGATAATCCCTGATATGAAAGAGTTATTTATTAAAAATATGCAAAATACTGCATTAAGAATAACTGCAGAGGATCGCAATATGTAATATCACACAGAAATATTGGCAAACTTGATCATTATTAACAATATGATCAAAATAATTGTAAAAAAATTACTTCCCATGTGTGTTAAACCATTTATAGTACACATTAAAAAAATGATAACTGGGTCCTCCCATATTGTATAAAATCTGCAATAAAATGGGGTTTATTAATACTTGACAATAGTAAACGGGGAAAACTGTTTAACTAAAAAATGGCTTAAAATAAAGAATCCTTGGTCAATCAGATTGGCCATGGTTGAGAGGTAGGGCTCCGTTAGCAACAGAGACATGTATAATAACATGACATTTAAATTAAAATATGTGTTATTATCTTCCTATGCGCCCGTCCCAGCACGGCTCATGCTAGATCACGGAGGGAAAGGGGGGGGGGGTTGGAAAAAGAAATATAGAGGGATTCCTGCAGCTTTTAGAACTGGTATATTGTTCCACTGAAAAAGCAATAATTTAAAATTTAAATTAAGTTAAAATGGCATATATTTGTCAATTTGCCCGAGGTCCAGGAGGTTTACAATTAAATTATCAAGATATGCACAATGTATGAGCACCAAGTATTAAAATTTCAGAAGTAGAACGTCTATAACCATATATTACAGGCAAATATATTCAAATTGTAACAGTACTGTTGACCATTGACATAGCCAGTTATACGCAATATAAACACTGGCTGGGTGTAACCTTCTGAATGCTTTACTGAGAATTGTCTATTATTATCCCAGTTTACTTGGTTTGTTGAGAGTTCTCTCCCTTGATGGGAAGATATACAGATGTATAAAGAATTTGGTCAGGCAGGATTTTATCTGCCCTTCAGTAGGCTAAATATCACTAATTCCCAATATATGTGGTATTGTAATGTACTTAAAGGAACATTAGTATATAACACACTGGCAGACAGTTAATAGATGTAAATATTGCTAGAAAAGCAATAATTAAAGCACTGTGCTGTTAAAGCTGTTCGGTGATATAAATAAATGATTAAATCACTTGAATTTCCGCAGATAAGGGAAAATGTATATTACAATTAACTTTTTAATATAAAACATGTTATTATTAATCTTATTACGCTGCAGGTCCACTTTTTGTATTTATTTTGTATCTGTAATCTGGCAATCCACAAGATATGTTGACAGATATGTGTACACTGATAAATCTTTTTTGCCAGTAGGATTTAAGATATTATTAAGGGTCCCACATTGAGGACACGGGGTCAAGCTTTAAAATATACTTTCCCGCACTAGCAGGCAAAAGACTGGTCCCCATCCTCAGTCGGCTAATGCATTCGTCAATAATGATATTAGTAGTCTAGAATATTGATGCGGCCCACTGAGGGTGTTCCGGGCAATTGAGAAAGGAGATTTTTATGGAGTGTCATCGGGTGGCATGTTGTTCCACTCCCACATAACATAGGCCTTTGCCCGGGAGTATATTTCTGTTGCGGCTAGTTGGACCCCTATATTTACCGACTCATTTTTAGGCCTACCTTAGCCTCCCTGTCCGCCTGGTCATTCCACGGGATGTCGACATGTATTGGGCACCAAACTAAGATTACCTGTAGAGATTTGTCTAGGCACTTGTGATTCAGTTCCAAAATGTCATTTAATTTAAAATATCAGGACTAGACCTGCTATTTCTATTTTTGATGGACTCTAGTGATGATAGAGAGTCTGAGCAGATAGCAGTTTTAGTTGGCTTGTTAAGTAATATCCAGCACATTGCAAAGCTAATCGCCAAAAGTTACGCGGAATGTACAGAAAGATTGTTGCTGAGTCTGAATGTTCTTATGTATGTGTGTGCGTGTGTATGTATGTACGTTAGGGGTGTCACAATATACCGGTATATTGGTTTATTGCAATATTTAATTCTGCAATAAAATATCTGAATATGAATGTTCATACCGATATATTGCTTTATTTGTGTGGACGTTTTACCGTTTTGTGCAGTTGTTTCTGTTATTAGCTATTGGTATAGGGGACCGCTCCTGTGCCGTCCGTCGTATGTCGTCCGTGTGCCGTCAACAATTAGTTTCATTCTCACGCTAGAGACTTCACTTTTTATCCAATCTTAACGAAACTTGCACAGTTTGTGTATGACCATAAAATCTTTGACGGGATTGTTATTGGGCCAGATCACACCACACCAGTAAAACTAGAGTTATTGCCCCTTTTTTATGCCAAAATGTGCAAAAATGCCTTTTTCCAACATATAGACTTACTTCCATCCATTCATTTTTCATCAAATCTTCACCAATCTTGCACAGTTTGCCCATGACCATGAGATTACTGTTGAAGTTGAATATTAGCAAGATCGGATCAGAAACACTAGAGTTATTGCCCTTTGTTTGTGGACAAATGTGCAAAAATGGACATCATTCAGGATAGAGACCTTATTTTTCATCCTATCTTCATCAATCTTGCACAGTTTGTCTATGACATAAAATTAAAGGTGAAGTCGAATATAAGCATAATCTGGCCAGAAACACTGGAGTTATTGCCCTTTGTTTGTGAAAAAAAAGTACAAAAATGGACATTATTCAGGATATGGACTTCATTTTTCATTCAGTCTTCACCATTTGTGCACAGTTTTGTCTGTGAACGTAAGATTACAGGTCGAATATCGATTATAAGCATGTTTGGGCCAGAAACACCAGAGTTATTGCCACTTGTGTGTGGAAAAATACATCAACAAGTTATCAATGATTGGCTTATACACACGATTTTTTGTTTCCAAACTTACACAGTTTGCCTATGACCATACAAATTGTTTGAATAAATTTGATTTCCAACAGTTGCAAACCTTGCATGCAGTTATTTGTACATGCAACCTTGATGGCTTCAGGGCCTGCATTAACATTATTGGACTGAAAATTATCAAAGAAATTCGCATTGCAAAGAGTTCTCCAAAACTGTCTGCGAAAAAGATATCAAAATGTACTGTTTCTGCATTTTCCAGAATTGTCACTGACTGAATGAAAAAGGGTCACGTAAAAATATAGAGAAAAATGATTTGAGAACCATTAGCAAAAACACCGCACATCCACTACCCAACTCGTACTTTAGATAACCCATTGCGCTTACTGATGTTTTAATTCAAAAAGATCCTATCCCCCTTGGAGTATTGTTCAGATGCCTTAATTTTCAAACCTGTCACAACACAATGGTCTTTATATGTACCAGTTCTCATGTGAGCGCTTTGGGTCATCATGGTCTACTTGTTAATACCTTGATAACAAAACTTTTGACTTAATTAAAACATGCTTATTGTCAGTGATAAACAATTGAAAGCCGGTATCATTTTGTAAAGTTGATAGTTTTGTAGTTTTGTAGGGGTGAATGTGAAAAGCTTGACCATTATAGACTGTACTGGTGACCAATACTGTTCCATTTATTCCAAATATTCATCATAGAGTACATGTACACGTAAAACAATCACATATATATGCTATACCGTATATCCTGAAATTTTCGCAGTCATAAAATATTCACCATATTCGCGCTCACAAATATAGCCAAGGCTTGTGGTAAAGGTTTTCTAAGCCTCGGATAAATAAACTTATCTGTATTCAACACTAAGCTAGTATTCTCTATAAGACTGCGGATAAATAAACTTATCTGTATTCAACACTAAGCTAGTATTCTCTATAAGACTGCGGATAAATAAACTTATCTGTATTCAACACTAAGCTAGTATTCTCTTTAAGACTGCAGATAAATAAACTTATCTGTATTCAACACTAAGCTAGTATTCTCTATAAGACTGCGTGAATAAGTGAAGTATATAAGACTGCGTGAATAAGTGAAGTATATAAGACTGCGTGAATAAGTGAAGTATATAAGACTGCGTGAATAAGTGAAGTATATAAGACTGCATGAATAAGTGAAGTATATAAGACTGCGTGAATAAGTGAAGTATATAAGACTGCGTGAATAAGTGAAGTATATAAGACTGCGTGAATAAGTGAAGTATATAAGAATGCGTGAATAAGTGAAGTATATAAGACTGCGTGAATAAGTGAAGTATATAAGAACCGTAATTCGTAATTGCCCAAAAGTTTATATTACTACATTTTATTGATTTTTTTGTCAGGACTACAACTATGGACTGGAAATTTGTGATACCTCAACTAACTTCAGAGAATAAGAGAATGTATTAGTGGAGAGTACAATATAACAAGACAATTGTGCTTTTGCAAAATAATTTGTATGCATATAGACAAAGCAGCGCCATGTAGAACAGGCTGCATAGGTGGGGGCATCCATGTCTGTGGACACATGTCTAGTTTTAATTCTTTATTATTAGAAGGGATACAAGCTGTCACTGGAAAATAGTGTTGTGCCGATTAATAATTTCATCGATTAATCAACGACTAATAGGCAATGGTAAATTAGTCGATTAAGATTTGGGATTCGTCGATTAATTAAAGATATCTATGCACCAGTTTCCCTTTCTTTTAACTCGAACAAGTGATCCGATTCATTGATATGTTTCAGTGACCAAATAATATAATTAAATAACACACATGCACATATAATGAAATACATTGTTCAACAGAATACAATGTATACATTCATATATTTTAATAATGTGATTTGTAGAACTAATGTTCGTCTCTAGTAAAGCTGTTATGTCTGAATTACAAACAAAGAAGTCCATGATATGTATATTGTCAATAGTCCGGCATTTTAGTAGGATGCAGTTCATAAACTGTATTTACAAAAATAAGTTTCTGCCTATTTCGTTCATAATTGCTATATAAATCAGACACATATTTATTGCCATACTAAATTAAACAATGTAAATCATTAAAACGTTGCGGTCTACAGTGTATTTCCTTTACTTTCAAGAATCCTGATCAATCGGTTATTCAGTCAGAACTTGTTGCTGATTAATCGACTAAAATTGTGGACACCGATTTACAAAACTACTGGAAAATTCAACTATGGTTGCTTACCTCGGTGTTGGTCTGCGTTCTCTTTGTGCTATCTAGTTTTTTTTATGTATTTGGTAAGTAATAGTATTTAATATGTATGGCTACATTTGTGAGCATTTTATTACTTCCAAAATTGCAATCCCAATATTATTTGAGTAACATCAGTGACAGTATCTCTAATATTGATTCAACTTTCTACAACGAAAAAAACAAGCCATTTGAGGTACAAAAACAGTTATAGATATGCTTAAAGCTTAAGGCCGTCTCATAGGGATGAATTTTCTTTAAGTCATGGTTCATAAAAGGGTCACTTTTGTTAAAAAAACTCAAAATAATTTAAGTGTTTGACTCCTTACTTACAATTTTGATTCGCTCTTTTTACAGGATCTACATCGGTAGTGGTTCTGGAAAGTCATCATACTGTAAGCAGGCACCAAGCTATGACTGTAAAATACACGTTAATGATGTAATAACCGTGAAAATAGTCCCACAGGAAGGATTCAAGCTTCAGTTTGACGAGGATGGAAACCTTGACTCGCAGCAAACTGTTCTGGTCCAGTTTTACAGCAACAATGTTCTGGTAAGACTAGAACCATATCTGAAAGCTGCTCTAGCTTCAGGTACCCGTAAGCCGGTTTAAACCCCAAATGCCCTGTATTGACCGTTCAAAGACGGTGACCCTTATTTACTTCATATTTGTGTTTGTTAAGAGGTTTAAACCAGGTTTTCCGAAGTTATTGGATCAGTGAATGTTGGCGGACTGGCGGGCGTGTGGGTTTAGGGTAGGTGTGAATTTCTTCAGACCTCAACTCCTGCTATATTTCTCAGGGGATTTTGACCAAACTTTCACAGAACTATTGTCACCAAGTGCCCCAGTGCATATTGTCGGGCTTTTGTGAATCAATAATTTTGGGCGGAATTATGGTCCTTTGTTTGTTTTGCATA
This sequence comes from Congeria kusceri, assembly GCA_027627225.1. Classification (NCBI taxonomy): domain Eukaryota; kingdom Metazoa; phylum Mollusca; class Bivalvia; order Myida; family Dreissenidae; genus Congeria; species Congeria kusceri. Next base: position 33,026,579 of record CM051040.1, on the reverse strand, counting down.
TATGTAATATAAGTATAGAGAACAATAACTTCTGAGCGCAACTCCTTTTACATTTCTCAAGGGCTTTTGACCATACTTTCGCAGAACTACTGTATTAAAGTCCATAAGCGCATGATTATTGTCAGGCTTTTGTGAACCATCTTTGGCGGAATTATGGGTATGTCAGGCCTGGCAGTTTTCAGCTGTTGGAAATTGAAAACCTGGCTTTGTGACATTTCTGTGTCTCTTGTGTGATTTGTGCAGGGTTGTTTTGGTCACTTGCCTTAAGTAAAGGACCGTCTGGTGTTAATAAGAGTTCTCTCCTGCTAATGCAGCTGGAGTTTCACTTTGTGTATATTGAGAATACTAGGTTAGTGTTGAATAAAGATAAGTTTATTTAGCGAGGCTTAGAAAACCTGAACCACAAGCCTTGGCGTTTTTGTGCCAAGCAAATAAACTTGTCTTTATTCAACACTTTCCTAGTATTCTATTTTTCCCATCAGTGTCCGTCTTTATGTTTTGAAAATAAACGAAAAAGAAAACGCATTTAATATTACAAAAAGCCCATAAAAAACGTCACATAATCAACAAGATGACGTCATTATACTGCGCCTGACAGCTTTATTACCACAGTGTTGAAATAAAGCTAACTTTATTTCATGGGGTGTTATTTCGTCAATGCAGGCGTGATGATGGGATAAATTGGAAATGTTTACCTGACACTGAATATATCTTACAAACCAGTCTGCATTAATGGTTTCCATAATTGGATACATGTTGCTAAAAATACTGTTGTTCTATGTGTTACGCAAACTACCGCAACAGGCAAACATAACGTTTTTAGTGGTTTTTTTAGGGCCAATTTGGGGCCAAATTTCGTCCCCATTTCCCTTTTAAAAAAGTATATATTTTTCCTCAATATCGACCTCAAATATCCCCTCAGTATGTAAGCTTTATTTTGAAAAAAAAGACCAAAATTGGACAAAAATTATCTAAGATAGGGGAATTTTGGTAAACAATCCCAGCAATGTTTCATCAAACCAAGTTAAAGCAAAATGTATGTTATCATTTGTAGCAAACAATTGATGTTTGATTACATACTCAAATCGAGGGTTGAGCATGAAACTATTGTATCTGATATAGAAATGTTAAGCAGATACAACAGTTTCACGCTAAACCCTCGAAATATAAACATGTAAATTTACTAATAATGCTTTTTTAAACAAAGAAAAATCCCCTTTTGCCGTAAAATTCCCATCTGAAGGGCCCGCCACAATTCCCCAAAAGATGAAAAAAACACTGAGTTTTGGATATAATTCAAGTGTTAAGTAATGCTATTTTGTCATAGCCGATGCTCATCAAACTTGGTGAAAATCTCTGTCAAGTTTGATAATTAACCATATTGTCCCAGTAACTGTGGAGTTATGGCCCTTGATAATCTAAAATTAGCCATTTTAGCTATTTTGTAGGGATGGCATGGAATACCAAAATCGGTATTCTAATATTTACTTTTTCATTCAATCGAATATTCGCATCGATTCATATTTGCTACATGAAGTTTTGCGACCTAGTTGACACCAATAATGGTACATAGTTTGGGTACACATTATAATTATCTTCATTAACAAATTTCAATCATATTAATGCGTTAATGGCATTAGTATAAATCATTGAAGTCCTATGTTTAGTGTTGCTTTTTAATTAAGAACATTTGCAATAATCTACAATGCACATATTACTTGGAAACGTGTCGATAAGCATATATGTTTATCGGCGACATTTCTCGGCCTATATGACTGCTAAATGTGTAATCGCACTGTGTATTAAGTTATTAATAGTTTCGTTAATCTTTTCACAGTTTTATTACCTGTTTAATGTTATGGCTTAATAATGTCTGATGTAATTGTGTATTACTGCCGACTAGACGCTGACCGCTGACACAGACCCATATATTCAATATCTTTGTATGACACATGACACGGGGCTAATCTATTGAAATATGGTGTTATGTGTCTACTGGTGAAATACTGCTTTTTATAGGCTGAAAGAAAACTACTGTTTACAATCAATAAATTAATGTTTTAAAAAGAACTTTCGTGATTACCAATATTTTTTTGCAAATTTTATTATTTTGTTCCAAATTTTATACTTTATTTTTGCTTCATTATGCAAATACATAAACAAATGTACTGTCAAATTAGTTTAAGTGCATTAATTAACGTTAACGCCTTGACATGCAGCAAATTATTGCGAAACGTTACTTTATTCCCGGAATTACCTAAAGATGCGATGCTACGAAAAATGCGATATTACGAACAAACCCATGTCTCCCGTGACTTTTTGTAGTATCACGTTTCGACTGTATTCCAACAGCGTTTTAACTATTCGAATAACGAACATTCAATTGAAGATTCGAATATTCAAATTATTTTGCCATCCCTACTATTTTGACCAAGAGGGGGCATAACTGTTTAAAAAAGAGCTCTTGTTTAATTATTAAGTAATACTATTTTGTCATATAGATAAATAACAGCCATGCTGACATCAGGTACACACTACGAAAGCTGTTTCTGCTATTGTGTTTTTAACCAGCAATACTTCTTTATTGGAAAGATAATTTTGCTGCATACATTGTAGTTTGTATAACATACGGTACAGCTGCAATGATTTAGGTATGGCTTGATTCGATTTGATCATTTAGTTGAATATTTTTATTCAATTAATTTTTCCTTAATACAGGCTTGTTCTTGCTTAGTCATGAGTCATGACTTGCAATAGAGGAAATATTTATTATTATTAATGTCATTGTATCGGTAAATGTGAACGTATGCGCCTTATATATCAATATAAATATGGAAAATGGTGTTTAAAATAACTAGTTCATCAACCATGATGCCATGATGAGTTTACATGACAAATCTTAACTCAACCATAATTGTAATTAATAGTTTTATGACACATCATTTATGTATAAAACAGAATCAAATCGCAATTAGCTGGTTAAGTATCCACAGCCGAATCGGGCCATTTACAATGGATTGGTTGATGCATCGAAGAATTGTGCGGCTCTAACATACTGTCCCTTTAAGCCAGAAGTTGTCATCAGAACATGAGGCGCGTCGTGGGTAAATCGGACTTAATGCATGTGCGTAAAGTGTCGTCCCGGATTAGCCTGTGCAGTCCGCACAGGCTAATCCGGGACGGCACTTTCCGCCTACAGTGCATATATGTTTAGAAGAGACTTCCTTGAAACAGAAAATAGCATAAAAGCGGAAAGTGCCATCCTGGATTAGCCTGTGCGGACTGCGACACTTTACGCACACGCATTAAGATCGGTTTTCTCACCACGCACCAGATATGTGCAAAGAAGGCCCCGTCTGGCTTCCAAGGGATGATATGTTATGAACTTAGCCTATATTACCTTTTACATTATGAAATTAGTAAAAAAATATTTGAAAGATGCAATTAAAAGCACGTGTTCCCCATTTCATCAAAACATCAACCATTTCAGGTACACTGCGTTCCACACCCCATTTACGGGGAAGGGCTTTACCCGGCTCTTTCGCTGTGCAACACCACTGTGGAAGTACGCAACTTTTACCCGGAAACTGACGAGCTGTGGGAGGAAATTGTACGAAAGGGTTCCGAACAGGTGCTTTTAATGGTTCTTTTGAAACACAATTGTGAATTGTGAGCATTTTATATGAGTATAGTTTACAAACGACACATTACCAAGCATGATAGCGCAGTTGGTTAAGTCGCTGTCTACTGTCAATTCTTCGTATGGCTCCTAAGCGAGTTCGATACCAGCTTGGGGTTTTATTGTTTTCAGGCTTTTGTGCTATTTTGTTTTTATCAAATATCTTATTGTGTATTATATTATTGTTATTTATTTAATGCACATGTCTCAGTAAAGAGCATTTCTATCAAATAATATAATTTAAAGTGCAACAGGAAGCCTTTTTTTAGTTGACAAAACTACGATTATGCGAAATTTATTTTGATTCTTACATAATTTGACATATATTTTTGCAATTGTAAGTGGAACTACTTTTTACTGTGCTCCGCTCAGAATCAGGACTACTTTTTTTCATTGTTTATTGGGTAGTTTAACAACGATGATTGTGTTCTTTGTCTATAGAAAAATTACAGAGTGTCGTGTTAAATTTTAAATTTAAAGCAAAGTTCACAGATTTATTTATGAAAATTTATTATTACAGTTATTTTAAAGCCTTAATGGGAATATTTTGTTGATACAGGAAAACAAAAAGGAGAAGAAAGGCCCAGACTCACCAAAATTTCAAGGAACCGAATTTGTGGTGGTTGCCATGGCAACAAACAAGTCTGATCCCGCTGGAAAGCTGCAGATAGTCCAGCAACAACTTGATTTCAAATCTGATTGGCCAGTGCTGAATAACGTTACCATGGCAATCAAAGACATGGAGAGGTAGGAAAAACTATAAATTAATGTAGAGGATCTGTGGTGGTAACACACTCGCTTTACAATTGACCAGTTGCTACTTGTCAATCAAGGATTCAGCTGACCAAATATCCGTTTATATTTCAGTGGTAAATAATAGCACATGGTTGCATAATCCAATCAATTTACTTCAAATTCTTGGACAAACAACCTTAGTCAAACAGAAAGGCGGAGTGATCTATGTTTTTGCTACTGGTTAATTGTACATCTATGACAGTTTCATGATATGATTAAGAAATAATTTTTAATTTATCGTTGTTTATCAGCAAATAAACAACGATTTGGAGTTTTGATGTGTAGGAATTAAACCACGAGGGTGTTAGCCAGAATTGTTTAATAGCCATGCATCAGAACGACAGAGAGTTGTTTAGGGGCCTATAAACAACGATAATATGAAAATTATTTTGATTCTAACATGATTTGACATATTTTTGCAATGCTAATTGGAACTACTTTTTACTATGCTCCGGTCAGAATCTGGACTTCTTTTTGCATTGTTTATTGGGTAATTTAACAACGATTTTTGTTCTTTGTCAACAGCAAAATAGCGGGTGCATGAAAGCATGGTAAAGGTGTATGCATGCATGATTATTAACAGCCGGAAACTTAAATACATGTATATGAATTGACTCAAAGGTTGATTTAGGTTACACAACAGTAATTAACAATTCAAAAGTCGACACTCGTATTTGTTGATTAATTTGACATTTTAGCGTTTCCTTTGTCATGTTTATGTTTTTCTGTCTGATTTCAGGTTATACTGTCACTTTCATCTGCTTATCTTGAAAATAATTGATATGAATGATCGCACATACACACTTTAAGCTTGAGCTTTATTACGTTACACAAAAGTATACATATTTCTAGTATTGATGCATGCGATAAACAAATTTGCTTGATCGTTATTTATTTGTCGAGTATTCAACGTTCGCACTATTTTTCACAGGGATCTCTCTCTGCTGGATTTCGAGGATTAGATTAGCTACGGCCGCCTCGCAAACATGCGGGACAACATGAGGCGCTTCGTGGAGTGCAGCAAGAGCAGGATACGATTTAAAACTGTCTACGTGGCCTCGGAATCAGCTCGGAAGGTTTGCGTCAGTTTATCTCTTAGTTTAAACCTATTGACTTTAGCTCGATTGCATCGAAAGCCTAAGGCTTGTTGAAACGCTCTCGAGTCCGTTTCCTCGGTAGAACCAGTACTTGGTGTATTTGGGGGAGATCTTGAGTACGCTCCCTACCGGTCTTTCACCGGAGGGGACTATAGGTTTGCCCTCCATACGTCCGTCCATCTGTCACGCCGTCCGTCTGCAAAATATTGTTTCTGCGATAACTCAAAAAGTACTGAAGATACTTCGATTAAACTTGGCATACATATAAACGGCAATGTGAGTATTTTGTACGACTTTTTATTTTTACCAGAGGTCAAAGGTCACGTGACTGTTACTAAAAATAGAAATAAACTAAAACAAATTGGATCCTGCGATAACTCAGAAAGTACTGAAGATATTTCAATGAAACGTTGTATACATATAAACGGCAATGTGAGGATTATGCAGGACCTATTATTTTTCACCAAAGATTAAAGGTCACGTGACAGTTACTAAAAACAGAAATAAACTTAATACTGTTATAATTCGAAAAGTACATAAGATATGACCAGGCTAATCCGGGACGGCACTTTCCGCCTACAGTGGATTTATGTTTAGAAGAGACTTCCTTGAAACAGAAAATACCTTAAAAGCGGAAAGTGCCGTCCTGGATTAGCTCGTACGGACTGGACAAGCGTTGAGGTTTTCGTGCAAAAAAAGTTTGTCCACGCGGAATATATGAATACGCCGTAGGTACGTTATAATTTGGGTTCATATCTAGGCCTTGTGTACTACGTCCTAATTGCAAATGGCGTCACCCATTGAAAATTATCGTGATGGGTAAACATGGAAAACAGTGTTCATTCAAACAGAAATGACTTTAGAACTACAGTTGGTTGAAGTCAATTCAATCTTTATTGTGATATAAAAGATATACAGATTGATTTGAAGTCAAGCAAATTATCAATGTCTGTTAAAACGAATAATTTTTCTACATGGGCGACAGTGCACTGTCATCACATAAAAGTAGACAACAGACGTATAGTAGTCGAAAAAGTAAAATAATGTTAAATACTGTGCCTTTTGCAAATGATGGCATTTTTTTCGCAAAGCAAGAGAACTCGATACAAGTTTTAAACTAAGACAAAGCTGTCAAAGTGATAGTGGACGCCTGTGGACTTTACAGTGACCAATCATTATTCTATCATTAAAATTGCACATGCACATTTTTGTGCATCCCTAGGCAGAGTACCATTGCAGTCAAGTTTAGTTACCTGTAGAAAATGTAAGACAGCTTTCATGTATTTAGCAGTGCTAGGAATCGCTTCTCAATTTCTAGAAATCCGTAAGTCTAAGCATCCCATTCTTGATTTGATTCAGTGATGTTTTAGTGTTGTAGTTGTGTTGCACTTATTTGTGATTTGTTATCCTGAAGGCTACTGATTATTTTGTAAAGGTAATATTTTGTCTTCAACATTTCAGTTAATTTGATGTAAAAATAACACATAAACTGCTCCCAAATGTTTAAGTGGCTTATAGATGACCCTTACATAGTTGCTGTTAAAGTCTATAAACGTAAATATATTTGCCTTAAAAATCACCTTGAAAATTCATGGAATTTGTATGCAAGACTTGAGTATGAACCATGGAGCATTGAATTTGAATTATTACATGATTGTTAAGGTGGTTTTTTTCAACTTTTAACAGGCAGTTTTAATGTTGGCATGTTGGTCGATCAGTTTTTAATAAAAAGTTTGCAATCTGTCAACACATTACTCATCTGTGTTGTATGTTTGATCTGAATAGACACATATATGATGGAACGCACACCATCCTCCTATCATAAAAGAAATAAAAAATAAAAATAAATCCCGACCTACCAATCCTAGTTTTTTTGGGCAGGAGATCAGAAACGGAACTATTTTTAATGGAGTACCCTTTTGATAGTAAAAAGTATTGAAAGTTTTAAATGGATACCTTTGATAGCTTTTAGGAAATGGACTCAGAAAACTTACCCAAAAATCTTAACCAAAAAACTTAACCAAAGAACTTAACTAACGCAGACGCTGACACAGACGCTAACGCAGAAGTGGACACAGACAACAGGGCGACGACAATAACTCGACTCTTCTTCGAAAAGTCGAGCTAATAAACAGAATATTCTGACTGGTCCTGAATTAATAATTAAAACCGTTATGAAATATTGTATTTATATATTCTGTATTTACTTATAATTATATCAGAATAAACAGTTTTAAACAATCATGTGTTTTATTGTATTCAGGTGTGATAATTTCATTATGTTATATGTAAATCAAACATCAGTTTATTTTAATTAAACAATTAACAGATGTTTGTTAATCTTCTGATACTGTAGTTGTTACATATTTGTTATTTTGGAAAAACTTAGACATGACTGTTTAATTTCAGGATCGCCAATCGATTCTGAATGATCTAGTTGCATGCGAGAAAATATTTGGGGAGCACAGAGCTGGAGGTAGATTTCTTTCCGAGTCGTCAAAATCTGTGGGCGGAAAGATATTGTCGGCACTTGCAGACAAAAAAGTTATGAATTTGGAAGACCTTTATAATGTTTTCGATGATGCTACAAAGGAAAAGTTTACCATGGCAACCGTGCATGCAATTTTGAAACATCTTCAAAGCAAGGTACCCATTGCTTGAACAAGACAGTGTTTTATTAATTTGATTTGTGTCGTGGGAAAACCGGGCTTAATGCATGTGCGTAAAGTGTTGTCCCAGATCAGCCTGTGCAGTCCGCACAGACTCGTGCAGGACGGCACTTTTCGCCTTCAGCGGATTTATGTTTAGAAGAGACTTTCCTAAAACTGAAACTACCATAAAAGCGGAAAGTGCTGTCCAGGATCGGCCTATGCAGAGTGCATAGACTGATCAAGGACGACACTTTACGCACTTGTATTGAGCCCGGGTTTCCAACGACACGCCTCATTCGTATCCTCATTGGTTTACAGTGATTATGTGCCCTGTATTATTTATTAGTTTAATTATAATATGTTTGTTACTTGTTTACGTGCAATTATTACGAATATTAAGACTATTTGTTTAGCTCAACAAACCAGATTCTTTGTTGAAACAAGTCTTTCTCTCGCTAAAATGCACATACATTTTAAACCGTGATATTTATATTCCCATTAACATTTAAGATTTGTAAATGTTGCCGGGTCAGCTAGCTCAGTTGGTAGAGCGCTGGACTACAAATCTGAGGATCGCGGGTTCGATTCCCAGCCCGGCCACATAACTTGTGTGGGGATTGGTCATGAAATTATTTCTATGGCCATTCTCCCCCTACCTCTGATTCAAGTAGGGCAGTTGTCAGTTACTGGCATAAATATGTGCACTTAGTACTGGTAAACCAGCTTACCCAGGAAAAGTGTGAGTAGGTGAACTGACGGCCGTTATATGACTGAAATATTGTTGAATATGGCGAAAAATCCAAACAAATAAACAAAACAAATTTAAAGTGTTGCTAAAAATCAAGTACCTGATATTTTGATTTTATGGTAGAGATCTTTCTTTTTACAATTTTTCTCATAATAACATTTTTCCTGTTTGGATTTGCATTATACTCTTGCCCCATCTTCTCACAGGGCCGATTAATTATTCTGGACGATGGAGAGGTAAAGGTCGTAGCTGACATTGAGTATATTTTCACCCTGCAAGAGAACATGTCGACTTCAGTGCCGGCCGAGAGGTTGCTGGAAAAGGTTGCTGTGCCTGCCGTTGGAAAGGAGACGGTTGTATGGGATAGTGGAATGTTGGAACGAGACATAATTCAAGGTGTTTCAAGCTCTGAACAGGTACTGTCTGCCATGTGTTTACATGCTCTACACGTATATAAAAATACATGCCAGCATCTTGCGCAAACAATAATCCTGATACAAAAAATGTGTTGGAAATAATATAAAATACTCTTTGCTTGTTTAACACTGTAGAATAAAATTGTCACAGACTGTACTTTGGCCCATCATTTTAAAGAAATCTTGCTTTAATAAACATGTTAAAAATACCAAATATCATTTAGAAATCCATCCAAAAGTAAACAAAGTCCCAGTATTGTTGAAGCCAATGTGTAAAGCATTGTAACCAACAGTAAGTACACTACTGATGTGCAAAGTCAGATTTAAACCAGCAGAAGGAGTTATTAACATCTCCATTAGTTTAATTTATTTTGTAGCAGGCCGCTATTCGTAGATTGTTGATGACCCATCTGGCAATGATTGGTTTGCCGTGTTTGCGACACCAGCCTTCTGACGTGACAGACGTGTATCTCTAATACGAGAGACTGGTGAATCCATCAGTTCCATTGGTAAGCAATCAGTACTGTAAGTGTACACTCAAACCAGAATGTATGGGGCTATATGTACACTCAAACCAGAATGTATGGGGCTATATGTACACTAAAACCAGAATGTATGGGGCTATATGTACACTCAAACCAGAATGTATGGGGCTATATGTACACTTAAACCAGAATGTATGCGGCTATATGTACATTAAAACCAGAATGTATGGGGCTATATGTACACTAAAACCAGAATGGATGGGGCTATATGTACTAGTGGTGTAACGATATACCGGTATACCGGTATATCGCAGTATTGGATCACGCAATAATATATTGCTATATTAACATTTCATACTGGGATTTAATGATATGTACTTTTTATGTGTTTGCCATGTCTTTTTATTAAAACCGTTGTTTTATTATATTTTATTTAGCTTATTTTTATTTTTATGTAAAATAAAGCCTTACTACCGTCACTGTTTGGTGATTTTGTATTTTGTATATATACCGGCTCCAATATACTGTTTTTGAAACATAATTGTTGAATTGCTGATTTAAAAAAATATATCATTTGTAAATATATTTCCTATTGCATATTGAGAAAATTTTATAAGGTTATAATAAACTGGTTATAATAGATTGATTTCAGATAGCTGACGGAATGTTTCTTTATAATACAAAACTGTAAAATATAATTAAGGTGTTGTGTGACAATAGCCTAAAAATGACAACATTTTTTGGAAAACTTGTTGAAATAAATGCATAAAATTATGACACTAAATGGTTATATTTCACATGTTTGTGAGACCAATCGATGCTGGAGCCATATTTATAAACATCCTTTGTTAATTTTACCTAGTTGAAAATAAGACAAAATATAAGTTTGGGTTTGGAACGATTTTTCTGTTAGGCAGGTGCATAAAAATATTAAATATTGATGCTTAGAAGTATATTGCAATTGCTGGGTTGAAATCTTTAAACAATGAATTTGTTGGTTGAAAAATCAAATGGTAAAAATTTAGTCTTTTAGATTTTCTTAATTTTCGACTAAGAGTCTTTATAAATTCCTAACCAGGTGACATTTGCTGTGTTTGATGTTTCTTTGCCTTCAATTTTTACAATGATCAGTGTGTACACGTTTTAATACAAATTTTTAATACATTGTGTACCGGTATATACTATTCAAATACATATGAAAGTATCATGGAAATTTATAATGCATCTGATTGTGAATTTTAAATATGACTTTTATCAGAAAAGATTTTGTTTTACAGTGTATGATACTTTAATTTGAATAGATTGGTATTTAAACATTAATATCGTGTGAATAAATGGGTCTGTATGGTAATTATAGTGAGAAATGAAGAGAAACTGTGCTTTTTAATATGGCCAATATAACGCGGTATATATCGAAATATATTGTAAAATATAGCGGTATATCGCGATATGGGTCAGTGATAGCGTTACACCCCTACTATGTACACTAAAACCAGAATGTATGGGGCTATATGTAGACTCAAACCAAAATCTATGGGGCTATATGTAACTCAAACCAAAATATATGGGGCTATATGTACACTGAAACCAAAATCTATGTACACTCAAACCAAAATGTTTGGCGCTAAATGTGCACTTAGTCCAAAATGTTTGGGGCTAAATGTCAAACCAGAATGTATGGGGCTAACTGTGAACTCAGTCCAGAATGTATGGGGCTATATGTGCACTCAAACCAGATTGAATTCGGGCTAAATGTACGCTCGGTCCAGACTGTATGGGGCTATATGTGCACTCAAACCAGAATGTATGGGGCTATATGTGCACTCAAACCAGAATGTATGGGGCTATATGTACACTCAAGCCAGAATGTGTGGGGCTATATGTGCACTCAAACCAGATTGAATTCGGGCTAAATGTACGCTCGGTCCAGAATGTGTGGGGCTATATGTACACTCAAGCCAGAATGTGTGGGGCTATATATGCACTCAAACCAGAATGTATGGGGCTATATGTGCACTCAAACCAGAATGTATGGGGCTATATGTGCACTCAAACCAGAATGCATGGGGCTATATGTGCACTCAAACCAGAATGTATGGGGCTATATGTGCACTCAAACCAGAATGTATGGGGCTATATGTGCACTCAAACCAGAATGTATGGGGCTATATGTGCACTCAAACCAGAATGTATGGGGCTATATGTGCACTCAAACCAGAATATATGGGCCTATATGTGCACTCAAACCAGAATGTGTGGGGCTGTATGTGCACTCAAACCAGAATGTATGGGGCTATATGTGCACTCAAACCAGAATGTATGGTGGTAAATGTACGCTCGGTCCAGAATGTGTGGGGCTATATGTGCACTCAAACCAGAATGTATGGGGCTATATGTGCACTCAAACCAGAATATATGGGGCTGTATGTGCACTCAAACCAGTATGTATGGGGCTATATGTACACTCAAGCCAGTATGTATGGTGGTAAATGTACACTTACTCCAGAATGTATGGGGCTATATGTGCACTCAAACCAGAATATATGGGGCTATATGTGCACTCAAACCAGAATGTATGGGGCTAAATGTGCACTCAAACCAGAATGTATGGGGCTATATGTACACTCAAGCCAGAATGTATGGTGGTAAATGTACACTTACTCCAGAATGTATGGGGCTATATGTGCACTCAAACCAGAATATATGGGGCTATATGTGCACACAAACCAGAATGTATGGGGCTGTATGTGCACTCAAACCATAATTTTTTTAAGTAAGGAAATTCTGCTTATAGATACATTTAACAGTCAGAATGATAGGGTGTAAATTATGCATGTACGCGTCTTATCTGGTCGTATATTGTTAAATGTATGTGAACTATAAATGAATATTATAAGCGATTAAATTAAATTATTAAAATGTTGAATATAAACAATTATTAATGTTGCTGTTAGTTTTGGCTAAGAATTGGTTATTTATACTTCTTAACTTAATGTTTATCAGTTTGATTCTTGTTGTTGATTACTTTTAGTTTTATGTGTACATGTTTACATGTAAAGTCACAATGTACAGTGAAGTTTTGCTTTATAACATCTACTTCTAACAATGCAACTGATTCCAGTTAACATTTCTGTTAAAAATTATAATGATTTTGTGTACCCATACTACAAGGGCTGCTTTATTATTTGACTGGATAATTTGTTTTTATTTTCAGTTTTTAATATATATTTGTCTAGATGCAATTGGTGACAGCTTATAACAAATACATACTCCATCAATGCTCATGTTTCTTTATTGTTGGGAAATACATCTTTTATCCATTTTTGTTTAGAATAATAACTACATTTTGATCCAATTGCTGTATTGCACCTATTAAGTGAAGCACTTACATCATTATGAGCATGTTCTTAATGGATGCTACTTTTGACTTTCGATTGGCTATTTTGGACTCTATTTTTGTGTCGCCTGACGAGACATATAGGGACTACTTATGTCGGCAGCGGTGTCGTCGTCGGCGGCGGTGGCGTCCCCTTTCGCTTGTCCGGAGCATAACTCTTCGACTATTAAAGCTTTTAACATGAACTTCATAGGTAGATAGATCTCAGTGAGGGCAAGTGCAGTGCATAAGAACCGTTACTCTGCACCTCATACTTTTGGAGTTATTGCCCTTTGTTTATTTTCATACTTAATTTTTGTCTGGACTCTAAGACTCTGAAAGCTATCAACTTGAAGCTCCATTTGTAAATAGATCTCAGTGAGGAGAAGTGCAATGCACAAGAACCATTACTCTGCACCTCATACTTTTGGAGTTATTGCTCTTTGTAAATTTTGATACTTATTATTTGTGTCGCATTTTTGGTTTTAATCAGTCTTTTCTTTGCAATTAGCCAGAGTGCAGTGCTTTTGAAGATTTCAATAAATCTGTTAAAAAAGAATTTGAGCATTAACCTTAAGCGCTTCTTCATTTGGATTCATGTAAGCTATCCGCCGTCAGGCGACAAATCCGACTCGCGGAATTCTAGTGAAAATACAAAGTACAATGTGCTCGCTTTGCTACATTGCTCTGCCCCTTCTTAACTAATATGGGTTTACCTTATATGTTCTAACTATTACTTAAAATTTTAGCCGGGCCCGGCTAGCTTAGTTGGTAGAGCACTGGACTCTCAATCCGGGGTTCGAGCTCCAGCTCGGCTACATTACTTGTGTGGGAATTGGTCATGAAATAATTTATAGGGCCATTTTCCCCCTACCTCTGTTTCAAGTAGGGCAGTTGTCAGTTACTGGCATTAGTATATGCACTTGGTACTGGTAAACCGCTTAGAGCGGCTAAGCTTGCCCAAGAAAAATGTGAGTAGGTTAACTGAGCGCCATTATATGACTGAAATACTGTTAATTACGGCGAAAAATCCTAACAAACAAACCAACAAACTTAAAATGTTTCAGACCGACTTTTGGACACCGGGAAATGACAGAAAAGATTTTGTTGTGGTAAAGCAGACGTACAGATTCCCGATTGGCTGCCCCGATTTTGTTCTACCGCTCATTGCTGCCAACACAGTCCAATATGGCCGCATCGTCGTGGTTACATCGGAGGGCATGGTCTATCAGAACGGGGCGGTACAAACCGTTATCGTTCAAGAAAAGGAAGCCGGTAAGTTATGTTTAAATTTAGCAGATTTACAGTGAAGTGGTTGAATACCATACTTGCCTGCTCTTTGGAGTGTTTGAATTTCAACTTAACGTTTCATATGTTCATACAATGATACATGCAACAGTAGAATTTACTGAATTTTCATTTTGTTGTGATATGTTATTGATGATTGTTGTTAAGTGATAGTTTAAGTTTGGTGCACTCTATTTAATGGGTTTTTCATATGGTGTGTGATTTGGGATTAGCCCATATCCACAAATCTCCTTAGTGAATAACAAGTTATTTTCTTATAAAAATAACATTCTTTATTCTGTTGCAGGTTCATTTGCAGATTTGTTTGTCTTAAATGGTTTTAAACTTGTAAAGAATGAAAAGATACGTATTATATTACCATTTTGAAATATAAAATACTGATTTTCAAAAAGAAAATTTTATTTGAATTTTTCACTTAAATGTGACGTAAGTTTAGATTATCCTTAGGAGCTTTTTGGATATTGTCGCTGGTTGCCCTCATTGAATTACCTATCCAAATAATAATACAAATGTGGCGCGTCGTGAGAAACCGGTCTTAATGCATGTGCGTAAAGTGTCGTCCCGGATTAGCCTGTGCAGTCCGCACAGGCTAATCCAGGACGGCACTTTCCGCTTACAGTGAATTATGTTTAGAAGAGACTTCCTTGAAACAGAAAATACCACAAAAGCGGAAAGTGCTGTCCTGGATTAGCCTGTGTGGACTGCACAGGCTAATCTGGGACGACACTTTACGCACATGCATTAAGACTGGTGTTCTCACGATGTGCCACAAATGATTCAAAAGTTAATAAAAGATCTGAATGCTTAGGTAAGTAAATGTTTTAGAAAAAAAACTAGTATCATTATCTGAGGATAATGCTGAATGGAATCTACGTTTCAATATTGACTAAGAAAACATTAACAGAAATTAACATACGATTACGTATCAAATATTTATTAATATTTAATTGATTCCAAGCTATTTATTTGTGTGAAAATATTTCTCATAATGGAATGTTTGCTCTATGAAGAATACCGTAAATTCTCGCGTATAAGACGCACGGAAAAATTCAGGTCGTAGTTTGTGGGAAAAAAAATCTGCGATTTAAAAGCTTCTAAATGCTTCGTAACACATCAACATCTTAAATTTTGCGTCCATTGTTTATCGACACCGAAAATATTTTTGTCGTGAAAATCGCTATCTACAAACGTGGATACATTAAACTAAATGTATGTTCGAGAGGTGTTGAGAAGTCTCAGTGTCAACACCTTTAATTACACCATAAGCGCTAATTGTTTGTTTGACAAACACGGAGAGTTCTGCAAGTATCATCAATGACACCGTGGTTATTGTTTGCAGAGTAATACAAAAGGTGTGAAGTAGTTAGTCAAGTGGTGTTTACACTATGGTTCGTTTGACCATGATTCTTATTTCTTATGCATTTTGTGTTATTGCACATATATTTTAATTGCGTAAAATTAAGAAATAAAATATAAAACACACAAAATTAGAACTATATATTATATTTTTAAACAATCCCAATATAAAACATCATGAAACGTATCGGGTACGAATATTTGCTTATCCATGTATAAGCGTCTTAGTGACGTCGATCGAGCATCTATTGAAAATGGCAGCCAAGATACTACGAATGATATTTGTAATAGAAACGCAAGGAGTTTTTGCTTATATCTGCGTATAAGACACACTGAAAAAATGATACAATTTTCGAATGAAAAAAAGAGCGGCTTAGATGCGAGAATTTACGGTACAAAATTTCATAACTTTACCTATCCTATTTAAAGTTGCAGTTTCAGTATTTAGCTGTGAGAAATAATTATATGAAACTGACTTTTTTCCTGTTCTATTATACATTTATGTTCTATATTTTAAAGTTTTTTATGTCCTGTATTTTAAGGTTTGAAAAGCACACAGCTTGTGCAAAGTTAAACTCTCGATGAATGTATGTTATTATTTCGAGAAAAAATTGCTACCCTGGTCGACTTATCTTAGTAGTTTTTTTTACACAAAAAGATATAATAAATATCAAAATAATTATGTTTTGCAACCAAAACAGCATAACAGACAAACAGTTTTGATATTTTCTGTTTTAAAATGCTATTTTAAGAGAAATATTTTGTCCAACCCTAAACTGTGAACAGTACCTTTAAACATTACGTAATACTTTTATCTTTAAAATTGAATAAGAGTCTAAGGTTTCCTGTTGTAGGTAGCATTTCCATAGAGTCGTGCTGCTACATGCCGTCAATCGAGGAACTCAACACGGACCTGATGTCGAAGGAGACGCCGGCCTATGTTATGGACTACACCTTCCACGTTTTCTCCATCTTTACCGATATAGCTACTGATCTTCTGGCAAGACTGCATCTAACGGTTAACATCGTGAAGGAGTATCCGCAAAACTTGGGTAAGCTGTTTAATCTAATGATATTTCATTACAGATTGTGTCTGCAATGGGTGTCCAGGAAATGTTGAGAATCTAGTAAAATTAACCAGTAGACAGTAATTTATCGCTCCGCCTTTTTGTCTTTCCAAGGTTGTTTGTCCAAGGGTTTAAACCGATTGGATTATGCAACCATGTGCTATTGTTTACCACTGAAATATAAACCCGTAATTGGTCAGGTCAGTCCTTGATTGACAGGTATCTATTGGTCAATTGTAATTTTTATATGACTTGGAAATCAGCAGTTTAAATAATAAGCATAGAATTAATTAATATATCTTTAAATGAATATAATTTTTATAGGTATCCATGTAGAGCAATGGTCAGTATTTTCATAAACAGAATACATAGATAATATTAGGTGAGTGTTGGATAAAGTGATGAAATTTATCATGCAACGTTTAGAAACAGATGTTTTGTGCCGAGCCTGATAAACTTCGTCCTTATTCGACATTCACCTAATATTCTATTTATCATATTATGCTATGCTCATAAAACATGTAAACGGCGTGAAAAGTATGTCAGAAATAACAAAAATAATGTTGGTTTCCCAGTTTTAACACTGGGTTTTTTGTTTACTACAAACTTCATCATTTGGTATGACGTCACATTGAAATATATAGCGTTCTAAAAATAACGATCAAATAAACGTGTGCTAAAAAAAGTGATATGATAAATATTATTTAAGATTTAAACTGTGTTGACAGTGTTGTGCAGCCAAAGGCCCAGACTCATAAATAGGTCGGAGATATTAATTCCTAAGCTACTTTTGTTGATAAATACTGGCTATTTTTGTCAAAAGTAGATTGTAAGCCTCCGCTAATCAGTAAACACCCCATGAAGTTTGGTTTGTACGTCCGTACGTTCGTCCGTTTGTCCGGGTGTCTGTCTGCCACAAAACTTGTCCTTTTAATCGCTTTTTTAAAGGAATTTGATGAAGTATGACAGTGATGTGTAATAGTATTTAAATCGATATTATTATTCGCCTTTATATCGTATTTCCTTCATTGTTTCTTTTTTTTGTGATTTGCAAATAAATAGTATTCTTTAATAAATTCCTTAGTAAATACATCATTTCTACGCGAAATGTACTTTCAACAAACAAGCTTGGCCTCCGAAATTGGCATTTCGACAAATGTAGTCTACAGTTTAATGCTTCCATAAACTGGGACATAGATACACAGTTTGGTTCCCTGTTTTTAGTTAAGACTTCTGTTGGCTGCAAGCATGACTGGCGCCTGACTCAAGACTCCAGTGTTAAGCAGACGGTGTGCACGCTGTGTAATCGGTGTTGTGAGAAGGGAGCAAACTGCGAATGGAATGGCATTGTGGGCGACCATCTGCGTCACTGCGAGTGTGGTACCAAGGTGGTCGGCTGCAACGGTTGTGGAATATGCAGGACCTGCGCTAGACATCTTTGGGTGTGTATTTGGAATAAGGAGGGTTCGTGTAAATCGCCACTGAATTTTGGGTTTGTGTATGGACAATTACAAAACTCCACCTCATAGGTGGTGAAATCAGTTGTCCTTACTGCCTGGCTTGCCCCAGAGCACGTACACACTTGTGAACCTTTGCCTGAAGTGCTCTCTAAATAGTGTATGGACAACTGGAATACAGCATTTGTCAGAAACTATAAATAGTGTATGGACAACTGGAATACAGCATATGTCAGAAACGGAGACAAAAGAAAATATGTGGCGCATCGTGGGAAAACCGGACTTAATGCATGTGCATAAAGTGTTGTCCCGGATTAGCCTGTGCAGTCTGCACAGGCTAATCCGGGATGGCACTTTCCGCCTATGGTGGATTTATGTTTAGAAGAGACTTTCTTGAAACAGAAAATACCATAAAAGCGGAAAGTGCCATCCCGGATTAGCCTGTGCAGGCTGCACAGGCTAACCCGGGATGACACTTTACGCACATGCATTATGACCGGTTTTTTCACGACGAGCCACATATGAGATTTTGCACATTGCTCATATTAGTATCTGTACTGTTCATCATTGAAGTTGGCTGATTATGCTTGTTTTAAATCTTTGGCTGTTGTAAAATTTCAAATGTCTCAACCTCTGACAAACGATTCTACCCCCGTGGCTTGACTATGAACCTAATTATTGTGTTTCCTGTAAAGGTGACATATAGAGAATATTAGGTGAATGTAAGATAAAGATGAAGTTTATCATGCGAGGCTTAGAAACAGATGAGCGCGAGGCTTGCCGAGCGCTCAAATGTTTTGTGCCGAGCATGATAAACTTCATCGTTATCCAACCCTCACCTAATATTCTATTTATCATATTATGCTATGCTCATAAATCATGTAAATGGCCTGAAAATATGTCAGAATTAAAAAAAAACAACGTTGGTTTCCCAGTTTCAACACTCGGTTGTTTATTTACTACAGACGTCGTCAGTTGGTATAGCGTTCTAAAAATGATGATCGAATAAACGTGTGCTAAAAATAGCCAAAGGATAAAGCTTAAGTTTATACCATGGGTCGTTATTCGATCGATTTGGCTGTATTAATAGGATAAATAGGGTTTACTTTGGCAGCAGCGGCCCCTATTGTTTGTGCAGCCATTAACTCGAGACATTTTTGAAACTTTAGGGAAATGTTTGTAGGCATAAAAGAAAGGTTACGCTAGGTTTCTGGCATAATTGCTCTTAATGTACTTAAGTTATACCCCATCAGGCGACACATCTGACTAGTCTGAGTTCTAATCCTAAATATTGACCAATAATACATGAAACTGAAAAGTAACACTTATTTTTGTTGTCGAGAGTGCAAAAAGTGTGAAAATTAGACCTAATGACAAGGGTGCAAAAAGTGTGAAAATTAGACCTAATGACAACAGTGCAAAAGTGTGAAAATTAGACCTAATGCACATAATAGTGCTTTCACAGTACAGTAGTCTCCCAGTGGCTCGAACTCTCTTGTCTCCGATTTCTCCTTGGCTCAGAGTTTCTTCCAGTGACCAATATTTTATTGCTTTATTTTCATATACATTTCTTTTGTTTGGCTCGAATTTGTGAGGGTCGAATTTTCAGGTGGCTCTAATTGTTTGTCAAAGTTACAGTTTTCACGCAGTTAATTGTTTGTTTGGCTTGAACACGCTTCGTTCGCACTGAGTAATTTATAATGTAGCGTGTGGTCTCGTTTGCAAGTGAACCAGTCACAGATAGGTTACGAGTTATGCAATCTTAGTGGGCAGTTACATACTTCAGAAATATAGATTCACTTATTTCCAGTCAGGATGACACCACTGACTGGTTTCTTAGTTAACTAAAGGCATCCAGTCAGATATGCCGTGATGCGCCCAATAACCTAGTCTTAGAGTAAAAACCAAAGCAGCTTTAGGAAACGAACAACATTTATTCTAAGGACTACTGGTCATGAAATATAGCTACATTTTCACAAATGCTCTAAAAACAGATGGTAATGTGAAATTATGAATATGCTCTAAAAACAGATGGTAATGTGAAATTATGAAACAGAGCAAAGTTATGTTGAACAAGAGCCAGCCAAGTCTGAAGTATAAAGTTCTGCACAGAAATAACACTTGCGGATACTATAATGGCAGAAAGAATGAAAAGGTTAAAAATCAGATTAAGGACGGCCAAAAAATTGTGGACACATTATTGTCACTTACTGCCTCTGAAGTAATTTAAAACTAAGTAAACTGTCTCAAAAATGTAACCAAGAAAAAGTTCCAAATGGGATCAAAACAATTTAACCAAATAACAACAAAATTTATGGAGAGTGGGAAACTCCAGTAAATAAAAAAATGTAATTAATAATTATTAAAGATATTAAATCAAATTTCCTTAATTTAGAAAATGTTAGTTGCCAAATAAAGTGTAAACAAAAATGTATCTAATTAACAAAAAAAAGAGGAAAATAATGCCAACGTGTCTTGATGCTGAATTAAAAACAATTAATTATTAAATAATTAAATTATTTATTTATAAAAAATTTCCACCTTTTCTTTTCTGGAGCTGTTGAGTGTTCAAGAAACCATCAAGAAGTGTCTAAATCAGGCCAAAACAGCTCAATTTATACAGCTCTCAGAGGCTCTGGCAGAACAGGATATTTCTCTAAGAACAATCTGTTTACAAAGATTTTGATTGGCTGAGAAAATAATATCTACTCACATACAACTACAAATCAAATAAAATCACTTGATCAACAATATTTTATAAAATATACCTAAACACCACACTTCTATTGAAATATCCAATCTACTGATGCACGCAGTCATCAAAACACATCAATAATCAAGATCTTACCAGGATTATCTTCTAGGGCTACCCTGGGATAACTCTGCAGGGGTTGTCTCAAAAGAGGCTTATCAGTAATTGGCAATACACCCTTTACAGATTAAATACAACAAACGGATAACAACAATTCTTAAACAAATAGTACAGTATTATACAAGAAATTATAACCTGTCCAAACATGTAATTATCTTAATAAAATAAGCATTTTGAAGTATTAGCCCTTTTAAGTGTTTTGAAAGTTAGGGGTCTAACAACCAGTAAAGCACTCACTGGAATTGCATGGCTGATGGCAATAAGCAATAATCTATTTATAGATTGAGGATCCTTAGTCAGCCAGTTAAGCAAGGAAGGTAACTGATGTGAAGTTTAACAGAAGTTATCTTTCTTTTACCTATATCCCTAAACAGATTTGTTCACCTTAAATATGATAACTAACTGAAGTATGTTAATAATGAAAAAAAATACATAAGTTATAATTATGGTTATGAAAAATGACATAATAAAACTAAACATGACATGCTAATGCCATAATAAAACTAAACTTTACTACAATAGATTAGATGCAATTGATAATTGTCAAGTGTTAAGAGA
Organism: Congeria kusceri; assembly: GCA_027627225.1. Lineage (NCBI taxonomy): Eukaryota > Metazoa > Mollusca > Bivalvia > Myida > Dreissenidae > Congeria > Congeria kusceri. The sequence goes on along the minus strand of CM051040.1, from coordinate 33,004,714 downwards.
AAGCAGTAATCGATTTTACAGTTTTCATAAGCTAAAATAAATAACATTTGAGATTTGAAATTAAGGCAGATGCATTACTGTCCGTACTTGTCTTAAACTCCTTTAGCTTCAAGTTTCAATTGCTAGAAGTTTTCTGCGACTTCGAGCCATCAGGTGTGGATAGTATATGTAATCATGGTTTCTTTCATGTTTCAAGTCTGTCAAAGCCAGGCTCCGACCACATGGAACAATGATGATGGACATTACCCGCACTATTAGCGACCAAGCAGTGAAAAACGAGAAGCCAAAAACGAAAGGCGATGACAAGCCCGATGGCGCAGTTGAAGAAAGCAAGGATTCGACCAATCAGACGGCTGTCGACTTGGTGTCCAAGCCATTTATGTCCCTTGATCCACACGTGTATAACGAAGTGGAATTCGTGAACTTGGGGGCTGAGTTGAAGTTTCTGTGTCTTAAGGAGTATGTTTGTTTGTAGTTGCTGTTTGTGTTGTTTTGGTGTAACATTTGATTTGTGTTAAATGCATGTCATATAATCTGTAATTAATAAGCAGACTACATGTGCTTTTATATCACTTTTCAACTAAATATAGGCTACCTCTCAGTAAGTTAAGTTTGGCATTTATTAAAAGGATTTTTTTTAAATAATTTTTGAATAAGCATTAGCCATATGAACCACTTAAAAGGCATATTTGATCAATTATTTATTCGTATATAGGGAGTCAGATGGGTCAATAACGAAGGTTTTTCCGGGTCCTGCAGCACTTGTAGCTAATCTTCAAGATATTACAGAATCAGCTGGCGGCACAACAGATAAGTTTAGACTCCACGTTGGTGACCACATCAAACTTCGCCTTTCAGATCCTTTGGTAGGCAAAACACCATAATTTTATACCCTTATGTAATTAGTTTTTTTTAGAACTAATTTTCTTAATATTGTTGTTTTTAGATTAATAAAAGACAATTTGCAGTTCTGATGCATCGGATGTGTTGAGCAGTGTAAACTATAGTTCCAAGTGTAATTACAGAATTTGATTGTCAGATTATGTTAGAAACACAATTTTTTTGCATTAAAGTTTTTATTTGCATATACAATACAATGTACCTAGGGCCAAAATAACTAAAGCGAAAGTCCCCTGACCCTAAAGTTTTTAGCAACAATTGTTTTCTGTAAAATCCACATTCCTCAGAATTTAGATAATGTTTTTTACCAAAATGTGTATTTAACAAAAAAAAGTTTTAAAAATCATTGCCGACCCTACGTAACTTTTTTGAGACTGTTGCCCAAAACACTTTTTTTTTGGCCTAAACAACGGTTCAGCATTCTGATGCTTGGCTATGAAACCATTTCATTGTTACACATGATAACTCAAAATCATTGTTTATTAGCAAGCAAACAATGATTAAAAGATAGGTATTCCTTAAATGGGACTTTAAATTGGAATGTGTGCAAAAACACATGGTTTTTTATTGCAGAACATGAGCCTAACACAAGAAAAGGGGGACACAGGTACCGTTCGTTTGCCGATCGAGCCACAATACTTTGTGAACGTCGGTAGAGAGGTGAAGGTCATACATGAAACAGGAATTGTTGTGTATGTATCGTATTTCCAGTTTAAAAACCGTATAATAAAAATATATTAGAGTATAATTTCAGTCAATATATCAAACACGGACAAGTACTGCTTGTCCATGGACTGAATTGATGTCCTTCAAATGGTATTATAGATATGGAATGGCATCGAATACCAAAATCGGTATTTGAATATTTGCATTATTATTAGTTACTCTTTTGTTAAAGTGTTAAAAGAGTTATTAATAATCCCAAATCAATCTATTTGGTCACGTTCCTGTCAATTGGCTTACTTTTATATGCAATTTTGAGCTTAAATGACTGCTAAATGTTTGATCGCACTTCCATAATACATTTGTGTTACACTTTTAAGGTGTAATTTCCAATTAACCATTGTGGTTTCACATTGTGTGATGAAGGTGTGTCATTGAAACTAAGCGACTTTCACTTTTTAGCTTGACTTTTCGAAGAAAAGGCAAGCTACTCTACTCGCCTCAGCGACGGATTAAGCGTCCGGGCTAGGTTTAAGTTTTTTGAGAAGCTAGTTTCTCAGGAATTTAAACATTTATTCCCCATATTAAAATAAACCTTTAGGCCAATTTAGATCATTCTTATTTGGAATTTGCCAAAATTATTGGCCTTTTTATTCTTAGAAATTTTACATAATAAGCTATATGAAAACCTTAAAGATTTTTGGTAATCTAGTTTCTCAGGAATGGCTTGAGGGATTTCTTTCAAATTAAAACACTTATTCCCAGTATTAAAATGAACCTGTAGACAAACCTAGATAACTGTCCTTTAAAGTTTGTCAAAGTTATGGGCCTTTTTACACTTTGAAATTTTTACATAAAAGCTATTTGGATGGTTAAAGTTTTTTGGTGAGCTAGTTTCTCAGGAATGGCTTGAGGAATTTCATTCAAAATTAACATTTATCCCCTGTATTAAAATGAACACTTGAACAATGGCCAATTTTTATAATTCTAGTTTGAAATTTGTCAAAATTATGGGCCTTTTTACACTTAGAAATTTTACATCCGGTTGTTGGGGTGGCGGTGTCAACTTTTGATTCCCACTCTCTAACTCAAGAATGAATCTTCATACATAGATACCCAAATGTAATAATTTACGTGGGATTGCATTTGGGGTGAGTTGGGTGGTGTCAAGGTCACTGTTTCTGAAAATAGAAAAAACAGTTTCTGCTCAATAACTCGAGAACAAATTCAAATATATTAAATAAACTTAATTTATCGATATTGTATGTGATTGCATATGGGGTGGGTGGGGTCAAGGTCACTATTTTAAAAATTAGAAAAATGCTTTCCACTTAGTAATTCGAGAACGAAATTAACTTTTTTAATTGGCCCCTTTATACTATCCAGACAGTTTGTTTTAGAAAAAATGCCGTAACTCTGACAATTACAAGAAAAGTCATTAGTGCGCTGTCCTCGGACAGCTCTTGTTATTTATAGTGTGACACAACCTTGCCTGTTGGTCAGATGATTGAAACTAAGCAAATTGTATTAAAGGCACTAACAAGGTGTGCACGATAAACTAAACATTGCATGTTTAAAAGTGAGATAACAACATATAAAATAATGCATTATGAGCTAAAGACTACACTTTTTCATAAAATGAAGTGAATTTGAACAGTTTGAAGTTCAGGTTAGTGTTTAGAACACTATGAAACTAGCCGAAGTTCCTCGTGATTTATGAAGAATATCGTGCGGTTCGCCGAATGTTAAAGGTTAATTGTCAGATTGAATCTGTGTTGTAACGATATTTGGAAAAAGTAAATAAAGCTAGTGTTTGTTAACAGTTTTACTTGAACGATCGGTGTTTTTGCAATAAACAATATCCAACAAACCAAATGTACCTGACGTAGGGTATATACTAACGTTAACACATGCTAAGACAGATAATAAGATAACCGTTTGATTGTAGAGTCCGAATTTGGCCGTTTTCAACTTTTGTTCGGCTTTAAATTATAAAACAGTCAGCAACTTCACTTTCATTTGCCTTTAATTTCACATTAAAACTTTGGTTTGAAAGTCCTATAAAACTACACCTGGGACCATATTCCAGAAACATCTTAAGTTTATCTTAAAATATTTTCACTTAAGTTCCAATTTTTGGTAGGTAATATTATTAAAACTACATATAAATTAATGATTCTAATTACAGTTAAGTAAATAGTAGTTAATAATATGTTGATAACTAGTGAACATTTAGCAATATTTACAATTTCCTTTGGTTTCATCATTTTACAGTGTTCTGATTGGCTGAAATGCATCATGTGACAGGCTTTTATTTTTCAATGAAGCCGGTTGCCTCTAATAATATTTATGAGGGACTACTTTTTATTGTTGTTTACATGCAGTGCTGTCACACAAAAACACACACACAAATAGAAATACAGTTTAACATATTTATTCACATTTATGCATGGCATTGTCAAAAAAAAGAATTAACAATAAATTAATTAATTAATTAACAATAAAGTTTAAATATGTAATTGTATGTTGTTTGTTTCTCGTTTATTATTTGATGAGCATTATGCATGAAAGAAAAGAAAGAACATTGAGAAAATTCAACACAAACATGAAAAAAAAACTTTTTGGATAAAAATATTTAATATTTATAATTAAATTTATATTTATCAAAAGAGGAAAAAAATGAAATTTAACAAACACAAACATATAAATGCACAATTTTACAGATTAGTGCAAAGAACAATTTGTTTCAGTCAAATAACAGACATCCAGTTCGGCAGGTGAACAAACGTCTCACATTTTTTTTACAAGGGAGCCACTGGAAAACCTAGTGAGCATGGTATGCAGTCATCTAAAAAAATGTGCGAGCTGCATCAAACTGTCACCTCTGAGAGCTGAATGTCCCATTTATCATTGTAAAAATCCCATTTTCAAGTACACAAATGACTCGCCAGCTGCGAATCTCTAAACACTCCTCGAAGTAGACACACGTTGGTCAATTAAGCATAAGCCAAGGATGATTTGCAAAAAATTCACCCCTTAATTTTCTCAAACATTTATCCATTCACATTGGCATAGCACGACTGGACGGTCGAAGTATATCTTGTACATCCAGTTTGTGGCGAATCGTTATAACACACTGTGGCGAATCGTTATCACCCTCTGGCGAATCGTCATTAAACTGTGGCGAATTGTTATGTGTTGAATCGTTGTGGTGGTTAATCGTTACTTATTCTGTCACTCGGAGCCTGGAGTTTCATCAGCAGCTGAAGCATACAGTTTTAAAAATGAAAGAATTTTCATTTACTAGTAGCTTTGACTAAAACAATTACAATTTTCTTCATGTTCATAGTTCTATGCAAATAAGATGCATAACCATTGACCTTTTCAATTTGTGTCACACAGGTGATGAAAAGCATAGGTATACTCTACTGTACATGATATTTCCATACTCAGTATATATTTAGATTTTGATCAGCAGTGAAAAAATAAAAGTCGTTTACCTTTTTCCTGTCTTGATATTATATCCACACTGGAAGTTATATTTTTCTGAATTTCTTAAACAAAAACGTTTCAACACGAAGTGCAAAAAAATGTTGTGTTGAAATATTTGCTCAACACACGGTTTTAAAATGCATGCCGTAACGGCTGTAAACATTGACTAATATCTAGGGCCTAACTGTAAACATTGACTAATATCTAGGGCCTAACTGTAAACATTGACTAATATCTAGGGCCTAACTGTAAACATTGACTAATATCTAGGGCCTAACGGGTCGTTTTAAGAAAGAAAGAAAACATAAATATGAAACATTCCGTTTCAAATGTAAAAATAAAAATGTGGCGCGTCGTGAGAAAACCGGTCTTAATGCATGTGCGTAAAGTGTAGTCCCAGATTAGCCTGTGCAGTCCGCACAGGCTAATCCAGGACGGCACTTTCCGCTTTTATGGTATTTTCTGTTTCAAGGAAGACTCTTCTAAACATAAATACACTGTAGGCGGAAAGTGCCGTCCCGGATTAGCCTGTGCAGACTGCACAGGCTAATCTGGAACGACATTTTACGCACATGCATTAAGTCCGGTTTTCCCACGACGCGCCTCAAATTAATATTAATTAAATATAATTTACCCCTAAAGTACGGTTCCAACTAAACATTTTTATGGGCGTTTACAAAATTGCAACTATCTGAAAACAACATTCGACTCGTTTAGCCTTCAGTCGTAAATCTAAATTGGAACGCGTTTCAATATTTCCGTCTCTATATATATATATATTATGGATACAAAACACCTTGTTCAAATTGCTATTACGAAATATTAACCAAAACAAAAGTAAATCAAAAGTAAATTCTAAGATACCGCTGTACATATAGCTTCTAATAATAAATGACATGTACACAACGCTAATGCAGTGCAAGGGGCGGAGCCTACGAAGCATACTTCAGTGTATTGATGCGCGAATTGCAAAAAATAAATCCCAAATTAATTTACTCTTTTAAGGTAAAAATTTCAAGTTTACACGCACTTGTAATTATAATTGTAATTATAAGAATTGAAACGCTCTTTTCGGGGCAATTGAAACGCTCTTTTCGGCGCTTCATCGATGTATGAGTTTTTTTGCATCTAATTTGTACATAAAGCCTTAACGGCTGTATGCAAATTAGATACCAAAAAACTGACCTTCATACATCGATGAAGCGCCGAAAAGAGTGATTTAATTCTTAAGTATTCAATATATACATGGAATAAAATGCTTAAGGAAAACGACAATTTTAAGGCTTAGAATACGATTTCATTTAAGATGATTCTGGAATACAACCACAGGCATACACTTGAAGCTACAAATATAACATTTCCATCAACTTCATATTTAGGCGCAACAATTCCCACAACTCAATTTGACAGAGTTATGCCCCCTTTTTATTAGATTTTCAGAATACATTTTGGAATATTTAGAATAAATAGAATTTTCAAATTAGACTTTAAAACTACATAAGGTTTTCACATGCAACTTACAATATACATAAATATTTTCATCAAATTCAGCATCCAGTTACCATAATTCAGATTTGTATTTTGACAGCCTTGTCACTTGTGTTCCATCCACTTAATAAAAAAGCGAGTACTGAAATAATTGGAATAGTCGAGCGTGCTGTCCTCTGACAGAACTTGCAGTTATCAAATGGTCTTGCCTGTACATTTAGATAAAATGATCAACCATTGAAACTAAGCAAACTTCTTTTTTATTGCAGTTATGACACGGCTTCATCGATGATTCCAGTTGGTCAACTAATTAGCTGCAGAAAATGGACAAGGATCACAACACGTTTGCATCAGTATGTTGTCCTTTTATCTTCCATACGGAAGACTCATTGGCTTTGTGTTCACTGCTATCATACCCTTACGATTAAAATCGTATCCTTAAAGGGACTATGTCATCGAAAAGGGCCTCAAGGGGGAAATATCTTAATAAAATATGACATTAAGATAATTAATACTGGCATATAATAACGGTTAAACAGGGTATATATAACGGGAAAAGAATATGTGCATTCTGAGATAAAAATCAATTTAAAATATGAGTTGTGTTTGTTTGGCCCTTTTCCTGTTTACATTTTGACGTCAGAATTGTGATCATTTATTTGGTATAACCATAGTTTAAACACACAATTCCTTACCTAGCATTATAGAGCAGTTGGTTAAAGCACTGTCAACTGCCATTTCTTTGAATGGCCCCTAAGTCGCGAGTTTGATTCCTGCATGGGGTCTCAATTTTTTCAGACTTTTTTGCTAATTTGTTTTTATCAAATATCTTATTGCGTATTATATTATTTTTTAATGCACATATCTTAGTAAAGTGCATTTTTCTATCAAATTATATAATTTATTATTCAATAGGAAGCCAATTTTTCGATGACATAGTCCCTTTAAATATGCTATGCATTAGGATCTGAGGATGACCAGTGAAAGGTCATGTTCTGACGACCTTTCTGTCAACCAATCACTGCCTGTTTTACTTGGTTTTTAAATCCAAAGTGAATTATGATATGTATCTTCAAAAAGAGCTTTTAAATCTATATGTAGCTTAAATGTTAAAAATCTATATAAAAATCAAACATATATAAATGTACAAGCATCATTGAACTTCCCTAATTAAAAAATGTACTCATACTGTACATTAGTGTATTTGTATGTTGATTTTCTTGTTTTACTTGATGTATAACATTTTAAACTCAGAATTATCCTGCAAGCAATTCAAAATAACTGACTAAAACGAACAGAGAACAACCATGCATATACAAAAATAATGTAGACAATATCGGGCGACGTTTAATTTCTGTCTTTCCCTTACTATTCAACAGAGATTATTTCCACTGGCGATTTAGGAACGATTTCAATGGGCTTAGCACCAGCCAATTACGCTCCAAACCGTCAATGCGGCTGGAACAGCCAGTCCATTGGTTACCATGCAGACGATGGCGGGTAAGTTTGTACATAACTTGATAACTTCTCCGTTAACATTGTGTCAGAAGACGTTATGCTCTTATAGACGTGCTTATGTGATCTCACTTCTGTGTCTTTCTCTTTTTCTTCTCTTCTATTTTCTCTGTTACCATGCCAGCAATAGCTGGTAAGTTTATTCAGGTTCCTATTTTCTCTTCTGTCTTCTCTGTTACCATGCCAACAATAGTTGGTAAGTTTATTCAGAGTTCCTATTTTCTTTCTGTCTTCTCTGTTACCATGCCAACAATAGCTGGTGAGTTTATTCAGAGTTCCTATTTTCTCTTCTGTCTTCTCTGTTACCATGCCAACAATATATGGTAAGTTTATACAAACATATATTAGTTTCTCTTCTATTATTTTTGTTACCATGCCAACAATAGATGGTGAGTTTATACAAAATCTTAGTTTCACTGCTAAAACAGCAGTTACCGTGCCAAGAAAAGCTTGCAAATTTATTCAGACTTCCTATATCAGGGCCTTCCCCGGGATGTTTTCCAGGCGCACCGGTCACGAGGGGGGTGGGTAAGGGAGGGGTTTCCCCTCTCAATATCAAATTTGGCGCGTGTTAGCTCTTAAAATTAAGGCTAACACGTTTTCAATTTTTTTTAAACATTTAAACGAAATGAAATAAACGAAACATCACCATTTTAACGGTACGCCTCTAGCCTTGTAAAAGCAAAAGCGTCATTGTTGTTGCGAAACTGAAAGTAATCATTTTTTTCTGGATGTTTATGTCCAGTGTGCATCACATTCGCGCAGTGACATCATGTTTAAACCACTGTTCTCGTCCTTCTCGAATCTTTAGGTTACACTCAATATACTAACAGAGCCCTTTTTATTCGATTAATGTATGGGCATGTGTGTAGTGTTTTAATCGTTACAACCGTTGGATGTAGTACTGATCAGATAATTGGCGAATTGTAAAGATCTTGACTAAAATAGATGTATATTATACATGCTTTGTTCTTGCAAAAACGGCGGGAAAATTTCCCAGTGCATGTCGTGCCAACTCACGTCAAATGTTTAAGACCTGTATTTAGTAAAGCATATGGTCGGTACTCGCACGCTTTTCATGCGTCGAACATGACGTTGTGCTTGTCGGCAGAAATTTCACGCTCTTTTGCACAAAAAAAAGGTTTTACATGGCATACATGTACCTAAACAAGACCGCTTGTGTTTACGAAACTACAAAGCTGAACAGTAGCACTGGATAGGCTTTTCCGAAAATTAAGTTATTAAATTTATGAAATAAATAAGTGTGTATATTATAAAATACGAAAGGTGTGAGCAAAGCTCATTTACTTTTTAGGTCGATAATACGCATGGACACGCTTATAAGGTTACTTGTGTGTGGATACATGCTTAATGCGCCGATTGTTCAATCATAACGTCATTCCAAAGCGAAGATAAACTGAGCGTTTCTATCGGCTCATATCAATTTTACTGCATGATGAAACTCCGCCAAAGAGCGGTGCTTCACGGTGATTGATTGCGGCTTATGAATACCTGTAATTGTTAACATTATTGGCGAAGTGACACTCGGTTTAATTCACCGACTTTATTTAGTGGGTGTAAATGTTTCTCGAATGAAAATGGGTCATTGCAACATAAGAGATTAACTTTCACAGCAGGAATTTACGGTCTGCTGCAGTCAACACACCTAATAAATTGATAACAAATTTTTAAATACATCTGCCCCGGGCTATGTGTATAAGTGCAACACTAATTTTAGGCGCCCCGGATATGTTCAAGTTAAAAATTAAGTGCCCAGGCACCGGGGCGCTAAAACAGCGCGGGACAAGCCCTGCTATATTGAGTGAATATTACTATCTTATAATATAGTTGTGTTGATCATAATTTGCTTGTTTGTAAAATAATTTAGAACATATTACCGGGTATGTAAAAGTATTAACTCTCTAATAGCAAATCAAATCAATGCATATAACAGATTCACCATTTATATCGTCTACCGATACATTTTCGTCCTTTTTTACTTATTGTAAATTTTGTTTACAATCAGCAGTTACCTTCCTGTATTTATTATTCTTGTAGCACTATTAAACATTCTTAATAAAGCACATTAACATACGTTATATGTTACTGCATAAGACTTTTATTGAATGATATGTACATTCATGTACATTCATTTGAAATAGTCGAATTATAGAAGACCTGGGTAAACCAAACCCCTGTTAAAACCGAACAATCGGACCGGTCCTGATGTCGTTTGGTTTTCACAAGTTTTACTGTATTATAACTTTAGTTATTCTTTTGCATGATTAAACGTGTATTGTGATACTTTTTGAAAGTCAGGGTACAGCAATAATTACCATATCGTAAGCCCGTACCGTATCACAAATGCACTTCCAGAATATTCCTCGAGGGTGGTTGGCCAACGCGGAGAACAGAACCCTGCGAAGTGGGTGACATCATGAGTCTGCAGATCGACTTTGACAAGGACAAGGGGTATTTCCAGAAGAATGGCACAAAGATGATCGAGTTGAATTTGAACCCAAACAAGCTTGCATACTACGTGATGATCGGGATGCATTCTGTAGGGGAGGCCGTTCAGATTCTGGATAAGGCTTTGTGGGAAATGGACGACCCAGATTCTGAGGTAAGCAGCCTATGCCAAAGTAAACATGTGTGTCATAATATGGTTCATTTATCTTGTTAAGGCCAAAGAAAAAAGATGGTTCAGTATGCTAAAAATGTAGGGTTTTCTTACCATATTAATGACACCGAAGCCTAATGTACTCAGTTCTTTGCTATTAAATGTCAAATTTTTGCCTTGAGTTCTACAAAAAAACAGTAAAATGCTAAATGAGGTTTGTATTAATTTTACTATTACAACAATCAAGTCGGATATTTGTTTGTACTTTGTACTTTAAAACTATAACATACCTGTCTTAGTTGGTCAGACATTCCATGAAAACCCTAATCTGACAGCAATATGCTAAAGCCAAATTTTTTTTTATGTGTTTCAGGAAACCTGACCCTACCTTGCAAAAACCCCCAACCCAAAAGTTTTTAGCGATGTTTTTTTCTGTAAAATCTGTAATTGTCAGATTTTAGATAATTTCAATGGTTTTTTACTGAAATGTGTCTTTAAAAAAAAGTAAAAAAAAAAGAACAACTCAATCCAACCCTGCCTAACTTGTTTGAGACCATTGCCCGAAACACACAATTTTGGCGTAACTTTGCAATCACAGCATGTCCACTTTGGAAAGCCCACGCATTGATTACCAGCCTTGTATCTCTTTGCAGAAACACACAATTTTGGCGTAACTTTGCAATCACAGCATGTCCACTTTGGAAAGCCCACGCATTGATTACCAGCCTTGTATCTCCTTGCAGAAACACACAATTTTGGCGTAACTTTACAATCACTGCATGTCCACTTTGGAAAGCCCACATATTGATTACCAGCCTTGTATCTCTTTGCAGAAACACACAATTTTGGCGTAACTTTGCAATCACAGCATGTCCACTTTGGAAAGCCCACGCATTGATTACCAGCCTTGTATCTCTTTGCAGAAACACACAATTTTGGCATAACTTTACAATCACTGCATGACCACTTTGGAAAGCCCACGCATTGATTACCAGCCTTGTATCTCTTTGCAGAAACACACAATTTTGGCGTAACTTTGCAATCACAGCATGTCCACTTTGGAAAGCCCACGCATTGATTACCAGCCTTGTATCTCTTTGCAGAAACACACAATTTTGGCGTAACTTTGCAATCACAGCATGTCCACTTTCGAAAGCCCACGCATTGATTACCAGCCTTGTATCTCCTTGCAGAAACACAATTTTGGCGTAACTTTGCAATCACAGCATGTCCACTTTGGAAAGCCCACGCATTGATTACCAGCCTTGTATCTCCTTGCAGAAACACACAATTTTGGCGTAACTTTACAATCACAGCATGTCCACTTTGAAAGCCCACGCATTGATTACCAGCCTTGTATCTCTTTGCAGAACACACAATTTTGGCGTAACTTTGCAATCACAGCATGTCCACTTTGGAAAGCCCATGCATTGATTACCAGCCTTGTATCTCTTTGCAGAACACACAATTGTGGCATAACTTTGCAATCACAGCATGTCCACTATGGAAAGCCCACGCATTGATTACCAGCCATGTATCTCTTTGCAGAAACACACAATTTTGGCGTAACTTTGCGATCACAGCATGTCCACTTTGGAAAGCCCACGCATTGATTACCAGCCTTGTATCTCTTTGCAGAAAAATATTGCTCCACCTGCTTTCGGCACCTTCAAGTATGGAAACCTTTGGATCAGGTAAAATTTGTATTTGATTTCTTCTTAAAGATAGATTTTCTTGCGTTTTCGTAATAAAATTAATGAATTAATGTATAATCATAATCAAATATACTTCAAACTTTTATGATTGAGTGAAAATTCAATGCTAAATTACACCAACATTTAATCTACATGTAGATATAATGTAGATAATTTACAATATTTATATGCGAAATGTAAATAAAAAGATTATGGTCGCCTTTTAACGTTTGTTTGCACTTTGTACACAATTTGAGCAAGTTTGTTTCTCAATACCAAAGGTATATTTATGTATTACTTTGACTTTATATACGCAATGATGATGCTATAAATTCTTTTTGCTAATTATTATACCTTCATTTAATTTGTAATTATAATTAAGGGTGATGTTCCTTTGATAGAAGTGTATACAGTATTACAAGAAAAATAATGGGATGAAAAAAAAGCACTTTAAAGTAGCCTTGGCAACAGATCTCATTAGGAAATTCAACTTGTTTCACATGTACCATATTTGTTCTATGTTTTCGGACACTATGTTTCGGACACCCTCAAACTCGGCCAAAATAATAATTTTTCTTGTCACTATGTTTTTGGACACTTGCAGAAAAGGAAAGAAATTGCGATCTGTGTTTTCGGACAGATACTAATTGATAACTTACACACATTAGAAAAAGTTTCATTAAACTTCTCTCAGGGAGTGACAGTGGTTTTCACATGTACTATTATTTATCAATTTAATCTTGCGAAGCATTTGCAGCACAACACACGTTAATTAGCAAGTTGTATAATGGCGATATACAGTTTTATTTAAGTAGTAAAATATAGACAAGTATCAGTGAGATAGATCCCTTTATCACTCACAGTGAGGGACTCCTTTTTTTTTTTTGGGGGGGGGGGACAATATTTAATTGTAGTTGTTGTAACCATTTATCATACAAAATTACCAAAAAAAAAGTAGTAAAGACTAATAACTGCACATGTTAAGAATTCCTCTCCGATATATTGAACTGTCTTTCCTCTTTTTTTCTCTTGGATTTTCCTTTATCACTCACAGTGAGGGACTACTTTTTTTGGGGGGGGGGGGCAATATTTAATTGTAGTTGTTGTAACCATTTATCATACAAAATTACCAAAAAAAAAGTAGTAAAGACTAATAACTGCAAATGTTAAGAATTCCTCTCCGATATATTGAACTGTCTTTCCTCTTTTTTTCTCTTGGATTTTCCTCAGTCGTATTGAGCCAAGGACACTAGTACAGACAATGTCTTGCGGGTACAAGTTTGACCCACAAGGCATTGGAGCTGGTCACCTTGGTCCAAACTTAATTTTAGCATCCAAAGTATTTATTTTATCCTTTGCACTTTATTAATTCCCGCATACTACACTTGCAGTCTCCCTTTGTTTACATAATGGCTGTATTGCCAGTTCTCCAAATTCCAACAAGAATCCAACGTAGCCTTAAGTAATTATTTGTGTCCATTAAGCAAGCACATATTTATATATTAGTTTGAGTGTATTAAGTCTGTATATCCAGTAATTAAGCTTAAGTATTTGAAGTATTCAATGTGCTGATGTAAGAAGTGTTCTGCGTTCTATTCTCCGCCATCTTGTTTTCTTCGAATACTCAACCGACTTGTATACAAAAGTTCAAGTTGTAACCAAATTGTGTTTTTAAATCCGAATAACTAATACAGAAAACACTTTATACGTATAAGTTATCCATTTCAGAACACTCTTTCACATTTTAACGCGCATCTACGAGTTTAATCATCTTGAATTGCTTTCGAAAACACATACCTACTGCGTTTGAATGTCGTGACTGTGTTTACTATTGTTTACATCATAACACGTATGCTCATGCTATTTTTAGACCATGTGAATTTCGGAGAACTGATGGCACTTTCACTTTCAATACATACTTTTTTATAAATATATTTAAACCTAGCAGTGAGTGTTAGTTTAACTGTTTGATTTAAAAGCTTGACATTATTCAACGACTACATGTATCAAATTGCATGTATTTAAACTTAAATAAATTTAGAAACCCGGATTCTGCGTTGCCTATGAATATACTGTACAGCATAGTAGACTGTTGTACTGAAAACACGCTGCCATGATAATGCATGGAGTCCAAAATTTTGCGGTTTAAATTGCTTAACTAATCCACGGCACATATTATTGTAATCCAACATGGCGCAGGAATGTTTATTACTTACATCGATTACTACCCATTATAGAGAAAATAGTACTGACATAAAACTGAAAACATCGTGTTAAAAATCCTTTCAAAATAATTCAAATGTAAAGAATACATAATAGCATTTAAAAAAAAAAATTGTTGTTTGTTTTTGGTGTGATAACGCGTGATATCATCACCGGAAAGGGAGACAATTAACATATTATCACTTGCGCAAGCGCTTGTGAAAATATTCATTGTCTCCCTTTTCGGTGATGATATCATGCATTATCACACCGGAAACAAACAAATATCCTCTATTTATTTAATGCTAAGTAGTTAAATATAGAAAAATATCAGTGAGATATATCCCTATATCACTCTCAGTGTGGGACTACTTTTTTGGGTAAACAGAGACCATTTACATATTTTCACTCGCACAAGCGCTCGTGAAAATATTAATTGTCTCCCTTTCCGGTGATGATATGACGCGTTATCACACCGAAAACAAACAAAGATCCTCTATATATGTGATAAATTAACGTCTCTAGCAATAAACGAAAACCTTAATCAGGGATAGCAATACTAACAAATGCGTCCCTTATTTGTGATTATTATAACAATATTGCAGACGCTGCGTTTTCTGACAGATTTCCAACAATTATTTTTTGTGAATCTAAATATTCGGACACCCACAAATATTTTTAACATAGATTAAATACGGTAATTGAACAATTAAAATTAAAGTTTCCTTGTGAAAATCCATATTTTATATTTGAGATATAGGTACAATAAGAAGTGTCTGTTGATTCTTTACCAGAATTAAAACCATTTAAAACAAAACATGCTTTAAATGATTATGACTTATGAAATTCACTTAAGATTATACTAAATTAAAGGAGAAACATAGTAGTGCGAGCAAGATAAACTTGATCTTTATCTCAACACTCACATAATATTCTTCTTTTTAAAGTTTTTATCCTATTGTGCTATGCTCATAAATCACGAAAACGGCATTAAAATTGTCAAAAATGAAAAAAACTTACTTTGGTTTTCCAGATTTAACACTGTGTGTTTTTATTTGTTTAGTACAAATGTCATCATTTGGTATGACGTCACATTGAAATACATAGCGTTCTAAAAATAACAATCAAATAAACGTGTCCTAAAAATAGCAATAGGATAAAGCGTTCTAAAAATAACGATCGGATAAACGTGTGCTAAAAATAGCGTTTGGATAAAGCTTAAGTTTATATTATGTGTTGTTAACAGATCGATTTGGCTGTAGTAATTGGATAAAACAAGCTAAGGTGGAGCACAATGCTGAGAAAGAGGCAAAAGTTTCAATTGCTATGTTTTAAATGTGAAAAGCAATATAAATTAATTAAGTGACTTGATTTAGGCAAAATATGTTGACATTTTTGCCTGAACGGAACAACGTCTCTAATGTATGGATCATTCACGTGACCGAATTTTGCTCTGGAGGTCTTGGAACTACATAAAACCCAAAGACGTCCATTTGAAATCTGCTGTCAATAAGGCATTGACGCAGAAATATCCTGGATATTCATTAAGCTGAAATTCTAACATGCTGTTCGCTAATTTTTCTATAGACAAAGAACAAAATTATCGTTATTAAACTATCCAATACACAACGCAAGAAGAAGTCCCGATTCTGAGCGGAGCATAGTAAAAAGAAGTTCCAAATGCAATTTAAAAATATATGTCAAATCCTGTTAGAATCGAAATAATTTTCGCATTATCGTTGTTTATCGGCCAGTAAACAACTCTTTGTCATTCTGATACGTGACTATTAAACAACTCGGGCTAACACCCTCTTGATTTAATTCCTACGCATTAGAACTCCAAATCGTTGTTTATTGGCTAATAAACAATGATAAATCGAAAATTGTTTCTTAAATAAACAGCCATTGTCATGCTGTAAACAATCAAACTTATTCGTATTCGTATAGAAGTTAACTTGCTTAACTTGCTTAAATTGTACTTACAGAAAAAAATGTGTTTTTACTGAAATAGACTGAAATAAACTGAGGTGTTTTAGTACACTCATAATTGCACACTTAAAAGGTGCATTGGCACAGATGCTTGCATTTTTATGCAAACTTAAAACTCCTAATCATGTCAAAATGAGGCATAATAATACTAAATACAGCTGTATATACGCAAAGTTAAATGATAATAATGTATTTGGTATTTGATTTATTATAAATAAAAATCAGATTTACAGGCCAGCCTTTCAAATCATTAAAGGGACCTGTTCACAGATTGAAGAATTTTCCAACTTTTTGGCACAGATTACAAAAATATAAGAATTGTGTATAGAAAGGAGCGAAATAACACTACAGACAAAGAAATATACTTTAAATACCATTTCGTTAATGAGAAATTATCAGTTGAAATAAATACAATTACAAAGCATTTGTAAATCTAAATGATGGAATAATTTTGAATGTTGCTGATATTTTCATTAAAATTGTTTTTTTTTATCCTTGTCTTGAATTATTATACTTGAGGTCTTTAAAACATTTAATGGTATACTTAAAAAAATACATAGATCTGTGAGCAAGTCCCTTTAATAAAAAGGGCATTCATTATTTATGCATTAAATACATTGTTAATCATTTTTTCAGCCCTGGTGATGAACTGACATTGAATAAGACTTCCAATACTCAAGTCACTGGTTGGTTGTTACTTCATAATCCGAGAAAGGACCCTGTTGGATTCAAGGTGTGTTACTCTTAATTGATGTGTCATGCCAAGAGATTTTAGTGTGTTATGAGCTCGACTTTTCGTAGAAAAAAAAAGTCGAGTTATTGTCGTCGTTCTGTCGTCTGCGTCAGAGTCATCGTCTGCGTTAGTTAAGTTTTTTGGTTAAGTTTTTTGTCAGAGTCTATTTCCCAAAATCTATCAAAGGTATCCATTTGAAACTGTCAATACTTTTTTAGTAAAAAAAGGGGACGAAGTTACAACACGGCAGTTACCTTTGTGATTTGTTTTTCCAGAGTTATCTGCCCTTGTTTGGCCTTACAACTTGGAACATTTTGAAGAAAAAAAAAGTTAAATATAAAATTTCTCAATTACTATTAAAGACATTAGATTGAAATTCAAGATACTTGTTTATGTTGCTGACCCCATTCTGCAGTCATGAGGAGGTAACTCTTTCAAGGATTTTGTTTGAGTTATAACCCTTTTTTTAACTTATAATTTTTGCTTTATGTCAAATTTCTCTATACCTATATGAGGTATCGACTTTAAACTCAAAGTACACAGTGATTAATTTATTATGTATACAAGAGGAGGTAACTCTATCAAGGATTTTGTTTGAGTAATTGCCCTTTTTCCTCTTGACAATTTTCGCTTTAGGTCAAATTTCACAATAACTATAAGAGGTATTGACTTGAATCTCAAATACATTATTACAGTCATGAACCCATTCTGTAGACAAGATGAGGTAACAATATCAAGGATTTTGGTGGAGTTGTTGCCGTTTTTCAACTTAGAATTTTACTTTTAGGTCAAATTTCTCAATATCTATAAGAGGTATTGGCTTGAAATTCAACACACTTCATCACAGTGAGGAATCCATTCTATTAACAAAAGGCCAGAATATTGACAAATACGAGAAAGTCGAGCGTCCAGCACCCCTAGGCAGTGCTCTTGTTTTAGAATCTTATAGTAACAAAAGATTGCCCATGAAAGCCTTAAGTCCTTTTTCTGCTGTCCTGGACACTTTCGAGCCAGTTCTACGGGTAGAACCAATACTTAGTGTCTCTCAATTGCGATGCAGACACCATGTCCAAGAGTATCAGTAGTTGATGGCTATGTATATATGTACCAATAAATGACAAATTTAAGTGGCGTTTAAAATACATGCTACTCATGGGCAGCAGATATAGACAACCGTGAAATAATTATGTTTACAGTAATTACTTTCCATATCTTTGCAGGTTCAGTTTGGGGAACAGACAGTGTTTGGATTTTTTCAAAAAGAAAAGGATTGGGTTCATAATTACAAAGAGAAAACAGCCAAGTTAACAGAATATGGTACCTGGATATAGGCTTGTTCATAATTATTCACACACAAATATACCCTCACATGGAAACCAGACATAGGCTCTCATCATTTTTGTCAGTCAAGGATGCCCTCCCATACAATGTTTTCAACCAGACATAATTATGCCCTATCATCATTTTTCATCATTTTTCTCATACCCTTCCATGCAATATTTTCATTATTTTTGTCAGTCAGGCATGCCCACCCATGCAATATTTTCAACCCAGACATAGGCCCTCTCATCATATGTATGCTCCCCGAAAACACTTTCGGGGCAGCATATAGTCGCTGCTTTTACCGTCCGTCCGTCCATCTGTCCGTCCATCCGTCCTATAATGTGCCATCCAAAGACTTGTTTTCAAACTGGCCATTGTCCTTCTAATCAAATTTCTAAAAGTCAAATATGCCGTCCATAGGCCTTTTCCAAAACTAGGTGATCTCCCTTGGAAATTACCTCCCGTTATTGCGAATTCACATCCGCAAATTTGAAACTCCACTTCCGTCGACTTTTTTCCAAGCTTGCCATATAAAGTATTATAGATCTAAGACCAAGCGGTTTTCAAAACTTGTAATGGAATTTTTTAAAAACATGTTTTAGATTGAATATTATAAAAAATTCATAGAGGGTATATGTTACAAAAATAAATTATAAGAACCAAATGTAGTATTGTTTTAAACTCATTACTAAGGCCACATGTCCATATGACACGTATCTGGAAATAAATGTAGTCTCCTTGCCTCGTCTTAAACGGTTGTTTTTCATACATAAATACCACGAATTAACACATGTTCTCTCAATTCATACTTAGTTATATGTCTTACGAGGGGGTCATAAAAATACCAAAGCCACAAACCACGGGGATTTTATAAAATTGCCCTTAGAACAATACCGCTAATCCGTGCAATTGCGTAATGCATTGATAATAAAAATCTACATGCAGAGACAACTAACATGTCACACTTCGTCTCCATTGTTTGCGTCTCAATGAAAGTTTATCTCACATTTTCAAATGTTGTTGTCTCCGTTGTTGTTCTTTGCCTATCACCCTATGAAATTTCTCCACCTTATTGAACAGAACAGAACATAATTAAAAGCCCTAAACACTTTTTTGAATTAATAAATTGTTTTAAATTACAGAGTGAAATAATATAGCACAGCGTTTAATTTTCAATTACGAAGAATTGTAAGTCAGGTGTACATTTAAGAGCTCATCGTGTGTGTGTTGTTTTTTTTTTCTAAAACATTCGGGAATTAGCTGCAATGAGAATAAAATTTTGTTTGTTTACCACGATTTCGAAAGAAATCAAGAAATAATATCGTTAATACATCAATTATAACATTTAATGAGGAGTGACATCGTCTTTAGTTATCGTAATATTGTGTTAACGGTAATAAAAAAGATAGATGTTTTGTTACATTATTTTTCAAGATTGTAATGAAGCATGTTCAAACACCGTATAATATTAAGCACACAACACGAATATCTGCGACGAAAATAGCTTATAAGTTAAACACAAATGTCTATGGAATTTAAATAACAAATTGCTGTCAAAAACATCGGAATTACGCTCAAACTTCCTGTGATGATACATTATTTTCATAATTTTAGTCGTCAGAAGAATGTAAGCTTAGAGTTACTTAGCAAAATCATTTTACTAAAAACAGCTTGATTCTGGGTCAAATTGAAGAAAAAGCTTGTTAACTCTCTAGAAGTCACATTTTTTGCCCAATCTTCATAAAACTTGGTCATAACATTTGTCCCACTGATATCTCAATCGAGTTCAAATCTCGGTCATGTGGGATGAAAAACTAGGTCAATAGGTCAAATTGAATTTTCAGCTTGTTAACAGTCTAGAAGTCACATTTTTTGCCCAATCTTCATGAAACTTGGTCAGGACATTTGTCCCAATGGTACCTTGGCCGAGTTCGAATCTGGGTCATGTGGGGTCAAAAACTAGATCAATAGGTCAAATTGAAGAAAAAGCTTTCAATTTCAATATGTACTTCAACATTTTGAATGTCTGTTGACACTTAATTTTTTCAAACCATGATGATTAGACCGCATTTCCATCAGTCTGTTTCAGTATATGCATATCCGTAAAAAAATCTAACACATGGAAAATTGTTTGACTAATGAAACTCAGGTGAGCGACCCAGGGCCATTTTGCCCAATTGTTTCCTATATTTCAGAGAATTTTACTATATTTTAAAAACTTCCTATATTTCTTATATTTTCCTATATTTTTGATTTATTTCCTATATTTTTTATGGAAAATGTGTACTTCGATAGGAAAATAAAATATATAAAGTTGCTATTTCATCTAATGTTGTATTTTAAGTCTTCAAATATTGCTCCAAAAAAAAAAATCATAAATGCATCATATTTACAACCTTAAGGTAAAAGTGAGATTCTCTGTAAAATATCCACCAAAATCATCAAAACATCACAATCATGTCAACTGGGATGTTTAAGAAATATTCATTGATTTAGCCTTGTTAATCGGCTAATAAACAATGATTTGGAGTTCTGATGTAAAGAAATTTATAACCATGATCATAAGCTAATGCCGTCGTGGTTTAATATAATCTCAACAGGACAGATTGTTTTTTATCTCCCGGTGAAAAGGCAAAATCGCATTAAGAATTATTTTTTATTTATCGTTGCTTATCCGCCATTAAGCAATGATTTCGAGTTCTGATGCGTAGGAATTAAACCACGAGGGTGTTTTTTGATAAACAAAGATACTGTGAAAATTATATCGATTCTAACATGATTTGAAATATATTTTTGCTATTGTAATTGGCACTACTTTTACTATGCTCCGCTCAGAATCGGGACTTCTTTTTGCGTTGTTTATTGGGTAGTTTAATAACGATAATTTTGTTCTTTGTCTATAGAAAAATTAGCGAGTACCATGTTAGAATATGATTCTAACATGGTCTGACGAGTTAACTTTTGCTATTTCAATGGAAATAATATTCTACTATGCATTGAATGAATGCATGTAACTACTGTTACCAGTGACGTCATTAATTTTGTAGATACAAATTCATAGTGACTATGATAAAAGTCCTGAACAAATGACATCAGGATTCGATCTACCTTTTTGTGTTGTTTATGGAAAGTTTTACAACGGTAATTTTGTTCTTTGCCTGTAGAACATTTGTGTCATGTTAGAATAATCAGAATAATAATTATAACCTGTTCTTTGTTTAGTACCATTGGTAATATATATTTATAGATTGTATACTTTCGTTTTTTGACTAAGTCAGTGCATTAAACCTCATGTATTTTTAAGTGAAACTGAATGCAAATTTGCAAGCTTGTTTAAAAAAGAACTTATTACATGAAAAAATGAAGGGATAAATAGTTAAATGAATTAAATAAAGAATGCACTACATTTGTTTACTATGGAGATTTATGAATATGGGTTGTAATTATGCCCCCCCCCATCTTTAGTATATTAGTTTGCTTATGTTGGTCGGTCAGTCTGTCTGTCTGTTGGTCTGTAGACCACTTTCGTTTCCGCTCTGTAAGTCCAATAGTTTTCATCCGATCTTAACCAAACTTCATGAACATGTTTGTGGACATAATATCTCAGCAAAGTTTAATAAACGGCCAAAACGCCCCAGGAATTGTGGAGTTATGGCCCTTGAATTATCTAAAATGGGCCTTTTTAGCCCTGTCCGCTTTCTAATTCCAACAGTTTTTATCCAATCTTCACCAAACTTTATGAACATCTTTGTGGGCATAATATCTCGGCCATGTTCGATAATCAACCAATATATCCAAAGAACTGCAGAGTAGGGCCCTTTATTTATCTACACGTGGCCTTTTAAGCAGTTTCAGTTCTCATCCGATCATCACCACACTTGATACTTTAAAGATTGGTTTTTGTGTCGCCTTAAAAGGCGACATTTAGGGGTTATTCTTAGCGGCGGCGGGGACTTTGTTGGCGTCGGTGGCGTCCCCTTCAGTTTGTGCAAACAATAACTTCAAAAGTTTTTGTGCTATCGTTATGAAACGTTATGGAAGTGTTAGTAGGCTTAAAAGGGAGGTCAGGTTCGATTTTCAGCGTAATTGCTCTAATCGTACTTGAGTTATGCCCCCTGTTTATAAAAAAAAGTTCAATTAAGGCTTGTGCAGACAATAACTTGAGAAGTGTTTGCGAAATCATTATGAAACTGTAGGGCAGTGTTAGTAGGCATGAAAGGAAGGTTAAGTTCAGTGTTCGGCTTAATTGCTTTTATCGTACTTGAGTTATGCCCTTTATTTAAAAAAAAAAGTTCAAATATGGCTTGTGCAGACAATAACTGAACAAGTTTTTATTTAATCTTAATGTAACTTTATGGAAGTGTTAGTAGGCATAAAAGGAAGGTCAAGTTCGGTTTTCGGCGTAATTGCTCTTATGGTACTTGAGTTATGCCCCATCAGGCGGAGTTCTAGTAACCTAGAGGGGACATAAATGTTTTACAAACAGCAATTGTTATAGCAATATTTTTTTTGAAAGGATACCCATTGTACGAAAAGAGAGTAACAACAACAACGTAGAAATTCTCCCTGTGAGATCAGAGGTTCCCACAGGCCAGGCACAGGTAATACAATTTTTATTGGGGAATTAAAGGGGAATATTGACTGTTGGTTGGCAATAACTAAAACAAATTACATTTACAGATAATTATATTGAAGCATTGTTATATGATGGCAGCACATGTATACGGGATTGCTATATACATTGGAATGGAATTATGAGAATCATAATTATACGAAATGGAGGTATTCTACAAACAAGTGCAGTGATCCTTTCATTTTGCCTTTTTTATTCAAGTAAAAAAGATGCCATTATAGAAATCGTGATTTTACAAAAAATGCCATTCTATACATGTAAAAATTATGTGATTATACAAATCACTGACTGGTGGTTGTTTTCACACTTCTTTGAGAGACAGCCACCATCCTTCGTTTTGCTTAATTCATGTGTAAGCGCTGAAATGGGTCAAATAACGCAGCAATATAGAAATTACAGAATGAGTTTTCATATTTTTAGCTCACCTGAGCACAAAGTGCTCATGTTGAGGTTTTGTGATCGTGCGTGCGTTCGTGCGTGCGTGCATCCGTCATCAACTTTTCATTCAAACGACATCTCCTCCTAAACCGCTTGACAGATTTTCACCAAACTTCACAGGACTGATCATTGGGTGACCCTCTTTCAAAGTTGTTCAAATCGTTATGGTCGTTTGCATATGAAGATCACCAGAGCTAAAAATAGATTTTAAAAATGTAAACTTGAAAAATCTTCTCTGAAACCGCAGGGTCCAGAGGTTTCATATTTGGTATGTAACATCCTATAGTGGTCCTCTACAAAGATTGTTCAAATTATGCCCCTGGGGTCGAAACTGGTCACGCTCCAGGGGTCACATGGTTAATATAGAATATATAGCAAAATGACTTTAAAAATATTCTCCTCAGAAACCGCAAGGCCCAGAAGTTTCGTATTTGGAAAGTAACATCGTATAGTGGTCCTCTACAAAGATTGGTCAAATGATGCCCCTGGGGTCAAAACTGGTCACGCCCCAGGGTCACATGGTTTATATAAACTTAAATAGCAAAATGTCTTTAAAAAATTTCTCCTCTGGAACCACAAGGCCCATAGGTTTCGTATTTGGTATGTAACATCCTATAGTGGTCCTCTACAAAGATTGTTTAATTTATGACCCTGGGGTCAAAACTGGTCACGCCCCAGGGGTCACATGGTTCATATAGACTTAAATAGCAAAATGGCTTTAACATTCTTCTCTGAAACCGCAAGGCCTAGAGGTTTCATATTTGGTATGTAACATCGTATAGTGGTCCGCTACAAATATTGTTCAAGTTATGCCCCTGGGGTCAAAACTGGTCACGCCCTGGGGTTCACATGGTTTATATAGACTTAAATAGCAAAATGACTTTTAAAATCTTTATCTGAAACCGCAAGGCCCAGAGGTTTGTTCAAGATTGTTCAAACTATGCCCCTGGGATAAAAATAAGCCATGCCTCGGGGATGCAAATTCCAATTGGGTGACAAGGTCTCAGGTGAGCGTCCTAGGGCCCTCAGGGCCCTTTTGTTTAAAAAAGATGGGAATATATGGAAATTCGATTATACAAATAATCACAGTGTTCATTAAACCAATGCAATATATTTTTTTTTTTACCTTTACCGGTAATTCTTGATTTTTTGCTACTCCAGAGGTCTCTGTTTCTCTCTGTGTACCGCAATCACGGACTGTTGGAGGAGTTTTGGATAAAATGTGGCAGTTACCAAGTGTCCGTTGAGTCTGTTTCAAAAAGTGCCAGCTTCATTCTCAAGTATCCGAAATGTCCAGTAAGTATTTTCATATCAAGCTAGTTTATAATTGTTTGTATAATCAATATTTACAACACGATGAAAAGCAGTAAATTAAAATTTGTATAATTACTCTTTGCAGACCTTACTGTTACTAAGCACAAACATGTATGAAGATATACTATATGTGGAGTGTCGTGGGAAAACCGGTCTTTATGCCTGTGCGTAAAGTGTCATCCCGGATCAGCCTGTGCAGTCCGCACAGGCTAATCCAGGACGGCACTTTCCGCCTAAAGCGGATTTATGGTTAGAAAAGACTTCCTTGAAACAGAAAATACCATAAAAGTGGAAAGTGCCATCCCGGATTAGCCTGTGTGGACTGCTCAGGCTAATCCGGGATGACACTTTAAGCGCATGCATTAAGTCCGGTTTTCCCACGACGCGCCTCATATATTCCCTAATAAACGCTCATGGAGGCTTTACATTGTTCCAAGTGGGCTTTTATAATGAGTCCAGTAAATTGGTGTTCTGTCACATATATCAGTAAATAGGATCCATTATATTTGACTGTAAAGCAAGTAAATAATGCTTTTACATTGAGCGTTTAAAGCAAAATTAGGGCATTAATTAGGTCGGGGAATTTGGGGTATTATTAAAAATGGGGGGGGGGGGGGCATTTATTAGGGAATATATGAACTGTCCGCTCACATTCGCTTCCACCACCAGTACAAAGAGATGATTTCCGACTCTTTCCTCTACACATGCAATCCTATTGGATTGTATTTGTATAGAAAATTACTGGTAACTGGCCATTGAATCAGACAGTTTGTTTTTATTTGAAACCACATTTGAGGCATGTTGTGGAAAACCTGGGCTTAATGTATGTGCGTAAAGCGTCGTCCCTGATCAGCCTGTGCAGTCAGCACAGGCTGATCTGGGACGACATTTTCCACTGTTATGGTATTTTCTGTTTCAAGGACGTCTTTTCTAAACATAAATCCACTGTAGGGAGAAAGTGCCATCCCGGATAAGCCTGTGCCTGGGACAACACTTTACACACATGCATTAATGCCTGGTTTTTCCAGAACATGCCTCATTTTATTGTTGTATAAATATATTCATGTTTCGTAATTGTGTTGTTTTTGACCAGTTATTATCTTGGATATTTTTAGACTTTCAACTATCCACGGCAGTTGCAAAAGGGCATGAAACTAGTAGTCTGTTTAGAAAAGTAAGTATTGTTAAGCATGAGCATTTTTATTGAAAAATTGATATGTAAGAATATCAATAATTTTTTTTAATTAATTCATAAAATAACACTATATTAAACTTTATAAGTAAAAAACGCCTTTATTGCCTGGTTTTGACATGCAAAACAGTAATACATTGTATGTTTCAAAAACGTAAATCAAATGCAAATTAATTAAGTGTTTTTGTACTCGGATATCATGTGTTTAACTGTCATAGTCTACCCAAATGAATATGTTTTTCAACTTGTCAAGCGCCAATCTCCGAGCAGAATTGTCGTTCGTTGCTCTCACCATACACCTCTGCAACGGGCTCAATGACAAGAATTTGTGAAAACAGAAATAAATGTTAGAAACGCACATTATAGTTGATTGTTAAGACCAAATTCATAGAAATAAAGAATAAATGGTTTTTAAATGATCATAAATGAAGAAAAATTAATAATTTTGATTCATATTAATGTAACTACTTTCATGCCAATTTATGCGGAAGAAATCAGTTTGCAGATGTAATCAAAATGGACAGAGTGGATGGTATTGTGCATTGCATTTTGAATGTTATGATCATGTGACTTGAACCACTTAAGTTGGGACTACTTTCCGAGCCAACTACAGATGTGAATGGAATGTAACGGGTGTGCAAGAGATTTGATAAAGCGCTTGTGAAGCACTTGTGAAACTCAATCACTGGAAATTACTAATTTAAACAATAGCTGAAAGGCCTAAAAACATCTGTGTTTCGGGCAACCTGAACCAACATGGAGTAAACCCCCCGACCCTAAATTTCTTGGCGACCATTGTTTTCCGTGAAATAAATTTCAATGTTTTTTTACCGGAATGTGCCTTTAAAAAGAGTTTAGAAAAAAAACTCAATCCCGACCCAACCTAACGTTTTCGAGAGTGTTGCCCGAAACACACAGTTTTATTTTTTTTGGCCTAAGGAGTTTAAAATGTTATGTTAAGGCAAAACTGGAACTGTATATTTCAGGGGTGTTAAGTATGCGGAATGTGTGATAGTGGACGTGTACGCCGGAGGACGAAATGTGGCGGTGGAGTACTCTCCCCCTGGCGCCACCGTCAACACGACGTTGTGCGTGAAGACCATCGCCCCTGCCTTCGTTTTCCCAGAATCAGGATTCAATGTTGACAAAGCCATTATTTTAAGTTACGAAACAAGGAGTAAGTTTATTCATGGGTTTGGTTTTCCAAGCAGTCCTTTTTAAAATGGCCTGTAGTTTGGTGCTACTATGCTATCAACAGCCAAAACTGGTGGAGTGAATGCTAGGATTTGGTTTAAATGTGATTTGTTTTTCAAGCAGAATACGATGCAGGATATATTATAGTTGTCAATTTTGTTTATTATGTTTGTAAGCATGATACCTGCAGATTTTTCGGAAGACAAAGAATGAAATCTACTGTTAGTTATTTTGAAATATGAACAAAGCAAAGTCAAAACTAACATCATTCTTTATGTTTTTGTCAATAAATCTGATGTCACAATGAATTTGTATCACTAATTGACCTCCTTTAAAGAACTGTGGTGAACCTCGTGCAAATGTACGCGAGGGAAGATGGGCAGAGCAAAGTTAAATATAGTCCTCATTGTAATTGCAGAGTTGTTTGCCAGGTCGTGTAAGAATAAAAAATATTATCAAATAATAACTAATTATCAGCAAACTAGTAACCTTTGCCTTCTTTTCAGACACCCCATCCAACTTGGTGGACACTTTTGTTCAAGCTCCATACTATTTGCTTTCGGAGGTATTATGAATAGCCTTACTCTTATATAATTACTTTCTCAATTATTCAATCTGTATAGTGTCTTTAGGTTTCTTATAATTGATGCAAATTTCAATAGTGGGTAAATATATATGTGTCTTGTCGTAAGAAACCCGGGCTAAATGCATGTGTGTTAAGTGTCATTCCGGAAATTCAGCCTGCACAGGCTAATCTGGGAAAGCACTTTCTGGCTCCAGTGGAGTTATGTTTAGAAGAGACTTTCTTGAAACAGTAAATACCAATACAGTGGAAAGTGTCATCCCGGATCAGCCTGTGCAGACTGCACAGGCTGATCAGGGACGACACTTTACGCATGTGCAATTAAGCCTGGTTTTCCATGACACGCCATTCAGTCACATATAAATGGGCATTATTTATTGCATAAAATAGCATCAAATGGTGAAATAACTCAATAGATTACGAACAAAAAGAGGAAGATAACCAGTCACTGCATGTGTTAATATCGTACATTTTAGGGGGGCCTGAAGATCATGAAGCTGCTGCATCCAGACTGGAAAATCAACATGCTTCTAAGCGTTAGCAGATGTACCCAACAGGTCACCATACTGACAGGTACTTGTTGTTTTACCCCCACAAACGAAGTTTAGGGGGTATATAGGAGTGAGCTTATCGGTCCGTCGGTCAGCCGGTCTGTAGGTTTTTTGGTTTCCAGATGATAACTCAAGAAGGGCTTGACATATTCAAATACTTTTTGGTACACATGTGTAACATCATAAAATTCAGGTCAAGTTCGTCTTTGGTTACAAACAACTAAATTTTGACAGAGTTATGGCCACTTTTGGACTTAAATTACCCAAAAACAAGGTGATCGACTTTGATTACAAACCTCTAAATTTTGACAGAGTCAACGCCCCTTTTTGACTTAAATTCCCTAAAATTCTTGTTTCCTGACGATAACTCAACAATAGCTAGACATATTCAAATAATTGTTGGTATACTTTTGTAGCATCATAAAATACCGGTCAAGTTCGACTTTGGTTACAAACCACTAAATTTTGACAGAGGGGTGGCGGCGTCAACTTTTTGTTTCTGCTCTCTAACTCGAGAACAAATTGAGCTATTGTGATGAAACTTCATACATAGCTACGTTATATCAAGACCTCACTTAGGATTGCATATGGGGTCAAGGTCAAGGTCACCGTTAAACGGTTTCCGCTAAATAACTTGAGAATGCATTAAGCTATTTTAATGAAACTTCATACATAGATACCTTATATTGAGACCATGCTTGGGATTGCATACGGGGTGGGTGGTGTCAGGGTCAAGATCACCATTACTAAAAATACTGGTTCAGACAGGTCTTTTATGTGCGTTTAAAAGGATTTTACTTTTCTGGACTCATTAAAAAGTTGGTAGGTGAATCCTTGAAACAATGTATTAAAAATACAAATTAATGAATTAATTTCAGTACAAGAACGCCAGATAGTGAGTGCTTCGAGAAACATTCTTGAGTGGGACAAAACGACGGAGCGAGTTTATCTCTTCACGATGCTTCCTGATCAGTTATCGGAGACTAGCATTGCCTTTCCAAGAATTTCTCAGATATTTACGGACATCGCTGTTCATCGACTCTGTTTCAAATCGCGTACGTGGAGTTTCATGTATTTTACTAATGTCCCTTAATGTTATTATGTGTATAATGTGTATTTAATATGTTAAAGAAAATTGTGTTAAACTTGCATACGTGCCGCTTTTGTAATGCTTAAACAATTTAATAAGCAAATTTTAATTGATTTACTTAATTAGACAACAAAAGTAAAATGTCAATATAGATAGATCTCATTAAAGTCACTTTGTAGAAAAATAGAGGATATTTGTTTATTTTGGTGTAAAATGTTTTATTTCACAAGTATTCATAGGAAATGATATATACCCAAGTAGTGCTACGAGTGAAAATACATATTTTCTTTGATCACAAGTGAAACAAACTATGATCATACACTGAAATCAACAAATTTTATTTCTATATTTTATGCTTTTTTCCACAGTTTTTTTATGCCCCCACTTTAGAGGGGGGGGGGGGGCATATAGATTTGCCCTTGTCTGTCCGTCCCATCCGTCCGTCTGTCGGATTTTTGTGTCGCGCATAACTCAAAAAGTATAAGCGCTAGAGTGATGAAACTTTATAAACATATTCACCGGCATCGGGACTTGTGCACCTGGGTATGTTGGTGCATTTTTTTCCGACATCAGTGGAGTTATGGCCCTTTTTTTGCACAAAAATGATATTTTTGGACTTGTGTCGCGCAACACTCTAAAAGTATTGCTGCTAGAGTGATTAAACTTAACAAACCTATTAATCAGTTTTTCCGACATCAGCAGAGTTATTGCCCTTTTTTAGCAAAAAATGACATTTTTGGACTTGTGTCGTGTGTAACCCTAAAAGTATTATCGCTAGAGTGATGAACCTTTATAGACATATTAATCAGCATGTGAACTTGTGCACCTGGGTATTTTGGTGCAGTTTTTTCAGATATCAGCGGAGTTATGGCCCTTTTAGCGAAAAATGACATTTTTGGACTTGTGTCGTGTGTAACTCAAAAAGTATTACTGCTGGAGTGATGAAACTTTATACACATATTAGTCAACATGTGAACTTGTGTACCTGGGTATTTTGGTGCAGTTATTTCCGACATCAGCAGAGTTATTGCCCTTTTTTAGCAAAACATGACATTTTTGGACTTGTGTCATGTGTAACCCTAAAAGTATTATCGCTAGAGTGATGAACCTTTATAGACATATTAATCAGCATGTGAACTTGTGCACCTGGGTATTTTGGTGCAGTTTTTTCAGATATCAGTGGAGTTATGGCCCTTCTTTTAGCGAAAAATGACATTTTTGGACTTGTGTCGTGTGTAACTCAAAAAGTATTACTGCTGGAGTGATGAAACTTTATACACATATTAGTGAACATGTGAACTTGTGTACCTGGGTATTTTGGTGCAGTTTTTTCCGACATAAGTGGAGTTATGGCCATATTTTTTTGCAAAAAATGGCATTTTTGGACTTGTGTCGCGTGTAACTCAAAAAGTATTAATGCTAGAGTTTTGCAACTTTATAAACATATTAATCAGCATGTGAACTTGTGCACCTGGGTATTTTGGTGCAGTTTTTTCTGACATAAGCAGAGTTTTGTGACAACCAGCGGAATGGGGGGGCATCCGTGGCCTATGGACACATGTCTAGTTACATTTTCATTGCTATTTAATTGGGTTTAATTTGAAAATCTTGTGGGACTCGTTTCAAAATTTTGAGTCTGGCATTGTTGACGGTCCATTTTATTTACTGTTTTAAATCGGGGAACCAGTGAAATTCCAGAGTGGTAATTTTCACTGATCTTTCCCTATATAGATCACTGGAAAGCAAAAAATAATAGGTCAAAATGTATAACACCCCCTAGACGGATTTCGTAATGTGAGTGTTTTGGGTGGATTAATAATGGAAGAACTCTACACTAAATACAGACTCCATATTTCCCCCCAGGGGGATTGGGGGGTGCTGACCCAGGGGAATTTCATCTAATTTTAATTGTTGGGTGTCTAATTCCCCACCCTAGAGCCAAGCATTTTTGTCTTAATCCCCACAGTAGGAGATGTTTGGTGACAATTGGTAGGCTAAGCATGCTACAATATACCTCATTACCGGAATCTAAAATCTGACCAAATGTCTATTTCGACAAAAAGTATTTCATTGGACCGGGAAACATTTGGCGTGTCAAATTCTTACATGTCCGGAATGGCTTTCATTCAAAAGTCCCTATTTGCCTTTCCCCACTGGGGGAAAATATTGATAGGTGCATTACCTGTGTTCCACAGTGTCAAAATAAAGCCAAGTTTATTCCGCCACTGTTTTTTTGTTTCAACGCACATCAGGTCATGTGATAAAACGTTAATCATAATTTATAACATAGTGTGATGTCAAGTTAAAGTAAGACATCAAACATAGAACATGGTGCTTTATTATACCACTGCTTTTTATGCACGTACATGAAACATTTTGCACAGTTTTGAAATAAAGCCAAGTTTATTCAAATATGGTTTTATTTCTTAGATGCATGTAAGTGACAGATTTTACACAGTGTTAAAATAAAGCCAAGTTTATTCAAGTAGGGTTTTTTATTTTGTTTTATTTCAGAAGATGTAGTTAAATGCTAAGCAATATTTATTAAATAATATATCATTATATAATGTTAAAATAGAATGTCAAGTTAAAATAAGACATAAAACATAGCACATGATATTTTATTAGCCCGCTGTTTTTAATGCAGTTCATTTAATTGCATGTAAGTGAAAGATTTCGCACAGTGTTGAAGTAAAGCCAAGTTTATTCAAAATAGGTTGTTTTTTTGTCAGTGCACATCCATTAATGGGATAAAATGTTAAACATAATTTATGGTCTATGTTTCAGTGGAGCTAGTAGATGTTTTAGGCATATTGGAAGAATATGGCGACGGCAACAGGTCAAGAGTTCAGTTCCGGGTACCAGTGCACTTTGTAGACATTGCCGGAATCAAGCCGTCAAAGCCGCTGAGCTTTGACGTTATGTACGCGGACAGAAACAACGTGTGGACGTACGTGGCCCTCGTCTCGTCAAAGGTTGGTGAAATTCATGACAAGTTTGTGGTACGGGAAAATGTCCTATGATACATTATGTATGTTTAGTGATTTTATCAGATATATTTCATATCTTTTCTTAGCCTTGTTAAACAAAAAAAGAAGTGTTCCCTGTTGTTTTTCATCTTGAATATACTGATATTATTTTTTATGGCGGTTTTTAGACCGTTGCAGAAGCCAACGGTCTTTTGAGAGGGTAATTTCCAAAACAGGTATCGCAGAAAACTACTTCTTTTCTGTGCAGGCTATTAGTCAGTAAATTGAAACCAGAAGTGTCCTTCTTCAAAACAGCAAAATGTCACACCAGTTTTCTTACATTTTAATTATTTAAGATAATGTATTTAATATGTATTATAACGTGTATATCATGTGCTTTATTACAATTACAGTTTGTAAAAAGGTTAATTTATAAAAGAATAACTTTGAACTAATGACACCCCTACTTTTGATATTTACTTTTATGAAACCGAAATATTTACCGGAGTGTCCTGTAAAAAGGTCACCAAATTAATGCCCTACATAGGTCATTTTTGACTTGTTGTGAAAGTGTTTTTTCTTGTTACCAATTCTCATTCTGAATTTTTTGACAACAAATTACTGCAACTTATTTATTTTAAACTGTACTATGGAGAATGGAGAGCTTGCATCGTATGGTCTATTTTGACTCAGTAGGATTCAAACAAAGATCTATAAATAAACATGTTTATTTATAGATCTTTGGCTACGCAGCACTATCAATCGGTGTGCCTAACTACTACGCTCCTTTGGTTATTCTGGCTCTTGCAGATTGACTTGTTAACTGGGATGTATATAATTTGTTTGCATAAGATAATTACCTTGAACAATAGTTTTTTTGTTACTTACACATTAGTTTTTACTATAATGTCGTATACTATTGAATAAAAAGCCAAATTAGAAAGTTCGAAGGTGGGAAATTGAACTTTATTCAAACAAATGTTTCCTTTTAGCAAAAATGCACTCATAATTCAATTGCTTTTAGTTTCTTTTGTCGCCAACAGTCTTTCTATGCTGTCAGCGTTTTGATTTATAATGTAACCAATTAAGAGATAAATGTGGGATTTGTACACTTTTTTGGGGGGGAATACATACCTTTGAGGTGGTGCATGGGGTCCTTTTTGGCCCCAAATCGGCATTAAGAAAAACATTGATCGTGGCAAAATTTCAATAGATTAGTGATACTATACCATACAAGCCTGAAACAATCATTTCAGAATACCCATATTATATTCTTCTTGTAATTTCTAAAAGAAAACTTCAAGTTATAGAATTACTGGTAAGTTTCTAAACTGTTGGAAATTTTTTAATGGACATCTTACCGATCAAAATACAAAATACTGCATTGGAATCGGTAAAATAATAACATTTTGGTAACTGTTTATCATATAGTTATCTGTATGCTGGTGATGCCTCTGGAGTAAATCGGCATGTACATTATTGTATATTCCGTTCGTACCAAGCGTTTTCGAACATGAACATTATAAACTATCTTTCATAAAAAAGAAAAAGTTTTCAGTCGAATAAATGCCATTAACATTCATTAGAGCTAAAGCCAATTTAAGATGTATTGAATATATTACATGGCCTGTGTCTTTAAATATCAATGATATAAATCTTTTCCTTAGTTACTCCTGCCATCGTATGAGACATTCCTGATGAAACAGCCCAATGAAAGCTCACAGCTTTCCCGCGGGCATTTAGAGGTACTTCTGTACCGTCTTCTGCAAACATACACATCGCTGTGTGCAGTGTATAGCACAACGTGGGGCGGCATGGCACTAACGAAGGACAATATGCTTAACGATGTGAAACACTCCATCACATACAAGGATAAGGAAGATGTACAGGTACATAGCAAACACAGTAACAACAACTGTGACAGGGTGGGGAAAACAATCTTCCGTGTAGCCCAGCTTTCCCCAGAGCAAGTGAAAATATGCCAGAATTTACTAAATAATTACAATACAAAGTTGTATGGACAAATGGGAATCATCATTTGTCGAAAACAGACAAATTAGGCAGTGTCAGATTTGGCCGACCCTTTATGCTTTAGATTTTGTATTCTACTGTGCGATAATTATCAGTTTTTAAAGTTAAACTGATTCATTCTGTAATTGTATAAATATTCCAACTTTTATTGAACGCTTTTAACGTTCGGATGTGTGCTGTGTAAGGCCCACCTGAATTCAGTGACGAGCGTCTCCGAGAGCGGCCAGCACAACGTTTTCAGATTCGAGCTATTCGAGCCATATAACGAGTTTGTCACAAATTTTTATTGGTCATCTGCTGCGTTAGAGTCGTTGCGTGACGATTTCTTTTCGCGGTTTCCGAACTTGGAGAGGTTTCGACTTGGACAGGCCAGAATTCCGAGAATGGCGAAATTGAAGAGACTGCCATTGGGGATTGGAAAGGCAAAGAAGCTTTCGGTATGTATTTATCATAATAAATGTGAAAGAAAAATCCCGTGGACAGTAGTTAGTTGTATAAATATATCTCTATTTTTCTAAAT
The DNA here is from genome assembly GCA_027627225.1 of Congeria kusceri. Classification (NCBI taxonomy): domain Eukaryota; kingdom Metazoa; phylum Mollusca; class Bivalvia; order Myida; family Dreissenidae; genus Congeria; species Congeria kusceri. The sequence continues at coordinate 32,969,580 of CM051040.1, read as the reverse complement.
TTGTTTTTTTGTTCGATCGTTTGTTCATTCTTTGTATTCTATTTATACAAGCTTGTGGAGATGACCAATGTCGGATTACCTGCCCTGCCAGATGACTTCTTCATGAGTGAGTCAGTTCTCTGGATGACTGTCACAAACACACCGATAAGACAGCTACCGAACAAATGGCCTAAAGGCAGTCCGGTAAATGTGATTGTAAAATTTTATTTTATTTGAGGTGTGTGGTGGGAAAACCGGGCATCCAGCATCGAACAGGGGCGTGTGTGTTTATCAAATACAAAAACTTGTTTCAACTTACAATATTCGCTTTATGTCAAATTTCTCAATATCTGTATGAGGCAATGATTTGAAACTCAAATTACTTGATCACAGTGATGCATTTATTCTGTAGACAAGAGGAGGTAACTCTATCAAGGATTTCGTTTGAGTAATTGCCCTTTTTTCAACTTAGAATTTTCGTTTTAGTTCTAATTTCACAACTATAAGAGGTATTGACTCGAAACTCAAAGTACTTGATCACAGTCATGAACCCTTTCTGTAGACAAGATGAGGTAACTATATCGAGAATTTTGGTTGAGTTATTGCTATTTTTTTCAACTTACAATGTTAGCTTTGGGAAAAATTTCTCAATATCTATAAGTGGTATTGTCTTGAAATTCAACACACTTCATCACAGTGATAAGTTTTAACAAAAGGCCAGAATATTATCAAATACGAGAAAGTCAAGCTCCAGCACCCGTAGGTGGTGCTCTAGTTCTATATCTCACTACTTAGCATGAAATAAGTAGGGAATATAACATGACTCTGGTGTTCGGTGGCTTTTATTGCTCACGTTGATTGTGTAATGCTGTATTCCACGAGCCCGCAGGATGATAAAAACATCCACAAATATGCTACTAAACAAACAAAATAATAACAAAATAGTACTGTTAAAAAACGCGCATGAATACACGTCGTGTACATAAATGACATCATTAATTTTAAATCAACATATTGTAACTGCAGAGTTGCGTCTATAAATAGAACAGGGTGTTTCCCAATTTCACTCGGAACGTTACAGAAAATATGATGCTCAACAAACGTAAAAGTAGTCTGGTTTTTCCAGCCGTTGAATACAGAATTTTATTCCACAGTGTGAAATACATAGAGGATATTTGTTTGTTTTCGGTGTGAAAATGTGTTATATCATCACAATAAAGGGAGACAATTAATATTTTTCAACAGCCCTTGCGTGAGTGAAAATATGTAAATTTTCTCCCTTGCCGGTGATGATATTACGCGTTGTCTCACCGAAAACAAAATCATTTTCTTTTTATTTTATGCTTTATTAACCTTTGTTTTACATTTTATTGAAAAATGTCACAGGAATCATAACGTCATGACGTCAAGATAATGACGTCATTTCACAGTTTTTAGCCCGGCATCAGTGACGGTCCGTTTCATTTACTGCAATAAATCAGGACCCAAAAAAGTAGTCCCTCACTGTGAGTGATATAGGGATATATCTCACTGATATTTTTCTATATTTCACTTCTTAGCATTAAATAAAACAATTATTTCGGTTCTATTGTATTTTATACTGAAAATACACCAGTATTTGAGTCAGATTTTCTATAGGTATATGATCACATTTTTTTATAATAGAATTAGGAACTATTTTCATTCCAATTTGCCAAAAAATCTATAGTTAGGGTTTTTAACACAACGCTGACAAAGAAATTAAATATTAGTTGTATATTGTGTCCGCCTTGTGATTGGGGATTGTGAGTCAATTCTCACTTGATAATTCCCAAAGCCACCAGGTTCTGTTTCTACCCAGAAAACATTCTCTGAAAGAGTCTTAATAATCCTCGGCATGTTAACATGATAAAAGAAGGAATAACTCACAAGTTCATTCAATGTGTTCCAGCTGCAAGTGCTGGTGTTGGCGGATCTGCAGCTAGAATCTCTGCCAGAGGAGTTTGGCAACCTGTCGAACCTAGCTCAGCTGGAGCTCTGCTACAACCCCCTCACCTCCCTGCCGGAGTCCTTCTGCAATCTAAAAAAGCTGCTCAACCTGAAACTGATTGGTATGGTTTTGTTTTAATTATATTCGAGTTACAAGGATTTTGAGCTCTGATGCGTATTATTGCCTTGAATACAAAGGTCTCTTGCATACACAATGCGATTATTGCCTTGAATACAAGGGTCTCTGGCATACACAATGCGATTATTGCCTTGAATACAAAGGTATCTGGCATACACAATGCGATTATTGCCTTGAAGACAAAGGTCTCTGGCATACACAATGGGATTATTGCCTTGAATACAAAGGTATCTGGTGTACACAATCCGATTATTGCCTTTAATACAAAGGTCTCTGGCGCAATTCTTCTGCCTTATTACAGATTTCAGGCCCTCGGACAACGTTCCTACTTTTTCCTACTTTTCCTTCTTTTTTAACAGGTTTATATTTTTTCCTACTTTTCTGCAAAATCCTCCTTCTTTTACTACTTTTTGAGTCTGATTAGTGATTTAGAGTATAAGTATGACCATTTTGCCTGTTAATCTTGAAAAATGTTGAAGCTGATACTTCACTGGCAGTGTATTTATTTACAGATATTTTCAGAAAAATGCTTACCTCAAAGTTTTCAGCCGACACTTTACTGTAGATGTATATGAGACTACAGCACATAAAATTAGGATGATTTTTATTCAAAATCTTTTTGATTGACTTAAAACATGCAATTTTGTTAGTTTAATTAATGTTATTCTTCTTACTTTTAATACTTTTTAGAACAAAATTTTCCTACTTTTTCTTACTTTTTGACGGAATATGCTCATACTTTTTTCTTACTTTTTGGTTGTACCATGATGAAAGGCCGGAGTTTTTTTTCATGTTGAATGTTCTATTTCATGTACAAATTAGTCATTAATTTTCTGTATCTATAAATGGCGAATAATAATTGGACTCTAATGTTGGCTTATGATTTATTGTGACGGTTAACATGATATTTGCATGGTTCTATCAGTGAAGTTCAATATCTTAATTAATTCTAGCAGATTATGCACCAATCAATATTTTCTCCCAGAGGCGGAGCAGGCTGACCCAAGGGAATTTGAAAATCCCCACAGTGGGAGATGCTTGGTGTTATATAATGGCCCGGGGTTATCCAATATTACTGGGATATTAAATCCGACAAAGCCTATTTCCCGGGACCCGGAATCATTTGGCGTGTCCAATTCCAGCCTGTCGTGATTCTCTTTCAGTCTAAAGTCCCGTATATGCCACCCGCCCCACCCTTATCAAAATAGAGATAGGTGCATTTTAATAATCTGATCATGTCAAGGTGCGAATGACTTGTGAACATGTAATATATGAGGCGTGTCGTGGGAAAAGCGGGCTTAATGCATGTGCGTAAAGTGACGTCACAGATTTGCCTGTGCAGTCCACCCAGGCTAATCCAGGACAGCACTTTCTGCTTACATTGGATTTATGTTTAGATGAGACTTCCTTTAAACAGAAAATATATATTTGTATGCAAGAGAAAGGGATTATTACCCTCAATAAGAGGGCTGAAGAATAATCTTTGCTTAGCATGGGAAATTCAAGCTAATACAAAATGTCAAGAAAAGGAACTGCATAACTGGGCAATTGTAAAACTATTTGTTGACCAATAGCATAATCTTATTGTAAACTGTGTTGTTTGCTTAAAATATCTAATACCATGGTCATTTGTTTGACTATGATTGATTTATATCTGTCGGAAGTCCAAACTTTTGTTTCTATCCTATCATTTCATTTGTGCATGTGTTTGTGTGTGTGAAATGTGTGGTTGTGTCTGTATAATGTTATGCATGGATTTTATCTACCTCTATTATAGCAATACCAGTAATATGTCAAGCAATTTGAACGAAATGTTAAAGGAGCTCTATTATATACTAACAAATTAACATGTAAACTAACAATACAAATTGTAATGTATGGAGGTGAATAAAAGCTACATAACAAAAAAAAACAAAAAAAAACAAAAAAAACAAAAAAACAATAAAAGCGGAAAGTTTCGTCCTGGATTAGCCTGTGCATACTGCACAGACTAATCCGGGACGACACTTTACGCACATGCATTAAGGCCTGTTTTCCTACCTCATGTACATTTTAAGGCTTTATGTACATTTCAGGGATATGGACTTCTATATAATTGTCGCGGTGGCGTAGTAGATATGGTGTCCGCCTAGCGATCGGGAGGTCCCGGGTTCGATCCCCACTCTGGGAGCGTTCTTGAGACCTCCCCCAAAGATACCAAGTACTGGTTCTACCCAGGAAACGGACTCGAGAGTGTCTCAATAAGCCTAAGGCTTTCGATCCAATCGAGCTAAAATAAATAGGTTTAAACTAAACTATATAATTGTCGTTCGTCACAGGTTCACACTAAACCCCAAGTTGACCATTTCAGGTCCACCTTGGTTCAAAATGATGGGTCAAAGGTCACAGATTACGAGGGAAATGTACAAGGATTTCTGATAATATTGTAACGTAAATTAATTCATAGGCAGAGTTTTTTGGTTTTGGTTTAACTATTATAAAATCAATGTGTTCAGCATTTAGGCTAGAGTTTCTATATTTCCTAGTTCTCGGATCCCGATTTTGTCCGAAATCAATAACATAAAAATGTGTAGAGTGTATCCAATGTTGTACAAATGACCTTGTGAAAGGGTTTCAACCTGTTACACGGAAGGGAAAAAAAATGCTGAAGAAATGACCAAATTTTATGTAAGATGCATTGTGTCACAGTATATCGCTGTATGATTCATATGATCTGCTCACTGTTATTTTATACATCATGCAACACTTAAAGTCAGAAGAAAATACTCAGTAAAACAAATTTAGATCTTAGAATCTTTGTATTAAATACACATTTATAATTTTATATCAATATTATAATTAACAAATTTTATTGGTGTATATTGATTTATTTATAAGATATATTTAGTTTGTTTTCACTTCATTAAACATGCTGTTTAACATATAATATGGCCCCTCGTCCAGCGATATCTGACGTAGGCCTAAGTGTGTGCATATTTTAACAGTATTTTTTGTGATCGCCTTTTGTCCGTCGTGGGTCGTGCGTCGTCAACATTTACCTTGTGAACACTGTAAAGGCCACATTTATTGGCCAGTCTTCATGAAACTTAGTCAGAACATTTGTCCCAATGATATCTCGGCTGAATTTTAAACTGGGTCATGTTGGGTCAAAAACTAGGTCACTAGGTCAATTTGAAAAAAAATCTTGTGAACACTCTAGAAGTCACATTTGTTGCCCAATTAACATGAAACATGTTCAGAACATTTGTTCGAATGATATCTTGCCGAGTTCAAAAATGGTTCCGGTCCGTTGAAAAACATGGCCGCCAGGGGGGGGGGGCAGTTTTCCTTATATGCTAGTGAACACTTTAGAAGTCACATTTTTTGCCCAATGAACATGAAACTTGCTCAGAACCTTTTTTCTAATGATATCTTGGCCGAGTTCAAAAATGGTTTCGCTCCGGTGAAAAACATGGCCACCAGGGGCGGGGGACAGTTTTCTTTATATGGGTATAGGATAAGCTTGTGAACACTCTAGAAGTCACATTTTTTGCAAAATCTTCATGAAACTTGGTCAGAACATGTGTCTTAATAATATATCGCCTGAGTTTGAATCTGGGTCATGTGGGGTCAAAAAGTAGGTCACTACCTCAAATTGAAGAAAAAGTTTGTTAACACTCTATAAGTCACATTTTTTGCTCAATCTTCATGAACCTTGGTCTGAACATTTGTCTTAATGATATCTCGGCTGAGTTCAAATCTGGGTCATGTGAAATGAAAAACTAGGTCACTAGGTCAGATTGAAGAAAAAGCTTGTTAACACTCTTGAAGTCACATTTTTGGCCCAATCTTCATGAACCTTGGTCAAAACATTTGTCCCAATGATATCACAACCGAGTTTGAATCTGAGCCATGTGGGGTCAAAAACTAGGTCGCTAGGTCAAAAGGAAGAAAAAGCTTGTTAACACTCGGAAAGTCACATTTTTTGCCCAATCTTCATGAAACCTGGTCAGAACATTTGTCCCAATGATATCTCGACCGATTTCGAATCTCGGTCATGTGAGGTCAAAAACTAGGTCACTAGATCACATTTTTTGCCTAATCTTCATGAAACTTGGTCGGAACATTTGTCCCAATGATATCTCTGCCGAGTTCCAATCTGGGTCATGTGGGGTCAAAGTCACTAGGTCAAATTGAAGAAAAAGCTTGTTAACACTCTAAAAGTCAAATGTTTTGCCCAATCTTCATGAAACTGGTCAAAACATTTGCCTTGATTATATCTCAGCCGAGTTCGAATCTGGCTCATGTGGGGTGAAAAACTAGGTCACTAGGTCAAATTGAAGAAAAAGTTTGTTAACACTCTAGAAGTCACATTTTTGGCCCAATCTTCATGAAACTTTGTCAGAACATTTGTGCTAATGATATCTCAGCCAAGTTTGAATCTGGGTCATGTGGGGTGAAAAACTAGGTCACTAGGTCAAATTGAAAAAAAAGCTTGTTAATACTCTAGAAGTCACATGTTTGCCTAATCTTCATGAAACTTGGTCAGAACATTTGTCCCAATGATATCTCGACGAAGTTTGAATCTGGATCATGTGGGGTGAAAAACTAGGTCACTAGGTCAAATTGAAAAAAAAGTTTCTTAACACTCTAGAAGTCACATTTTTTACCCAATCTTCATGAAACTTGGTCCGAACATTTGCCTTAATGGTATCTTGGCCGTGTTTGAATCTGGGTCATGTGGGGTCAAAAATAGGTCACTAGGTCAAATTGAAGTAAAAGATTGTTAACACTCTAGAAATTACATTATTTGCCCAATTGTCATGAAACTTGGTCAGAACATTTGTCCCAATCATGTGGGGTCCAAAAATAGGTCACTAGGTCAAATTGAAGAACAAGCTTCAATTTCAATATGTACTTCAAAATTTTGAATATCTGTGGTCACTTAAGTTTTTCAAACCATGATGATTAGACCGCCTTCCCATCAGTCTGTATCAGTATATGCATATCGGTATAAAAATCAAACACAAGGAAAATTGATTGACTAATGAAACTCAGGTGATCGACCCAGGGCCATTTGGCCTTGTTGTTTATTTTTATTTCTTTCCCTCCTCCAATCAGACACTTTTCCAAAAATGTCGGAGAACCAATTAATATAAAAAACTCTGGCCTTAGCAAACCTAATTTCAGCATCTGTACTTTCATACATTATTTGTGTTCTATTTCAATTTAATAATACTGGTCACTTAAAAAGTGAAAAGAAAAGTAAAAAATGCTTGTTGTCAAGTCTTCTTATTCCAGTGTATGAAATGTGATATATTAAAATGGGCCTTATCTTATAAAGTTTGAGTAGTTTGAATACTGTGATAGCCTTGTTTAATATAATGTTTAATGAGCTTTAATTCATAGAAGAAATTTGCATTTGTTGAAATTTCAGTATTTTGTAAAACTATAATAAAATGTGTACAGCTTTTTCGAAAGTTGATTTCAGCATTTTCAGAATCCTGAATTTTAACAAATAATGTTTTTGTTATTTCTATATTTAGTCTGTATAAAAAAATTATCTGTGCTAAATTGAATGTGGAAACGAAAACATATCATTATTTTGTTGACAGAAAGTGAATGAGATGTTTGAAAAGTATGATTACAACCACAATGGAAGTCTGGACGAAGAAGAAATCGCTGCTCTCAACACGGAGCTGTTCTTTCGGATACCCAGACTCGGCATTAATGATTTAGGTATGCATTGACCCAAACTGGGATTATTTGTTTATGATCTTTACTGTTTTCAAAATATGCATTAGTAGGCTTTGCCACTTTGTAAAATTTATGTCAGTAAAATAGTGTTATAAGATGTAACATTCTTTCGTTGAAGTGTGTGCAAATAAAGTTGTTATGTTTTAATGATGTTTTTTTTAAGCTCAATGCAGATTCAAAGGTTTTTGGTATTTGCATAGTCATGAGTATGTTTTCTTTATTTGCTTCCTTTATTTCATGCAATAGGTGAATGAGTGGAGAATATCAGTGAATGATAACCCAATTATGTTGGTCATAGAAAACTGATACTGTCAGTCATGACTCCGCCTCTCAAGAACATTTGTTTTATAAGACCACTTATGAAATAAAATACGATCGAACACTAAAACCAGAGTATATCCTCTATATCATATATCATTTACAACTTGTGGTACAGACGTACTGCTGTTGTTTTCACATTTTACCTCCATCCTCTTTAGTTTTTGTTTTTTTGTTTTGTTTTGCTTAGATTTTTCACCGATTTAACAGTATTTCAGTCATATAACGGCAGTCAGTTAACCTACTCATACTTTTCCTGGGCAAGTTTAGTCGATTTCAGCGGTTCACCAGTACTAATTGCACATACCTATGCAAGTAACAGACAACTGCCCTACTTGAATCAGAGGTAGGGGGAGAATGGCTGTAGAAATAATTTCATGACAAATCCCCACACAAGTTATGTGGCCAGGCTGGGGTTCAAACTTGTGGTCCCTAGATTAACAGTCCAGCTCTCTACCAACTGAGTCTTTCTTATGTCTTGAGCTAAGATCTAGAATCAGAAAAGGTACAAGGTGTTTGAAAAAGGTGAAGGGGTTAAGCAAAACAAAGTTGTTTGACCTTTTCTAATTAATGGATTGAATTAGGCTTTTTGTTTTCATTTTTATGCTTCTACAATTTAATAGGTTTTTTTTTTTACTCTCGATCGCTTTATTTTTCACTGAATAGTATTGACAACAAAAAATGTATTTACCATTCAATTGTTCAGACCAGAGGGCGAGCAGAGTGGAACCACCCTGCGGTTTTGCACTGGCTCTTTCCCTATGTCGGTTGTATAGATCAAAGTCTGATAGTTAAATACTAAACAATTTTTAATGACTCGCTTACATTCTTGATCACTGTTGCCAACTTTTTATTGGCCTATTTTCTTATTAAATGTCTACTGAATATCTCAGGAATACAGAATATTTTTGGTAACATACACTGACTTGCTTTGACACTTTCTCTGAAACCTCTATGTCTTATTTTATTATATTTCATCACATGTCCTTCTTCTTCAGACAACGAGGTGACAGGTGGCATTCCTCCCTGTATTTACAAGCTGCCCAGTCTCTCCGCCCTTCACCTTGACTTCCAGGCGGTTACCATGGTTCCCACGGAGATCGTCCAATTGCAGACCATTGTGCAACTGTCTCTGTGCGACTGCATGCTCTTGGAGTCCCTCCCTGGACCTTTAGGGCATCTGCCGAATATTAAATGTAAGTTTTAGTTAATAAACTTATCTTTGCACAATTGAGGCATGTCATGGAAAAAATGGGCATAATGCATGTGCGTAAAGTGTCGTTCCGGATTCGTCTGTGCAGTCCGCACAAGCTAATCCAGGACGGCACTTTCCGCTTTTATGGTATTTTCTGTTTCAAGGAAGCGTGTTCTAAACATAAATTCACTGTAGGGGGAAAGTGCCGTCCTGGATTAGCTTGTGCTAGTTCCAAGGTCAAGGTCAAAATTCAAGGTCAAAGGTTAACAATAGGAATTAAATCCTTTACACTTTGTCCGGAGCATAACTTTGTTCAGCATGGATGGATTTTCAAATAACTTGGCAGAAGTGATAAGCATAACAGCATGATGAGACGGAGTGTCACGCTTAAGAATCAGGTCCCTATGTCCAAGGTCAAGGTCACAATTCAGGGTCATAGGTCAAATTTAAGAAATCAATCCTAAATACATTGTCCTTAGCATATCTTTGTCCAGCATTGATGGATTTTAAAACAACTTGGCAGAAGTGGCAAGCAGAGTGAGATGGAGTGTTGCGCGCAAGAACCAAGTCTGTAGATCCAAGGTCAAGGTCACAATTGAAGATCAAATGTCAAATTTAATAAATCAATCGTTAACACTTTGTCCGGAGCATATCTATGTCGAGCATGGATAGATTTTCAAATAACTTCAGAAGTGACAAGCATGGTTAGACAGAGTGTCGCGCGCAAAAACCAGGTCCCTAGGTCCAAGGTCAAGGTTACAATTCAAGGTCAAAGGTCAAATTTAAGAAATTAGTCCTAAACACTTTGTCTGGAGCATATCTTTGTCCAGCATGGATGGATTTTCAAATAACCTGGCAGAAGTGACAATCATGGTTAGACGGAGTGTTGCAAACAGTAACCAGGTCATTAGGCCAAGGTCAAGGTCACAATTCAAGGTCAAATTTAAGAAATCAATACTAAACACATTGTCTGGAGCATATCTTTGTCCAGCATGGATGGATTTTCAAATAACTTGGCAGAAGTGACAAGCATTGTGAGTTGGAGTATCGTGCGCAATAATCAGGTCACTAGGTCTTAGGTCAAGTTCACAATTCAAGGTCAAGGGTCAGATATTGAGATCAATCCTTAACACTTAATCCAGAGCATATCTTCGTCCAGCATGGATGGATTTTCAAATAACTTGGCAGAAGTGACAAGCATGGTGAGCTGTACTGTCGCGCGCAAGAACCAGGTCCCTAGGTCCCAGGTCACAATTCAAGGTCAAAGGCATAGTGGCAACATCAACTTTTCATTTCCGCTCTCTAACTCGAGAACAAATTGAGCTATTGTAATGAAACTTCATACACAGATACCTTATTGTAAGACCTCGCTTTCGATTGCATATAGGGTGGGTGGGGTCAAGGTCAAGGTCACTGTTACTAAAAATAAAAAACAGTTTCTGCTCAATAACTTGAGATGCATTGAGATATTTTAATGAAACTTAATAAATAGATACCTTATATTGAGACCTCCCTTTGGATTGCATATGGGGTGGGTGGGGTCAGGGTCACTGTTACTAAAATAGAAAAATTGGTTCCCCTCAAAACCTTGACAATGAATTGAGGTATTTCAATGAAACTTCATACATAGATACCTTATATCAAGACCTGGCTTGGGGTTGTGTATAGGGTCGATGGGGTCAAGGTCACTGGTAATTAAAAAAAAACGGTTTCCGCTCAATAGCTTGATAACATATTGAGATATTTTAATGAAACTTCATACCTAGTTATATTATATCTAGACCTCGCTTGGCATTGCATTTGGGTTGGATGGGGTCAAGATCACCATTACTAAAAATATACAAACAAGTTTCTGCTGAATAGCTTGAGAATACATTGAGATATTTTAATGAAACTTTATATGTAGATACCTTATATCGAGACCTCACTTGGGATTGCATATGGGGTGAATGGAGTCAAGGTCATGGTCACAATTTCGAAAAAAAAATTGTGCTTACTTTCTACGTTTCTTGTTTACTTTTGCATCTTGATAATAGATTTAAGAATATATATGGAATAGTTTTGATACCTCAACTCACCACTTAGAGAGAGGCTTTGGAGATGAAGTAGATGCACAAATACCATGACTCTACCTTATTAGTTTTTTAATTGTATTTCATATCACAGCGGTCAGTTAACCTACTCACACTTTTCCTGGGCAAGCTTAGCCGATCTAAGCGGTTTACCAGTACTAATTGCACATACCTATGCCAGTAACTGACAACTGCCCTACTTGAGCAGGGGTAAGTGGAGAATGGCCGTATACATAATTTCATGACCTATCGCCACACAAATTATGTGTGTGACCTGGAAATATTTGTATTTGTGATTTGTATGATTTATGCTTTGATGTTTATATAACTGCAGGAAATTTGCTGGACATAGCAATGAACATCTTAAAATGCTCATTTTACTCTTGGCAACAAGATCGACAGATATATTATTAAGAAAAAACTTCCAAAGATTATTCTCTATGTTTGAAATGCGATTGCAGCCATAGCCATCCAGAGCTGTCCTCAGCTGCGTACCCCACCCACTGAGATTGTGAGTCAAGGGTTCGATTCCGTGAAGGTATATCTCAAGCGGCTGGCAGGTGGCTTCACTGAGTGCAGGCGCACTAAGCTCATGGTGGTTGGTCTTGGCGGCGCTGGTAAAACAAGGCTTTGTGTAGGCGTACTTAGCGCATAGGGGTCAGTCTTGTGGAAGCCGGCCAAACAAGTTCTGGCTTCAATTCTTGAAATATTTTCACTTTTAGGTTTTTACTAAATTTGGAATTTTTCAGCAATTTTTTTTTTAAAGAATGAGTGCCTATCTTCCATTAATGCATAAAGGGTTTTATTTGTTTAATTGTTTCTTTAAATATATTTAGCTATGTGACATACACTTTGATCTTAATTCAATCATCCTTCAATGCTGTCTGTAATTGGTGCCAATAATTAAGCCCCCTCATCGGAGATAGCAGGTTATTTTGATTTGCTGACGTCAGTTGGTTGGTAGATCTGTCAGTCTGTTGTTAGACGACTTTTGTTTCCGCTATGACCAACATTTTTCATCCGATTTTGACCAAACTTTTTGAAAATGTTTTTGGGCATAATATCTCTGATAATCAGCCCAATTGCCCTAGGAACTTTGGAGTTATGGACCTTGAATTATCTTAAATTGGCCTTTTTAGCTGTTTCTGCTCTCTATGTCCCACAGTTTTCATCCAATCTTCACCACACTTGATAAAATGTTTGTGGTTATAATATCTTCGAAAAGTTCAACCGAATCGCCCCAGGCACTGTAGAGTTATGTTATACCTTGTTACAAGTTTACGCTCCATATGTCCAACAGATTGCTTTTTACCAAGAGGGGGCATAACTATTTTACAAACAGCTCTTGTTACCATTGATTATAGGTCTGACATGTTAAATCCCGATTAGGGTTTGTGTACTATATTTTAAAACTCTGATCTACACATGTTGACATTTATTTATCTAGTCTCATTCGAGCCCTTATGGCAACTGACAAGAAGATATTAGGCACTGAATAGGAGACACCTACCGATGGTATCGACATCAAACCGTGGACCGTTGAGAGTGATTCGGGTCAGGAGGTCACATACAGCACCTGGGACTTTGCTGGTCAGGCTGTATACTACAACACTCATCAGGTGGGTCATTTTCGTGTAAAGTTGCATCGTTGTGAGTAGCAGCTGTATTATGGATACAGGGTTCGTACGGATCTGGAAAAGTCATGGAAAATGGGCTTTGTCTGAAAAAATCATGCAGTCTTGATAATTTGGATGTTGTCATGGAAAGTTGAAAAGTATCATTGAATATGCCTGTAAGTGCATAAAAATGATCAAATCCATTGAAACATAATTTAAAAAAAATCAAAATCAAAAGCATAATGATAGACGGACTTGTATGGCAGAGCTTCAGGCAATTCTATTCTATTCTACAGGGCGCGAATCAGCCTAGATAAAAAAATTATTATGTAGATGAAATAAAATGTGGTTATCAGTGCACTATTTTGACTTTGGTATGCTTGGATTGTATCATTAAAAACTGAGCTATGTCATGGAATAATCATGGAAAAAATCATGGAATTTGGGTTTCAACAGTGTTCTATAGAGTCTATTCACGCTGATTATATTATTGGTGGCAATATGACTAAGTTTTTGAGTTTTTTCCACTTTTATGTTATCGCTATAACTATATGAGTTTACATGGTTCGATTGATTCATGCACTTACATTGTACATTTTAATCGATTAGATTTAACGACAAAAGGCTAACGATCACTAATTTCTAAACTCCATAACAAACAGTTTGTATGAACCCTGTAGGATATGCTGTCCGAATTGCGATCAAAACGTGGGTTCAAATCAAGACGCTTTCCTTTGAATGACCTTTTTCAAAAGACACCAAGTCCTGATTATCAGGCCTTCGACACACTTGAGCTAAAATACATAGGTTTAGACTAAAGCTAAAGCTGTATGGTTCAGCAGACTGTTTTGTTTTGTAGAAATCTTTAGCCTGGCAGTTGCCAACTTATTGGGTGTTCTCTTGAACTTGAAACCTATTTTTTGTGCTTAGTTGTTTCAAAATCTCCATTTTACGAATGCTTAAATCTGTTTCTTAGACAGAACTTTGTCTTTGAGAAGTATCACTTGATAAATTGATGTGTATGGTTCAATGGGTTGTCTCCCATGTAAGCACATTAAAGGTTAAATTTAATTTAGTTGATATTTTCTGCCAATGTAAATTAAACAATTAAAATATAAAATATAAACCTTCTTTTGTTTGCTTTAGTTTTTCCTGTCATAACGAGCCGTGTACTTGTTGCTATGGAGCATGCGTCAGGGTTACGAACACGCTGGCCTTGACTTTTGGTTGAGCTCCATCTGTTGTCATGCCCCCGGCACGCCGATAATCGTTGTGGGAACGCAGTGTGACCTGGTAGGTAGCCTGTTACCACCTACTGCATGCTTCTGCTGCCAATGAGATTATATGTTTGCTGGCATTGATTTGTGTCTCTGTCTGTCTTTAAAGGGACTATGTCATCAGAAAGGGCCTCAAGGCGGCAACTTCTAACAAATCTGAAATTAAGATATTAATACTGGCATATAATAATGGTTAAAACAGGGTATATATAATGGGGAAAAAGTGAATGCATTCTGAGATAAAAATCATTTTATAATATGGGTCATGTTTGTTTGGCACTTTTCATGTTACATTTTGAGTATTTTGTATAACCATAGTTTACACGCAATTCCTTACAAAGCAGTATAGCGCAGTTGGTTAAAGCGTTGTCTACTGCCATTTATTCGTATGGCTCCTAAGTCGTAAGTTCAATATCTGCTTGGGGTTTTATTTTTATGCCCCCGGCATCTGGATGCAGGAGGCATATAGTGATCGTCCTGTCCGTCCGTCCTTCCGTCCGTGACAAGGTTAAGTAGATTTTACCGTTTCGTCTAGCACCAACATCGCTTACTACATCACTTTGATACTTACACAGTTGTTGCCTATGACCATTGCCTATCCACCCATATCACCCAACCCAGGCCTCATGCTGCCATTTGCCAAATTAGCCAATGGCTACACATTTCAATATTTGGCTAAAGAAATTTCCATTTGGCTACATCTTTTTCTTCATAAAACCCTATAAAATGCCTCGAATGAGTAGAAATTCAATGTGAAATGGTAAATTTGGCTAAAGAAAATTTTAAGCCAGGGTGAGCCCCGCAACCTTACTTTGACCTTGACCTTGACCTAATTTCACTAAGAATAATTCAAAAGTGCCATTTCTTGGGCAACTAGATTTTACCGTTTCGTGTAGCACCAACACCGCTTACTACAACACTTAGATATTTACACAGTTGTTCCTTATGATCATTCCGAGTCCACCCACATCACCCAACCTTACTTTGACCTTGACCTTGACCTAAGTTCACTAAGAATAATTCAGATTTTTTACCGTTTCGTCTAGCACCAACACCGCTTGCTACAACACTTGAATACTTACACAGTTGCTGCTTATGACCATCCCCAATCCACCCATATCACCCAACTTTACTTTGACCTTGTCCTTTAACTAATTTGGACTTATAATAATTCAAAAGGGCCATTTCTTGGTTAACCAGATTTTACTGTTTCGTCTAGCACCAACACCGCTTACTACAACACTTGGATATTTACACCGTTTTTACTTATGACCGTTCCCAATCCACCCATATCATCCAATCTCACTTTGACCTTGACCTTGACCTAATTTGGACTAAGAAATGGGCTACCCAGCACCAACCAGGGGCATGTATGTTTATCAAATGCAGAATCTTGTTAATTGTTTTTATCAAATATCTCATTGTGTATTATATTATTAATTTTTTATTTATTGCACATATCTTTGTATATCGCATTTCTATCATATAATATTATTTGTATTGCAATATGAAGCCAATTTTTTGTTGACATTGTCCCTTTAAGCAACTTTAAGCAAAATGTTGTGAAAGGATTTTATGAAGGTTGAAAATGGGCATGTGATAAAAATGATGATTGTCTGAATTTAGAAATTTTTAAAGCAATATTTGTATTGGGAGACTTGCGCTCTCCAAGTTAATATATCCGTCTATTGCCTATGGGTTGATATACTTATCATCATAGGAACACTGTTGGGTAATTAGTTTTTGGTGTGTACCACACCAAGTCATTACGCATTTCATTCTAATAGTGATTTTGTTTTTGTACAATACTATTGAATTATGTTGTGAAACAAATATTTTACTTGTTTGATTACTAAATATTTTAGAGATTTAACATTAATTTTGTTCCTGTGTTACATATTTGTTTCATGTTTGATTCCATAGATTCCAAAGGCAGAAATCCCAGAGAAGGAGCTTCTGGAGCGATATCCGCAAATTGCAAGTATTCATCGTGTCAGCTCCGTAACAGGAACAGTATGTGTTGTTAGCTTGCTACTGTGAATTTGTACCTGTTGTAGTTTGGGGATTTCACTAAGTCCTTTATGGCTTATATTCCCCCTCTTCTTCTTCTTTTACTCTGTTCGCCGGTCCGGTCTGATATTAGGTAGTAATTTTTATGCCCCCCGAAGGAGGGCATATAGTAGTCACACCGTCCGTCTGTGGGTGGGTGGTTGGGTTTTGGGTGAGTGGGTGGGTTTCCGTCCGTCCAGACTTCGTTTCCGCTCTGTTACTTTTTTAATGCCTGGATGGGTTTTAATATAACTTCAGATTATTATTCCCCATGACTAGACGATGTGGCGCGTACAACTCCCATACTCGTCGGTCAAAGGTCAAGGTCACATTTCAAGGTCAAAGGTCATGAATTTTCGTTTCCGCTCCATAACTTCTAAATGCCAGGATGGATTTTAATATAACTTCAAATTATTATTCCCCATGACCAGGCGACAACTCCCATGCTCGTCGGTCAAAGGTCAAGATCACAATTTAAGGTCAAAGGTCATGGATTTATGTTTCCGCTCTTTAACTTCTTAACGCCTGGAAGGATTTTAATATAACTTCAGATTATTATTCCCCATGACCAGACAATGTGCCGCGTTCCACTCCCATGATGGCTGGTTAAAGGTCAAGGTCACAATTCAAGGTCAAAGATTAATTATTTTTGTATCCACTTCATAACTTCTAAACGTCTGGTGGGATTTTACTTCAGATTATTATTCTCTATGACCAGACAATGTGTCACATACAACTCCCATGTTTGTCTGTCAAAGGTCATGCTCACAATTCAAGGTCAAAGGCCAAGGATTTCTGTTTCTCCACCATAAATTCTAAACGTTTGGAAGGATTTTAATATTACTTCAGGTTATTATTTCCCATGACCAGGCGATGTGTTGTGTACAACTCCCATGGTCCTCAGTCAAAGGTCATGGTCAAAATTCAAGGTCAAATGTCAAGGAATGTTCGTTCTGCTCTATAACTTCCAAAAGCCTTGAAGTATTTTAATATTATTTCAGATTATTTTTTCCTATGACCAGATGATGTGTCACATACCACAACATTCTCCTCGGTCAAGGTCTTTGGGTCCAAGGTTACACTTAAAAGGTCAAATATTAGAATGAACTTTTGTAGGAAGCATAATTTTTGCCAACATGTAAGGAGTGTAATAACTTGGTGGGAATGAAGATCATTATGAGGCAGTGTGTCACAACATCAAACAACTGTGTTGCTGAAATCTCAAGATATTTGTCCAGGGCATAATATTTTGCTCTGACATTGTATTGCCTTCCTCTGACAAGCATATGCTTCGGGGGCATATGTCACATCCTGTGACAAGCCTTGTCTTTATGAATTTATGTTTGTGATTGGAAATGTGAATTTGAGTTAAATATTTGTACCTATGCCATTATTCGAAAACCATAGATTGCCAGCATATAATTAAAAATACATTTTCTAAATCAAATTCAGTTCAAGTTAAGTTATAAATATTATAAGTTGAATTTTGATACAGAACCGTTGTGTTCTAAACCTGAATCAACTCAAGTTCTGAATAAAAAAGCATGCAGTTTTAACTTTTGTGCCGTTACATAAAGAATAACTATTGATTGTTCATCACAGTGATGCATATAATTTACAATAATTATTGTACAGGGAGTTCCTGAGCTACAGATGAGCCTATTGGATATAACGCTTCAGCAAGGCTACATGGGCGAGAAGATA
Source organism: Congeria kusceri (assembly GCA_027627225.1). Classification (NCBI taxonomy): domain Eukaryota; kingdom Metazoa; phylum Mollusca; class Bivalvia; order Myida; family Dreissenidae; genus Congeria; species Congeria kusceri. The sequence continues at coordinate 32,951,527 of CM051040.1, read as the reverse complement.
CCGAAAGTGTGGTTGAACTTCGAAAAGCGTATCTTGGGCGAGCGAATGAAAAAGCATAACTACCTCAAGTGGGGAGTTATCCGTCAATTTGCCATGGATCAAGGAATCTTCGATGAGAGGGATGTAAAGATGGCCGTCCATCTTCTGCACGACCTCGGAACCATTCAGTACTTCGACAATGATGTTTTTTGCCAACTTTTCATAATAGAATGTTTTTGTTCTACACAGTGACAAACCCTGGGTGTGGGCCCGCTATGACCCAGAATAGCTTAATGTTGTAATATTATATTATTGTTTAGCAAAACCACGGCCGGTTCCTACACAGTGATATACCCACGGTGTGGGCCGACTATGACCCAGAGCTGCATCAATGGCTGCTTCGCCTCACGGAGGACTTCGACCTTACCTTCCCTCTGCCATCGGAACCCGTCAACATAGTACCGTGCCTGTTGCCAGGGGAACAGCCTGATGACGTAAGTAAATTTAAAGGGACTTGTTCATGTATTTTCGTGTTTTTGAAAACTGTCATTAAATGTCTTTAAATGCAAAAAACTAAATAAAGCTGGATTAATGTAAAACAAATTTTATTTAAAGAAAAAGAAGTAAATTTAATAATTTGCCTTTTTCAGGGACTCGAAACCCAGACCATCCTGATAAAAAATCTCAAGCGCTAACCACTTGGCCATTCGGACTTACACCTCGGTGTAAGTGTATTTTTTAACGTAAGTGATACATTTGTTTTTGAAAATACAGATGAAAGCGTTATAAACACTTTATAATATTATCCATTTCGAATGATAATTATCCATAAACGAAACATTATTTCCAATATATTTCTTAGTCATGAGTGTTGTTTCGCTTGTTTGTATATGATGATTCATTTCTTTTTGGAATCTATGACAACATTTTAGAAAATTGTCAATTTGCCAATCTGTGAACAGATCCTTTCAATGCTATGTCAACTGTTAATCATTGTGTACATTGTTTCAACTTGTAATAGAAACCATGAACAGGAAGCAATAGTTGAACTTGTAATAGAAACCATGAACAAGAAGCAATAGTTTTACATTATCGGCACCATATAGGTTCATATTTGTTAAGCTTCCAATGAAAATCGTGTGCTTAATGCGAACAGATTAAACCATACATTGTATTTGAAAGTCACCAATTCAAAACATTGAACAGTGTTTCTTTGTAGGTCAAAGTGCAGGTCACCAGAGCTAAAAATCTATTTAAAAAGTGAAACATTAAAAAATATCCTGAAACTTCAAGTCTCAGAGCTTTCATATTTGATATGTGACATCCTCAAGAGGTTCTCTATAAAATGTGTTCAAATTATTCCCCTGGGGTAAAAAGTGGCCAAGCCCTGTGGCTAGCATGGTCTTATATCGCAAGTCGACTTAAAAAATATTCACCTCTAAAACCACAGGGCCCAGAGGTTTCGTATTTGGTATGTAACATTATATAGTGGTCTTCTACAAAGATTGTTCTAATTTTGCCCCTGCAGTCAAACATGGCCCCCCTGGGGGTCACATGGTTGATATAGACCTAAATAGCAAAATGACTTTAAAAATCTTCTCTGAAACCACAAGGCCCAGAGGTTTCATAATAGGTATGTAACATTGTATAGGTGTCTTCTCGAGGCTTGTTCAAATTAAATTAAAAAGTGGCCACAGCATGGGGGTCACTGGTTTATATAGACCTAAACAATCTTATCCTGAAACTGCAATGTCCAGATCTTTATACTCAGGTGAGCACGTCTTAGGATTTCATATCTTACAGGTCCGATGGGAGAACGTTGGCAAGAAAGAACGTGTTCGTGAAACAAAGATGGTCTACCGATTTACTTACCTGCCATCGGGTCTTTTCAATCGGGCTCAGGTCGGTGAAACTTGTTTTGGCTAATGTTCATGCTATCGTTAGTTTCACTCATGTAGTGTCAAAACATTGATTGGAAGATATTCAAGACTTTGACTGGTTTCGTTGTTCTGTAAATTGCAAAATAACATCTTGTATAATGAAAAAACTGTTCGCAATCTTTCATCATATTTTCCCTGTATATTTTTGCTGACATAACAGCACACTGAATTTCTATTGAACTATTGTTTGTTTCCCCACTATGTTTTCCTTGTAATTTCTTGGAATTATTGTTCATCTCATCATTACGTTTTTGTTGACTGAATTTCATTTGTGACGCTTTTGCTTACATTGCTTACGTAAGTTAATAAAATTGATCTTTATTAAATTAAATTGTGTACAGGTGAGATTGTTCCAACTCTCTGACGGTGAGAAAGTGTGGAAAAAGGGATCGCTGTTAACGAAGAACAATAACGAAGAACAAGCACTCCGCATTGATAAAGCAGACGTAAGTTTGGATTTCACAATGTACATTGATACTGTTTTTTGGTTTACCCAGACATTTACCCAGTTTGCCTTAGGCTCTGTCGAGTTTTGCCGAATTGTAACTTGCCATATCTCGCCTGTTGTCTTGTAGATCTTGTTGTTCTATGTTGCATTGATGTCTTATGTCTTCTTATGTCCCCACAGCTCGCCAAGTAGCAGCGAGAATTTTAAACTGTTTAAAATTCTTGCACTTCTGGGTGATATTTTTCTCGTACACGTGTCAAAGACTCGTCGAAGGTATCTCACGCAATCTCGAACACATTCCGTAAATAAGTCTTCTCTTGTTGTAGCGTTTCGCCATATATTAGAGTTTGGGAGACTTGCCTAGGACATTTACTGGTGCAAATGTCTTCACAAGTTGTACATACTGGTCCACACTCGTACATTCTCGAAGACAAGTCTTTGATTGTCGAAAAGATATCATATGCATATCGTAGTCATATGTTGAAGAAAACTCGAACAAATGTCTTGAAACAATTCAGCGACCAACTTATCTACTTTGCGGCGAGTTATAGGTCGCCAGAACTCGTACATAACTCGAAGCTGATATTCGCCACAGTGTGACAGGGCCTTTAGCATCTAATAATACTTCACAATAAGTTCATTCTGGAAAAAGAATGGGGGCTTGGTGACTTGTTTTATGTATATTTGAAGCGCGTCGTGGGAAAACCAGACTAAGTGCATGTGCGTAAAGTGTCGTCCCGGATTAGCCTGTGCAGTCCGCACAGGCTAATCCAGGACGGCACTTCCGCTTTTGTGGTATTTTCTGTTTCAATGAAGTCTCTTCTAAACATAAATCCACGGTAGGCGGAAAGTGCCGTCCTGGATTAGCCTGTGCGGACTGCACAGGCAAATCCAGGACGACACTTAACGCACCTGCATTAAGTCCGGTTTTCCCACGAAGCGCCTCATTTAATCTTTGACCAATCGCATGACGTTATTTTGGTGATATGACGTCGTCAACATAAAATGACGTCACGTCAGTACGCAACTATGAGAAGTTACCAACTTATTTTGGTAACATTTGAAGGGTTTTATTTCGTTTAAAAGCATGTAAAATAAAAAAATTCGGACACTCGTTGTCATTTCATACCATATTTTATAAAACTCGTCCAGGAAATTCGTTAGTAGGCTAGCCAAAGGCTCGCTTACTAACAAAATTCCTGAACTCGTTTAATAAATTATGGTATGAAATGACAACTCGTGTCAGATCCTATATTTCAGCGGCGTAGCTTCCTTCAGGCCATATTGGCCGCGGCCTACACATTTTTTTTTCTAAACATTTGAAGAAAAAAACAACAATAACACAAAAACATGCCAGATATTCAATAAAAAGCTACGGTTCCGGGCTTTGGGGGCGGGTAAGTGTCTCTTACATACCTCTGACAGATTAGAGCGCTGAAAATGATAATGTTTACAATCATTCGTGTCTTGAAATCTACATGCGCACCAATGTTAAAACATAGGTTTTCAGTGAACCGAAGTAAATATACCAGGTTTGTTCATCAAATCGATCCAAGTTTATGCAGATAGTGTTGTGTTATTTGTCCCAATTTAGGTTGTTCATGATAATATATCAAAATGTTGTGATGCTACCAAATATTAACCCAAAATCACCCCCAACACCTACCGAAAAAAATGCCGGGTCAATCCACTCCCTCATACACCTCAGACAACTTAAGAAGTGGCCTACACATATTAATAAGGGACCAAGCTGCACCCCTGCGTTTATCACTATACATTTTAGACTGAGTACATGTATCAGGGGCGTAGCTTCCTTTAGGCACTATAGGCACGTGCTTATATATTTTTTCCAGACAGAAAAAATTAAAATATGCCAAAAATGCATTAAAAACAAGAGGGAGGATGGGGGTGGGGATCTTTCTCGGCTGTGTTGATACTTCATTGTTAATGAGTCGAATACGTCAATATGAAACAAATTTCATGAAACACACGCTTATTTTACAATTATTTTGTAGAATCGGGTTTTAGCTGAAGTTAGTTGCTTGTAGCCACATACGAGCATAAACTCTCCTTGCCCAAATTATCGCGTACAGCGTCATTTTATAGATTCCGCCTATTGTGCCTATACATTTTTTGAACCACAAGCTACGCCCCTGTGTATACATTTAAATCGAGCACTGCATAATAATTTATTGACGTCATAACTGTACACCGTGTATTTAATTTAAATTTGACATCTCTACCAAGATGTAGCGAAGTGTCATGCATTATGCATCGTGAAACGTGTTATACCTTATGACAAATGAGACGTTTTAGACGAATTCTTTGTACAAGCAAAAACAAAACTCCATTACTTAGCTCAGAGCTTTGTTCGCGGAGGAGTTGTTGAAATGTAGAGGCATGCTGATATAAGCCGTGTCAACAAAATCTGGGATTTCAACATTTTCCATTTCTTAAATATTGTTGAGCTGGTTTATATTTTTTGTTGCTAATGCTTGTTTTTACAGTTGATGTATGGTCCACCTACGTTGAAGTAACATTTTGCATTCTAACTATTTATTCAACTGAACGTCAAATCAATTACATTCTAAAGTCCCATAAGGTGTTTCAGGGTCCGTTAAGACTTTTGAAATTTAATTTAGATTTGACATATGTCTAAACTATTGTGTTTGTTCCATAAGGAACTTTCAACAGATAAAAGGAAATTTGAGAATATAAGTTTCATGTCGAGGACTGAAAACCAGAAGGCACCAACTGCCATTGAAATCAGTAGCGGTTAGTACCTTAGGCCATACCTATTGAAATCAGTAGCGGTTAGTACCTTAGGCCATACCTATTGAAATCCGTAGCGGTTAGTACCTTAGGCCATACCTATTGAAATCAGTAGCGGTTAGTACCTTAGGCCATACCTATTGAAATCAGTAGTGGTTAGTACCTTAGGCCATACCAATTTGATTCTATCATTAGCGTCCTCGGGCTGGTAGGTTTTCGGACGCCTGAACGAAAAAAAAAATAACAAAATTTGACAATGTAAAAAAATGAGTTGAAAAGCATATACAAATATGGAAAGAAAAAGAAAAAAATGTGTTTGTACTAATATTTGTAAAACATAGCATGCAAGTAGTCAATTGACACAGTCAAATTACTGTATTACAGTAGGTTCCCAATATAAATATGATCTATAACATTTTTGCAAGTAAACATTTGCTATAGCTTGGACCACTGCCATGAATTCATTGTGAAAGAAATATGTTTTTTTTCTCGAGTTGTTGTTTGTTTTTTCCTGCCTAGTTGGTAGGTTTCAAAAAATCATGGGGACGCTAAACATAGAATCAACTTTTATGGCCTTATTTTTTCAACCCTCAATTCCGAATCACTGGTAGTTCCGGCTCACTTTAAGATTAAATGTTTGTTCTGTTTTGTTGGGGTTTTTCGCCGTTTTCAACAGTATTTTAGTCATATCACGGCGGTCAGATAACCTACTCACACTTTTCCTGGGCAAGCTTAGCCGATCTAAGCGGTTTACCAGTACCAAGTGCATATACCTATGCCAGTAACTGACAACTGCCCTACTTGAATCAGAGGTAGGGGGAGAATGGCCGTAGAAATAATTTCATGACCAATCCTAACACAAGTTATGTGGCCGGGCTGGGGTTCGGACTCACGATCCCCGGATTGACAGTCTAGCGCTCTACCAACTGAGCTAGCCGGACCCGGATTTTTAAGATTAAAGTGTGTATGTACGATCTAACAACATTTATAGCGGCATAAATACGAGTAACATAATAAAGTTGATTAACAAATATTTATATTTAAAATGGAATAAAAGTTAAGAACACACATTGCTTTTAAATGCACAATAAGCTAGTTTTTAATAGCCAAATAATTTTCGTCTGTACGAGCGGAAACTCAAATACATTTATATACGTTGACTTGACAGTTGGTTTAGGTTACACAACACTAATAAACGATGCAAAAATAGACACTAGTACTTGTTGATTTAGTTCATATTGAAGTGTTTCCTTCGTTCTTTTTACGTTCTTCTGTTTGCTTTGTTTTTATTGTCACTTTTATCTGCTTATTTTGAAAACTGATATGAAAGATCGTACATACACACTTTAATGGTTCTGAAAATAATTGCAACCTTCCCATTTAGATTTGTATTAACTTGTGTTTGAACACCAATACCATTGCAGTAAATCTCCAAAGTTTCAACTCTGTAGGCTGAGCACTGAACCAAAGTGGGGTATTATGAGTAATACATGTTGAAAAATCTACCTGAACACCGATTGCAGAAACTAGGTTTATTCATCGCGATAAAACATCGAAAATGTCCGGTGAATGGGCACATTTATGGTATCAATTGGAAAATAAATGTTTATTCTGTGTAATTCATACATAAGAAACACATGCTTTTCAAGTTACTGCAGAAAACAACGGTTATATTAACACATGTGTATTGGTGTGTTCCGGGTCACTTGAACGGACATTATTGTTTTATGGGGATATGTCAAGCAATTTCTTGTGTATATGCTTTATGGAATATTTAGGTTTACGTTATTGAAAGTGAATTTAAAATGAAGAGAGCGGTTTTGTCTTTAGTGACCCGGAACTACCCAATTGATAGTAAACAAATCTAGGAATGATATATGGCTTTATGATGTGTACGTCGTTCGTACTTTCATAAATACGGTGCTCCTCATTATTTAGAGTGCTCTTCTTATATGTAAATGACTGTAATTTGTTTGCAGGTTAGAAAACAGTAAATCAAGACCATATAGCCATTGTAAAACAGAACAATCCCCTGGCGTCGTTCGCCACTTCATTGTATTTCAGATGTATTCAATTCCTTGCGTTGTTATGTTTACCTTTTCAGTTATCTCTTTTTTTTCTTTAACCCTCAATATATATATGACTAGACCAATAATGCAATAATATTTGACTAGACTAATACACGTTTTAGAAAACTCGTGGTGGCAGTGGTTACTGTAAACCGCAAAGGGGAAGTAACCGCTGCAAGCAGTACGTTTGGCAAAAAAGTGACGGTGAAGTATCTATGTAACTGTACACTTGTCTGCCTATGTATGCTAAGTACGGAAGCCCCTTTGTACCACTAAAAGCAAAGTACTCAAATTTTCTCATAAAATGAAAACGTTCTCACAATTCAAACATCTATAACTTACTGCAAAGCAGGATAAAGTAGTAGATACACTTAGATTATTTAGAGAAACATCTAAAGTGCGCGTTCTAAAAATGCAAACAAAGAAGCATACTCTAAAACGAAAATAAAACACGTAATACGCAAGAGTTTTTATATATAGCATGCTAAGTTGGAATTGTTACATCCGCGTTCAAAAATCATTCAGAAGTCAACGGTCCTAGCAGGCTTTTAGAACAGAGTAAAACTTCTCTTATTCTTAAACTAAGCAAAAACAAAACAAACAACAAATCAACAACAATTCGCGCTATGGCTTACCGTTGTGTGGTACAATATTTTTGAGAGATCATCCCAGAAAAGGCGTTGAAGTATTTGGTCATGTTGCGTTGTGAGTTTGACAACATTTACCGGTCAAGTGCGAACTTCGAAAACAAGTTTTTCGTGATTGCTCAGCGCTGCTTACGCGCTGACAGTTTACATTGCTCAGTGCCTAACGTAACGAAACGCTTTAACGTTCAAATGTCAAGATGCAACGGAAGCGCCGTCACGTGCCTACCTTTTAGGATAGGGTCTGTTAATTTGTAATTTCTCAGATACGCCGATCAGATTTTTAATAGAAAATGGAACGAATTTTAGTGAATATATATAAAAGATTAAAAATCGATTATTTCCACAGATGCCGTTTTCTTGATTCCTTATGGATATTAAATGATAGTTTCAACCCTCAGTTGTAATGTAAATGATAGTTTTGACCTTCAGTTGTAATGTAAATGATAGTTTCAACCCACAGTTGTAATGTAAATGATAGTTTCAACCCACAGTTGCAATGTAAATGATAGATGATAGTTTCAACCCACAGTTGGAATGTACATGATAGTTTCAACCCACAGTTGGAATGCAAATGACAGTTTCAACCCACAGTTGTAATGTAAATGATAGTTTCAACCCACAGTTGTAATGTAAATGATAGTTTCAACCCACAGTTGTAATGTAAATGATAGTTTCAACCCACAGTTGTTATGTAAATGATAGTTTCAACCCTCAGTTGTAATGTAAATGAGAGTTTCAACCCTCAGTTGTAATGTAAATATTAGTTCCAACCCACAGTTGGAATGTAAATGATAGTTTCAACCCACAGTTGGAATGTAAATGATAGTTTCAACCCACAGTTGAAATGTAAATGATAGTTTCAACCCACAGTTGTAATGCACATGATAGTTTCAACCCTCAGTTGTAATGTAAATGATAGTTTCAACCCACAGTTGTAATGTCAATGATATTTTCAACCCTCAATTCTAATGTAAATGACAGTTTCAACCCACAGTTGTAATGTAAATGATAGTTTCAACCCTCAGTTGTAATGTAAATGATAGTTTCAACCCATAGTCGTAATGCAAATGAGAGTTTCAACCCACAATTGTAATGTAAATGATAGCTTCGACCCACAGTTGTTATATAAATGATAGTTTCAACCCACAGAGAAAAATATATTAATTTAATGTTAATCATGCTGAATTTACATGCATGTTTACAAAACAAATGTTGAATTGAATTAGTATTGTTATTGTGATGTTGATTATGAAAAAGGTGTGTTTTTATAATAGATTTTGTTCTTTATTTTATTACTTCCTCCAACTATGAACTATGACAATCTTTCCAAATATAGCCGAGAAACTGAAAATAAAATATCTCTGGCCATACAGCAATACCAGAACAAACAAGACTGTTCTGGTAAAAGACTGAGATCATCAACGTTTAAAAAAGATGTCGGGAAAGATCTGGAACAAAACAAGATTGTCGCCCCTTTTTCTTTTTTTTTTAGCAAGCACATCAACGCTCTGAATTAAAATTGACGTGAACACGTGTAAACTCGTAGTGTACAGTTATTTCATAATGTGTATTTGGAAGTTTATGAGGTCCTTCCGCGCCGAAGCTGCATTATGTGGGGGCCTGGGGTGTGCCCCAGCGATGCTGGCTTATTATAGAGACACGTCGAAAGTTAGGACGAATTTTGAATATAAGCTGCAATTTCAGCTATCTATTTTTTTTACTGAACTATATGTTTAATTTTGGTGCAGTCTCCAGAGTACCCGGATGATACCCCACCAGTCCGGTAAGCTGACCACCAAACAACCAGTTATACATTTAAGAACCAGTGCTATTATCGCATTATTTCAGAATGTTTTTAAATACAGAGCAATGGATATGCTTTCCAGTGTTCAAAAATGCCAATTGAAAATAGCTGTTTGGTTTATAAATCATACAACAGGCCATCCACTGCTTCGACGCAAATACGATATTCGTTTGATATGTATATCTTGTACTTAATAACATATATGTAACTTCATAGAACATAACTAACTAAACATTTGCACACTGGATCGTAAAACATATTTTCTTTTAATGAATTAACAACAGGTTAATTCTTATTGGTCATATGCGCATGTAACTTTAAAGTTCCGCGTTGTTGTCCCATGTTACATACCACAGGACATGTGCAATTATTAATTATGAGTAATCTGGAATTCTGACTTCACCTACACTTGTACACGCCCCCTGGTTTCATTAAAGCACGATGTTTTAATTATGATCTTCACCAAAAGGACGCCAGTTACAACGCGTGCTTTTCATATCCTAAAAGCGTCTGATGTTAGACATCAGAGCGGATTCATAACAAAACATTTGTAACATTTGAAATCCACACATGCTGCTACGGTTGATTCATACGTGGACATATATACACGTATTTATTTACGGATCTCTTTTCTATGTTAAATGCTGAGCTATATAATACTATTCGCCCCTACAAAACAGTGCTTAAAAGACTAATACTATCAAATTCGTATTGGTCATCAACCAAACGTTTATGGTTGTTGTACAGTGTTTATATTCCCCTTCAATTGCATATCAAGACATTTAGACTAAAATAACTTTCATTTTATGTTTTGATGTATGAAAGGCTTCCTATAAATGTAGTCCTCTTTAAACGCATAGAAATGTTCGTGTATATGAACATTACACACAACAGCTTCAACTTGCATTAGCTCTTATGATGGATTAAATAATTGTTAGAGAAGAGCAAAAATGCAATACTGTGTCTTTAGGCAAAACTGTAATGCCGTTGCTTTAGTCAATTCTGCAATACCGTTTTTAGGCAAAACCTGTAATGCCGTTGCTTTAGTCAACTGACCAGTAGATACTTAGTTGACCAATTATGGGTTTATCTTTCAGTGGTAAAAAGTAGCTCATGGTTGCATAATCGATTTACTTCAAATCCTTCGACAAACAAACTTAGACAAACATAAAGGCGGAGCGACCTAAGTTCGTCTACTGGTTAATTATGCAATACCGTTTTTTCTTTTAGGCAAAACCTGTAATGCCGTTTCTGTAAGTCAATTCTGCAGTACCGTTTATTCAGGCAAAACTATTATGCATTTGCTTTAGTCAATTCTGCAATACCGTGTTTAGGCAAAACCTGTAATGCCGTTGCCTTAGTCAATTCTGCAATACCTTTTCTTTAGTCAAAACCTGCAATGCCGTTGCTTTAGTCAATTCTGCAATACCATTTATTTAGGCAAAACCTGTAACGCCGTTGCTTTAGTCATTCGTGCAGTGTCGTTTCTTTAGGCAAAACCTGTAATACCATTGCCTTAGTCAATTCTGCAATCCCGTTTATTCAGGCAAAACCTGTAATGCCATTGCATTAGTTAATTCTGCAATGCCGTTTATTTAGGCAAAACAGCTATACTGTTTCTTCAGGTAAAACTGCAATACCGTTATGAAACAACAGGAGACAAATATAAACTTTCCTAATTTCAGCCATTTGTTTGAACCGTAACAAATATACGTGTACTCGAATTTCTTTTGTAAAATGACATAATGGACTTGTAAGAATTATACTAACATCATCTGTTGTATTGTTTGTTCGACATTTCCTTCAATTATTCATAGTGAACACGGTTGTTTTCGGTTATTTCAATGGACGTGTTATATATTAAACAATGTAATAAATTTAACGTATTTGTTCTAACACGCAAATGCATTGGGGCCTAATATTAAATCGAACTTGGAATTGTATGTTTTAGTGCAGAGTAAGTTATATTTTAGTCAAAGTTGACAACTTAAGCATCATGATTGCATTAATCATGCACTTAGGGGATTCATAAATAATATGGAGTGTTATCACATCTATAAAATAGGTCGCTACATCACTTTGTTCACAAATGTAATATATTTTCGTGATTGGTAATTATCATATATTTTCGCGACGAGTATTATCACTGAATCAACGGATAGGCAATAAATAAACGTATAAATATTTTAGAACAACACTTACCGGAACCTGATTTTTGTATATTCTGTTTGTCTTTTAAAGGCGCATTGCAAATGATCGACCTTGTCCACGTTATATGCCCTTGCTTGGTTGTTTAACAAATAAAAAACAAGAGGGACATGGTGGCACAAAGTGCTCACCTGAGAACTGGTACAGATGAAGACCATACTGTTGTGACAGGTTTGAACATTAAGGTGTCTGAACAATACGCAGAGGGGGGTGGGATCAATTTTGATTTAAAACATCGGTTAGTGCAATGGCCTAACTAAAGTACGAGTTGGGTAGTGGATGTGCGTTTTTTTTGCTAATGGTTCTCAAATCATTTTTCTCGATATTCTAACCTGACCCTTTTTCATTAAGTCATTGACAATTCTGGAAAATGCAGAAACAGTAGATTTTGGTGTCTTTTTCGCAAACAGTTTTGGAGAACTAGTTGCAATGCTATAATTGTGATGGCTGTGCTATAAGCTAAAGTTTTGCTTTTTCATTGATAATTGTCTGTCCAATGATAATAAATGATGATAATAAAGGCTCTGAAGACATCAATGTTGCATGTACAAATTAACTGCATGCAAGTTTTGCAACTGTTGGAAATAAAATTTTATCAATAAATTTTTATGGCCATGGGCAAACTGTGTAAGTTTGGTCAACATTGAATCAAAAATCATGTGTGCAAGCCATTGATAACTTGTTGATGTTTTTATTCCAAACACAAGGGGCAATAACTCTGGTCTTTCTGGCCCGATAATACTTTTACTCGACTTCACCAGTAGTCTTATGTTCATAGACAAACTGTACACGATTGGTGAAGATTGGATGAAAAATGAAGTCTCTATCCTGAATATTGTCCATTATATATATATATTTTGTTAATAAACAAAGGGCAATAACTCTGGTGTTTGAAACACGATCTGGCCCATTTTTGGCGTCTGCTGAGATCTAATGGTCATACACAAACTGAATGTTTGGTTAAGATTGGAAAAAAAAAGTCAAAATGTTGGGAAATGGTATTTTTGCACTTTTTTTGCATAAAAAAGTGGCAATAACTCTGGTGTTACTGGTGTGATCTGACCCAATAACAATCCCATCCGAGATTTTATGGTCATACAGTAACTGTGCAAGTAAGGACAAGACTGACTAAAAGATGTAGTTTTTATCGCGATCACGGTCCAAATTGTTGACGGCATACGGACGACGGACGACGGATAATCATATTCCATATATGATAAATATACACAAGGTAGTTCACTCGCCATTATCTATCATAACGGAAATTGATTGACTGGCCTAAATTTTAAAAAGTACCGGTCCTAAATTCATGGGCTATGTAGATTTAGGAAATCAAAGATGTAATTATATGCATTGAAACCAGGGGCGGTTCCATGATTTCGGGTTAGGGGGGCGTAAGCTTTTGATCATCCAGTGATCAGCTATCAAAGATATCTAATAAATCATTGCATATCAGTATGTCATGCACCTGTTTTGGCCGTAAATTGCCCTTGTTTTGAGTGCATGTCCACTAAAAAAACGTATTTGACATTCAATGTTATATAATTACACTAGGAACATCTTTAAACATGTAAAAACTGTAGCTGACTAAATTCAAACACATACGCATCGATAATTATTTGTATTCGTCGTTTACCAAAGTGTAATCGTCTCTTTTCGAAGTGATTGTCATTAAATAACTCACACGTTCACATTCATGCTCATTAATTGTCTTCAAATTTGTGATGCACTGTTTTGTTTAATCGAAACGAACTAACGGACAGACAGACGAACATGGTTTTTACACGAAATATTGTGAAAGATACTCGTATGGTTGCGTTGTGAACTAATAAGGCAAGTGATGCCGACTTTATGTCAATTTCGCATTAATATGGTGCCGGAAAAATGAAATTTCCAGGATTTGGAGCCAACGTTGTGTACACCTCTATACCTTATCACGTTATATCTTTCTTATAAATGTATAAAACAATATGAAAATTGGTGTGATTTCTGAGGGACCATTTAACAAAAAGTTTGTCGATTTAGATTTTTGAAAAAAAAACAACACTATTTAAACATGACAGTTGTCATTGATTTGACTTGAATTTAAACTAGAAATCATAATTATTCGAAAAGTATAATTTGCTTTTATGTGGTAACCTGTACAAACGGTGTATTGCATCTGAAATCTTTATATAATACATACATCTATAAAAGAAAACAATATCATTAACAAATAAAGGTATATATACCCATTGTTTATAGTTTATAATATTTGCGGAACTTTTGCGCCGGTACTACGGTAAATCGTAGGGGCTGGCTTGGTCGGGTATGTTTTAATGAAGTTAATGTGTATCTTAGACAAAACTGAGCGAGCGAATTGTTTTATCATATTTATCCAGTTTTTACCGTTTTATGAATGCACATATATACGTATGGTTAAGCAGTTTCAGGGGGGGGGGGCGCCGGGTGCGCCCCACCCCCTGGATCCTCTAGTGAAAACCAGCTAATAATTGGCAATCGACTCCCGTTACGAAAGAAAATGGCGAGTGAGCTACCTTGTGTATTTATATATTTATTGGTTGAACAACCAAGCGCCTATGGTATGCGTTATTTTCACAAATACACTGATAAGAACCCTAAGAAAATGTGCTCATTACCGCTTGTGTTGTGCGACCACAGAATTTAACAGCGATGTTCTCATTACCGCTTGTGTTGTGCGACCATTGGGTTAAAGGGCAATGTGCTCATTACCGCTTGTGTTGTGCGACCATTGAGTTCAACAGCAATGTGCACATTACCGCCCGTGTTGGGCGAATATTGAGTTTAACAGCAATGTGCTCATTACCGCTTGTGTTGTGCGACCATTGAGTTTAACAGCAATGTGCTCATTACCGCTTGTGTTGTGCGACCATTGAATTCAACAGCAATGTGCTTATTACCGCTTGTGTTGTGCGACCATTGGGTTTAACAGCAATGTGCTCATTACCGCTTGTGTTGTGCGACCATTGAGTTCAACAGCAATGTGCTCATTGCCGCTTGTGTTGTGCGACCATTGAGTTTAACAGCAATGTGCTCATTACCGCTTGTGTTGTGCGACCATTGAGTTCAACAGCAATGTGCTCATTACCGCTTGTGTTGTGCGACCATTGAGTTCAACAGCAATGTGCTCATTACCGCTGTGTTGTGCGTCCATTGAGTTTAACAGCAATGTGCTCATTACCGCTTGTGTTGTGCGACCATTGAGTTCAACAGCAATGTGCTCATTACCGCTTGTGTTGTGCGACCATTGAGTTCAACAGCAATGTGCTCATTACCGCTTGTGTTGTGCGACCATTGAGTTTAACAGCAATGTGCTCATTACCGCTTGTGTTGTGCGACCATTGAGTTCAACAGCAATGTGCTCATTACCGCTGTGTTGTGCGTCCATTCAGTTTAACAGCAATGTGCTCATTACCGCTTGTGCTGTGCGACCATTGTGTTAAACAGCAATGTGCTCATTACCGCTTGTGTTGTGCGACCATTGAGTTCAACAGCAATGTGCTCATTACCGCTTGAGTTGTGCGACCATTGAGTTCAACAGCAATGTGTTACAATTTGCCATTATAAAAATGAATAATAAAAAATCTTTTACACAGACTGTAATTCGGACTATAACCAAAAGCTAACCATTTGTTCATTGCCACATTTCCAACATTTCCTTGAAAGTTCATGAAATTCCCATACATCTTGTTTTGCGTCTAGTTGCCGAAGTAACTGTTAAACAGAGCCAAATTAACGCCGGCAAAAACATAGCATCCTTGGTGGAAGTAAAAAATGTGTTTAGCAAGAAATCTGTATATGACACTTTAAAGGGACTTTTAGTTTGACAATCTGTTATTAGGTCCTTGTAAGATGCTTATAATTCTTGACAGGTTTTTATTAAAGTCAAAGACGACGTGAAGAATGAAGAAGTAAACTCGATAACACAAACTGGCAATGTAAATTATTTATAGTAACCCATTCGAACCTCGTTAAAGTAATATATTTTGCCCATTAATGTAAATTCAAAACTTGTAAGGGAGTCATTCCAACAGAATTACAGTTGAAAACCAAAAAATCACAGATAAGTCCTTAATTTAACTTGTGCGCTCACCATTTAAAATAAATATACATTTTCTGTAAGATAGTGTAAACATAAAGTGTTACATGAGCTATGAACTTCAATGAAAAGTAAGCGTACGGTTTAATGCACTTTTAATAGAATATTATAGAATAGAATAGAATCGAATAAAATATAATATAATAGAACAGAACAGAGCAGAACAGAACAGAATAGAATACAGTACAATACAATACAGTACAATACGGTACATTACAGTTCAATACAGTACAGTACAGTACAGTACAGTACAGTACAGTACAGTACAGTACAGTACAGTACAGTACAGTACAGTACAGTACAGTACAGTACAGTACAGTACAGTACAGTACAGTATAGTACACAATTATGTACGAAATCGTAGATGTATAAACAGCGTCATAAAAAAATGAAATTATTAAAGTACTAAATAAACGAAAAGTACTAAATAAGTCAATCAATGATTAAATAAATAAATAAATACGTAAATAAATAAATAAATAAAAATAAGTAAGTAAGTAAGTAAGTAAGTAAGTAAGTAAGTAAGTAAGTAAGTAAGTAAGTAAGTAAGTAAGTAAGTAAGTAAGTAAGTAAGTAAGTAAGTAAGTAAGTAAGTAAGTAAGTAAGTAAGTAAGTAAGTAAGTAAGTAAGTAAGTAAGTAAGTAAGTAAGTAAGTAAATAGATAAATAAATAAATCAATCAATAAATAAATACATAAATAAATAAATAAGTAAACACAGCTAGCGTAATAATATATTTACAATAACAGAAAAGTTCCTTAATATATTGCTTACCTGCAGCAGGCAATCCGAAAACGTAACAATTACGAACTAGCAGCTGTGTTGTACTGTATTAATGAATGAGTATATGTATAACATGTAATTAACGGCAACAACGTGCAAGTGGAGAAATGGCCGTTAACATCGTGACAACTTTGCGACTGACTTTCATAGCACGTGCCATCGCTATAAACGTTTAACTTTTATCACGTGACACAGAAATGCTACAAGTGAGCTAACAGTTGATCTTACAACGAAGTCATTCTGCGTGGTTTTTCTTTAACTGCTGGTTTGAATTTATGATTGTTCACGGCGTATTGTGTTATTTGAACGAACTTAAGAGTTTATATTTTAATAAGCCCAACTATAAATATGCCACTATGACTTTGGTAAAGCGTCGTCATTTTTTGCACGTTTATGTTTGTGTATGGTGTACGGTACGTGCAGTCGATTTTACAGGATGTTGAGTTAGAGGGGCTCGGAAATATTCTGTAACTAAAAAAACTGTAAAAAAAATGCTTTGGTCTCTCTTGCATGTTGGGATAGATATCGGAAAGGTATTATATCGAAGCAAGAGAATAATTTAACGACTATACCGAGGAACGGGGTTGATTATGACAATAATTTGATTGCAGAACACGTCACTGGCAACTAAATGCATGTTTTGAGATATTGTGAGGCTAAAAATTCGAATGCTGGTCAATTTTAGATGGGGTGTATTCCGCTTCCAACACCTCTAAATCCACGTATGCCTTGGGGTGTTCTTTGTTACCACAGCCACGATCGCAAACTCCTCGCAGCGGTTACCTCCCCTATCGGTTAACGGTCACCACTGCCATCACAAGTAAAATCCTTTCAGATCTGGAACGATTACATGTTTGCAACTTTTACTTATTTAATGCAACTCAGTGCATTTTCTACATAATTAGACTTTTTATATATCGTTTGCAGTCAATAATGAAAACACAAAAAGAAAATAACTAATTAAAACCATAAATAATATCTAGAAGATTTAAATCGATCATCATCACGTGGTTTGTTATGACGGCAGGTATTTGATTAGAGCTATGCTCGGAACCAGTCATATCTCTGCGCGGAGGTTGCCACGATCGAGGTTATGTTCTCTGTCGGTGTTGTTTTAGAGGGACTATGTCAACGAAACAATGTCTTCCTGTTGCACTACAAATGATTTAACCAACTGCGCTATTTTGCTTGGTTGTGAATCGTGTGTTAACTATCGTTATACAAAATACTCACAATTCTGACGTCAACCTGAAAATATGAAAAGGGCCAAACAAACACGACCCTTATAATAAATAGATTTTTACCTCAAAATGCGTACACTCCTGTTCCATTACATATAACTTGTTTTAACCGCTATTATATGCCCAAATTAATACCTTAATTTCAGTTTTTTAAACGAATTGCCCCCTTGGGGCATTATTCGATGACATAGTCCCTTTAACGCAATAAAAGTATGAACGGAGTTGTGATTGGTTGGAAATTGGCCACTGAGCAAATGCTGAAATTTTGTTGATAATCCGGATCACCCACTGGATCCAATTATGTTGTATAGGTTGCTTTATTATTGAGAGAAGGAGCAAATTACCAATTAATGCTATAAAACTCATTAGTTGCACAACTCGTGGTGGAATGGCTTGCTTTGACGAAGACTTAGTAAGTAAGTAAGTAAGTAAGTAAGTAAGTAAGTAAGTAAGTAAGTAAGTAAGTAAGTAAGTAAGTAAGCAGGCAAGCAAGCAAGCAAGCAAGGAAGTAAGTAAGTAAGCAAGTAAGCAACAAATAAGCAAGCTATTTGTTTATTATTGTGACATGTGTATAAACAGTGTACATGATCGCTTCATAAAAATAATGAGACAAATAACACCCGATATATGTCACCAAGAGATAAATATAATGAGTAGGTATAATAATATAATGCTTGTTGAGTGTAATTGATGAAGTATTTAGTTTTCTTTCATGTTCTAGTGTATGTGCTAGTGTATTGAAATGGCGAACATTAGAATGCGTTTGTACCGCATTTCGTCGATACTTTTCAGACATATATGACTTACGTAATGTTAACAGTGCACCTATATGCATGCAGGCCCATTTGGCCTTCTGCTTAGCGTGACAAACTTTTGGCCCGGAGGTCCTGTAGGGCTTGGAGGCCCGGCGAGGCATATCCTTTTCCATTGTGTGCTTTTCTTGACATTTGAAATTTGTTTTTAGTCCAAATGCTTGAGTTTTTGAAGTGTAGACATTTTATGACATTTAAAAAAAATATGTAAATATTTGAGTAAGTCCCTTTAACCGATCAAGTCACGTGACTCGTGATAGCTTTAGCAGAGACCATGACAGTTCGCAATAGAAACTGTGTAAGCGGTTCTGACACCAATTTTTAACCCATCTCTACCTCAATGTTGCTCGGTCGTTGTGCCCCAATACGTGACTTGTTGTAATGAATGATTGATTTTTATTTGGCCTCTAATAATTGACCCATTAGTTATTATATCACCATCTATTGTAACTGTCATAAACAGTATGTACGGACGCTTAAACATCTTCGATTACATATGAGGCGTGTAGTGGAAAAACCAGGCTTAATGTGCGTAATGTGCCGTCCCGGATTAGCCTGTGCAGTCCGCCGGGTATATTTGGTTGAATCACCGTGCAATAATTGTGATTCGACCATTCACTTTCGGCAACGGTCATGTCCGCATGTACACCTGACGGTACAGTAGTTGATATACGCATGCTATAACTCACTACCATAGGCAATCTTTTTTTAAATTAGTGAAAATGTGTCTGTAAAAAATATTAATTATGTACATTAGTTATTCAAGGAAAAGAACATGAATGAGCTGCATTTATTTTTCAAAACACATTCAAACAAGGATACAAAATGCATAATATGTGATGAAAATAAGTATTCTTATCGCTTGTCACCAGTTACCAAATTACCTGTTTCCATACAGTAATTGTTTTAACAAAACAACGTTTTTGTGTCGCCTTACTAGGCGACATATAGGTCTTACTTTTGTCGGCGGCGGCGTCGGCGGCGGTGTCGGCTGTGTCAGCGGTGTCGGCGGCGGCGGCGTCCCCTTTCGCTTGTCCGGATCATAACTCTTAGAATATTAAAGCTATCAACATGAAACTTCTTAGGTAGATATGTCTCATTGAGGGGAAGTGCAGTGCACAATAACTGTTACTCTGCACCTCATACTTTTGGAGTTATTGCTCTTTGTTTATTTTCATACTTAATTTTCGTCCGGAGCATAACTCTAAGACTATGAAAGCTATAAACTTGAAACTTCATAGGTAGATAGATCTCACTGAGGAGAAGTACAGTGCACAAAAACCGTTACTCCTCATCACATACTTTTGGAGTTATTACCCTTTGTTTATTTTCATACTTAATTTTTGTCCGGAGCATAACTCTAAGACTATGAAAGCTATCAACTTGAAACTTCATAGGTAGATAGATCTCATTGAGGAGAAGTGCAGTCCACAAGAACCGTTACTCTACACCTCATACTTTTGGAGTTATTGCCCTTTGTAAATTTTCATACTTATTTTTGTGTCGCATTTTTGGTTTTTATAAGTCTTTTCTTTGCAATTAGCCAGAATGCAGCGCTTTTGAAGATTTCAATAAATCTGTTTAAAAAAATGAGCATTAACTTTAAGTGCTTCTTCATTTGGATTCACGTAAGCTATCCGTTGTCAGGCGACACATCCGACTCGCTGAGTTCTAGTTACATTTAGTGGTCATTTTCTTCGCAACATCACACCAACACGACACACGTAGAAAATGTACGTAATTTATTATTACACTATTCATGCCGCAGTCCATACAATATAATTCAATGCATCTTAAATTAGCATTAGTTCTAATGAACGTGAATGCCTCTTATTCAACTAAAACTGTTTCTTATTTAACAAATGCATTTAATAATGTTGATGTTCGAAAACGCTTGGAACGAACAGAATATACACTAATGTACATGCAGATTTACTCCAAATGCATCAATAGCTATCGCAAACAGACACTATACGAAAAAGTTACCAAGACGTTATTGTTTTACCGATTTCAAAGCGTTTTATTTTATTTTGATCGGTAGCATGCCCATTAAAAACGATTTTTTGCAAAGTTTTATTTTATTAACATATTTAAGGACTGCTGCTGTACTGCACTGTGCTACAATTATGTGAACTTTACTGAAGTTTACAGCGGTAAAATACACACCACCTGTCAACGGCATGACTGGGTTATTTTTCTTGCAACGAAACGTTGCCAAGGACTTTGGTAACGTGCTACGTGATGTTGTTAACGCATGTCACACACAACTACAATCAGACAATAACAAGGTAGTAGAGGTTATCCAACAGTTCGTGGACATGTACCTTATTATTTTTATTTACTGTAGCATATGTTTCATATTTTGTCCAAAGATGAATATACTGACCTCAGTTCATGAAGTTCAATGCCATGACTGACAACATTCCAGAGTTATATAGTTGCCATGGTAACACCTGTGCACGCTAAGGACATATCAGTTAATGCAAACTCGTTCAGTGAGGTGTAAAATATAAACTTTGTATTTGCAATTATTTAGTTCTCAATTGATTTCTATATCAATAAATATTATATTGTATTCATTGTAAGACGGTTTCACACTGCAAGCTTTATTTCAAATTGTGACTACGAAGTGGTTTGTATAATAGAACAGCTGTCCCTATTTATGTACTTATTACTTACTTACCGGTATAGCTGGCGATAAGGGATTACTAATTTATTATCAACTTAACTTGTAAGCGTTTGTTCATTCAAAATAATATAATACGTGCATTTTACTTGCCACTTTAACTGACATTTGTAAATGTTCTACGAGTGCAGTTGAATTTAGATATGTACCGAAAGTTTGTTTTATTACATGTTCAGATGAAGTGTAAACTGCTTATTCTTCATTGAAGCCATGCATATAATGTCGAGGGTTGAAACCAAAAGGTACTAACTGCTGTTGATTTCAATGGAAGTTAGTATCTTCTGGATTTAAACCCTCGATATTATGTAACCATTTGTTTAAGAAGGGTGTTTGTGTATACAAGTGTTATGTATGTACATGTTATACAATATCACAAGATGATGGAGAAGAAGTGAAAGGGACGTTACCATTTGAATAATTAAAATAAGTAAATAACTTTGATATAATAAAAACAACTAACGTTATTACATTGCATGTGTATATGCAAAACATAAACACACGTACACAAATCCCATACTTTGTAACATTTATTTACATTTTGCATTATAATTCACGATACAAATTCTTTTTTATATTATGGTATAATCAGTGCTCCAGCTAAGCTTTTGGACTGGGGGTAAATGTACGCTTTCTTCTAGAAATGTAGCAGTAATTGTACACTCTCTCTAGAATGTATGGGGTTAAACGTACACTCTATGCACGATAAGTGGTGGTAAATTAACAAAACATTACAATACATGTAAAAAAAAACGGAGTATTCTTATAATAATATTAATAAGGTAGCAACACCACGAATGCAATAATGTTACAAGTAAGACATCTGAACATTTAAGACTTGTATTGCTAAGTACTGATCAACTGCAAGTCTGACACAATTTCCATCTTTTTCCATCATCCAGTCACTAAAATATGAGGTAATGTACATTATCATGAGAACAATTGTGCGTAAATGTACACACAACGAATATTTTCTCTGCGTATTGGTACGCCAAAAATTTAATTTCTTTTTGCGTATCTTCCACATTTGTGTTAGTAATTTACGCGTATAGGCGTCTTATCTGGGCC
This sequence comes from Congeria kusceri, assembly GCA_027627225.1. Classification (NCBI taxonomy): domain Eukaryota; kingdom Metazoa; phylum Mollusca; class Bivalvia; order Myida; family Dreissenidae; genus Congeria; species Congeria kusceri. Next base: position 32,928,954 of record CM051040.1, on the reverse strand, counting down.
TCTGGGTGTAATGTAATGCTAAATCGATTCTTTCCATACTCAATGATAGGAATTTAAACTTAATTTACTTATTGTAATACGTTTAATTCGTATGTTTATAATATTCGATTTGGAGGGAAATGTAACACTTAAGAGGTATATTGACAATATTGGTTACATTTTCTTTCTTATGGCGACAATAATGATGACTATTTAGTGTTGTGTAGCAATCACTTTTGCACGAAGTGACTCCCGTTTGTCTCATAAACCGAACTCCTGACTAGTAGAAAAGCATACACAGGATCATAAAAGGTCTATTATTAACACTAATCTCAACGAATTCTTGACAGACGTTTCAACATTGTTTAATATACATGATGTTAATCAATTGATGTAAATTATATTTATATTTATTGTACTACCTAGAACATACATGGGAGAACATATACAAATATATAATGTTATCGTGTTCTTTGCCGCGGTTTCGTTCTCTAGGCGACACACAGTAATTGAGTCATGCTGGGAACCAGTAAAATCTCTGAGATTGAAACCGCACACACTGTAAAGTGGTTTGTAATCTATTTGCGTCACATCCGACTCTAGTAACATGGAGGCCGTCGCGGAAGAGCAATGGGTAAGTTTTTTTTTTCGTAAAGTTAACACATCGAATATGATTTGGGAAATGACAACTGTGTTATTAGCAGATGAGATGCATTTTATGCTTTTCTGTGCTCACATTGCTTTAACGGTCGGTTACATTATATATTTCTAATTTATTCAAATTATTTTTTGTTGTTTTGTCAATGCACGCGGTCAATTTGCACGTGCCCCAAATACGTGCCTGATTTTTTTCTAGGAAGTAAAACACATACAAATCTTAGTAATTGCAGTTTATTATTACCTGCATTTAAAACAAGAGTAAATTTTTGTGCTCCTTAGTTCTGAATAAAATTGTAATCAATAATAACATAGAAAAAATACAGTAGACTAGTCTAAATAGATCTAATTATCACACTTGCCTATTAAATCATCGTTTCCTATCAATGTTTTGGCTTACAAATTAATGTATGCGGCAAAATAACATGTGACCGAATTCATGAACATTTTTCTGGAAGTAAACAACAATACACGGTTACACCAGTCTCACCCAAACATGGCTGGACCGCCGGACCTGTCCTATAAAATTTCCTAAGGTCCGGCCAGTCAGTCCAATTTTACAGGATCAATTGTCCGATAAAAAAAAGTTGTCAGTTTGTCTCAGTTTGTTTACACCACTACAAACTGTGGTGTTTTATACACGTATCAAAATAAACCACGAATGTATAGTGATTGAATGGTACATTGATAACAGTTGTATTTTAAACAAATTGATTTCATCACACAAAACGAATTTTGACCAGTTATGTTTATACATGTAGTAATGTCTTCTTGTTAGAAATTGGAAATCAATACCCTGTATTGAGTGAATGGTACACCTGTTACAATATTATAAACTATCTGACAGAATCAATCTGACCTGTAATATTTACAGTAGTGTATTGTTGTAAAATGAACGACCTAATCATGGCAACTACAGCAAATAATCTACTGTTAAACGCCTTCATTAGTGTCACTACGATTATATTTAACTAAGAAATAATGTTCGATTAGTCGTTGATTGTCGGCGTGCGAACGAGAATTTGGAGCTCTGACGTGTGGGATTCTAATCACGAGGGCGTTAGCCACGCACCGAAGCGACAAAGAGTTGTTTATTGGCCGATGAACATTGACAACGCGAAGGTTATTTCGACTCTAATATGACTTGACCAATATTTTTGCAGTTATAATGTGAAATACTTTTTGCTATGCTCCGCTCTGAATCAGCACTACTGTTTGCATAGTTTAACAACGATAATTGTGTTATTTTCTTTAAATAAATCAGCGAGTATCGTGATAGAATAAACGGTTGATGTATAAGTTGTCTACTCTACATGTTTAAATTAGCAATGTGTCAGCTGTCATTTGAACATATCTGCGGAATACATGTATCTCGTGCAAAATGTTTTGAACTCGCTGAATATTTGATAACCATAGCTTTTTATTTCCGATTAACAGTGTTGTCTCTTCAGTAATAAATTTGCTGATTGTACAATGTATGCTAACATGCTTTTTGCGTAGTTTAACAACGATAATTGTGTTCTTTTCTTTAAATAAATCAGCGAGTATCGTGATAGAATAAACGATTGATGTATACATTTTCTACTCTACATGTTTAAATTAGCAATGTGGCAGCTGTCATTTGAACATATCTGCGGAATACATGTATCTCGTGCAAAATGTTTTGAACTCGCTGAATATTTGATAACCATAGTTTTTATCTCCGATTAACAGTGTTGTCTCTCCAGTAATAAATTTGCTGATTGTACAACGTATGATACCATGCAAAGTATGTACGAATCTAATTGCTTCTGTTAGATTATTTACCAACTTATTGTTACGATTACAGGCAACAATGTGATTCCTTTTCCAAAAAATAATGTACAATATAGCGTACAAAGTCTTAACCTATTTATCTCATTGTGCACTATTCAAAATTATTATAATTCTGACGTAGTTATATTAAGTACTGTTTAAGATACTCCATCATGACACCTAATCAATCAATTTATACTCTTCAAATTGTTTATATTAACTATATCATTGATGCGATAAGGATACCTTATATATCCATATTTAGCTCAATTTACATTTTCAAAATGTGCAGTACATACAAATCTAAACTCCATGAATTAGCATAATAATTTAAAAGTACGTTGATGACGTAGACGATTTCAACATTCTGAGCCGCACAGTGACAAATAGAATGCACCATAACTGTCACACATGTTATACTTATTTAACCATTGTTTGTAATTAATATGTATACAATACAGCTATTTCTAACAATTTTCGATGCAAATATTGTTCCAAAGTATATTTTGCATTACCGAATGTGAACGGTGTATGTGTACAAAAACAGTAATATACATGTCCATTTTTTAAATATATGATTGTACCTATGTATCTATGTATAACCGATTTCGCACGCTGTATCTGCACAGCAACCATATACATACATTTATGTATTTTCTCAATCAATAATTCTGGCCACTATGAATGCCATTTATTATTTTTGTGGCACTTGTAAAATATATGAATGACCAGTCCATATCTACAATGACCAACTATATACTACTATACTTTTTTATAACCTTTTTCATTTCAATTGTCTACTTATTTTACTGTCTAAAGGATGGAGGATTGCTACAATGACCAGCTATATACTACTATATTTTTTATAACCTTTCTCATTTCAATTGTTTACTTATTTTACTGTCTAAAGGATGGAGGATTGCTACAATGACCAGCTATATACTACTATACTTTTTATAACCTTTCTCATTTCAGTTGTATACTTATTTCACTGTCTAAAGGATGGAGGATTGCTACAATGACCAGCTATATACTACTATACTTTTTTTATAACCTTTCTCATTTCAGTTGTTTACTTATTTCACTGTCTAAAGGATGGAGGATTGCTACAATGACCAGCTATATACTATTATACTTTTTATAACCTTTCTAATTTCAGTTGTCTACTTATTATACTGTCTAAAGGATGGAGGATTGCTACAATGACCAACTATATACTACTATACGTTTTATAACCTTTCTCATTTCAGTTGTCTACTTATTTTACTGTCTAAAGGATGGAGGATTGCTACAATGACCAACTATATACTACTATACTTTTTATAACCTTTCTCATTTCAGTTGTCTACATATTTTACTGTCTAAAGGATGGAGGATTGCTACAATGACCAACTATATACTACTATACTTTTTTATAACCTTTCTCATTTCAATTGTTTACTTATTTTACTGTCTATAGGATGGAGGATTGCTACAATGACCAGCTATATACTACTATACTTTTTATAACCTTTCTCATTTCAGTTGTCTACTTATTTTACTGTCTAAAGGATGGAGGATTGCTACAATGGCCAGCTGTATACTACTATACTTTTTTATAACCTTTTTCATTTCAATTTCTACTTATTTTACTGTCTAAATGATGGAGGATTGCTACAATGACCAGCTATATACTACTATGCTTTTTTATAACCTTTCTCATTTCAATTGATTTATTATTTTACTGTCTAAAGGATGGAGGATTGCTACAATGACCAGCTATATACAACTATACTTTGTTATAACCTTTCTCATTTCAATTGTTTACTTATTTTACTGTCTAAAGGATGGAGGATTGCTACAATGATCAGCTATATACTACTATACTTTGTTATAACATTTCTCATTTCAATTGTTTACTTATGTTACTGTCTAAAGGATGGAGGATTGCTACAATGATCAGCTATATACTACTATACTTTGTTATAACCTTTCTCATTTCAATTGTTTTCTTATTTTACTGTCTAAAGGATGGAGGATTGCTACAATGACCAACTATATACTACTATACTTTGTTATAACCTTTCTCATTTCAATTGTTTACTTATTTTACTGTCTAAAGGATGGAGGATTGCTACAATGACCAGCTATATACTACTATACTTTGTTATAACCTTTCTCATTTCAATTGTTTACTTATTTTACTGTCAAAAGGATGGAGGATTGCTACAATGACCAGCTATATACTACTATACTTTTTATAACCTTTCTCTTTTTAATTGTCTACTTATTTCACTGTCTAAAGGATGGAGGATTGCTACAATGACCAGCTATATACTACTATACTTTTTTTATAACCTTTCTCATTTCAGTTGTTTACTTATTTCACTGTCTAAAGGATGGAGGATTGCTACAATGACCAGCTATATACTATTATACTTTTTATAACCTTTCTAATTTCAGTTGTCTACTTATTATACTGTCTAAAGGATGGAGGATTGCTACAATGACCAACTATATACTACTATACGTTTTATAACCTTTCTCATTTCAGTTGTCTACATATTTTACTGTCTAAAGGATGGAGGATGGCTACAATGACCAACTATATACTACTATACTTTTTTATAACCTTTCTCATTTCAATTGTTTACTTATTTTACTGTCTATAGGATGGAGGATTGCCACAATGACCAGCTATATACTACTATACTTTTTATAACCTTTCTCATTTCAGTTGTCCACTTATTTTACTGTCTAAAGGATGGAGGATTGCTACAATGGCCAGCTGTATACTACTATACTTTTTTATAACCTTTTTCATTTCAATTTCTACTTATTTTACTGTCTAAATGATGGAGGATTGCTACAATGACCAGCTATATACTACTATGCTTTTTTATAACCTTTCTCATTTCAATTGATTTATTATTTTACTGTCTAAAGGATGGAGGATTGCTACAATGACCAGCTATATACAACTATACTTTGTTATAACCTTTCTCATTTCAATTGTTTACTTATTTTACTGTCTAAAGGATGGAGGATTGCTACAATGATCAGCTATATACTACTATACTTTGTTATAACATTTCTCATTTCAATTGTTTACTTATTTTACTGTCTAAAGGATGGAGGATTGCTACAATGATCAGCTATATACTACTATACTTTGTTATAACCTTTCTCATTTCAATTGTTTTCTTATTTTACTGTCTAAAGGATGGAGGATTGCTACAATGACCAACTATATACTACTATACTTTGTTATAACCTTTCTCATTTCAATTGTTTACTTATTTTACTGTCTAAAGGATGGAGGATTGCTACAATGACCAGCTATATACTACTATACTTTGTTTTAACCTTTCTCATTTCAATTGTTTACTTATTTTACTGTCTAAAGGATGGAGGATTGCTACAATGATCAGCTATATACTACTATACTTTGTTATAACCTTTCTCATTTCAATTGTTTACTTATTTTACTGTCTAAAGGATGGAGGATTGCTACAATGATCAGCTATATACTACTATACTTTGTTATAACCTTTCTCATTTCAATTGATTTCTTATTTTACTGTCTAAAGGATGGAGGATTGCTACAATGACCAGCTATATACTACTATACTTTGATATAACCTTTCTCATTTCAATTGTTTACTTATTTTACTGTCTAAAGGATGGAGGATTGCTACAATGACTAGCTATATACTACTATACTTTTTTTATAACCTTTCTCATTTCAATTGTTTACTTATTTTACTGTCTAAAGGATGGAGGATTGCTACAATGACCAGCTATATACTACTATACATTTTTATAACCTTTCTCTTTTCAATTGTTTACATATTTTACTATCTAAAGGCTTGAGGATTGCTACAAAGACCAGCTATATACTACTATACTTTTTTATAACCTTTCTCATTTCAGTTGTTTAGTTATTTTGCTGTCTAAAGGATGGAGTATTGCTACAATGACCAACTATATACTACTATACTTTTTTATAACCTTTCTCATTTCAATTGTTTACTTATTTTACTGTCTATAGGATGGAGGATTACTACAATGACCAGCTATATACTACTATACCTTTTATAACCTTTCTCATTTCCGTTGTCTACTTATTTTACTGTCTAAAGGATGGAGGATTGCTACAATGGCCAGCTGTATTCTACTATACTTTTTTATGACCTTTTTCATTTCAGTTGTCTACTTATTTTACTGTCTAAAGGATGGAGGATTGCTACAATGACCAGCTATATACTACTATGCATTTTTATAACATTTCTCATTTCAATTGATTTCTTATTTTACTGTCTAAAGGATGGAGGATTGCTACAATGACCAGCTATATACAACTATATTTTGTTATAACCTTTCTCATTTCAATTGTTTACTTATTTTGCTGTCTGAAGGATGGAGGATTGCTACAATGATCAGCTATATACTACTATACTTTGTTATAACCTTTCTCATTTCAATTGTTTACTTATTTTACTGTATAAAGGATGGAGGATTGCCACAATGACCAGCTATATACTATTATACTTTTTTTATAACCTTTCTCATTTCAGTTGTCTACTTATTTTACTGTCTAAAGGATGGAGGATTGCTACAATGATCAGCTATATACTACTATACTTTGTTATAACCTTTTTCATTTCAATTGTTTACTTATTTTACTGTCTAAAGGATGGAGGATTGCTACAATGACCAGCTATATACTACTATACTTTGTTATAACCTTTCTCATTTCAATTGTTTACTTATTTTACTGTCTAAAGGATGGAGGATTGCTACAATGATCAGCTATATACTACTATACATTTTTATAACCTTTCTCATTTCAATTGTTTACTTATTTTACTGTCTAAAGGATGGAGGATTGCTACAATGACCAGCTATATACTATTATACTTTTTTTATAACCTTTCTCATTTCAGTTGTCTACTTATTTTACTGTCTAAAGGATGGAGGATTGCTACAATGATCAGCTATATACTACTATACTTTGTTATAACCTTTTTCATTTCAATTGTTTACTTATTTTACTGTCTAAAGGATGGAGGATTGCTACAATGACCAGCTATATACTACTATACTTTGTTATAACCTTTCTCATTTCAATTGTTTACTTATTTTACTGTCTAAAGGATGGAGGATTGCTACAATGACCAGCTATATACTACTATACATTTTTATAACCTTTCTCATTTCAATTGTTTACATATTTTACTATCTAAAGGCTTGAGGATTGCTACAAAGACCAGCTATATACTACTATACTTTTTTATAACCTTTCTCATTTCAGTTGTTTAGTTATTTTGCTGTCTAAAGGATGGAGGATTGCTACAATGACCAACTATATACTACTATACTTTTTTACAACCTTTCTCATTTCAATTGTTTACTTATTTTACTGTCTATAGGATGGAGGATTGCTACAATGACCAGCTATATACTACTATACCTTTTATAACCTTTCTCATTTCCGTTGTCTACTTATTTTACTGTCTAAAGAATGGAGGATTGCTACAATGGCCAGCTGTATTCTACTATACTTTTTTATAACCTTTTTCATTTCAGTTGTCTACTTATTTTACTGTCTAAAGGATGGAGGATTGCTACATTGACCAGCTATATACTACTATGCTTTTTTATAACATTTCTCATTTCAATTGATTTCTTATTTTACTGTCTAAAGGATGGAGGATTGCTACAATGACCAGCTATATACAACTATACTTTGTTATAACCTTTCTCATTTCAATTGTTTACTTATTTTACTGTCTGAAGGATGGAGGATTGCTACAATGATCAGCTATATACTACTATACTTTGTTATAACCTTTCTCATTTCAATTGTTTACTTATTTTACTGTCTAAAGGATGGAGGATTGCTACAATGACCAGCTATATACTATTATACTTTTTTTATAACCTTTCTCATTTCAGTTGTCTACTTATTTTTCTGTCTAAAGGATGGAGGATTGCTACAATGATCAGCTATATACTACTATACTTTGTTATAACCTTTTTCATTTCAATTGTTTACTTATTTTACTGTCTAAAGGATGGAGGATTGCTACAATGACCAGCTATATACTACTATACTTTGTTATAACCTTTCTCATTTCAATTGTTTATTTATTTTACTGTCTAAAGGATGGAGGATTGCTACAATGATCAGCTATGTACTACTATACTTTGTTATAACCTTTCTCATTTCAATTGTTTACTTATTTTACTGTCTAAAGGATGGAGGATTGCTACAATGACCAACTATATACTACTATACTTTTTTATAACCTTTCTCATTTCAATTGTTTACTTATTTTACTGTCTACAGGATGGAGGATTGCTACAATGATCAGCTATATACTACAATACTTTGTTATAACCTTTCTCATTTCAATTGTTTACTTATTTTACTGTCTAAAGGATGGAGGATTGCTACAATGACCAGCTATATACTACTATACATTGTTATAACCTTTCTCATTTCAATTGTTTACTTATTTTACTGTCTAAAGGATGGAGGATTGCTACAATGATCAGCTATATACTACTATACTTTGTTATAACCTTTCTCATTTCAATTGTTTATTTATTTTACTGTCTAAAGGATGGAGGATTGCTACAATGACCAGCTATATACTACTATACTTTTTTTATAACCTTTCTCATTTCAATTGTTTACTTATTTTACTGTCTAAAGGATGGAGGATTGCTACAATGACCAGCTATATACTACTATACTTTTTTATAACCTTTCTCATTTCAATAGTTTACATATTTTACTGTCTAAAGGCTTGAGGATTGCTACAAAGACCAGCTATATACTACTATACTTTTTTATAACCTTTCTCATTTCAATTGTTTTCTTAATTTACTGTGTAAAGGATGGAAGATTGCTGCAATGACCAGCTGTATACTACTATACTTTTTTATAACCTTTCTCATTTCAGTTCTCTACTTATTTTACTGTCTAAAGGATGGAGGATTGCTACAATGACCAGCTATATACTACTATACTTTGTTATAACCTTTCTCATTTCAGTTGTCTACTTATTTTACCGTCTAAAGGATGGAGGATTGCTACAATGACCAACTATATACTACTATACTTTTTTATAACCTTTCTCATTTCAGTTGTTTACTTATTTTACTGTCTAAAGGATGGAGGATTGCTACAATGACCAACTATATACTACTATACTTTTTTATAACCGTTCTCATTTCAGTTGTTTAGTTATTTTACTGTCTTAAGGATGGAGGATTGCTACAATGACCAGCTATATACTACTATACTTTTTTATAACCTTTCTCATTTCAATTGTTTTCTTATTTTACTCTCTAAAGGATGGAGGATTGCTACAATGACCAACTATATACTACTATACATTTTTTATAACCTTTCTCATTTCAGTTGTCTACTTATTTTACTGTCTAAAGGATGGAGGATTGCTACAATGACCAGCTAAATACTACTATACTTTGTTATAACCTTTCTCATTTCAGTTGTCTACTTATTTTACTGTCTAAAGGATGGAGGATTGCTACAATGACTAACTATATACTACTATACATTTTTTATAACCTTTCTCATTTCAGTTGTCTACTTGTTTTACTGTCTAAAGGATGGAGGATTGCTACAATGACCAACTATATACTACTATACTTTTTTATAACCTTTCTCATTTCAGTTGTTTACTTATTTTACTGTCTAAAGGATGGAGGATTGCTACAATGACCAACTATATACTACTATACTTTTTGATAACCTTTCTCATTTCAATTGTTTTCTTATTTTACTGTCTAAAGGATGGAGGATTGCTACAATGATCAGCTATATACTACTATACTTTTTTATAACCTTTCTCATTTCAATTGTTTTCTTATTTTACTGTCTAAAGGATGGAGGATTGCTACAATGACCAACTATATACTACTATACTTTTTTATAACCTTTCTCATTTCAATTGTTTACTTATTTTACTGTCTAAAGGATGGAGGATTGCTACAATGACCAGCTATATACTACTATACTTTTTTATAACCTTTTTCATTTCAGTTGTCTACTTATTTGGAGGATTGCTACAATGACCAGCTATATACTACTATACTTTTGTTTAGTGTTGTGCCGATTAATCATTTCTTCGATTAATCAACGACTAATAGGTAATGATTAATTAGTCGATTAAGATTTGAGATTAGTCGATTAATTGAAGATATATATGCATGAGTTTTCTTTCTTGAAAAATTTCCAATCCCTCTTTTTAACTTGAACAAGTGATCCGATTTATTTATATGTCAGTGACCAAACAATATAATTAAATACCACACATGCACATATAATTAAATTCATTGTTCAATACATTAAAATGTATAAATTTATATATTTTAATATGATTTGTAGAATTAATATTCGTCTCTAGTGAAGCTGTTATTTCTTGATTACAAACAAAGAAGTCCATGATGGCTCCACTCATTATTGTTAAAGATGGAGATCTTACTTTTCTGAAAGGTTTGAACAAATGTTATAAAATGTAAACATAAAAATAATAAAATTATGGTCTTCGTATTCATTTGTCTAGCTGATTAGCAGTCATATTTCTTTAGCTGACCATTTTACCATTGCTTATCAAAAACTAAATAATTGCCATTAATGAGTAGGGACCCAGGTCATAATTAACCGATAGCAGATCAAATTAAAATAATCGTGAGAAAATCGGTGTGTTTTGTTCAGAAACTTTAAAATTGCAATGGGAAATAGCACAAGGCCCCCACCCCCTAGACCACTGGCCAAATGGCTTAGATTTAGATAAAAATCGCTTGTTTTATTTGATAATGACAACCCTATCCAGGTACAGGTAGCTGTATTGTCATCTGCACTTCCTATATTCAAATTTGTCTGAGATCTGATGGTGATCAACAAATAGAAGATGTTTGGTACCGATTGGGTGGAAAATGAAGTACAGGTACCCATCCTGCCTTAAGTCCATTTTTTCCCATTTATTTTCACCCGGGCAATAACCCCGTTGTCTGTTGCCAGATCTGGTCAAGTTAAGACTCTGCTGCGATAGTATACGTATATTGTCCAACACAAACTGTGTAAAAAAATGATCAAAATTTGATAAAACTAATTGAGTCACTGTTTTAGTATTTTTGCATTTTCTTTCACAAACAAGGGCTCATAACTCCTTAGTTCCAGCTATGATCTTATGGCCACATATACGACAAGTCTCTGCATAGGAAATGACCTTTTTTGTTATACTTTGTCCATCGGACAAAGGGTTATAACTTCGATGTTCATGTTTTTTGTGTCAGCATATATCATATTATTATACCTCACTTGATTATTTCTCTATATAATGCATAAAACTGCAGCGGGCAACAATTTTGGATGTCGCCCGGCAATGTCGCCCGCTACCGCTATGTCGACCGATACGCAAATGATACTGGATTGTTCGGTATAATAAAATAAATATTGACTTCCTTGAGGGTGATAGTGCGTCTCGTCAACCCTTGGCTTAAGCCTCGGTCGACAGTGTTGCCTCCGGTTGACCATACGCACTGTCACCCTCAAGGAAGTCAATATTTATATACTGTCACACTCAAACTGAAGTATTGGTCTAGATAGCATGAACAATGAAGTATCTCTGTTGTTGTTTTTTTTGTTTTGTTTTTTTTAAAGAAATTCTGCATTTTTATACCCAACACACGATCAAGATTTATAGTGTTTGTATGGTTGCTTAACTTTTTTATAATTCATATATCTGATATGTATCTTGTCAATAGTCCAGAACGTTAGTAGAATAATGCAGTTCACAAACTGTATTTACAAAAACATGTTTCCTTTATGCCTATTTCCTTCATAATTGCTATATAAATCAGACACATATTTGCTGCAAAACTCAATAAATCAATGTAAATCATAGAAATGTTGCAGTGTAGAGTGTATTTCCTTTACTTTCAGGAATCCTGATTAATCGGTTATTTAGTCAGAACTTGTTACTGATTAATCGACTAAAATTTTGGACACTGATTAACAACACTACTTTTTTTTATAACCTTTCTCATTTCAATTGTTTACTTATTTTACTGTCTAAAGGACGGAGGATTGCTACAATGACCAGCTATATACTACTATACTTTTTTATAACCTTTTTCATTTCAGTTGTCTACTTATTTTACTGTCTAAACGATGGAGGATTGCTACAGTGACCAACTATATACTACTATACTTTATTATAACCTTTCTCATTTCAGTTGTCTACTTATTTTACTGTCTAAAGGATGGAGGATTGCTACAATGACCAGCTATATACTATTATACTTTTTTTATAACCTTTCTCATTTCAATTGTTTTCTTATTTTACTGTCTAAAGGATGGAGGATTGCTACAATGACCAGCTATATATTACTATACTTTTGTATAACCTTTCTCATTTTAATTGTTTTCTTATTTTACTGTCTAAAGGATGGAGGATTGCTACAATGGCCAGCTGTATACTATTATACTTTTTTATAACCTTTCTCATTTCAATTGTTTACTTATTTTACTGTCTAAAGGATGGAGGATTGCTACAATGACCAGCTATATACTACTATACTTTTTTATAACCTTTCTCATTTCAATTGTTTTCTGATTTTACTGTCTAAAGGATGGAGGATTGCTACAATGACCAGCTATATACTACTATACTTTTTTATAACCTTTCTCATTTCAATTGTTTACTTATTTTACTGTCTAAAGGATGGAGGATTGCTACAATGACCAGCTATATACTACTATACTTTTTTATAACCTTTCTCATTTCAGTTGTTTACTTATTTTTTACTGTCTAAAGGATGGAGGATTGTTTGATGCTCTTATGATTATTGTAACTCGTGTAAATAATACATTACGTTCACTTTTCATACTGTGTTCTGATGGATACTCATAACATTTTACCAAGATACACGTCAATCGGATTGTTTTTCGCATCTTTTAATGTGCTAGTTCTAATCTCACTGTACAAAAACAAAATTGCTCTGGAGTCGACTCTTCACAACATTAATTGTCAATCTCAACTTTTCTGGCGCATACAACGACCTCATACACACATTATATTAGGCGAGCGCTACATTTCAAACGTATCCTTCGTAAGAAGAATACATTTTTCTTTCTTAACAATCGTGTTAGTGACATGGCTTAAAATAATCCTGTTGCTTTCCGGTGATATTGAACCAAACCCAGGCCCCGTATCGCTTAGTTCTCTTAGTTCCTCATTCACTGAGTCTAACACACTGTCCGATCTATTGGCAATACATAATAACTTTTTGTTTATTCAGTATAATGTGCAGAGTATAAGGCACAAGATGGACATTCTTACAGCAGAACTTTCGAATTTTGATTTATTATCGTTTTCTGAGACGTGGCTTAACAACTCTATAGAAACTGACGAACTCCTTATCCCCTCATATCATTCCCCTGAGCGCAAGGACTGAATACATGATAGTCACGGTGGTGTTATGTTATATGTAAAAGATTTTATCGACTACGAACGTAGACTTGACCTTAATCTTAACGCAGTAGAATGCATTTGGATTGAAATTCACTTTAAGAGTAAAAAGCGTGCCTTATTTGGGTTATTTTATAGATCACCAAACGCAGATGCATCATACACGAATTTAATTGACGATTCTATTGGTTTAGCAATCCAAACCGGCATCTGTGATATCATAATAACCGGTGATTTTAACCTAAATAATAGCCAACCTATATTATTAAGAAAACTAGATTCTTAGTGTCAAGAGTACAGTCTTGTTCAAGTTATTGACGAACCAACGCATTTTACGGAAAGGTCTTCATCAATTCTTGATTTATTAACCCAGAAAGCTTGGCATTATCAGGTGTTGGTGAATCTTTTCTTGATTAACAACATCACTACCATTGTCCTATATATGGTCTATTTAAATATAATAAGCCAAATGCAAAAGCATGGAAATATGACGATGGTAATTACAATATGTTACGTGAAAGTTTTTCTATATTTGATTGGAATAAAATTGCAAGTAATGATGTTGATACGTATTGCACTAATATCATAGATACTATTATCGGTAATGCTAAAAATTGTATCCCAAACAGGAAAATCAAAATTAAACCACGTGACGCTCCCTGGCTCAATACACAGGTACGCGGAATGATAAGAAAACGAAAACGGGCTTACCGATATGCAAAATAGAAAAAATACTGATTATTATTGGTCCAAATTTCGAACAATAAGAAACAAGACCATATCATTAATTAGACAAGCTAAAGAGAATTACTACGAAAGCTTAAGTGTGAAACTTAAACACAATAACCATTCATCTAAGGACTGGTGGAGGATTTTAAGTCATTTATCAATAAGCCTAATAATAACATAATATCTGCGCTCGTAAATCCTGCCAACAACTCCACTACAACTGATTGTTATGAGAAGGCGAAAATTCTAAACAACTTTTTTCAAAGTCAGTCAAAAATTTACATTGAAAACGACGACGCACCGGAGCCCATTTATGTCCCAATTGCAAACTCGCTAGATTTGTTCATTATCACACCAACTGATGTTCACGATATTCTTAAGTCACTTTCTGTTGACAAAGCGTCAGGGCCTGATGGTATAAGTAACCGTATTCTAGAAGAGTGTCGGGCTGAATTGTCCACCCCTTTATGCGACTTCTTTAATTTCTCGCTGAACAAATGTATATTGCCAAGCTGTTGGAAAGAAGCTAATGTCAGTGCAGTTCTTAAAAAGGGCGATCCAAAAGTAGCAAGTAACTATCGACCAATTTCGTTACTTAATACAATGGAAAAAGTTTTTGAAAAAAAAATATTTAAACATGTTTATAACCATCTTATTAATAACAGAATACTTACCTCATTTCAGTCGGGGTTCTTGCCGGGTGACAACCACAAACTAACTCACTAATATATACGACACGTTCTGCAAAGCGCTTGACAATGGGCTAGAGGTTAAAGCTATATTTTTTGACATCAGTAAGGCCTTTGACAAGGTCTGGCACCAAGGTCTGTTACTCAAACTCCAAACTATTGGGATTCGCGGAAACGTACATTCTTGGTGTGTAAACTACCTAAATGGAAGACGCCAACGCAAAGTGCTCCCAGGCGCATGCTCCAACTGGGCTACACTTGAGGCTGGTGTTCCCCAGGGCTCTATATTAGGGCCCTTATTATTTTTAATCTTTATTAACGATATTGTTAATGATATCCAAAGTAATATTCGCCTTTTTGCTGACGACACATCTTTATACATTATTTTAGATGACCCTAACACCTCAAATGCAATATTAAAAAACGACATCGACAAAATATCTAACTGGGCTCTAAAATGGCATGTTGCATTTAACCCCTCCAAATCTGAAACATTAACTTTCTCAAGAAAACAACAACTGAATCAATATCACTTCACAATGCTGTCCACACATATACCAGATGACAGTTCTCATAAACATCTCGGAGTTATTCTTTCGAAATATTGCAAATGGCACATGCATATTAAATATATAAAAGACAAAGCCTGGAGTAGACTTAATATTCTGCGCAAATTGAGATTCAAACTTGATCGAAAATCGCTCGAAACTATTTATACATCGTTTATACGCCTGTTATTAGAATACTCAGATGTAATATGGGATAATTGCACCCAGGCAGAAAAACACGAATTAGACAAATTTCAAAACGAAGCTGCACGAATTGCATGCGGATCATCAAAATTAGTTTCCCTATCAGAACTATATAAAGATATTAAATGGGAACCTTTGCAAGATTGACGCGATAAACATCAGCTTATATTATTTGATATAAAATGCAAAATTTACTTACACCTCAGTATTTGACGGATCTGGTACCTCAAAATATTGGTTCTGCTACTAGGTATAATCTTCGAAACGCTAATGATCTTCGAACATCAGTAACTAGAACAACTCTGTATTATAATTCGTTTTTACCCGCAGTTATTAGAAAATGGAATAGTTTACCAGAAGAAGTTAAAAATAGCGACACGTTGAATAACTTTAAATACAATCTTAACAGAATCTTAGTAAAGAACCCTTCATACTATTATGTTGGTAAGCGTTATCTACAAATACTTCACACGCGGTTAAGAACCAATTCAAGTTCGCTAAATGAGCATCTTTATGCAAAACATGTCGTTGCTTCTCCACTGTGTTTCTGTGGTGATGTTGAATCGAATTATCACTTTTTTTTTATGTACCCATACTTTAACACAATATGAGCTAAATTAATTAACAATATTTCTTGAATAAGTCGCAAAATAGACCTCAATTTAATTCTATTCGGCAATATAAATCTAGACGATAATGAAAATGCCACCATATTTTTTCATGTCCAAGAGTATATAAGCGAATCCCGATGATTTATTTAACAATCCGATTCCGATTCCGTCATCAGCTGTTTACTTAATCCGTGCAACACCAGTCCTCCACTCCCTTTTTTTCTTTTCGCCTCACTTGTTTGTCTTTCTAAAACTCTGCATATCCATAATGTATACATCTTTGTCTGGCATAAATTCCCGTCGTTTGTTCTATAAAACCCTGCCATTTATATGTGTAAAAACAATTTCAAGGAGAGAAACCATATAAGAATTCAATTATTTCATTTCAATCCTTTTCTTATTCTTATTGTATTGTGCATCTATTTGTATATCTGCCAGTTGTATAAGAGAAATAAATATGTGTTTACACCACTAATGTTTTTATACTGTAAAAATGGCTATGTGTTAGGTTGCAAATTACAAAGTCAGTCCTAAAACACGTGTTTGATTGTGTTTGATTGTACCTTCTCGCACCTATTACTGACAGAATTTTCTGATAGCTCTTGCCAATTTTTACGGTAGCAATGCCAAAGCAATAAGAGCAGTGTCCCTTGGCGGCAGCTCATGAATATTAATTAGTGTCGGCAAGCGGCCCAAACACTGGTTCCATTTTATTTCGCTCTAAAACCCATATAAAACGTAAATATCTGGAACCAATCTGCATTGCATATGCTAATTAGATGATGATATAACAGGGAAACCATAAAAGTTTCCGCAAAAGCAGTGATCAAAATTAGGAATTCAAAATGCAAGCCTTTGGGCCCGTATTTTTGGAAAATGGGCAAGCCCGAAAAAGAAAGTACAAGCCCGAATCAAATATAGGATAAGAAGGTTTTTGTTAAAGAAAAAGACATGTAATTTAATATATTTCGTCTTTTATTTTGAATACTGCACAAACATATCTCATAGTTTTGGTCGCTTCATCATAAGCCAGCCATGGTCTGCAACATCGGCAAAAACTTCCTGTCTCGTTTAGCTTCATATTCTAATCATCCTTCCTTTCACCTTTTCATTTTTGCCCCGGTTTGTCATCGGGTGTATATTTCAACCCGAACACTTTATGTAAACAATATACCAGTTGATTATTGATTCAGAACGAGGCCGACAAAACGTACATTGTCAAGTTAAGTTCGGCAAATATAGTATAAATAATTTTAACTTGTACCAATAATCGTCTCTAGCATGATTACTGTTGAAACTCATAAGCGCTGACAATGAACGAGCGAAAACTTTCAAGGACGTCCGGGAGTATTTGGAAGGTACAAGTGTTTCTTAAGCTGCGTATTACCTCATTAATCTATTACAAATGCTATTTGTACCAAAAGTATTGACAGAATATAACGAACATACATAAACAACACAAAATGCTCAGTTTTATGTGATAAAAGAACAAAAATCATGTCCATTCTATGTTTGATGCCTTGTTCTAACTTCACATAATATAGTGTTATGTGTTGATGGCTGTAACATTTGTTTGTATTTGTTTACACTGATTTCCGCACAGCGTTGGGAGAATACAAAGACAAAAAGTAGGTTTTGATGATAATTGTTTTTATAATTTTTTTACAAGCCCGACGGGCTTGCTATTCAATAAAATGAACAAGCCCGTGCCGAAATTTACCAGTCTCAAGCATATGGGCTTGTGCTAATTTTGACCACTGCAAAAGTGTTACTTTTAGCTCCGAAAATCTGACTCGAATATTTCAAAATCCAATTTTTCTGAGAAAAAATTAGTTTCGCTGAATTTCATGGTACTTATTTAATCATCAAAATGTTTTTTTTACACACATCACAATTTTTTTACATATTTAACCATAGATGTATATTTTATGGGGCATTTCCAACCCCTTGCTAGAGTAAACACAAATCCAAGAATGCGGCGCTATGTCCGAATGACACTATTGAACAGGCGTAGCAACCTTTTTTTTTGCTGAAAACAAACTAGTAGGGATGAATAATGTGTAATAATATGCAATATATATGTTATATACTTGCATATGTATTTGAAATTGTTGAATAGTAGAAACATACCGTCAGTGACGTTAACGTTCGAACTCTGGGTGGTTCGTACCTAGTCGGTTCGTACCTAGTCGGTTCGTACCTAGTCGGTTCGTACCACTGCAAGTCTGCTGTTGACGTTCGAACTCTGGGTGGTTCGTACCTAGTCGGTTTGTACCTAGTCGGTTCGTACCTAGTCGGTTCGTACCACTGCAAGTCTGCTGTTGCCTCTATTGTAATTTACATCGCATCACTTTGAAACTCACCATGTATTAAATATGCATACATTTATTATTATTGTTAAGAACAGTATTGCGTCTGCACAAGGCTAATGTTCCTATTTTCTGTTATAACATGATATTCTAAAGCCAAACTTTGTAAACAACTAGAATTGAATTTAACTATTTTTCTGTCTGAAGACTGTTTTGTTAAACTGATACTGTAAATATACATTATTTATCAGTTTCCATATAATAACGATAAGTGTGAAATATTTGAGTAATACTGGTGTTACAATTAAAATAAAAAAATGAAATCTGAAAAAGTATTAAACATTAACAATAAACTTTTTATGTAAAAATACTCACTAACCATCACTTACAGAACTTAGATATTGATCAAAACATCAAAAGCAAAATGTTGAAATCTATTAACAGTATTGTTCAAAAGAAACTTTGTAGTTTTCATCTGAATTTGAAGTATACATTGGATTTATAATATTTTTCTTACATTAATATTGCATCATGTTTTGTAATTAATGCACAAACCTTTAAAGAAATAAACCAAAACTGAAGCTACTTAATACACATATAAGAGCTTATAGGGATATTATTTGAGTTGTTTTTGTGTTGGTATAGAGTATACCCTTATGAATATACATTTTTTTCTCATAGGTTTTGGTTTAATATGTGAAAAATATGGTTGGGTTGACTTTTTAGTTTTTTTTGCTTGTAATACGTTTTATTGGACATTGGTAGGTGGTGTACAATAACTTTCGTAACTTCACTTTTAAGTAGGATATTTTAATTTTTATTTAAGATTTTGAATCAGAAAACATATTTAGATTCATTATAAGAACACCCTAAAAAAATCAATGCTATGCAATGCTATTTATGGTGGCAATCAATTGGTCCATTTTTTATTATTTCAGCATCATCATTATCTGACATGCACACTTAAAACGTATCAACTGTAACCGTCATTGGAGACAAAACTATGTTTGTTTATTTTCATGCCCCCGAAGGAGAGCATATTAAAATTGAACGGTCCATCAATCCGTGCGTCGGTCCGTTTGTCCGTAGCCAAGGTTACAGTTATTTTATCGTTTCAAATATCTTGAATTCTATCAAAGGTATTTACTTGAAACTTGAAATACTACTTATCTATAAACAGGGCTTTCTTTAACTTTTCAAATCTGGAACTTTGAACTTCCTAGCCTACGATTTTGGATTTTTGCTCATAATACATGTATTCGGAAGTTTTGAGTTATGCCTCTTGAGAAGTTTTTGTGCAATCATTATGAAACTTTAGGAAAGTGTTAGTAGGCATAAAGGAAGGTTAAGTTCGATTTTCGGCATAATTGCTTTTATCAGGAACGTTTGAAAGACGTATGCAAACCACAAAACCATGCCAGTTCAACTGACTAACCCACACATGCAAATAGAGTGTGATACTGGAAAAACCAGTGAAGCTATTTTAAGAACAGACTTTCATTAGCCATGAAATCGATAGGAAAACATCTAGACGATTCTGATGTTAAAGTTCATCATGTTACAGTTCAGCTCTTTTTTCAACACTGGTTTTTTTCGTAAGCTTTGTTTTCAAACATGTGTTGCTTGTGTTCATTTGTTTTAATATTGATATATATGATTTTAATTATTAAACACTCGGTGCACATGCGCATATTTGGAAGATAACCATGTATTAATTGGAACATAGCATAAACGTAATCTGTGGATTCAGAGCAATTTTTTGTATGGTTCAAAATCCACACTATGTCTAAACATTTAACGCAAATTTCTTTAGCAAATAGTTTCACATGCAGCTTTCATTGCTCGGTGAACTATTGGTATTAGGCAGAGCAACAGATAAGGCGCATATTTGCGTAAAAACGCAATTCTGAAACCTCTTATACGCAATTAATTTTTTATTTGATGAGTAATAAAACTCAATTAAAATACCCAAAACGTAAAAAACGGCAAACTCACTGCGTAAAGTGATTGACTAACTGACAAAGAATAGTACTATTTACCAGTGTAAATGTTTTTTGGAAAATCGGGCCTACTTATCATACCTCGCCTTGAAAACTGTTAGCATTATTTACCAAACAAAGTTTAAAATATTTTCAGAGTTTTGGGAACAATATGCTGATTAAGGTTGTGAAAAGAGAAATGGTTATGTTTTGAACTTTGTGTTAAATTAAAGAAACACTCACACCATTTGCGTGTTGTGGTTGTGGTACTAAATATGGAATTCCTTTTTTTGTTTAATACTCGTTTATTTTTATTCTGATGGGGTAACATAATTTAAAGTACTCAAATACTTTTTTCAGTACTCAATTATTTCAAATATGATGGGGTAATACCCAATTCTGAAAGAATCCTTACCTGTTGCTCTGAGACCTCTTCTGCTTCGTCCGTCGTCTGTCGTCCGTGTGCTGTCAAGAATTGGGTTTGTATTCACGCTGGAAAATTCACTTTTTATCCAATCTTAACCAAACTTGCACAGTTTGTGTATGACCATAACATTTCCAATGGGATTGTTATTGGGTCAGATAACACCGGTAACTATAGAGCTATTGCCCGTTTTTCATGCAAAAGTGCAAAAATGCTATTTGCCAAAATATAGACTTATTTTCCATCTAGTCTTAACCAAACTATTACAGTTTTTGAATGACCATCAGATCTCAGCAGATGCCAAAAATGGGCCAAATCGTGTTTCAAACACCAGAGTTATTGCCCTTTGTTTATTAAAAAAATATACAAAAATGGATCGTATTAGTATAGAGACTTCATTTTTAGCTTGACTACTGTAAAACCATAATTATTCGTCAGACACTGAAATGAACAACTAACAACGAACGTTAATGTCCGAAGTCTTATATCCGAAATTATTAGTATCTGCACTACTGTGACGTCAGCCTAAAGGGGCGCAACTACTTTTGACCCATGTTTTGGTGATTGTGTTACCTCCCTTGATAATTATTTACTGTGAAAACTGACATGATGTTAAATTATACTTTAACTATGTTTGAAAAAATAAATAATTGTATGATGTTTCCTTCTTGAAAGGACAGATAATACTGACAGAATAATTGAAAGGTATGGATTGCTCAATTGTCACGCACATATCGATATTCGCAGTTTGTCACTTGTTAATTGTCATGCACTTAACTGGCTTTTTGTCAAACTGCCATTAATAGGACCCACTGTTTTATTACAATTATACAAGACACTATGGGTACCACTATTAATTGGACTGTTTATTGTGATACTGGTATATTGCACCTGTGTTGAATCCCGCTAATTGGTATGGGCGTTGTTACTCTACGGACCACGTTATCGCAAGATTGAGACGATAAGATACGGACAATGCGGGTAATTGACACGTTGTTGTTTTAGCGGATGTCAACTGAGCACAAGGGTTGTTAGAATAAACAAAAAGCACATACATTATTTTTTTTTAGGTTTTTGCAAAAAATTGAAATCTACGAACTTAAGATCCAACGAATATGCCCAATTTTACGAATCCACTAAATTTCATGTCAACGAAATTAAATTAATCCACAATATTCGAAGAATAGGTAAGCTATCCTACTACCCCCGTCTTGTAACTTCATTTTTAGCTCAACTATTCAAAGAATATGTGAGCTATCCTACTACCCCTGGCTTCGTCGGTGTCTGCGTTGTGCAACTTCGTAACGACATAAGTTATTCACTTTAAACTTGGAACTAACCTTTTTCATCAACTCTAGTATCAGGGGTAACATTACCCATAACTCTGTTTTGTATTTTGACAGAGTTATGCGCACATTTTACATAGATATTGTGTATAAAGTTTCTATTCCAAAAATGTATAAACTATACAAGGCTTCACTTAAAAGTTTTGTATTTTAACAAATGTATGCCCCTTCCACTATCCAAAATATGTACCAACTGAAATACTTCGAATAGTCGGGCGTGCTGTCCTCTGACAGCTATTGTTCATCCAATCTTCACCAACCTTGCACAGTTTGTCTAGTACCATGAGATTACAGTTAATGTCGAATATAAGAAAGATCGGACCAGAAACACCGGAGTTATTACCCTTTGTGAAAAAAAAATGCAACAATGGACATATTCAGGGTAGAGACTTCATTTTCCATTCAATCTTCATCAATCTTGCACAGTTTGTCTATGACCATAAGATTAAAAGTCGAATATAAGAAAAATTGGGCCAGAAACATCAGATGCCCTTTGTTTGTCAAAAAAATATACAAAAATGGACATTATTCAGGATAGAGACTTCATTTTTCATCCAATCTTCACCAATCGTGCACAGTTTGTCTATGAACGTAAGACTACAGGTGAAGTCGAACACAAGCATGATTAGGCCAGAGTTTGCGCGTGACGATAAAAATGTATTGATAAAATTTGATTTCCAACTGTTGCAAGCCTTGCATGCAGTTATTTGTACGTGTAACATTGATGTTTTCAGAGCCTGCGTTAATTAACATCATTTATCATCATTGGACAGAAAATAAACAAAAACAGTTTTTCTGTAAACTAGTTTCTCAGGAATGGCTTGAGGGATTTCATACAAACTTAAAACATCTATTTCCCACATTAAAATGAACCTATAGTCCAAGTTTGGTAACTCTAGTTTGAAATTTGTCAAAATAATGGGCCTTTTTACACTTAGAAAGTTAACATATAAGCTATATGGACTGGTAAAAGTTTTTTGGTAAGCTAGTTTCTCAACTTTTCGTTTCTGCTCTCTTACTCAAGAACGGATTAAAGACGTTCGCAACAAAAAGAAAATAATTGGGTTAATTTCTCCTTTTGCTTCATTATTTCTTTATTGTTTATAGGTTACAATATACTAATTTCAATCAAAAAATATAAATCTGTGTAATTCGTTAAGTTCCAGTCAATGGTTAAAAGTTCATAAAGCATTATAATTATCAAAACCACACGTATACAATGTATTGCCAAACAAATTAGTTAAAAAGAAAGATCCATTTAATATCTTGATTCTATTTTGGCAATTGATATGTTGTTCACGTAAACACGAAACATGAAAAAGGCTACACAGGTACCATATTTAAAGTCCAATATTTCCCAAACAAATTTGGTGACCCAATTCTTTTTATTAATGTTTTGATGTAAGTATACATTGGTGCATTTATGTGCGAAAATTTAAGAAAATCTGTCGTTTAGAACAAAATATATTGTTGCATAATAAATGATGTTTCAAATAGTATTATTAATAGGCCATTTTACCTACTTAAATGTCCAGCCAAATTCATTACTTTAACAGTAAATATAAGTAAATCGTTTTTTTTTTTCAAAATACACTTGTATATTGCCAAATAAGACATGTGAAAACATATCAGTTAAAAGAACCATAACCTTGTTTGAAAAAAGCTCTCCTACAAAATAGAAAAATGGTTTCCGCTTAATAACTTTGGAACGCATCGAGATATTGTAATAAAATTTAATACATAGATACCTTATATCGAGACCTCGCTTGGGATTTCATACAATTTTATTGATGTGCTGACTTTAATGCATTTCGTTTGCAAAATTTGTTTTTCGTGGAATTTACATGTTTATTTTTTTCGAAAAAAAAAATGCCAGTAACTTTGACAAGCACAAGAAAAGTCGAGCCCGCTGTCCTCTGACAGCTTTTGTTTATGCCCCCGGCATCTTGATGCTGGAGGCATATAGTGATTGTCCTGTCCTTCAGTCCATCCGTTACAAGGTTAAGTAGATTTTACCGTTCCGTCTAGCACAAACACCGCCTACTACAACACTTGGATACTTACACAGTTGTTGCCTATGACCATTCCCTATCCACCCATATCACCCGACCGCACTGTGACCTTGACCTAATTTGGACTTATAATTCAAACTTGTCATTTCTTGGTGAAGTAGAGTTTACCGTTTCGTCTAGTACCAACACCGCTTACTACAACACTTAGATATTTACACAGTTCTCAATCCACCCATATCACCTAACCTCACTTTGACCTTGGCTTGACCTAATTTAGACTTTGAATAATCCAAATGGGCTATACTTGGGTTAACTAGATTTTACTATTTCGTCTAGCACCAGCACCACTTACTACAGCACTTGGATATTTACACAGTTGTTGCTGATGTCCATTCCAAATCCACTCATATTACCCAACCATACTTTGACCTTGACATAATTTGGACTTAGAATTATTCAGATGGGCTGTCCAGCACTAACCGGGGGCATGTGCGTTTATCGAACACAGTGTCTTGTTTTTTTAGCTCACCTGAGCACAACGTGCTCATGGTGAGCTTTTAGGATCGCCTTTTGTCCGTCGTCCGCAGTGCGTCCTGCATCAACATTTTATTCAAAGAACATCTCCTCCTAAATCGCTGAACAGATTTTCATCAAACTTCACAGGAATGATCCTTGGGTCATTCAAAATTGTTCAAATCGTTCCGGTTGGCTGCATATGTAGGTCACAAGAGCTAAAAATAGATTTAAGAACTGAAAACTTTAAAAAATCTTCTCTGAAACCACAAGGCTTGGAGCTTTCATATTTGCTATGTGACATCCTCTAGTGGTCCTCTACAAAGATTGTTCAAACTATGCCCCTGGGGTCAAAACTGGCCATGCCCCGGGGGTCACAGTGTTTATATAAACTTGAATAGCAAAATGATTTTAAAAATCTTCTCTGAAACCGTAAGGCCTAGAGGTTTCATATTTGGTATGTAACATTGTATATTGATCCTCTATAAAGATTGTTCAAATGATGCCACTGGGGTCAAAACTGGCCACAACCCGGGGGTCACATGGTTTATTCTAGACTTGAATAGCAAACTGACTTTAAAAATGTTCTCCTCTGATACCGTATGGCCCAGAGGTTTCATATTTGGTTTGTAACATTGTATAGTGGTCCTCTACAAAGATTGTTCAAATTATGCCCCTGGGGTAAAACTGGCCACTCCCCAGGGTCACATGGGTTACATAGACTTAAATAGTAAAATGACTTAAAAAATCTTCTCCTCTGAAACCTCAAGGCCCAGATGTTTCATATTTGGTATGTAACATTGTATAGTGGTCCTCTACAAAGATTGTTCAAATGATTCCTCTGGGGTCAAAATTGGCCATGCCCTGGGGGTCACATGGTTAATAGACTAAAAAATAATTAAAAAATAGTTTAAAAAATCTCCTGTGAAACTGCATGGACCAAAAGTGCCCTATTTGGTTTGTAACATCGTATAATGGTCCTCTACAAGGATTGTTCAAATGATGCCCGTGGGGTCAAAACTGGCCACACCCCTAGGATCACATGATTTATAATTATATACTTCAATAGCAAAGTGACTTTAAAGTTTCATATTTGGTATGCAACATTGAATAGTGGTCCTCTACAAAGATTGTTCAAATGATTACCCTGGGGTCAAAGCTTGCCACTCCCCAGGGATGACATGGTTTATATAGTCTTCAATAGCAAAATGAATTTTAAAATCTTCTCCTGAACCGCAAGGCCCAGAGGTTTCATATTTGGTATGTAACATTGTAACGTTGTCCTCTACAAAGATTGTTCAAAATATATTAATGATGCCCCTGTGGTCAAAACTGGCCATGCCAGGAGGTCACATGATTTATATAGACTTAAAAAGCACAATGACTTTACAAATCTTCTCCTCTGAAACCACAAGGGCCAAGGGTTTCATATTTAGTATATAACATTGTATAGTGGTCCTCTACAAAGATTGTTCATTGAAACAGAGTAAAAACTGGCCACGCCCTGGAGGGGGTGTCACATGGTTTATATAGACTTAAATAGGAAAATGACACACCTCGGGGTCACATGGTTTATATAGACTGTTATGAAAGTATGCTTTAAAAATCTTCTCCTCTGAAACTGCATGTCCTAGAGGTTTCATATTTGGTTTGAAACATTGTTCACTACAAATATTGTTAAAATTATGTCCTTGGGGTAGAAAGTGGCCATGCCCTGTGGGTCACATGGTTTATTTAGACTATAAAAGTCTTCTCTTGAAACTGCAAGACTCAGAACTTCATACTCAGTTAATTTGTTTAGTTCCATTTGGCCCACTTGTTATTAGCCATTATGATGCCTTAAACTCAGGTGAGCAGTCTAGGGCCATCGTGGCCCTCTTGTTTGTGGGTGTTTGGTATCAAAGTCAAGGTCACCATAACTAAAAATAGAAAATGGTTTCTGTTAAATAACTCCATAGCAAATTGCGATATTGTAATGAAACTTCATGAAAAGATGCCTGATGTCAAGACCTCACTTGGGATTGCATATGGGGTGGGTGGGATCAAGATAAGATCACTGTTTCTAAAATTATGGTTTACGCTAAATAACTGGAGAACGAATTAAGATTTGTAATGAAACTTCACATATGGATACCTTTTATCAAGACCTCTCTTAGGATTGGATACTAATGGGAAGTTTCGAGTCAAGGTCACCATTACTAAAAATAAGAAGATGGTTTCTGCTTGATAATTCTAGAACGGTTTGAGATATTGCAGTGAAACTTCACATATAGGTTCCTTAAATCAAGACCTTGCTTGGGTTTGCTTCTGTGGTGGGTGGGGTGTCAATCAAGGTCACCGTTACTAAAAATAGAAATACAGTTTCTGCTCTATAACGAATTTAGATGTTTGTTTGTTTGGATTTTTTGCCGTTTTTAACAGTATTTCAGTGATATCACAACGGTCAGTTAACCTACTCAAACTTTTCCTGTGCAAGCTTAGCCGACCTTAGCTTTTTACCAGTACTAAGTGCACATACCTATGTCAGTAACTGACAACTGCGTCAGTAACTGACAACTGCCCTACTTGAATCAGAGGTAGGGGGAGAATGGCCTAGAAATAATTTCATGACCAATCCCCACACAAGTTATGTGGCCGGGCTGGGGTTTGAACTCACGATCCCCGGATTGACTTTCCAGCGCTCTACCAACTGAGCTAACCGGACCCAGCACGGATTGAGATACTGCAATGAAATTTAAAACATAGATACCTTATAGCCAAACCTTTCTTGGGATCACATATGGAATGGGCTGAAGGTCAAGGTCACTGTTTCTTAAAAATAGACAATGGTTTCTGCTCAGTTAAAGGAGAACGAATCGAGATATTATAATAAACCTTTATTGTGTTCGGCAAATTTTGGTTTTCGCGGTATTTCCACGTTTCTTGTATACTCTTTAATATAAAAATGACTTATAATCTTCTGTTACCCTTTACCTTATTCCTTCAAATAATTTTGATTCGTAAAAAACATGTCCCGCCCAGGGGACAGGACAGTTTCATCTATGGCTTCATTGAAAACTTTGAAAATCTTCTTGTTGGAATCCACTTGCCGGATTTCGAAATAATTTAACAGATTTGTTTCTCGGGGGACCTTGTAATAAATTTTACTTCAAATAATTTTGATTCGTTAAAACATATAGCCGCCAGCGCGAAGGGCACAGAATTGTAACTTTGGTGACCCTATTTAAAATTAATGATATTGTTTAGATTTGTTAAAACCAGGGCTATTTGTCGTCCATCGTTCCTGTATATGAAAAAAAAACAAAAAAACACAATTTTGAGGAAAAAATGCATATCCATACATATGAAAAAAACAACAAAACAATCGGACGTCACTACAATTGACCACTGCCCCAAAGTGTCCTATCACTTTTTAAAACAATATTATAAAGAGTTATGGTTCTTGAACGCGGCACTGCCTAGCAACAGTGTCATATTTATTATTTTAAAATAAATCAAGTACAGCAACTTCACATATGTTGAATACACTGCTCTCAATGCTATAATCACAGTGTGAAACTTCATTTATTTATAAAGGAATAATAATCCACACAACACCTTAAAAAGGAAGTAACTCCATGAATACTATAAACATAAATTTATTATTTTTACTTTACACTTTTATCTCAGTGACATGTATCATAAAATGAAGCTTGATTAAACCACATTATACTTGACGGAGTCATGGTCTCCGCAAAGGTCTAAACAGAAAGAAAATAAACAGAGGTAATAACTCTAAGAATATTGAAGACATGGTTATGATTGTTGTGCTAGAATCATGTACTTTCATCCATATAGTTCCAGTCACATTCCCTTTATACAGGATTATGTTATACTGCGCACAGGTAACGACCCGGGGCATGAGCAGACGGACGGGCGGACGAATAGATAAAGTGACGGAAGTGGCGATATCGATATCTACTGTATGCCAAACCTTTGGGGACATACAGTCGACAGCATTCAATCGTACATTAAGTCACAATAACTGTATACGGACATTATAATAATATAATAAACGCGTATGTTATACATATTTAAAATAAACTAAAATTAATTTCTCACACAACTTAGAACATAAAACGCCTGTATTATTAACCGACTGATTATTTACATCTTTTGCATTCATTAAACGTGTAAATTTGCAATAAAAAAGCAATTAATCCAAAAAGAAAGCAAACATAGGAAGAAATCATTTACCATTAAATTCATTTGAACTATTACGAAATAAAATGTTTGTTTGTTCATCTTGTCCAAATAAAGAATGTTAATGATAGCGATTAGAAGACAATTTATATACTAAGGACATGAAGTACACATAGACAAGCTTTATGATTAGATATAATATAGTGTAAACATAAGTACGTAAATCTTATGTACAAACCATGGTTTATGTTCGCCATTCATCTTACAGTTTGTAGCATAAGACTATTAAACATAAAACAAATATTGTATAATGTCTATCCTAATTTACGATTAAACATTCAACATTCACCACATTGATAACATGTATATAGTACAATAACAAGAGTTGTCAGAGAACAGCGCGCTTGACTATTAGATGTTTTGGCCGTTGGTGTATAAGTGGACTGGGCATTAATCTGTAAAAATACATGGCTGAGTTTTGGCAAATTAATTCCAAGAAGCTGAAATTGCTGACAATTTTATATTCCAAGTTTCAAGTGCAAAGCTTAGTTTTGAAGTTAAAAAACTTGTGAAATAAAACTTTATTCTAAAATACCTAGGTGAAAAGGGGGATAACTCTGTCAAAATAAAACCAGACTTATGGGTAATGTTGCCCCAAATGCTTGAGTTAATAACAAAGGTCTATTCCATGTTCCAAGTGGATAACTGAAATAATAAGACGCTTAAATAGACACTTTAACATGATTATCTACGTAACAAGAGCTGTCAGAGGACAGGGCGCTCGACTATTCGAAGTATTTCAGTTGGTACATATTTTGGATAGCGAAAAGGGCATAACTTTGTTAAAATACAATATTTTTAAGTGAAGCCTTGTATAGTTTATAAATTTTTGGAACAAAATCTTCAACCACAAGGTCTGTGTATAAAGTGGGCTAGCTCTGTCAAAATACAAAACACAGTTATGGGTAATGTTGCCCCTGATACTAGATGATACTAGAGTTGATGACAAAGGTTAGTTCCAAGTTTCAAGTGAATAACTTATGAAGTTTTGAAGTAACAAAACTTTTGAATATAAACTTTAACCAGAAAATCTAAGTTAAAAAGGGGCACAACTCTGTCAAAATACAAAACATAGTTATGGGTAATGTTGCCCCTGGTACTAGAGTTGATGATAAAGGTTAGTTCCATGTTTCAAGTGAATAACTTATGTAGTTTTGAAGTAACAAAACTTTTGAATATAAACTTTAAACAGAAAATCTATGTGAAAAAGGGACATAACTCTATCAAAATACAAAATAAAGTTATGGGGAACGTCACCCTGATACTGCAGTTGATGACAAAGGTATATTCCATGTTTCAAGTGAATAGCTTTTGTAGAATTGAAGTTTCAAAACTTTTGAATATTAACTTTAACCAGAAAATCATTGTGAAAAAGGGGCATAACTATGTCAAATACAAAATAGAGTTATGGAGAATGTTGCTCCTTGATACTGGAGTTGATGGCAAAGGTTAGTTCCAAGTTTCAAGTGAATAACTTATGTAGTTATGAAGTTACCAAACTTTTGAATATAAACTTTAACCAAAAATTCTAAGTGAAAAAGGGCCATAAATCTGTCAAAATAGAAGACAGAGTTATGGGGAATGTTGCCCCTGAAACTGGAGTTGATGACAAAGGTTAGTTCCAAGTTTCAAGTGAATAACTTATGTAGGTTTGAAGTTACCAAACTATTGAATGTAAACTTTAACCAGAAAATCTATGTAAAAAAGGGGCATAACTCTGTCAAAATACAAAACATAGCTATACGGAATGTTGCCCTTGATACTGGAGTTGATGACAAAGGTCAGTTACAAGTTTCAAGTGAATAACTTATGTAGTTTTGAAGTTACAAAACTTTTGATTATAAACTTTAACCAGAATATCAAAGTGAAAAAGGGGCATAACTCTGTCAAAATACAAAACATAGTTAAGAGGAATATTGCCCCTGACACTGGAGATAATGACAAAGGTATATTCCAAGTTTCAAGTGAATAACTAATGTAGTTTTGAAGTTACAAGACTTTTGAATAAAAACTTTAACCAAATTCAGACGCGGACGCGTATTCCGACGCCGGGGGTAGAAGGAAAGCTCATCTATTCTTCGAATAGTCGAGCTAAAAAGGGGCATAACGCTGACACGATACAAAACATAGTTATTGGGAATGTTGCTTCTGATGGTGGATTTGATGACACAGGTATATTTTAAGTTGTCAGTGAATATCTTATGTATTTGTGTATTTGGAATAAAAAAACCAAACTTCAACCTGAAATGAATGCTGAAATGGGCCATAACTCTGTCAAAATAGAACATAGCGTCATGGAAAATTTTGCATTTGATGCTTTAGTTGATGACAAAGGTGTATTCCAAGTTTCAATTGAATAATTTGTAGTTTTGAAATGAATACAATTCTGAGTAAAAACGTTAAACTAAACTTCTCTGTGAAAAGGCCATAAATGTGTAAAAATACAAAACTGAGCTATGGGGATTGGTGCTGGAGAGTCAATGACAAAGGCTTACTAAAAGTTTCAAGTGAATAACTTATGTAGTTGGGAAATTACAAGACTTTTGAATAAAATTTTTACCAAATTCAGATTCAGACGTCGACGCCACCGGCGACGCCGGTCGAGTAGGAAAGCTCACATATTCTTTGAATAGTCAGCTAACAACAATTAAATATTCAAAACACATTACATTGTACAACTATTGCAATGACGGAAACTAAAAGAAAGCTTATGCTGCAATATAAAACAATATTTATTAACAGCGCAATGAAAACTTCAATTACGCATTAGACAATATAAATCAGCACTTAGCAGAAACGATATTGGAAACGCAACCCATACATTTTCACTGCTTTCAATGCCAATTTGCAACTCAATTAATAACAAATACACATTATGTGTAAAATAATGCAATGCAATAGCACAGAATACAAGCAAGAGAACAACAAAAACTGTTTTATCAAAATCATTAAAATTCTTCAAATGTTTACCAATACTAATAGTTTCCTGATGTGTTTCTCCGACAGTTTATATAACACGTGTTGAAGATAACCATTTACATTACAAACGTGTACGTAGTTCGTAATAAAATGTATCCAAAACATTAAATCTTAGATTAATCTTTGAAACTGTATATTTTGTTAGATATTGTCTTTGGTGTGATTATCATATTGTAAAGTATTATCACATAGTATTTTATATACAAGCGAGCAACAAACTTTACATGTAATACAGAAATAAATAACAGCACATCGAACAAATTCAAACCAAGACAACTATTAGTTAATTAACTAATAACTATGCCATTTCAGAGATAAATTATGAATACCCCACGTTCTGGGGTGTGTGTAATGGGGGTAGGGCCATTTAACATACTAATGATCAGTTTCGATATTGTAATTATTGAACTGATACGTGTATCTAGGCTCCCAAACATTGCCAAACACTGCTATAAAATTGAATTGCGTACACAATATACATACAAACAAATACAACAAACCCGAATTCAATACAAACTATTTTACAGAAAATACATTATTAGCGACGTTGCACTAAGAACACAAACGTAACTTGTCTTCAAACGTAATAACATTGGAACAACATTTTTAAACAAGTTGAGGTTATTAAAGACGACTGCTTCGAGGTACATGCATTTTCAAATATGTATTCACATAATTAAAGAGTGAGTTACAATATTTTGTTCAAGTAACATTAACACCTCTCACAAAATTAACAATCACAAATGTTTATTTTAAAAGCTACCTTGTGTCTATATATCAAAATAAACATTTTAAATTAAATTTTTTAATCAAAGCTTTGCAATTAAGTATGCATAAAAGGCACTTAGTTATTCAGTTAAGCATTACTATGGAAAACTTAAGTGTTCATCAGGGGCTATAAAGTTTTTGTATGATGCACTTAAATATTTGGAAGATGCACTAAAGTATTTAATATATATGCTTAAGTATTTATGAGGGACACTTAAGAGTTGATGGGTTCCTTTTAAGTATTCTTGAGGTGCACATTATGAATCCGGTAGCTGCACTTCAGTGTTCATTAGGGGATGCCACTTAAGTGTGTGTAAGCAGCTATACAGTTTTCGTAGGTCATTAGTTATTCATAACGGGCAGGATGCCACTTAAGTATGTGTAAGCAGCTATACAGTTTTCGTAGGAGGTCATAAGTTATTCATAACGGGCAGGATGCCACTTAAGTGTGTGTAAGCAGCTATACAGTTTTCGTAAGAGGTCATTAGTTATTCATAACGGGCAGGATGCCACTTAAGTGTGTGTAAGCAGCTATACAGTTTTCCTAGGAGGTCATTAGTTATTCATAACGGGCAGGATGCCACTTAAGTGTGTGTAAGCAGCTATACAGTTTTCGTAGGAGGTTATTAGTTATTCCTAACGGGCAGGATGCCACTTAAGTGTGTGTAAGCAGCTATACAGTTTTCCTAGGAGGTCATGAGTCATTCATAACGGGCAGGGTGCCACTTAAGTGTGTGTAAGCAGCTATACAGTTTTCGTAGGTCATTAGTTATTCATAACGGGCAGGATGCCACTTAAGTGTGTGTAAGCAGCTATACAGTTTTCGTAGGAGGTCATTAGTTATTCATAACGGGCAGGATGCCACTTAAGTGTGTGTACGCAGCTATACAGTTTTCGTAGGAGGTCATTAGTTATTCATAACGGGCACTTGATCATTCGTATGGGGAAGATTTTTAGTATTCGTAAGATGCACTCAGAATCGGGACTTATTTTTGCGTTGTTTATTGGTTGTTACACAACGATATTTTTGTTCTTTGTCTATAGAAAAATTAGCGGGTAACCGTATCAAGTTAGAATGAACGTTATATTACAGTTGCTTGCAAAATTTAAATCTTTACAAAAACATTCGTTATCACATATGTTACAATGTACATGGTAACAATGAGCTATAAATATGTACAAAATATTACAACTTCAGTCTCAAGTATTGACTAAAGAAAAGTGTATATACACCATGTAACTAGCAACGCGACATCAACTGCAATAAAAACTATACATGACTAAACGATGACCACGGCACATACGACAATAAAGTCAGTATAAAGTTTAAAACTCGTTGCTATTTATCAGTAATAAACTTACAAAAACGCACACTCTCTATATAAGATGCACACTAAAAAGCCGAATATATCAGGTTGTCGTTTCTAAAACTAGCCCACGACACTTTTTCTTTTATATATTTTTTTTCCTCAATCTCCAAGAATAGTTAAGTTTTCGAATGAAATGAACATCGAGTTTTGTTCATTTTACCGTGTATTATTTCCAAGATGGAGTGTGTGGGTGGCATTAATGACATCACACCATGACGTCGCACTTAGAGCTATTGCTTCATCGTGGGTTTACACGCTTGAAAAACAAATGCAAGTATAACAATAGCTCACATTAAGGACTTCGTTTTCAATGGATATGAATACATACATCTATTTCTTGGCTACATGAAATCGGGTGGGACAGTTAAGTTACTGGGGATTTTACCGGCCACCGGCGCTTTGCTACACTCCTGAATGCTCACTCCTAATGTAAAAATAATCGACAAATAGATGTATATTGTAAACATCTAATTAAACAGAATAATATACAAAATGAAACTCGAGTTAGAACGACTATAAGAATCTATATACAATTTATACATTCTGGTTATTTACATAGTTGTTTACACGCGAATTCGAAATGAATTTCGTGTATGGAATTCAAACTAACTGAGATAACATGTTATAGGAATTTGAACATGATAGAAAACAAAGCACTACCTATAACGGTCAGTTGAAAATAAAACAACTGTACACAATTAGGCATAAATCATTTGAAATTGGCAAATTATATACATATAAAAAATATTTACAAATGCAGGGGTGATACTTATTTCATGCAACGCATTTTGTGTGCACTAACAATTTCAAAGGAAATAGGCATTTCACTTATTTTAAATTGTTAAGGCTATCATTAATATGCGTTGTTATTGTTCATATAATAGAAATAGTGTAATAAAAACTTTATCACTAATGTATTGGTTACCATTAACAATATTATTTACAATCATTATTATCAGCACTAGCATTGCAAAAATCATTTTGCGTCTCTTATATAAAACCCCTTTTTAGCATTTAGTTGAATTTGCACACACACTTGCGGCAAAGTGAGTCTTTATAATTGGCTATTCGTGAATATGTCAATAATGTTGATTTAAACGTTTCTAATAATACAAATTGTACGAAAATGCTGCATATTTATAATAAAATCATAACATTGCACATTTAAGTTTGCTTATAATTCTCATCATAGCGACCGCAACACAATTAAAGAAGTAATAACACGAAATTATATTATACAGCTTCGTCGGCATTTTAAGTTAATTTTCTGAAACAAGGGTTCCTTTATTTGTATTTATGTCTAATTCAAAGAAGAGTGAAAGGTTATATTTTAGGGAAAAAAAAACAGTTGCTTCTGAATACACAGTTGTTTGAGAATAAATAGATGTTGATCGCATTGAGCATTTTATTGGAAAATGACATGTAAGTAAGGCTCAAATTATGGGCTAATGGGCTTCCTCGGAAGCCTTATGAATTTGGCCCAAGACGCACACATAACAGAGTTAAAGAATTAGCAATTGCACGAGTTAACCAGCAACTTTAAAGTTCTCTGAACACGAAATATGAAGTCTAACTTTATAATAGTTCACCCATATTCTCGAATCCACATAACCCTCTCGTCGTAATAAATGTTTATCACCATCGTCATCAGCATCATCAGCAGTAGCAGAGATTGAAAAGTCAGCAGCGCCACCAGCAGATCGCTGCTTTTCAACAAATTCAAACCCTTGCACCGCTACTGATTCTAGTTCATCCAATTCCTGTTTGATACAAGTATATTCGTCTACATTCCCTTCGAAACGGAACAATAGTTTACACTGTACACTATGTTTGATAGTAGACAGATTTTGCACGAAATGTCGTAGCGCGGATGGTGACACAGTTTTATAAATTATGAACACATACTTTATAGAGTCTGGTAGTTTCATGTTCATATTATAGTCTTTCATACAAATTCTAAGCTGCTCCATGTGACGCAGCGTCTGAGACAGCATGTCTGCGTGTTCTATTTGCGTCATATTCAGACTGGTGATAGGCATTGTGGGTAATGTTTCATACAGTCCAGGGCTGTCCTTTATAACCTCTAATGTAACATTCGACAAATCTTCACATCGCACTATCGGCTGTTCCGAATCTATTTCACTGGATTCTCGACTCGATAACACCACATATTCATTCAAGTACAAACGCACAGCATGTCCTAACGTTGAAAGTTGTATCAACAAACTGTACAGCCAGTCCGGTGAACAAGATCCTTCTTCTAAAATCATCAGTCGCAGCGTCAGTGGCAATTGATGATCAAAACGTGTCAAATAAGTCCCCCGTAAACGAATTTCTTTCAACATGGGTAACGCGCTTTGTATCACTAAATCCAGTGAAACATCGTCAAAGGCTGTCAGTTGCACGCTCCCTATACTCGTACCATGCAATATTTCAAATAGTTCAAGATTGCATTCCGAGGCTTTTAGTTCCACATTGGACATGTCACATGACATCATTTCTGACCGCACAACAGACATATTTGTATTAGAATTCTCTACAACATTAGTCAAATTATCGCATCGCATTTGGGTCACTTCCGAACCAGATTGACTAGTCTCATTGCTTGATATCACGACGCATTTATTCAAATTCAAACGTACAGTATGCTGTAATGTAGAAAGTCTGATCAACACACAGCACAGCCAGTCTGTTGAACACGAGACCTGTTGTAAACTCATATACTCCAGTCTTGGTGGTAATTGGTGCTCAAATCGCGTCATATAAGTTCCACGTAAAAATACCTTTTTCAACATGGTCAATTTTGTTTGCGTAACGGTTGCCAATTAAACATTATCAAAAGCTCCGAGGCCCAGGATCCCTATACTTGTATCACGAAATATTTCAAAAATTTCACTACTGCCATTTTTCACTAATATCTCTATATTGGACATGTCACATGACACCATTTTTGATCGCATGTCAGATACATGCATATTTGAATCGGTTTCACATTCTTTTTTATTTGATTGCAATACAACATCATACAGCACACACTTTACAGGATGGTCTAATGAAGAAAGCGAAAGTAACAAGCTGCACAGCCACTCAGTTGAGCATTCGCCTTCCTGCAGAGATATGCACTGTAACGAAGCAGGCAGCTGGAGATTACAATGACCCTTATAGGTTCCACATAAATAAAGCTTGTTTAACTTGCTGACTGTGGGAAGGATCTCTGATGCTAATGAAACACAATCAGCCGTTCTCAGATCCAGGATCCCTATACTTGTATCACGAAATATTTCAAATATTTCACTACTGCCATTTTTCACAAATATCTTGATATTAGACATGTCACATTTTAACATTTCTGATCGCAAGTCAGATCCATGCATATTTGAATCGGTTTCACATTCTTCTTTATTTGATTGCAATACAAAATCCAACAGCTCACACTTCACAGGATGGTCTAATGAAGAAAGCGAAAGTAACACGCTGCACAGCCACTCAGTTGAGCATTCGCCTTCCTGCAGAGATATGCACTGTAACGAAGCAGGCAGCTGGAGATTACAATGACCCTTATAGGTTCCCCATAAATAAAGCTTGTTTAACTTGCTGAGTGTGGTAAGGATCTCTGATGCTAATGAAACACAATCAGCCGTTCTCAGATCCAGGATCCCTATACTTGTATCACGAAATATTTCAAACATTTCACTACTGCCATTTTTCACAAATATCTTGATATTAGACATGTCACATTTTAACATTTCTGATCGCAAGTCAGTTCCATGCATATTTGAATCGGTTTCACATTCTTCTTTATTTGATTGCAATACAACATCCCACAGCTCACACTCTACAGGATGGTCTAATGAAGAAAGCGAAAGTAACAAGCTGCACAGCCACTCAGTTGAGCATTCGCCTTCCTGCAGAGATATGCACTGTAACGAAGCAGGCAGCTGGAGATTACAATGACCCTTATAGGTTCCCCATATATAAAGCTCTATTAGCTTGCTGAGTGTGGGAAGGATCTCTGATACTAATGAAACACAATCAGCCGTTATCAGATTCAGGATCCCTATACTTGTATCACGAAATATTTCAAAAATTTCACTACTGCCATTTTTCACTAATATCTCGATATTAGACATGTCACATTTTAACATTTCTGATCGCAAGTCAGATCAATGCATATTTGAATCGGTTTCACATTCTTCTTTATTTGATTGCAATACAACATCCCACAGCTCACACTTTACAGGATGGTGTAATGAAGAAAGCGAAAGTAACACGCTGCACAGCCACTCAGTTGAGCATTCGCCTTCCACCAGAGATATGCACTGTAACGAAGCAGGCAGCTGGAGATTACAATGACCCTTATAGGCTCCCCATATATAAAGCTTTATTAGCTTGCTGAGTGTGGGAAGGATCTCTGATGCTAATGAAACACCATCAGCCGTTCTCAGATTCAGGATCCCTATACTTGTATCACGAAATATTTCAAATATTTCACTACTGCCATTTTGCACAAATATCTCTATATTAGATATGTCACATTTTAACATTTCGGATCGCAAGTCATATCCATGCATATTTGAATCGGTTTCACATTCTTCTTTATTTGATTGCAATACAAAACCCAACAGCTCACACTTTACAGGATGGTCTAATGAAGAAAGCGAAAGTAACACGCTGCACAGCCACTCAGTTGAGCATTCGCCTTCCACCAGAGATATGCACTGTAACGAAGCAGGCAGCTGGAGATTACAATGACCCTTATAGGTTCCCCATAAATAAAGCTTGTTTAACTTGCTGAGTGTGGGAAGGATCTCTGATGCTAATGAAACACAATCAGCCGTTCTCAGATCCAGGATCCCTATACTTGTATCACGAAATATTTCAAACATTTCACTACTGCCATTTTTCACAAATATCTTGATATTAGACATGTCACATTTTAACATTTCTGATCGCAAGTCAGATCCATGCATATTTGAATCGGTTTCACATTCTTCTTTATTTGATTGCAATACAAAATCCAACAGCTCACACTTCACAGGATGGTGTAATGAAGAAAGCGAAAGTAACACGCTGCACAGCCACTCAGTTGAGCATTCGCCTTCCTGCAGAGATATGCACTGTAACGAAGCAGGCAGCTGGAGATTACAATGACCCTTATAGGTTCCCCATATATAAAGCTTGTTTAACTTCCTTAGTGTGGGAAGGATCTCTGATGCTAATGAAACACAATCAGCCGTTCTCAGATCCAGGATCCCTATACTTGTATCACGAAATATTTCAAACATTTCACTACTGCCATTTTTCACAAATATCTTGATATTAGACATGTCACATTTTAACATTTCTGATCGCAAGTCAGATCCATGCATATTTGAATCGGTTTCACATTCTTCTTTATTTGATTGCAATACAACATCCCACAGCTCACACTCTACAGGATGGTCTAATGAAGAAAGCGAAAGTAACAAGCTGCACAGCCACTCAGTTGAGCATTCGCCTTCCTGCAGAGATATGCACTGTAACGAAGCAGGCAGCTGGAGATTACAATGACCCTTATAGGTTCCCCATATATAAAGCTCTATTAGCTTGCTGAGTGTGGGAAGGATCTCTGATGCTAATGAAACACAATCAGCCGTTATCAGATTCAGGATCCCTATACTTGTATCACGAAATATTTCAAAAATTTCACTACTGCCATTTTTCACTAATATCTCGATATTAGACATGTCACATTTTAACATTTCTGATCGCAAGTCAGATCCATGCATATTTGAATCGGTTTCACATTCTTCTTTATTTGATTGCAATACAACATCCCACAGCTCACACTTTACAGGATGGTGTAATGAAGAAAGCGAAAGTAACACGCTGCACAGCCACTCAGTTGAGCATTCGCCTTCCTGCAGAGATATGCACTGTAACGAAGCAGGCAGCTGGAGATTACAATGACCCTTATAGGTTCCACATATATAAAGCTTTATTAGCTTGCTGAGTGTGGGAAGGATCTCTGATGCTAATGAAACACAATCAGCCGTTCTCAGATTCAGGATCCCTATACTTGTATCACGAAATATTTCAAATATTTCACTACTGCCATTTTGCACAAATATCTCGATATTAGACATGTCACATTTTAACATTTCGGATCGCAAGTCATATCCATGCATATTTGAATCGGTTTCACATTCTTCTTTATTTGATTGCAATACAAAACCCAACAGCTCACACTTTACAGGATGGTCTAATGAAGAAAGCGAAAGTAACAAGCTGCACAGCCACTCAGTTGAGCATTCGCCTTCCACCAGAGATATGCACTGTAACGAAGCAGGCAGCTGGAGATTACAATGACCCTTATAGCTTCCCCATATATAAAGCTTTATTAGCTTGCTGAGTGTGGGAAGGATCTCTGATGCTAATGAAACACAATCAGCCGTTTTCAGATACAGGATCCCTATACTTGTATCACGAAATATTTCAAATATTTCACTACTGCCATTTTTCACTACTATCTCGATATTAGACATGTCACATTTTAACATTTCGGATCGCAAGTGAGATCCATGCATATTTGATTCGGTTTCACATTCTTCTTTATTTGATTGCAATACAACATCCCACAGCTCACACTTTACAGGATGGTGTAATGAAGAAAGCGAAAGTAACAAGCTGCACAGCCACTCAGTTGAGCATTCGCCTTCCTGCAGAAATATGCACTGTAACGAAGCAGGCAGCTGGAGATTACAATGACCCTTATAGGTTCCCCGTATATAAAGCTTTATTAGCTTGCTGAGTGTGGGAAGGATCTCTGATGATAAA
The DNA here is from genome assembly GCA_027627225.1 of Congeria kusceri. Taxonomy (NCBI): domain Eukaryota; kingdom Metazoa; phylum Mollusca; class Bivalvia; order Myida; family Dreissenidae; genus Congeria; species Congeria kusceri. The sequence continues at coordinate 32,887,496 of CM051040.1, read as the reverse complement.
TGAAACACAATCAGCCGTTATCAGATTCAGGATCCCTATACTTGTATCACGAAATATTTCAAATATTTCACTACTGCCATTTTGCACTACTATCTCGATATTAGACATGTCACATTTTAACATGTCTGATCGCAAGTCAGATCCATGCATATTTGAATCGGTTTCACATTCTTCTTTATTTGATTGCAATACAAAACCCAACAGCTCACACTTTACAGGATGGTGTAATGAAGAAAGCGAAAGTAACAAGCTGCACAGCCACTCAGTTGAGCATTCGCCTTCCTGCAGAGATATGCACTGTAACGAAGCAGGCAGCTGGAGATTACAATGACCCTTATAGGTTCCCCGTATATAAAGCTTTTTTAACTTGCTGAGTGTGGGAAGGATCTCTGATGCTAATGAAACACAATCAGCCGTTCTCAGATCCAGGATCCCTATACTTGTATCACGAAATATTTCAAACATCTCACTACTGCCATTTTGCACAAATATCTCGATATTAGACATGTCACATTTTAACATTTCGGATCGCAAGTCATATCCATGCATATTTGAATCGGTTTCACATTCTTCTTTATTTGATTGCAATACAAAACCCAACAGCTCACACTTTACAGGATGGTGTAATGAAGAAAGCGAAAGTAACAAGCTGCACAGCCACTCAGTTGAGCATTCGCCTTCCTGCAGAGATATGCACTGTAACGAAGCAGGCAGCTGGAGATTACAATGACCCTTATAGGTTCCCCGTATTTAAAGCTTTATTAGCTTGCTGAGTGTGGGAAGGATCTCTGATGCTAAAGAAACACAATCAGCCGTTCTCAGATCCAGGATCCCTATACTTGTATCACGAAATATTTCAAATATTTCACTACTGCCATTTTTCACTACTATCTCGATATTAGACATGTCACATTTTAACATTTCGTATCGCAAGTCAGATACATGCATATTTGAATCGGTTTCACATTCTTCTTTATTTGATTGCAATACAACATCCCACAGCTCACACTCTACAGGATGGTCTAATGAAGAAAGCGAAAGTAACAAGCCGCATAGCCACTCAGTTGAGCATTCGCCTTCCTGCAGAGATATGCACTGTAACGAAGCAGGAAGCTGGAGATTACAATGACCCTTATAGGTCCCACATAAATAAAGGTTTTTTAACTTGCTGAGTGTGGGAAGGATCTCTGATGCTAAAGAAACACAATCAGCCGTTCTCAGATCCAGGATCCCTATACTTGTATCACGAAATATTTCAAACATTTCACTACTGCCATTTTGCACAAATATCTCGATATTAGACATGTCACATTTTAACATGTCTGATCGTAAGTCAGATCCATGCATATTTGAATCGTTTTCACATTCTTATTTATTTGATTGCAATACAAAACCCAACAGCTCACACTTTACAGGATGGTGTAATGAAGAAAGCGAAAGTAACACGCTGCACAGCCACTCAGTTGAGCATTCGCCTTCCTGCAGAGATATGCACTGTAACGAAGCAGGCATCTGGAGATTACAATGACCCTTATAGGTTCCCCGTATATAAAGCTTTTTTAGCTTGCTGAGTGTGGGAAGGATCTCTGATGCTAATGAAACACAATCAGCCGTTCTCAGATCCAGGATCCCTATACTTGTATCACGAAATATTTCAAACATCTCACTACTGCCATTTTGCACAAATATCTCGATATTAGACATGTCACATTTTAACATTTCGGATCGCAAGTCATATCCATGCATATTTGAATCGGTTTCACATTCTTCTTTATTTGATTGCAATACAAAACCCAACAGCTCACACTTTACAGGATGGTGTAATGAAGAAAGCGAAAGTAACAAGCTGCACAGCCACTCGGTTGAGCATTCGCCTTCCTGCAGAGATATGCACTGTAACGAAGCAGGCAGCTGGAGATTACAATGACCCTTATAGGTTCCCCGTATATAAAGCTTTATTAGCTTGCTGAGTGTGGGAAGGATCTCTGATGCTAAAGAAACACAATCAGCCGTTCTGAGATCCAGGATCCCTATACTTGTATCACGAAATATTTCAAATATTTCACTACTGCCATTTTTCACTACTATCTCGATATTAGACATGTCACATTTTAACATTTCGTATCGCAAGTCAGATACATGCATATTTGAATCGGTTTCACATTCTTCTTTATTTGATTGCAATACAACATCCCACAGCTCACACTCTACAGGATGGTCTAATGAAGAAAGCGAAAGTAACAAGCTGCACAGCCACTCAGTTGAGCATTCGCCTAACGGCAGAGATATGCACTGTAACGAAGCAGGAAGCTGGAGATTACAATGACCCTTATAGGTCCCACATAAATAAAGGTTTTTTAACTTGCTGAGTGTGGGAAGGATCTCTGATGCTAAAGAAACACAATCAGCCGTTCTCAGATCCAGGATCCCTATACTTGTATCACGAAATATTTCAAACATTTCACTACTGCCATTTTGCACTACTATCTCGATATTAGACATGTCACATTTTAACATGTCTGATCGTAAGTCAGATCCATGCATATTTGAATCGTTTTCACATTCTTCTTTATTTGATTGCAATACGAAACCCAACAGCTCAAACTTTACAGGATGGTGTAATGAAGAAAGCGAAAGTAACACGCTGCACAGCCACTCAGTTGAGCATTCGCATTCCTGCAGAGATATGCACTGTAACGAAGCAGGCAGCTGGAGATTACAATGACCCTTATAGGTTCCCCGTATATAAAGCTTTATTAGCTTGCTGAGTGTGGGAAGGAGCTCTGATGCTAATGAAACACAATCAGCCGTTCTCAGATCCAGGATCCCTATACTTGTATCACGAAATATTTCAAATATTTCACTACTGAAATTTTTCACTACTATCTCGATATTAGACATGTCACATTTTAACATTTCGGATCGCAAGTCAGATCCATGCATATTTGAATCGGTTTCACATTCTTCTTTATTTGATTGCAATACAAAACCCAACAGCTCACACTTTACAGGATGGTGTAATGAAGAAAGCGAAAGTAACACGCTGCACAGCCACTCATTTGAGCATTCGCCTTCCTGCAGAGATATGCACTGTAACGAAGCAGGCAGCTGGAGATTACAATGACCATTATAGGTTCCCCGTATATAAAGCTTTATTAGCTTGCTGAGTGTGGGAATGATCTCTGATGCTAAAGAAACACAATCAGCCGTTCTCAGATCCAGGATCCCTATACTTGTATCACGAAATATTTCAAATATTTCACTACTGCCATTTTGCACAAATATCTCGATATTAGACATGTCACATTTTAACATTTCGGATCGCAAGTCATATCCATGCATATTTGAATCGGTTTCACATTCTTCTTTATTTGATTGCAATACAACATCCCACAGCTCACACTTTACAGGATGGTCTAATGAAGAAAGCGAAGGTAACAAGCTGCACAGTCACTCAGTTGAGCATTCGCCTTCCACCAGAGATATGCACTGTAACGAAGCAGGCAGCTGGAGATTACAATGACCCTTATAGGTTCCCCATATATAAAGATTTATTAGCTTGCTGAGTGTGGGAAGGATCTCTGATCCTAATGAAACACAATCAGCCGTTCTCAGATACAGGATCCCTATACTTGTATCACGAAATATTTCAAATATTTCACTACTGCCATTTTTAACTACTATCTCGATATTAGACATGTCACATTTTAACATTTCGGATCGCAAGTCAGATCCATGCATATTTGAATCGGTTTCACATTCTTCTTTATTTGATTGCAATACAACATCCCACAGCTCACACTTTACAGGATGGTGTAATGAAGAAAGCGAAAGTAACAAGCTGCACAGCCACTCAGTTGAGCATTCGCCTTCCTGCAGAGATATGCACTGTAACGAAGCAGGCAGCTGGAGATTACAATGACCCTTATAGGTTCCCCGTATATAAAGCTTTATTAGCTTGCTGAGTGTGGGAAGGATCTCTGATGCTAATGAAACACAATCAGCCGTTATCAGATTCAGGATCCCTATACTTGTATCACGAAATATTTCAAATATTTCACTACTGCCATTTTGCACTACTATCTCGATATTAGACATGTCACATTTTAACATGTCTGATCGCAAGTCAGATCCATGCATATTTGAATCGGTTTCACATTCTTCTTTATTTGATTGCAATACAAAACCCAACAGCTCACACTTTACAGGATGGTGTAATGAAGAAAGCGAAAGTAACACGCTGCACAGCCACTCAGTTGAGCATTCGCCTTCCTGCAGAGATATGCACTGTAACGAAGCAGGCAGCTGGAGATTACAATGACCCTTATAGGTTCCCCGTATATAAAGCTTTATTAGCTTGCTGAGTGTGGGAAGGATCTCTGATACTAATGAAACACAATCAGCCGTTCTCAGATTCAGGATCCCTATACTTGTATCACGAAATATTTCAAATATTTCACTACTGCCATTTAGCACAAATATCTCGATATTAGATATGTCACATTTTAACATTTCGGATCGCAAGTCATATCCATGCATATTTGAATCGGTTTCACATTCTTCTTTATTTGATTGCAATACAAAACCCAACAGCTCACACTTCACAGGATGGTGTAATGAAGAAAGCGAAAGTAACACGCTGCACAGCCACTCAGTTGAGCATTCGCCTTCCTGCAGAGATATGCACTGTAACGAAGCAGGCAGCTGGAGATTACAATGACCCTTATAGGTTCCCCGTATATAAAGCTTGTTTAACTTGCTGAGTGTGGGAAGGATCTCTGATGCTAATGAAACACAATCAGCCGTTCTCAGATTCAGGATCCCTATACTTGTATCACGAAATATTTCAAATATTTCACTACTGCCATTTTTCACTACTATCTCGATATTAGACATGTCACATTTTAACATTTCGGATCGCAAGTCAGATCCATGCATATTTGAATCGGTTTCACATTCTTCTTTATTTGATTGCAATACAACATCCCACAGCTCACACTTTACAGGATGGTGTAATGAAGAAAGCGAAAGTAACAAGCTGCACAGCCACTCAGTTGAGCATTCGCCTTCCTGCAGAGATATGCACTGTAACGAAGCAGGCAGCTGGAGATTACAATGACCCTTATAGGTTCCCCGTATATAAAGCTTTATTAGCTTGCTGAGTGTGGGAAGGATCTCTGATGCTAATGAAACACAATCAGCCGTTCTCAGATTCAGGATCCCTATACTTGTATCACGAAATATTTCAAACATTTCACTACTGCCATTTTTCACTGATATCACGATGTTAGACATGTCACATTTTAACACTTCACCACACAATTCTTCTGTTCGAAATTGGGACTTCGCACAGGCCGTCAAACACAACTGGTCCAAGTAACAATGAATAACGTGTTTTAATGAGGATAATTGCACCAGCAACCGTCGTAAAAACACAGCTGTAATTGTATTTTTCAGCAAACCTAAATAATATAAAGTGGGAGGCAAAATTAATTCGTCCTTTAAAGTGGATTCTTCTATTCCTAAGGACGTTAAATTAGACAGGGATGGTAGCACATCAGAAAGCAATAAAATATCGATTTTCCCGATAAAAACCAGCTGCTGTATGTTCAAGTTATGTAATGCATTATAAATTTCAGGAGTGCCTGTCATCTTCACGCGTTTAAGACAATGCTTAGACATTTGAAGGACTGCCAGTATTTCATTTAATTGAAGTGCATTACGTTCTAAAATAAGTGAATGCACGTCCGACTTGTTGATCATTAAAAGTTCCTTTAATACGTTTGAATCTGACTCATTAAGAAATACACTGAATGTAAAGTGATTACATTTGAGAAAACTTTCATTTCGCCCGCTGACCTTAGCCTCACTGTAACCAGCAATTAGCATGCGCTGGAATAAGACTGATAATTCTACGCAACGTACATTATATTCCATCTGGTCATGTTTAGATTTTTCAGTGTTCTGCTTTCTGTTATTTTCTTTTTGAAATAAAATTGCATTTGTCTCAGAATACCATTGCAGTATGTATAAGCTCAGTCCACGGTCTATGTCGTTGAGGAGGTCGCTGTTAGAGAGACGGTTTATTACTGTGTTAGCTATTTTGCAATTGAGCCCACACAGATAAATTATTATCTGGCTCATTTCGAACACAATATATTTATCTTTGAACAGGATACTTGTTATAATGCCCTCCTTTGCGATATGATATGCTGCAAGGAATTCCTGAACCGTCTCATGTAGAAATGAAATATTTGGACTAGGAAATAATGTTGTAGAATCATGCATTGCCGTTAACACGCCAGCATCAAGGCAGAATTGCAATTGTTCTTCGGACAGATACTTCAATAATTTCCTTTTGGCAAACACTAGAGATTTTTCCGATAAAAGAGTGAAATTAAATGCAGCATTTCCAAGCGCATTCAATATCTCAACCTGTGGTTCAATATAGCTCGTATTCGATAAACACTGAATTGGATGTCCTTCTTTGAAATATCCTTCTTTTGCATTTGCATTCTTGAAAAGTAGGTCAAGCAGAATACAGTTTATTTCACACAATGAACCACTAAAACTTGTTTTGTTCATCCACAAACTTATTAGCATTGTCTGCAGCCATGGTGACGCAAGAAACTGAAACAATTGACGATCATTAACGTAGCTCATAAAATCAGTATCTTTCTTTAGATTCCCAGTCTGAAGACTGAGTATTATGTGCTTTGTTAGCTCTTCTGGATCAGTTATTCCTTCAATTTCTAGAAGTCTGTCAATTTGAGAATCCTTGATTCGCTCATCCACCATTTTCCATGGTCGTGTTGTAATTAACGATACACTCTTCGTATGACAAGTTACCAATAAAGGTACAGTGTATTTGTTCAAATGATCAGCCCACTCGTTTAGCCCGTCCATAATAACGATGCATGTCTCTCGTTTCAGGATTTGCTGTATAAGTTTAAAGGCCTCTTCGCGTTCATCAACCGTGTAAATAATGTCGATAATTTGTGTTTTGATCATCTCTGTTACCTCACGCTGACGCACTGCATCTCTCAGTAATATGTGAAAGAGAAACTTAAACTCATTCAATGTTTCCGCATCACTGAATGTAGCTTTGTACTCAGGATTTTGTACAGATACCGCCTCGCACCAGTCAAGCACTAATTTAGCAAGAAATGTTGACTTTCCCATTCCTGGCTCTCCTTGTACAAACACCGTACTATTTGTATGTAGTTTGTTATCTTTGTAAAATATGTCCTTGTATTGGTGAACCGCGTTGTTGTGTTTTTTCCGAGATCCATCTTTCTCGATTATAACTTGGCTAAATTTCGGTAACACAAAGATATCCCAGATGGGTTTGTCACGACCTTGCCATATTGGTGAAACAGACACAGTTGTCAGCCTCTTCGTATAGAGCCCTATTAACTTTCCACAAAAATCTGAAATGAAAAATACAGATTTCAATCTACTTATAACACAGTCCAATTAAAATTAATAATAATAATAATAATAATAGTAATAATAATAATAGCAATAATATTTTTATTCTCCGAAGTTATATTGCTAGAATAACAAATTGATGCAAAATGAAAGTAACAATGAACAATGGTTGTCTTATTTAAAAAGAGGAACAATATATGTATATGACTGCAAATACGCGATTAAAAACACGAATTCAACATGTACATGTAAATATATATTTAAAACCGACAACGATTCATGGAAAATTAGATTTTATTTGGCATTGTTTTCATAATAACACTTGTATTTAATGTCACATTAAAATGACTCGTATCTAATTTGATTATTGAAGCGATAATGTCATTTCTTTCTTTCTTTTAGTTGATTCTGTAGAAGTACCTGTCCCAAATTACAAGAAAGCTTCTTTTCGCAAAATTTCATAAAAATAAAATAAAAATTTCAATACATAAGGAATCTGAATGTGACGCAAATCTTGTTCGTGACATTATTTGCATGTTTATTGATAAAAAGTTAAACACATCCACGTACTGAAGTCAACCAGTATTCCACTGCTTTTATTAAATAATAACCAATATTTGGCCAGAGAGCAAGATTTCACAATCCATCATTTCCAATTATGAAGAGTTATGGATTTATTAAATAATATTTAAACGATAAATTGGTTTTCATGTGCTGTCATTAACAATTAAAGGTTATTTTAAAACATAGTGCATGAAAGTGCAAATGCATAATGTTTTTATTGTAAAGTCGTCAATTTTTTAGTGCTAAAGCGTGCATGAGTATATCTTCATAACTTTATCAAAATTTTATTTCAATAACACTTTTTAAATTAAAATCAAGCCGCTAGCTAAAACTCATTTACGCACGCACACAAACACACTCACGCGACCACACCCAAACACGCGAGCAGGTAAACACATGCGAAGTGCGTTCAGTTACACACTTTCACACTTGGGCTCGTACACACTATCAAGCTTGCACGCACATACACGCGCATACATATACCGTTTGAACACGCGAAATGTAAGTCTCAATATAAATGATACCCGTAAGTCTATAATAAGTATTTTGTAAAAATGAACAATGTTCTTTTGGTTTTATTAGAAATAGATGTATTACATTATGAGTGTTGATTACTTTCAGCCTTACCTAAAAACGAGAATTGTTATTTGAATAGTTAAATGTTTGGAATACCATTTGTAGTGTAAAACAGATTTCAAGGGGCCTATCGACGGTATTTCCATAACTATATACACGTATTAAAACTATACATTTTCTCGAAGTAATACTATATTGATGGAATCGTTAATAAACAAATATGTACATGCCCTTACAAAATTTCAGTGTATTGCCAGTGTGTTGTCAGAAATCTAGTGTACTGTCAGTGTATAGCCAGACCTGACAACACACTGGTAATAATTACCAGTGTGTTGTCTGTGTGTTGCAATTGTGTTGTCAGGTCTGGCACCACACTGGCAACACTTAGATAATTATCATATTTAATTATTCTCATCAGGAAATCATAAAGTAACAAGAGATGTTTGTAAAACATGTATGCCCCCCGACTTGCAGCAAAGTTGTAAATATGTGCAATTGTTAAGATTTTTTTTTAATATGCAATCCCAAGCGAGGTCTCAATGCGTTCTCAAGTTATTCAGCAGAAACTGTTTTTCTATTTTTAGTTATGGTGACCTTGATCTTGACTCCACCCACCCCAACATGCAATCCCAAAAGAGGTATGTAAGTATGAAGTTTCATTAAAATATCTTTATGGATTCTAAAGTTATTGAGCGGAAAACGTTTTTCTATTTTTAGTAACGGTGACCTTGACCCACCCAACCCATATGCAATCCCAACCGAGGTTTCAATATAAGGTATCTGTGTATGAAGTCTCATTAAAATATCTCAATGCGTTCTCAAGTTATTGAGCCGAAACTGTTTTTCTATTTTTAGTAACGGTGACCTTAAACCGACCCACCCCATATGCAATTCCAAGCGAGGTCTCGATATAAGGTATCGATGTATAAAGTTTCATTAAAATATCTCGATGCGTTTTCAAGTTATTGAGCGGAAACAGAGTTTCTATTTTTAGCAACGGTGACCTTGACCTTTGACCTGTTGACCTCAAAATGTATAGGCGTCTTCCTTTTTTCCAAAGTAACCAGCATACCAACTTTCATGATGGTAGGCCAAAGCGTGCTCTATATATCGTGATATTAACCAATCAGAAACAATGTGTCTGTAAAATGACCTTTGACCTGTTGACCTCAAAATGTATAGGCGCCTTCCTTCAATACCAAGTAACCAGCATACCAACTTTAATGATCGTAGGTCAAAGCGTTCTCTAGATGTTGTGCGGAAACGAAATGGTCTACGGACAGACCGACCATCCGACCGAACAACATACCGACCAACCAACCGACGGACGGGTGCAAAGCAAGATACCCCCACTTATTCGAAGTGGGTGGGCATAATTATTGAAAAATAAATTAGCAAAGTTTATCTATAATAAATCTGACAACACACAGACAATACACTGGTTTCACACTGGCACTACACTGACCACACAATGGTTTTGGAGTTTTCCAGTGTGTTGTCAGTGAGTTGTCACTGTGTTGTCAAACTGACTAAAACATTGGCAACACACTTGCAATACACTGGCAAGAATAAAAGAGAATGTTGCCAGTATGTGCATGTGTTTTGGTCGGTCTGACAACACAATGGCATCACATTGAAAAGAATCCATTTAACAACATGTTGCCAGTGTAAATCCAGTGTGTTGTCAGTGTATTGCCAGCTTGCCTAGACAGAGATTTGTTTATAATATATTTTATAAATGCATGTATTTAATAATATAGTTTATGTTTATTGTAAAGATACAATATTACATCAAATAAATTAAACAACATATTATTGCATCTGAGCGAAACACCGGGTCAAATTATTGTTAATAGTGAAACTGAAAACGATGACAATGATGATGTTGTTGTGGTTGTTGATGTTGATGATGATGGTATGTAAAAACTTTGTGTATGCTTGAGCTGCACTATAATAAGCCGTCCTATAAATTAAAATTTATGAGGCATCCAAATAATGTTTGTCTGATACATTGGTATATGTCAAAACTAAACAAGAGATGTTTGTAAAACATGTATGCCCCCCCCCCACCCTGACTTGCAGCAAAGTTGTGAATATGTGCAATTGTCAAGAAATCTTTTTAAAATGCAATCCCAAGAAAGGTCTCCATATATGGTATCTATGTATGAAGTTTCATTAAAATATCTCGATGCGTTCTCAAGTTATTGAGCGGAGACCGTTTTTCTATTTTTTAGTAACGGTGACCTTGACTCCACCCACCCTATATGCAATCCCAAGCGAGGTCTCAATATAAGGTATCAATGTATGAAGTTTCATTAAAATATCTCGATGCGTTCTCAAGTTATTGAGCGGAAACAGTTTTTCTATTTTTAGTAACGATGATCTAGACCTTGACCCCACCGACCTCATATGCAATTCCAAGCGAGGTCTCAATATAAGGTATCTATGTATAAAGTTTTTTTGGCCTGATTTTCATGCCGATATTTGGTACCATTCACAAAGCCAAACAGTATACTTTTTTGACAATTTTTGGGCGAAAATTCACAAATTCTTAATTAATTTTGTGAATTGTTTTTACACAGGATAAAATTTCGGCAATAGTTATATGTCTACACCGCTTTTAAAGGTTACTCGATTTTAACAGGACTCGTGTCACGTTTTATCGATATTTTCGTGAACAAGTCGGTTAGTGAAACATGTGCTCATCGGGGTCACTGTAAACGCTCATTGGGTTATAATCTGTATTAAATCAATCGTTTGAAGGATTTTTTTAGGTGTAAACACTGCAGATTATTCTCTTCTTGTTTTTTTTTTTTAAGAAATCACAATGCATTTTCACCAAACTCGCAGTACTATTAGAAATGTTTTTAAAAAAAGAAAAGTTTATCTTACAGGAAAATGAGTCATCGCTTCAAACAGGCAATTTTAAGCAAGAAAATAGTAAGTGAAGCCCCAGAAGACAATTTCTGCTGCAATTCAACAGTTTCATATTTAGTGTCTTCACAAGTAGAGTTACTGACAGTAATGAGTGCAAATTAGTCAGATTCACATACTGATAGTGGTGACAAAAATAACATCGATTTTATAAGTGGAATGTGTGGAAATACCAGGACTATAAATGGAAATACCAGGATTTTGCAAGTAAGCGAATGTATAAAAACAATGGTATAATTTCATATTTAAGATAAATATAGTCATTGGATACATATCTACATTTTGTTTATTGTGAACATACAATAAGTGTTGCTCTTTTTCCTTGAAGATGCTAAAATGTATATTTTTCATTTTCATACACCGGATCACTTTTATATTACTAATCGCAATCTCGCTGTGACTGAACTGTTATTGCTTTTATCTGTTGAATCACGACACAATAACACTTATATTAAACGACCACCATTGTTAAAAAATCTGATTGTGAATAAACAGCTTTCTGCGGAATTCATCACTTAATTGTATCCACAATCTATTTTTAGAATAGGTTTTTTTCCACTACTGACTTTAATCACTGGATTGCATTAACTATCTATTTTTAAACAACGGGTTTTTCCAATAATGACCAAAATTATTCTGATGTAAATAAGTAGATCTTGAGTGCTTCTGTCCTCAGTAGCTTGCTAATATTGATAAAAAAATTAAAATGCTCCAGATATGTTAGATATTTGAATTTAAATAAATTGGAGCATTCAAATGTCAGTTGATCATATTCAAAACTACATTTTTATGCAATACAAACTAATTGTTTGTAAATGTAAACAATGACACAATCAGATTTGTGCTATTGTTCTTTCTCTTCATGAACAGAATTACTTTTAAAAAATATACATTTATATTATTAAGGTGAATAATGACACAACTGAAGTTTTTGTTGTTCTTTCTCATCCAAGCATATGATGATAATATAATTACTATGTTTAGAACTGCCTTAAATTACTTAAACTACAGTTTTTGCCATATAAATTAAGAAACTGAAATTATTATGCAAAAAAAAACAATTTATTTTTTCTGTACATAATTTGAGCATTCAAGTAAGAATCAGATGTCACATTTTGAGAATATTGATAATTGGGTTGTGTTGTTTTATGATATACCAAATGAAACATTTGAGCTTTTATAACCATGGTTGACTTAAAGATTATTTCTTACAACTGTCGCGGCCTTAATGATTGTAAAAAACGCAATGATGTATTTGATTATTTAAAAAAACAAAAAGCGCATGTATATTGTTTACAGGATTGTCATTTTACCCCATCTATGGAAAACAAATATATACACAGTGGGATGGAGAATGTTATTTTAGTCATGGTACTTCCAACTCTAGAGGTGTATGTATTTTGTTTAAAAAAACAACATAACAGTTAAAGTGCATACAACTGAAAAGGACACGTTTGGTAATTATTTACTCTTAGATTTAACAGTTGATTCAAAACGATTTAATCTATGTATCCTGTATGGGCCCAATAATGACAAACCAATGTTTTACACTGAGCTTTTTTTTAAAATAGACTCTTTTGGAAATGACCATTATATTATTTGTTGGGATTACAATCTTGTACTAAACTCAAAATTAGACTATGTTAATTATAGAAGCCTGGATAACAACAAGAAATCAAGGGAACTGTTATCTTCTGTTATAAATGATAGAAACTTGATAGACACTTTTAGACTAATGAATGTTGATGCTAACCAATATACATGGAGAGAACTAAACACTCTTCAGCAAGGCAGGCTAGATTTCTTCATTGTCACTAGCAATCTTGTCCAACATGTATGACAGTCTGATGTAAAAGCAAGCTACAAATCCGATCAATCAGTTATAACTTTAGATTTAAATCTCTGTGAAGTAAACCATGGAAAGGACTTAGGAAGTTCAACAATTCTTTATTACATGATGAAGAATATTTAAAGTGCATGAAAATAAAAATAGATGAAATTTAATAACAAATATTACTTACCTGTATACAACACTGAATCATTTACTACCAGTGATAATAACATGCCCCAGTTTACTATTAATGACCAACTATTTTTAGAAACCCTATTAATGGAGATCAGAGGCAACACAATTTCCTATTCATCTTATAAATCCCAAAAAAGGAAAGAAAGAGAAGATGTTCTTGTCAAACAAATTGAACGTCTAGAAAAACATTTTAATGAAACAAATATTGAAGAATTAGATTTACTACAACAGGAGCTTTCAAATATACGTAATACAAAAATGAAAGGATCATTTATAAGATCAAGAGCCAAATGGATCGATGATGGTGAAAAACCCACAAAATACTTTTGCAATTTGGAAAAACAATATTCATCGAGTAAAACAATACCTTATATAGTAAATGATAACGGCCAGAAAATATATGATCAAAAAGATATTTTAACAGAAGCTGCTAACTATTATAAGACATTATATACTACGGCTGCAACAAATCAAAATAATTATAATAATGATATTTTTAATGACCTTGAAGAACAGAAACAGTAAAACTAAGCTATGACCAATCTCAAACATTAGAGGGCTTGTTGACAATGGAAGAAATCTCAGCTACTTTGAAAAATATGAAACATGATAAAAGCCCGGGCTCAGATGGCTTTACAACAGAATTTTTCAAAGTTTTCTGGAAAGATTTGAAATGATTTATTTTAAGAAGTCTTAACCCTTGCAGTGCTGATTGATTTCAACTGTATTATTTGCCACTGCTGAATTGTTTTATGACAAACATAAATAATACTATGGTTGTACTAAAAGTGCTGTAAAATTAACACAACATGTACAATTTACACAAAAACTGAACTGTAGAATGGGTATATGATGACCTTCCCAACTGATGAAAAAAAAGGAACTTTACAATCAATCAGTTACCATAGTTACCATGGTAACAATAAAACTAACTAAAAAGAACATTTTTAAGGTTTTTGTTTCTTTTTATTAATTACTAATATGTTCTTTACGAATTGAATGTTGATAGTTAAAGAAATGTCCTTTAAACAAATAAACACAAAACGACATCCTTTGGTGAGTGTAGATACAGATAAAGTACATGCAACATTTTACTTACACCAATACAGATATTGAAACAATCCTAATGCAATGCATCAGGAGTCACCTAATGCACTATTGCTTTTATTAATAAATACAATATATTGTGAAATAGAATCATGTATTAAGAGTTGTGTTTATGAAGAAGCAAGCAAACTGTGTTGCCGAGGTTACAACATTTACTACATTCTTAAAAGTTTTCAAATAGTTTTATTTTTTGTCTTATTTTTTATCTAGAATATAAAATTTATCTTAAGCTATGCATATCACATTTTCAGTGCATAAAACAAGGACTCTTTGCATTCAACTATCATTGAAAGAAATAACAGCATTAAAAATATGAATAACCTAGACACAATTGAATATTATTACTAATGTTTCAGTATATTCTTCCAAAAAACGTTGGACGTATGTCAAATAATTATAACACAGAAGCCAGAACTGCACATTGTTGGAATTGAAAGAGTATCGTTCAACATTTTAAGTATCCAAGACATATCCCACAGAACATTTAATTCTTATGGGTTATATATGTAGTAATAATGTAAATTATGAATAAACAACAATTACCGGTCTTATCTGGAGAAAAAATAAACATTTAAAAGAAAAATTGTTTTTGGGGGTGAATATAATCTTTACAAACGTGCTGTTATAATAATTGTTTTATTTTGTTTTATTGATTTGTCTTATCCAGCTGGCAGATGTATTCCAGTGCTAATATGTTGCAGTTATTGATACTTTTGAAGTTTAAAAACAAGTCAATTCTAAACAAGAAATGTCTTTTTAAAAAAACAATCGGCGTTGAAATTTATATTGAGATGTCATTTAAAGATTACCTAAACAGACGGCCAAGATGATCGGTTAGTGACTTCTCAGATCCCAGATTTTTTGGTCCCCACCAATATTAGGGGACTTATTGGACACCAGATTTTTCGGACACTATAAGAAAACTTCTTGGACTCAAAAGTTAATTTGAGATAAATTTAAAAATTAAATATAATTATAATTAATATCTATGCCGTGAATAATCCAATCATACAACTCCATGTTTCCACCAGTGATATATGAATAACCAAAATAATTTAGGTTAACATAATATGCCGTGAATAAACCAATCATACAACACCATGTTTCCACCATTGATATATGAATAACCAAAATAATTTAGGTTAACATAATTGTTATCTGATTTGTCAAGCCAATTTAACAAATTAACAATGTAAGAAAATAACTTCGGGAAAATTATTATGTATCAGACGAGCCTATATAGTTATTTATAGTACCGGTAATATACCATTCATGTTAGTTATCTAATATAATAACGATCTGAAGTCAAATAAGCATGTACCCTGTGAATCCAAATAAAAAGCATTAGTCAAGGAACATTCAGCGTTTTCTGAAATGTTAAGACTTTATATTTTGATAATGCAAACATAAAAAATCATTAGACTATGACGATTTTTAATTATATCAGTAGAAATATGATATATCAAGGGTTCCTGTGTATAATTAGTATTGCAAATTGTGTATTCACGCTAAGCCAATAACAATTCGACATATTCCGAATCTTCTTTCATTACATTATATCTATAGAAAAAAGAGGCTATAGAAAATGTAGCATCTTTTTACAGATTAAATAACATCTACTGGAGAAGTTGATAGAAAGATGCAATTATGAATAATCGTTAATAAATCGTAACCACAATTTTAAATCAAATTAACAGTAAGTTTATAATATAAATTCCACCTTTATTGAAACTTTTAGGTTTATGATTCTCTGAACGTTATTATTTATGCATGTACGAGTATATTAACACAGCTATACAGCCGTTGATAGCTACGCGCGTTATTTTTAGAATGCCACTACTTTTTGTGGAATGCGATGAACTCGCTAGAATCAATGGCTACATGGACCGGCAACTCTGTGATTTAGATTTATGCATGAGAACATTGCAAAATTTCTATTTATAGTGCGTAACGCTTATATAAATGTAGGCTAAACAAAATAGTTATTTCGTTACATGAATGAATATATTATTCTGTTTATGGCATACAATGAGAAAATACGTTCATAATTAGCCTCAGTTCTAGAGTATATGCGAGGATATGTTTATAACTTTTCATTTTAACCGCTTATGTAAACAATTATGTAAATGTTTATTCCCCAAAAGTATGCAACAGTTATTGGTATACGTTAAACCATTTTTTGAAGTTTGCATTGCTTAGAATTAGAAAATTTGCCCAATTTTATTGGCATTAAATTTTCCTGCTGCATAATTATCAGAGTTACAGTTTCCAGTCAGTTGGTACAATCTTCCTGTTAGCATGATGCATATAAAATTATTCCATAAAACATAACAAACAGATGTGGAGCTCTTATAGAATATGCACACAATCCATGACATTGTTTGGCCGTTTTCTGGTAAAATCAGTTGAGGATGTAAACAAGACAGTTTTTTTTGAAAATATATATTTCAAGAATAAATGTTCTTGTAATGTAATGACATTCATCAAATAAAATACATTTAATTATTTTGTCATAAATTGAATAATTTAATATTGTGTGTATTAAAGTTGTATAGTTAAAAGAACCATTACCTGTTTTGACTGTCACTTTGCGTGAAATTGCGAGCACATGTACTTTTATTTTTTATTTGTTTTGGTTTGCACAAATCTCTATCATCTTCAGCAAATAAGCAAACATGCAAGGTAAAAGGTAACAAAAGGCTGGAACAACTAATGGACTTCTGGTAGCTTTAAAGTTTCCACTAATTGTTGTAAAAGACAACGAAATATTATCTTGGATGATATCCATGGACGCTGTTGTTACCGGCATGCAAGTGTTAGTAATAAGAACAATATTTGCCGCTTATGCAGTTGATGTTCAGTATAAAATGTGTACCGGGTATAACAAATTAGATGCACAATAATGAAATGTTTGTCAGTTGTGTTATAATGGCTGAATGAAGAGAAACAGTATTAATAAATATTAGAGGCTGTAGGAACTGCCACATGATTTGCTTGCTTGACAGCTTGATTATCTGTATTAGTAACAGCGAAACAACTAGTTAACATGATATTGGTTTTGTAAAGCAAATTTATAAAATTATATATTGTGGTCAAATGTTCATGATTATTGGAAATGTTTCTTTAATCTTCATAGCAAATAGTAGAACACCCATTACTGACAGTCTTGAAAATATCAAAATTGTTTACTAGTCCATGGACAAGTTTATTGAAAAAATCTACTTGTCCGCAATCAACAGTAATTTCTCCAAACAAAAATATAGTTTTATTCCAGATCTTCCTTCATGATGTGTTTTCCATAAGTAATAAATAAAACAATTTGTTATTTGAGTATATAATAATATGAAAATATTATTTATTAACTTCCAACTAGTAAATCATTCACACCCTGAAATTGTACTTGTCTAGCAGGG
Source organism: Congeria kusceri (assembly GCA_027627225.1). NCBI lineage: Eukaryota > Metazoa > Mollusca > Bivalvia > Myida > Dreissenidae > Congeria > Congeria kusceri. Next base: position 32,869,445 of record CM051040.1, on the reverse strand, counting down.
ACAAGCAGACAGGACAAATGTACTTGTCCAACAGTAAAATTACCCACATAGGACAAGTCGGGCATAGGATTTCCACACCCCTGAGTGCCATTGCAACAGTGCAAGCTTTGTAATCTTTCTTTAGATCTGAGGTTCATCGTCTATTGGTCTTGTATTCTATTAACTAAATGTGACCAAAAGGTCATGTGATTAGTTCTTCCAAATGGCCAAGTAGTTAGATGTTTAACATCATATTTGCACATTTATTTTAAAAAAATAAACAAGAAAATGTAAATAAGAATCTTATCTTGACTTATTTTGCATCCTTCCAAAAATGACCAATTAATTATTGACATTATCTGTTTGATTATGAATAAATTGAAAATATTCCCATATAAATTAAACCATGCCTTGAGGAATTTTTTTTACTTTTAAAATGACTTGTTTAAATGTTTTTCAAATTATCAAATGATACAGTTTTGTCAATATAGAGCTGCAATAATTTAGCAATGACTTTGTTTGATTTTTATTTCAAACATCATTTACTGTAAAAAAAAATATTTCGATTCGATTTATGTTTCTTTTTTACTGGCTTGGTTTTGTGTATTTATGAGGCATCACTTGAAGTATAGTAGAGTTGTATTTGTTTAATGCCATTGTAATGGTTAATGTCAGTATGTGTACCTAATATTTAAATACAATAAGAATAAAGGAAAAACATTTGGTGATACTGTTTGACATTAGATCAATAGTTCAGTGTTACAGCAACACTGATTCCATGATCAATTTACACGATGATTCAACACCATCAAACACTGTATGTATATTTAACAGTTTTATGACAAATCATTTATACAGATATAAAAGAGATTTGAATGGAAATTGGTTGGTTTAGTATGGACAATCGGATCGGGCCATTTACAAATGATTTATGTATCGAAAGATGCATCAGAAATTAGTTGCAGCTCTACTCGTCAAGCAATGCGCATGTATAGTTGTATTTAAGTTTTATTACCAGTTAAGGTAAATTGCTACTTCTATATTGCAATTGGCAGAAAATTACAAATAAATAATTAAATAATAAACAACATAAAATATTTACTGGAGAAAATTATCACATATTGAGCAGCATATACAATGTATGTTTATACTAATATGTACAGAAGTATTTGATTAGCCGCTGCTTATAACTCAGCATAGATAGGCCTATTCATTTCTATTCATTCATAAACAAAAGTTGAAACATTTTAAAGAAAAATTTAATTTAAAATAAAGGCACACATGTTATCAACAAGTGCAAAGAAAATTTGTAAAATATTAGCTGGTAAGTTCAACATGTAAATTTTTAAAAAAAACTCGGCAGATATCAATAACATTGCAATTTTTACAATATTGCATACCTGTAATTATACTCATCAGTTTTTCCCAATCACCTTAACAAGATGTGTAAATTGTTACAGTTTAAAATTATAGTTCTGAAACTTTGGAGTACTTATGTTATTTTGTTGATTATAAAGTAAGTAGAACCAAAACCATTTCAACTAAAGCAGTTACTAAAGTTAATAATTAAATTTATTTTTAAACCATGTTTGATAAGAAAACAAGCATGACACCTCGTTTGTATCAATAATATTAAAGATTTGTTAACCTCATGTACAATTGTGGTAACAACAAACTGGTGGACGTCGTTGCCAGTTATTAACAGAGAAAATCAAACACTTTTATACAGTGTAATTTGGAATGGAAAATAAAAAACGTTAAACAGAATAGTGCAGAAAAGTGTCATGGATTTGGATTATATACAGCATAATGATGTCACATTTGTATTTATTTGAAAAACGACCAGAAAGTTGAGGACATAAGGAATACAAGATTTGGCAGAAATATCCGGTCTCAGCAACGACCAGGTTACCTATAGCTTGACCGGATATATCCGGTCTCAGCACTGCAAGGGTTAATCATGCTTTTACTTCAGGGTTTTTGTCAGTCACTCAAAAGCAAGGAATCATCACCTGCATTTCAAAAGATAATAAACCAAGACATTATTTTAACAATCTTAGACCTTTAACGCTTTTAAATGTTTTATACAAAATAGCCTCAGGTACAATTGCTAAATGACTAAAAAGAGTTCTTGGCAAAATTATTTTCAAAGATCAAACTGGTTTTATAAAGGGGAGCTATATAGGAGAAAACACAAGACTTTATATGATATATTAAAATATACAGAAGATAACAAAATACCTGAACTTTTATCGTATATAGGTCCCTTTTCTCAAACCTCACCTATTTTCGACTCTTTTGTTTGTGCTCTATTTACATGTAAGCAAAGTGTGTAAGACGTCATCCGATTATGTGTACCGGTGCTACAGTAAATAATCTGTACAATCGTCGCACAATTATCGGAAATATGCATCAAAAACTTGTATTTACTATTATAATTTTGTTTTGTTAAGCAATTTTATTAAAAACTATGACTTTTTATGCATTTCAAATAAATATACATATTTCTTACATTTTAAGTTTTTTTCTTAAAGAAAAACTCCCCTTTTGAGTTCCCCTATCGGCTGCATCGGAAAAACATGTGATGATCATGGGATACAAAATGTGTTTGTTATGGATAGCTGTGGGTTTGAGAATAGGTCAGTTATTTTTAGGCCGCCATGACAGTTGAAATAGCAGGGTGGCGACATAATACGGTGTAAATTTTATAAAACATACAGAATCTGTGTCACTATTAATGCATAAAAATGTGCACCAGAGATTGAAATAGTGATCTATAATGTTGTTTTCAAGAATGCTTTTGCAACAAAGTCTACAGGCCAGGGAACATCCTTAGAGATTCGAGAACTGGTACTTCCATGATAATGACATTAGACTTTGAAAAGGCATTCGATACATTGGCATTTTATGTTATTGAAAAAAACCTTAGTATACTATAACTTTGGTACAAAGTTCAGGAAATGGATCTCTCTTTTCCTATAAAACACTATGACAGCCATTAAGATCAATGGGTTTCTATCAGATTTCATTAAATTGAAAGGGGTTGTTGTCAGGGTGACCCAATCAGTTTGTATATCTTTATATTACGTGCTGAAATTTTAGCAATTAACATAAGGAATTCTAAATATAATACAGGAATTAAAATTGAAAACACAGAATACAACATTTCCAAATTTGCAGATGACATCTGTTTATTATTGGATGGCTCAGATAGTTCACTAAATGCTGTAATTGATTTATTACAAGTTTTTGCACTAGAATCTGGACTTAAAATTAACTATGACAAAACAAATTTGATATGGATAGGTTCCAAGAAATATAGTACATACTCATTTAAAACTTAGTACAAATTAGCGTGCGGCACAACCAATTTTAAAGTGTTAGGCATTATATTTGATGTAAATTTGGAAAAAAATGATCGACCTCAATTTTTCAATCAAGTTGATCAATTTACAAAATGTTATACATGTTTGGAAAAAAAGAAACCGTACAACACTAGGAAAATTAACCATAGTAAAATCATTATAACTTCCCCTTTGCACACATTTATTTATTGCTCACCCCAGCCCTGGATTAAATGTGTTGAAATAAATACATGACTCTTTTTGTAACTTCATCTAGGATGGACCCATAAAAATTAAACACAATATTATCATCAAACCCTGTGAAGAAGGAGGACTTAATATGATTTATATTTACTCATTTGAAAAAAAGCATGAAATTTACTTGGATCAAGAAAATAGTAACATGTACAGGTCAATATTTTCAATAAGTGTAACCATGTTTGATGTTAAACAAATGCTAAATATGGGGAGTGATTATGTTCAGAAAATTGTGAACAGAATAGGTAACCACTTTTGGAAAGATGTCCTTATATATTATATTATGTAAGTAAATAAACTGAAAGTTTGTAAATTTTATGATGTATTAAATATGCCATTATTCTATAATAACAATATTAAGATGATAGAGGAATATGATTTGTAAGAGACATATTATGTACCTCTGGAAATTTCAAGACTAAACAAGATATTGAGATTTGTATTGGTAAACGCCTGAATGTTTTATTTTACAAAGGACTAAAAAGAACTGTTTCAGAGTTTACTAGAAACTCTGGTTTTGATACAATATATAAACCAAATATTAATGGTCTATTTATTTCTTTTTATTTTGGTGAACTTAATATTCTGACGCAAAATCAGAACAAGTCAGTATATAACAAATTTATAGCCAAAAATGAAAAACCTTCCACTCAAATCAGATGGAACGAAATCTTTATTGATAATGATTGGAAAATGTGCATACAGTTTTGTCTTTAAATTAACCAGAAATACATATATACAATGGTTTCAGACTAGAATTGTACATCGAATTTTAGGAAGTAAATCTCTGCTATGTAAAATGAAGGTTGTAACTGATAACATATGCTGTTTTCGTAAGAAAAACGAGGAAACTTTAACTCATCTTTTCTGGGAATGTGAACACATCCAACCAGTTATTAACCATGTTAAATACGTAATAAATTCAAATTATATCAACTTGCCTACACTTCCTTGTCAGGACGTACTTCTTGGAATTTTGAATGAAAAAATGAACCCTATAAATATTTTATTTCTAGAAATTAAAAGATACATCTTTATATGTAAAAAATCATGTAAAATCCCAACCATTAAAGGGCTACAGAAAAGTCTACAATTAGCATGGGACATTCAAAAACATACAAATTACCGTGACAATGAATTCCAATATTGGGCAGTTGTAAGATTGCTGATACAATAAACCCCAAACTATGCAATATTTTTATAATAATATTTGTGTACACTTGAAAGACTCTATACTTGCAGTACACTGTGGCCTAACCACTCTTTTGTCTATACCTTGTATATACCTTGTGTATTTAAACATTTGCTGTCAAGATTAATACATGTTTATTTATCCAAAACTAGTGAAGCAATGCAACATAGATTATACACTTCATTTTGTCGTAAATTATGTAATATTCAAAGCATATAGATACCAGATATAGATAATTTTGACCCCAGGGGCATCATTTGAAGATGCTAGAAGAGGCCACATACCAAATACGAAAGCTCTCAGCCATGCAGTTTCAGAGAAGAAGATTTCTTAACTTTTCACTTTTTAAATATATTTTTAGCTCTGGTGACCTATATATGCAGCAGATTGAAACGATTTGAACAATTTTAAAAGAGGGACACCCAAGGATCATTCCTTTGAAATTGGTGAAAGTCTGCCCAGGGATTTAGGAGGAGATGTTGTTTGAATCAAAATGTTGGCGCACGAGAGGTGATCACAAAAGCTCACCACTAGCTTTACCCCACGAGCAAATTGTGCTCAGGTAAGCTGAAAACTAGAGCACTGAATAAGGATATTTATTTTATTTAGGGCAGGGTAAGGCTTTCTGCAACTAAAAAAATAAGGGGGCCAAATGGCCCTGTAGCGCTCAAATGAATATGAAGATCTGGGCTTTGCGAATTCAAGTCATTTTGCTATTTAAATGTATATGAATCATTTGACACCTAGGCCGTGGCCAGCTTTGACACCAAGGGCATAATTTGAACAATCTTTGTAGAGAACCACTATACCATGTTACATACCTAATATCAAACCTCTGAGCTTTGCAGTTTCAGAGGAAAGGATTTGCAAAGTCCAATTGCCATATGAATCTATTGACACCGTGTGAACCCCTGGGCGTGGCTTCTTTTTACACCAGGGGCATAATATGAACGAACTTTGCAGAGGACCACTACTAGTATACAATGTAACATACCAACTTTTTTAGAAAATACAATTTTAAAGTTCACTTGGCATTATAAGACTATAGAAAACATGTGCCCCCCCCCCCAAGGGCATGGCTTCTTCTCATCCCAGGGGCATAATTTGAACAATCATTGCAGAGGATCTTTATGCAATGTTTCACGCCAAATATAAAGCCTCTGGGCCGTGACATTTTTAAAGCCCACTTGCCATATTAATCCAGTGAAACCACATGTCTCGAGGGCGTGGCCAATTCTACCCAAGGGACACAATTTTAACATTATTTGTACAGGACCACTCTACAATGTTACATACCAAATACGAAACATCCGGGCCTACATGTAGCGGTTTCAGAGAAGATATTTAGTCATTTTACTAGTAAAGTCTATATTAACCATGTCATGGCCAGGGCGTGGCCATTTATTACACCAGGGCCAAAATTTGAACACGCTTTGTAAAGGACCACTATACAATGTTACACACCAAACACCAAACCTCTGGGCCTTTCGGTTTCACAGGAGAAGATATTTAAGGCCCAATTGCCCTATAAGTATATAGAAACAATATGACACCCAGGGCGTGGCCACTTTTTACCACATTGGAATAATTTGAACAAACTTTGTTGAGGATAACTATACAATGTTACATACCAAACATGAAACCTATGGGCCATGAGGTTTTAGGTGAGTTTTTTCAAACCATTTTTCCATTTTAAGTCTGTATAAACCACGTGACCCCCGGGGCGTGGCCAGTTTTTACCTCATATGTCACTTTTGGAATCCTTATGACGTCATATATATGATGTTTGGGAAAACACAAACTTATGTTACTTCATTATATCTGGCACATTTAGTTTTTCGTCCAAAAGCATTAAATAAAAAAAAATTTGTTGATTTCAGTATAAAATCGTATTTTATTTAATTTGTTGTCATATTAAACTGATATATTCACGGTGATCACTCATGAAATAAAATACAATCTTAAACTGAAACCAACAAATATCCTCTATAAATTCATTTAACGTCTTCGGTTCGATCACAGGGAATGTATTGATTTTTTTTCATAACAATAAAAGGGACTGGTTCTATTGAAAGCAAGACAAAAGGAAACAAGTCTTAAATCTGTCTTAACTATGATTTCAACAAATTCATTAAAAGAAAGTTTGTTTAATTCCAAATAATTGCCGATCAGAGAATACGTACCAACACAACCAATAAAAAAATAATAATAGATCTGCTGCTAGAAGTTGAAGATGTGTTAAACTCAATAAAGTACCCTTAGATTTAAGTTGCAAAATTGACCAGCATTTTTAAAAGTGCATCATCATTATCAGAATCAGCATCGTTGTCTTCGTCATGGCTATCACCATCACAGTCATTATCATCATTATCAATTTCAGCCCCAAAACAATTACAAAATGGCAACACAGTTTCAATCATTATATATGTTTATCATTGTATTTTATTATCACAAAAATAACAACAATCAGGAAATAGTAATTAGAAACAATTAAGAAATGCGTTAAGCTGAACATACACAAACAATTTTATGGTCATTTGTTTTTAATTCAATAAAATTGACATTTATGTTTTTGCCACATTTTTTTTTATTTGTTCGTTTTTTTACTCCATATGTTTATTTTAAGAATTGAATAGTATTTTTCTGCATTTCATCTGTGTATGAACTTTTGGAAAATTACCCCTAATTTGTATAAATGCCGACGATTAATTCATACATTTAAAGATGTCAGCAAAAGGTGCCCCAAAGGGCCACAACTGCAGTTTCAAAAATCTGAAAATTAAATATTAATATTGGCATATATTGGCAACTAGCCGCAACAGAAATATACTCCCGGGCAAAGGCCTATGTTATGTGGGAGTGGAACAACATGCCACCCGATGACACTCCATAAAAATCTCCTTTCTCAATTGCCCGGAACACCCTCAGTGGGCCGCATCAATATTCTAGACTACTAATATCATTATTGACGAATGCATTAGCCGACTGAGGATGGGGACCAGTCTTTTGCCTGCTAGTGCGGGAAAGTATATTTTAATGCTTGACCCCGTGTCCTCAATGTGGGACCCTTAATAATATCTTAAATCCTACTGGCAAAAAAGATTTATCAGTGTACACATATCTGTCAACATATCTTGTGGATTGCCAGATTACAGATACAAAATAAATACAAAAAGTGGACCTGCAGCGTAATAAGATTAATAATAACATGTTTTATATTAAAAAGTTAATTGTAATATACATTTTCCCTTATCTGCGGAAATTCAAATGATTTAATCATTTATTTATATCACCGAACAGCTTTAACAGCACAGTGCTTTAATTATTGCTTTTCTAGCAATATTTACATCTATTAACTGTCTGCCAGTGTGTTATATACTAATGTTCCTTTAAGTACATTACAATACCACATATATTGGGAATTAGTGATATTTAGCCTACTGAAGGGCAGATAAAATCCTGCCTGACCAAATTCTTTATACATCTGTATATCTTCCCATCAAGGAAGAGAACTCTCAACAAACCAAGTACACTGGGATAATAATAGACAATTCTCAGTAAAGCATTCAGAAGGTTACACCCAGCCAGTGTTTATATTGCGTATAACTGGCTATGTCAATGGTCAACAGTACTGTTACAATTTGAATATATTTGCCTGTAATATATGGTTATAGACGTTCTACTTCTGACATTTTAATACTTGGTGCTCATGCATTGTGCATATCTTGATAATTTAATTGTAAACCTCCTGGACCTCAGGCAAATTGACAAATATATGCCATTTTAACTTAATTTAAATTTTAAATTATTGCTTTTTCAGTGGAACAATATACCAGTTCTAAAATCTGCAGGAATCTCTCTATTTCTTTTTCCAACCCCCCCCCCTTTCCGTCCGTGATCTAGCATGAGCCGTGCTGGGACGGGCGCATAGGAAGATAATAACACATATTTTAATTTAAATTTCATGTTATTATACATGTCTCTGTTGCTAACGGAGCCCTACCTCTCAACCATGGCCAATCTGATTGACCAAGGATTCTTTATTTTAAGCCATTTTTTAGTTAAACAGTTTTCCCCGTTTACTATTGTCAAGTATTAATAAACCCCATTTTATTGCAGATTTTATACAATATGGGAGGACCCAGTTATCATTTTTTTAATGTGTACTATAAATGGTTTAACACACATGGGAAGTAATTTTTTTACAATTATTTTGATCATATTGTTAATAATGATCAAGTTTGCCAATATTTCTGTGTGATATTACATATTGCGATCCTCTGCAGTTATTCTTAATGCAGTATTTTGCATATTTTTAATAAATAACTCTTTCATATCAGGGATTATCCACATTTTAACTTTTAATGTGTTAAACTACCTCTTTTAAGTGTCCTTATCTATGTAAATCATGTAAACCTGTGCGCTTCCCTGGTCCCAATATCTCAAAATACCATTCAAGCACTGTCTGCCAAAATTCCCACCCCCACTGGTGCTATCCCTTCATTTAATAAATACAAACTAGACAAAGTCCTCTTTTCAGGTGCTCTTTAGGGTGATTTTCTTTTATGTGTTTATATTTGTACAGTCTAGTCAGTTCTTTTTATTAGTTAAATCTTGTTTCATCTGTGTTTATCTTACAGTGCTGCCTGCTGTTATGTGTTTTCACTACCCACGTCGTCGTGAGTTCGATACCCACTCCGTGTTTTTTGTTCTAAGTATTGTTCTTTATTGTGTTTCTTTATATATAAAATATATTGTTAATTGTATACGCCTTTGTATTGGTCATTTCATGAAGATAATAACGTAAAAATTGCTAAACGATATCACTTTTTCGTTGGCATAGCCTCTTTAACATAATAATTACCCTAATATATCACAATCAGATGAGTGTGTGCTTTAACCTCCAAATTTTACATCGAATTTGTGATCTACCTCCCAAATAAACACGGATAAAGGCTTTCGTGGAAGTAACAGGTACACATGAGCATGCAGTTTGAAATATCAAACTCTATTTAACCTTGGTCATAAAGCAAGAATTTCATTTTAGTTCTAGATCTTGTATCATGTATCCATCTTAAACAGCAACACATTATTACAAAGTGACATTTATTGAAGTCGCGTTATTATATTTCACTTAGTATATATATAATATACAAATAAAAAAATAAAAAAATACGAATATTCTATTTTCAAATTTATTTAAAGAAGTTTATTTCCAGTTTGATTGCAAAGTTAACATGAATTCCAGTAGTATTTCTTGCCTAGCAGGTAGGCAGGGACAGCGTCACGTTTTTACAACACATTCCAAACATGTCCAATTAACGACAACTGATAATTGGAAGGGGGGGGGGCACGTCTTTACAAGGGCCACCAATTAATGGTTTGTAGGAGGCGCAAATATGACGCGTTGTGTTCACAAATACATTGTTGTTTATTGTCCTTGGATTGAACGATAGGAGTTGTTTACCATCGGGACTTCGGTTGAAACCATTGCCCGAGCACACAGCTTAACATAAATACTTTGCTTATATTTAGCTACACAATTCCCTTAATATGTCGGGAACGTTACATATATAGAACTTTGCAGTGTGGGTGCGGTGCTAATAATAAAAATATATGCTTAAAAAATAGCAAGATTTGTAAAACTTGTTTAAAAACTTACATGAAACACAATATATAATGTAAAGAACTGTATTGTGTTATCAAACTTTATACAAACAAATACTCTGCCAATTTAACACTATAGAATATAGTAGTATAATAATATATAATAATAATATTGAGGGATTTCTTAAATTTCACATAAAAGCACACTGTTCTTGTATAAGGAAACAAATGCCAATGTATGCACAGTTTAAAGGGGAGCGACTCTGCAATATCCTTTTATTTGTCAGCAGGAATTACCTCCCTTATACTATTATAGAGTTAAACTGTACACTTTATGAATGTGTATAATAGACTATTATATTTGTAAATATGTTATCTATGTGGGCAATAGGATTAAATGGGTATAGAGTTTTTTTAAACAGGGGAAAAAATAAAGGAAGAAAACTGAGTTAAACCAATACTAACATGAGAAAGTGGAAATTGGAAGAAATAGCCCAATTAGAATAAGAATAAAACGGACGGGACACATAATTTATGTGAATCACCATTTTTCTAGACCCATTATGCAGCCAATGCTGCAACGGAATTGTTGGAGTCTTGCTTACTTAGAGATCTGGGTAAGTTTGGGTGATAATCACCATGTACGATATGCTGTATTTAATTTAAAAACCAATGTGTGTGAATACACAAGAACAGTATTTACAATAACGACAACAAACAATGTTAATTATTTGCAGATCACTAAGTGGTTCAGGATTGTTTTCCAATATCTGTTTAATTTACATGTCTTTACATATGAAGATAGAGAAAATAGGTTAAAATATGCTTTCTAACCTTTATGCATTATAAAGGTCAAGTAGTAGTACTTGAATATACAGTGTAAATGAACTATTTAATTAATCGGAAGTTAAGTAATATATGACTACTTAAGTACCTTGCATCGGCAAGTATATGTTGTTGGTATGTAATACTGTCTTTATAATTGTTATATTTATTTTAATTATGGATGTCACAATTGCATGACATGCTTTTAACTAATGCTGAGCTCTTGTAGACAGGGAATATCGCTTATTGCTCCAACCTGAGACCCTGTCCATTGAGATTTATACAAGATTGTTGGGCTCTTTAGTGGAATGTAACCTACCCCAGGGTGAGAATCTAAGAAATGGACAAAAAAGGATAAGAATCCAATATACAGTAAAAATTAAGGATAAAAATATATTACATACTTACTATCAAACAGCTTACTTTTTAGGGCCTTTAAAAATAACACAGATAAAACAAGATATAACTAATAAAAAGAACTGACTAGGTTGTACAAATATATACAGATAAAAGAGAATCACCCTGGGGGGCACATGAAAGGACGACTTTGTCTTGTTCGTGATTATTAAAAGAAGGGGTAGCACCAGTGGGGGAGGGAATTTTAGCCGGCAGTGCTGAAATGGTATTTTGAGATATTGGGACCGGGGGGTGCACAGGTTTACATGACTTACATAGATAGGGACACTCTGCAATGAAAGAGTTATTCATGAAAAATATGCAAAATACTGCATTTAAGAATAACTGCAGAGGATCACATTATGTAATATTACACAGAAATAATGAAAACTTGATCATTATTAACAATAATTATGATCAAAATACTTCCCAAAAAATTAAGGAAACTTACATCCCATGTGGGTTACATACAATATATAGTACACATTAAAAAAAATAATAACAGGGTCCTCCCCATTTTATATCAAATCTGCAATAAAATGGGGTTTATTAATTCTTGACAATAATAAATGGGGCAAACTGCTGAACTAAAAAATGGCTTAAAATAAAGGATCCTTGGTCAATCAGATTGGCCATGGTTGAGGGAGGGTTCCGTTAGCAACAGATACATACATACTAACATGGTATTTAAATTAAGACATGTGTTTAATTTTTGTTACTATCTTCCTGTGCGTCCGGCCCAGCATGGCTCATGTTAGGTCACGGAGGGAAAGGGGCGAAAAAGGAAATTGAATAGGGGGATTCTTGCAGCTATCAGAACATTGTTTATTGTTCCACTGAAAACAATAATTTACAAATTAAATTAAGTTAAAATGGCATATTTTAGTCAATTTGCCTTAGGTCCAGGAGGTATAAATTTAAATTATCAATAAAGATATGCACAATATATGAGCACAAACTATTAAAATGTCAGAAGTAGAACCTCTATAACCATATATCACAGGCAAATATATAGAGAATACATGATTGGTGCCGGGATGAAGAAGGTTTATCCGGTGAGGCTTAGAAAATGAAAATAGGGCGAGCTTTAGCGAGCCCTATTTTTGTTTTCGGGCCGAACCGGATAAACTTTCTCCTTCCCGGCACCTACCGTGTATTCTATTTATCTTGATTGCTATTCAATTAAATTAAAAAACACCAAACACTAAAGTTTTCAATTTAAAAAAAAATTCTAGACGGGCATCGACCTAATAACTCGCTTGCATGAATGCGTACTACCCGGAAAAATAGTTCTCTATTTCTTAATTACCTGTTTCAAAAAGCAAAAGTAAAATATTAATAAATCTTACTTGCTGATGTCAGTACGACACGAAAATGACGTAGTAAATCTGCTTTTGTTTTAAACCAGATTATATTGGTTTTTTAAAGAGTTAAATTACGTCACACCAACTACGTCATTCATTTTGAGTTGTAAGTTTACACAATGTAGTCAAACCAGAACGCGAGTGTTTTGCAGTTTAAAATACATGAAATCGGAATAAATATTTAGTGTTTCTGTGTTTTGGATGGATTATATTATGCAATAGCATTCAGATAAAAAGTGTATGGAATATTTGCCTCGAATGGAAACGGTGAGATCGATCCCTTTTCAATTTTCTACGATTTACTCGGATAGTATTAGTTGTGGGTGGAGGACAGTGTAACTGAAAGTGAAATAAATCATAAAATGTTTAGTTATACGTTAACATTTTGATAACTTTTTTCATTTCTTTTCATCGGAAATTAATATAAAAGGTTATTTCTTTGATGAATATGCTCTGTTGGTTGACCAAAGAAAGTATATCCACAAAGAATAACCCGCTTGCATCAGATTCAATTGTGTTGAAATGGAATAGAACTGGAAGTTGTTGTTAACCAGTCAAATGGAATGTGAGGACAAACAACTCATTTGTTGTTTAACTCTGTTAAACTAGACAACACAAAGTTTGTATCGATGAAAAACTCTGGTAAGCAGACTTTATGCTGTGTCATTCTCGACAATGTTGTTATCCGGCGCGTAGGAATACCTATTGACGGTATATCACAGTCATGTGATCTACTGCCGGATATCAACAAGTTTATACGGTCACCGCTTTATTAGGTCACTGTTTGGGTTAGTAGCAGGATAAATTTAAATTGTAGCTTAAAGTACAGTACTGTTGACCATTGGGATAGCCAGCTTTACACAATATAAACACTGGCTGGGTTTAACCATCTGAATGATCTACTGAGAATTGTTTATTATTGTCCCAGTGTACTAGATAAAAGACAAGTGGTTTGTTAAGAGTTCTCTCCCATGATGGGAAGATATAGGGATGTATAAATAATTTGGTCAGGCAGGGATTATATGCCCTTCAGTAGGCTTAAGGTCTAATTACCCCAAAACGGAAGTCACATCCTCAGGGTTACATGCTGTCAGTTAGATAATAAGCACATGTGGCTGAGTGCAGGATGCATATAATTTGTAAAATACAGTTTAAATGATATGTTTTGGTGTCATTTTAAAGGTATATATGTAAGCAATAAGAAAAAAGGGTGTTTAGTGCACTACTTTTTTGTCTAGTGGTTCCCAGCTTAATAACTTATGCCCATGTATTCATGCGCAAAATGGCAGCATCCATGCCCGTCAAAACCGGTGTGTTTTTTCTAAGGTAAATATTTTGAGTTACAACACATATAATTTTTTGACATGCTGTTTTTTCAAAAGGTTATGTCCTCATCTTTCCAACAAATGTATGGTGATATATTGGAAAGTAGCTTGGTCATGGTGAAAAGCGAGATCAAATTTTGAATATTTTATATGTAACAAAGAAGGAATTTATTTGCGCATGCGTAACCTTAATATCATCGATTCCCCATTTATATGGGATTGTAATGTATTAAGAGGAGAATTAGTGCATAACACACTGGGAGACAGTAAATAGATGTAAATATTGCTTAAAAAGGAACAATTAAAACACAGTACAGTAAAAAGCTGTTCAATGATATAAATAAATTAATAAATCACTTGAGTTTACCCAGATATGGGAAAATGTCTATTAAGATTAAGTTTTTATTATAGAATTTGTTCTTATTAAGCTGCAGGACCCCTATTTGTATTTATATTTTATCTGCAATCTGGCAGTCCACAAGATATGTTGCCAGAGATTTGTCACTGGTAATTTATTTTTGCGAGTAGGATTAAAAATATTATTAAGGGTAAAATCAATGTGTGTAGAGGACTAAGGGCACTGTGTCAGCAGGTGGTCGGTTGTAAAGGGGATCCTACATTGAGGACAGAGAGGGTCCAGCTTTAAAATATACTTTCCCGCACTAGCAGGCAAATGACTGGTCCCCATCCGCAGTCGGCTAATACATTTGTCAATAATAATATTGGACGAATTTCTGGGCAATGGTGAAAGGGGCTTTTGTCCTTAAGTGACATCTATAGGGTTAACTTGTTTACAGTAAATTACAATTACTCTCTCAGTAAACCAATTAAAATGAATCCATTATCAGCCAATCAATTTCTTTAACAACATTAGCATTATATGGTCAATCTTAATATACGTCACTTGTAAATTATTTTCCATCATATCAACACCCTATACTATATAAGAGTCTTGATTATTAAACAATGCCACCATCATGTGCTTGGAAGTACTTTACGTGGTCATTAGACAAAACACATGCAACGTATAATCTTTGTAATGAGAAATTTGAGTACGGAACGATTAACATATTGATTAACAATACATTTAACAATATCTTATATTTCTGTATATTTGCCTAACACTCACTAAGCTTTATCACTCATTTACCACTGAAACAAGGTAAAACAACTACGCACACATAGTATACATATTTTGGATAGGTAAATATTCGGACAGAGTGCCGTATACAGTAGTATTTACAAAACGAATATTCGAATAAATTCGAATACCTAAAACAAATATTTGAATATTGATTTTAGTATTCGGCCCCATCCCTAAAATAAATAAATAAAAACCTACCTTGTTAAGTTTGTTAATGCTTACAAAATTGGTACCATAGCTCGCGTTCAGTATCAAAGGGCAGTGCAAAAGAGGCATGTTAATTGAAGCGGATTTGAAGGCTGCACGCACATAATACATTACATGAAGGGACTACAGCAATCAAAACCCAAACGTTTTTATTATAAGATTGGCTCGCTATGATAAGTATTGCAAACAATTATTCGAAAACGGATCAAGAGATAAGTTTGTATGGGAGCGTGAGTGCGGAATTGTGTGCAGCGGTATTTGAGGTATTGTGATTTGATGACGTGTCAGTACAAATGGTGCGTAAGACATGGTAGAACAGTGCCTGTGTCAGTACAACAGGTTTGGAAGACATGGTAGTAAGGTTTCTGTGTCAGTAGAACATGTGTTTCAGACATGGTACTAGGGTGTCTGTGTAAGTACAACACGTTTGCCAGACATGGTACTACGGTGTCTGTGTCAGGAGAACATGTGTGTCAGACATGGTAGTAGTAGGGTGTCTGTGGCAGTAGAACATGTGTGTCAGACATGGTACTAGGGTGTCTGTTTCAGTAAAACATGCGTGTCAGACATGGTACTAGGGTGTCTGTGTCAGTAGAACACGTGTTTTGGAAATGTTACAACGGTGTATGTGCCAGTAAAACATGTGTTTCAGACATGGTGGTACGGTGTATGTGTCAGTAGAACATGTGTACAAGACTTGATGGCACTAGGGTGTCTGTGTCAGTAGAACATGTGTTTCAGACATGATAGTATGGTGTATGTGTCAGTAGAACATGTGTTTCAGACATGGTAGTAGGGTGTCTGTGTCAGTAGAACATGTGTTCAAGACATGGTGGTAGGGTGTCTGTGTCAGTAGAACATGTGTTCAAGACATGGTAGTAGGGTGTATGTGTCAGTAGAACATGTGTTTCAGACATGGCACTAGGGTGTCTGTGTCAGTAGAACATGTGTTTCAGACATTTTAATATCGTATTTGTGTCTGTAGAACATGAGTTCAAGTCATGGTAGTAGGGTGTCTGTGTCAGTAGAACATGAGTTCAAGTCATGGTAGTAGGGTGTCTGTGTCAGTAGAACATGAGTTCAAGTCATGGTAGTTGGGTGTCAGTAGAACATGTGTTTCAGACATGGTAGTAGGGTATATGTGTCAGTAGAACATGTGTTCAAGACATGGTAGTAGGGTGTCTGTATCAGTATAACATGAGTTCAAGTCATGGTAGTAGGGTGTCTGTAGAACATGTGTTCAAGACATGGTATTAGGGTGTCTGTATCTGTAGAACATGTGTTTAAGACATGGTATTAGGGTGTCTGTAGAACATGTGTCCAAGACATGGTAGTAGGGTGTCTGTGTCTGTAGAACATGTGTTCAAGACATGGTAGTAGGGTGTCTGTGTCTGTAGAACATGTGTTCAAGACATAGCAGAAGTGTGTCTGTGTCAGTAGAACATAAGTTCAAGACATGGTAGTAGGGTGTCTGTGTCAGTATAACATGTGTTTCAGACATGGCACTAGGGTGTCTGTGTCAGTAGAACATGTGTTCAAGACATGGTAGTAGGGTGTCTGTGTCAGTAGAACATGTTTTCAAGACATGGTAGTAGGGTGTCTGTGTCAGTAAAACATGCGTGTGAGGTATAGTAGTAGGGTGTCTGTGCCACTTAAACATGTGCATCAGACATGGTACTAGGGTGTCTGTGTCAGTAGAACATGTGTTTTGGAAATGTTACAACGGTGAATGTGCCAGTAAAACATGTGCTTCAGACATGGTAGTACGGTGTATGTGTCAGTAGAACATGTGTTCAAGACTGTTTTAGATATGGTAGAAGGTTGTCTGTGTTGTAAGTACAACTCGTTTGCCAGACAGTGTATTAGGGTGTCTGTGTCAGTAGAACATGTGTTCAAGACATGGTAGTAGGGTGTCTGTGGCAGAATAACGTGTTCAAGACATGGTAATAGGGTGTCTGTGGCAGTATAACATGTGTGTTAGACATGGTACAAGGGTGTCTGTGTCAGTAGAACATGTGTTCAAGACATGGTAGTAGGGTGTCTGTGTCAATAGAACATGTGTTCAAGACATGGTAGTAGGGTGTCTGTGTCAGTAAAACATGCGTGTGAGGTATAGAAGTAGGGTGTCTGTGCCACGTAAACATGTGCGTCAGACATGGTACTAGGGTGTCTGTGTCAGTAGAACATGTGTTTTGGAAATGTTACAACGGTGTATGTGCCAGTAAAACATGTGTTTCAGACATGGTGGTACGGTGCATGTGTCAGTAGAACATGTGTACAAGACTTGATGGCACAAGGGTGTCTGTGTCAGTAGAACATGTGTTTCAGACATGATAGCAGGGTGTTTGTGTCAGTAGAGCATGTGTTTCAGACATGGTAGTAGGGTATATGTGTCAGTAGAACATGTGTTCAAGACATGGTTGTAGGGTGTCTGTGTCAGTAGAACATGTGTTCAAGACATGGTAGTAGGGTGTATGTGTCAGTAGAACATGTGTTTCAGACATGGCACTAGGGTGTCTGGGTCAATAGAACATGTGTTTCAGACATGGTAATATGGTATTTGTGTCTGTAGAACATGTGTTCAAGACATGGTAGTAGGGTGTCTGTGTCAGTAGAACATGAGTTCAAGTCATGGTAGTAGGGTGTCTGTAGAACATGTGTTAAAGACATGGTATTAGGGTGTCTGTGTCTGTAGAACATGTGTTTAAAACATGGTATTAGGGTGTCTGTGTCTGTAGAACATGTGTCCAAGACATGGTAGTAGGGTGTCTGTGTCTGTAGAACATGTGTTCAAGACATGGTAGTAGGGTGTCTGTGTCTGTAGAACATGTGTTCAAGACACAGCAGAAGGGTGTCTGTGTCAGTAGAACATGAGTTCAAGACATGGTAGTAGGGTGTCTGTGTCAGCATAACATGTGATTCAGACATGGCACTAGGGTGTCTGTGTCAGAAGAACATGTGTTTCAGACATGATAGTAGGGTGTCTGTGTAGTAGAACATGTGTTCAAGACATGGTATTAGGGTGTCTGTGGCAGTATAACATGTGTGTTAGATATGGTACAAGGGAGTCCGTGTCAGTATAACATGTGTTTCAGACATAGTAGTAGGGTGTCTGTGTCAGTAGAACATGTGTTCAAGACATGGTAGTAGGGTGTCTATGTCAGTAAAACATGTGTTTCGGACATGGTACTAGGGTGTCTGTGTCAGTAGAACATGTGTGTTAGACATGGAACTAGGGTGTCTGTGTCAGTAGAACATGTGTACCAGACATGGTACTAGGATGTCTGTGTCAGTAAAACATGTGTGTCAGACATGGTAGTAGGGTGACTGCATCAGTAGAACATGTGATCCAGACATGGTAGTACTGTGTCTGTGTCAGTAGAACATGTGTGTCAGGCATGGTAGTAGGGTGACTGTGTCAGTAAAACATGTGTTTCAGACATGGTAGTACGGTGTCTGTGTCAGTTGAACATGTGTTTCAGACATGGTAGTAGGGTGTCTATGTCAGTAGAACATGGGTTTAAGACATGGTACCAGGGTGTTTGTGTCAGTAAAACATGCGTGTCAGACATGGTAGTAGGATGTCTGCATCAGTAGAACAAGTGTGTCAGACATGGTAGAAGGGTGTCTTTGTCAGTAGAACATGTGTGTCAGACATGGTACTAGGGTGTCTGTGTCAGGAGAACATGTGTTTCAGACATGTTACTAGGGTGTCTTTGCCAGTAGAACATGTATGTCAGACATCTTATAAGGGTGTCTGTGTGAGTAGAACATGTGTTTCAGACATGGTAGTAGGGTGTCTGTGTCAGTACAACATGTGTGTTAGACATGGTAGTATGGTGTCTGTGTCAAAACAACGCGTTTGTCAGACATGGTAGAAGGGTGTCTGTGTCAAAACAACGCGTTTGTCAGACATGGTAGTAGGGTGTCTGTGTCAGTACAAAATGTGTTTCAGACATGGTAGTAGGGTGTCTGTGTCAGTAGAACATGTGTGTCAGATATGGTACTCGGGTGTCTGTATCAGTAGAACATGTGTTCGTGACATGGCACTAGGGTGTCTGTGTCAGAAAAACATATGTTACAGACATGATAGTAGGGTGTCTGTGTCAGTAGAACATGTGTTCAAGACATGGTAGTAGGGTGTCTGTGGCAGTATAACATGTGTGTGAGATATAGTAGTAGGGTATCTGTGTCAGAAGAACATGTGTTTCAGACATGATAGAAGGGTGTCTGTGTCAGTAGAACATGTGTTCAAGACATGATAGTAGGGTGTCTGTGGCAGTATGACATGTGTGTTAGACATGGTACAAGGGTGTCTGTGTCATTAGAACATGTGTTTCAGACATAGTAGTAGGGTGTCTGTGTCAGTAGAACATGTGTTTCAGACATGATAGTAGGATGTCTGTGTCAGTAGAACATGTGTTCAAGACATGATAGTAGGGTGTCTGTGGCAGTATAACATGTGTGTTAGACATGGTACAAGGGTGTCTGTGTCAGAAGAACATGTGTTTCAGACATGATAGTAGGGTGTCTGTGTCAGTAGAACATGTGTTCAAGACATGATAGTAGGGTGTCTGTGGCAGTATAACGTGTGTTAGACATGGTACAAGGGTGTCTGTGTCATTAGAACATGTGTTTCAGACATAGTAGTAGGGTGTCTGTGTCAGTAGACATGTGTTCAAGACATGGTAGTAGGGCGTCTGTGTCAGTAAAACATGTGTTTAAGACATGGTACTAGGGTGTCTGTGTCAGTAGAACATGTGTGTTACACATGGAACTAGGGTGTCTGTGTCGGTAGAACGTGTACCAGACATGGTACTAGGGTGTCTGTGTCAGTAAAACATGTGTATCAGACATGGTAGTAGGGTGACTGCATCAGTAGAACATGTGATCCAGACATGGTAGTACAGTGTCTGTGTCAGTAGAACATGGGTTTCAGACATGGTACTAGGGTGTATGTGTCAGTTTAACATGTGTGTCAGGCATGGTAGTAGGGTGACTGTGTCAGTAAAACATGTGTTTCAGACATGGTAGTGCGGTGTCGGTCAGTTGAACATGCGTTTCAGACATGGTTGTAGGGTGTCTGTGTCAGTAGAACAAGTGTGTCAGACATGGTACTTGGGTGTCTGTGTCAGAAGAACATGTGTTTCAGACATGGTACTAGGGTGTCAGTGCCAGTAGAACATGTATGTCAGACATCTTAGAAGGGTGTCTGTGTGAGTAGAACATGTGTTTCAGACATGGTAGTAGGGTGTCTGTGTGAGTAGAACATGTTTGTTAGACATGGTAGTAGGGTGTTTGTTTCAGAACAACGCGTTTGGCAGACATGGTAGATGGGGGTCTGTGTCAGTACAACCCTTTTGTCAGATATTGTAATAGGGGGTCTGTGTCAGTAGGACATGTGTTTCAGACATGGTACTAGGGTGTATGTGTCAGTAGGACATGTGTTTCAGACATGGTACTAGGGTGTATGTGTCAGTAGGACATGTGTTACAGACATCGTACTCGGGTGACTGCGTCAGTAGAACACGTGTTTCAGACATGGTAGTAGGGTGTCTGTGTCAGTAAAAAATGTGTTTCAGACATGGTAGTAGGGTGTCTGTGTCAGTAGAACATGTGTGTCAGACATGGTACTAGGGTGTCTGTGTCAGTAGAACATGTGTTCGTGACATGGTTCTAGGGTGTCTGCATCAGTAAAAAATTGGTTTCAGACATGAAAGCAGGGTGACTGTGTCAGAAGAACATGTGTTTCAGACATGGTAGTAGGGTGTCTGCTTGAGTATAACATGTAGGTCAGACACGGTAGTAGGGTTTTATCGTCCGAACATCGTATGTGTGTGACATGGTGGTAGGGTGTCTGTGTCAGCAGAACATGTGTTTCAGACATGGAAGTAGGGTGTCATTGTCAGAACAACATGTGTGTGTGACATGGTAGTAGGGTGTCTGTGTCAGCAGAACATGTGTGTCAGACATGGAAGTAGGGTGTCTGTGTCACAACAAAGGGGGTGTCAGACATGGAAGTAGGGTGTCGGTGTTAGTACAACAGCTGTATCAGACATGGTATTAGTTTGCAGTGTCAGTTCAACTTGTGTGTCAAACATGGAAGAATGGTACGAGTGAATGTACAACGGATGTCTGTGGCAGTAGAACATTTTTGTCAGACATGGTAGTAGGGTGTCGGTGTAAGTACTACGGGTGTGTTTGACTTGGTAGGAGCGTGTCGGTATCAGTGCAACCGGCGTGCCAGACATGGTAGTAGATTGCCTGTGCCAGCACAACGGATGTTTCAGTCATGGTAGTGTAGTGCCTTTGTCAGAACAAGGGGTGTCAAACATGGTAGTAGGTTACCAGTGTCAGTACAGCAGGTGTGTCAGACATGGTTGTAGGGTATCGGTGTCAGTACAACAGGTGTGTCAGACATGGTTGTAAGGTATCGGTGTCAGTACAACGGGTGTGTCAGACATGGTAGTAGTGTGTCAGTGTCAGTACAAAAGGTGTATCAGACATGGTAGTAGGGGCGCCTGTTTCAGTACAACAGTTGTGTGACTCGGTAGAAGGGTGCATGTTTCAGTACAACAGTCAGGTGTGTGACTTGGTAGAAAAATGCATGTTTAGTTACAACCGGTGTAACTTGGTAAAA
The DNA here is from genome assembly GCA_027627225.1 of Congeria kusceri. Lineage (NCBI taxonomy): Eukaryota > Metazoa > Mollusca > Bivalvia > Myida > Dreissenidae > Congeria > Congeria kusceri. The sequence goes on along the minus strand of CM051040.1, from coordinate 32,847,164 downwards.
ACGTGCATGTTTAATTACATTTTGGCGTTAGGGTTTATAAGTACATAGGGACCTTATTTTGGATCGACATTTTGACATACAAAGTGTTATTACGTTGAGGTGATGATTATCGAATACACGATTTTGTATCTTTAACTTTTAACATGTGCTTCCAATGAATTACAGGGTAGATTAATTAAAAATGTTTATCACAAAGAAGTTAGACAATTGCGAGGCGAAATAATTTGCAAGTAATTACTAGTATCAGTCATACCTTCACAGAATTGCGCGTAGGTTGATTCTGCACACCGTCGCATATGTTCGTCGATTTCATCTTTACATTTGCCTGTGTGTTTATCGAGGTCCTTTTTACATTCGTCCGTATGTTTGTTAAGTTCCTCCCTGCAGTTGTCAATGCATGTACGCATCTCATTTAATGCCGTTTCGACATGTTCAACTTTCTTAAGGGTATCTTGAGCGGTCTCCAGTAAATGAATCATTTCCCTTGATGTGAGCTTTAAAGCGTCTTTTTCCAGCTGTAAAAAGAAGGCGAGCGATTCAAAATAATGCGTCTAAAAACTATTACAGTTCTTAAAAACACATGTCATTTATTTGGCTTATTTGTTAAAGCCTTAAACAAATTACAGACAGTTTGACATTGAAGTGGTCAACGATGCCTGACACCACTTGTCTTCCTCTTGGCGAAACAAGTAATATATACTAGAATGCAATACTTGCTTTAAAGAAGGAATAGTACATGTTTTTGAAACCTACTGCAATTCAGACTATATCAGTTAAACACATGGATAAAATGGCAATACATGTGGAATGTATTTGTTGACGTGAGAAGTCAGTAAATATGTACATGTTGTAGTTTCTTCACAGCCTCCTGTGCACTGCTATCATGTGCTAACGACGTTGGATCTTTCAGCAGGCCAGTCAGTGTGGTGAAGATGTCCTGGAGATCTGTGTCTGTGACCTTACACTGAGACGAGTGACGGACAGTTTTGCCAATTTCACGAGCCTGATAAAAAGTTCCTTTATGTTATCAAATACTGCCTAATTATATATCGCAAATGTCGTTGCGATAACATATTACATACAATGTTTTGATGTATTGCATATCATGTACACCATCAGCATCGGTTTGCAGGGTTTTCCCTGGCGCACAAATCCTGCGTCATTGGCGCATTTTGTCATTAAATGACCCGCAAGAAAAACATGGACGCAATTTCTTGACAAATGCATCAAGTTTTAAGGCATAGAATTGACCCATATCTATGGGTTTTGAGCCTCAGAATTTTTTTTGGTCATGATTCTACTCCTGAAATTTCACATTGCAGACGTTATGTTGACTCAGGAAAATATGGTACATAGCGTCAGCCAAAGTTAATGACCTATTAATATTTACATATGATGTAAGATCAACCAATCGTAATTTTATATAAGACTCGTTGAGGCAACATATAAAGGCTTTTCACACCTGCTCACAAATTACATGAGTATAGTGATACAGGTGCAAAGCTGAAACCAAATGGCGGACATAGTGATCGTCTGTGGATGTTGGGTTTATCGTTTGCTATTTACTTATTGTTAAACTGAAATGAAAACAATGCTTATTTATGCTGTTAACAATTGTTAAACCAGGGGTTTGCTGGTTCGAAGCATAAAAAATCAAATAGTGCGTGACTGTGTTTACCAAAGGTGATCAAATATAGTCGTGCACACAATAGTGACGACATTAAAGGTACACTCTTTTACAATTATATGCAAAGCAAATAATGTGGGCATATTATAATTTGAAAACACTTGAACCACGTGAACCACTGTCATGCTTAAATGATTTAAGTTAAATATTACATTGATATGAGAAAATGAGCTTCAGACTCTCAGATAGTATAATGAACCTTCCATCACCATGATGCGCACATGAGACATAATGTATCTCTTGTACAATATAGATATAACTGTTGTAAACATGCCTAAATACGCTGGTAGTTGTAATTGTAACTGTTGTTTATTGATCATTTAAAAGAAACAAAAATATGAAATATATTTAAAAAACAATAACGATATTAAAATTTTGAATGTATCTGTACTCATATTACTCATTTATAAATAAAATGTATACAATAATTGTATATTAAATCAGCTGATAGTGTAAAAGTGAAAGGTATACTGTGTACCTTCGTCAGGAGACACGGCTGAGATTGTTTGCCAGGAGCTATGGGGAAAGAAAACTTGCTATCAAAGTGTTTACAGTTCAATATAAAGCTGATGATTCCATTAAAATCTGTATCTTGAACAGAACTCTTGGCATCATATCCGTCCGGTGGGAAATAGCATTTCGCTATTTCCCAAGCTTTCGTTTGCCAGCATTGCGCAGATGTGTTCTTCCAGGAACACTTACTATACCTGTGTTCCTTTTCAATTTCATCACGAATTTTATCACAAATCTGCCCACTACATCCTTTTGGTTGTTTAGCAGGTTTATCATGCATGGATTTGCACGCGCTATTTGCTCCTCTTTTATTGCATATTCCAGACGTGGGGCATTTCAGCAAGTTAGCAGTGTAACAGCTAGTGCACGTGGCTGCTGGCGCCTGGAGAGTGGATCTTACAGCGCTGTAAATGCGCGTGTGAACATTCTGAGCCTCGATGTTTACGAAATCCTCTAGGCCCGTCTTTGCAATGTCTACTGCTAGCCACGCCTTCAGCCAATTCGTCCTTTCCTTCTCAGAGAAAACATCAGCTAATGTTGCCATAATGTTTATGTCAGCAACATCGCAAAATACGTGTTAACGTTGATTTTAGGAACACATCAGTCCTTGAACCTCATCCTGTAAAATATAAATAATAAATACAACAAAATATAAAGTTATGCAAGAAGTGTCACCGAGATACACCACATATGTTGAAAGCAATCACTATTAGTGGCCATAGTTTAACGTATCGATTTTAGACAATACTACTTTGATTCTTTTGAATATAGACAGCATATAATATATGCTCCGCGAAAGACGGTCGGACCTCTGACATTGCCGATAAAAAAGCCGTGAGGCCTGGGAAAAACTGTCCAAATACTGGTCCTCGGGTCCGGTGAAAATTTTGGTAAAAAATATTTTATGACAGCGATTGCTGTATCTGTTTCCACAACAGTCATAACGTCATACTTGAGGTTCACTGATTGCGTTGAAGACGTTGAAGGGACTTTCACAAATACAACTGAATTCATATATATCTTGAAAAATTAACATGCTGATAGCACATGTGTAGCTTTAGTTAATAAAGCACTCTGAAGTGTATATTGTTTTAGTTTTCTTTGATGATCTTGTTTTTATCGTATGTAAGAGTTTCTTACAAAAAATAAGTGGCCAGTAATAGTTTGTCCGGGCCAGTAATATTTGGGGCATTACCGGTCCTCTTGGCCAGTTATAAATGCACAACTTTCGCGAAGACTGCTATCGCCCTATTGGTTTAATTCCTACACAGTGGAACTCCAGACTGTTGGTTATTACCGCAATAGCCCACATTTACCCGTCAATTATTTCCTAATTAAAACGTGTTGTTCTAGTTGTGTTAACACGATAGTTTATTCATTTTTATTAAATAACTTCAAGTTTCGTTCATTTTGTTTTCAGGGATGCAGAATATTGCAAGATGCTTTGACTTCACTGACTAGCGCATGTGAACGTACGTTTTGAAGGATGGAAAGGTTGACTATTTTATGACAGAGATAATGGTATGGTTAGGATGATGAAGGAATTAATTATCAAGATATCTATGATAGTGGTATAGCATCGCCTAAAAAGCTGACTATGATGGTTGTTTGAAATGATGATTATAGTATGAAGAGCACTTAAGATGCTGATTATGTTGATTGTTTTTACCTCTTGTCAGTGTAAAAATCATTATAAAAGTATTAACTAAAATATAATATGCATTGAATACCTACACAGTTTAAATGATATTGTTTTGCAATTAAACTTAAGCCCCTTACCTTGAACACATGATTTACGTTATCTCCTCGCGGAATCCCACCACTTATTTACAGCTGGATTTCCATTACTCTAATAATAGACCACGGGAAAACACTCAAGGTTTCATGATAAAGCCTATAGATCTATAGCAATTACTCTACTGTCTGCATATCCAAGTTAACATACACTTTATAACTATACAATACAATACAAATTTTATTCGGCAATTTAAGGTCACAGGCCCACAATACAGCAGTGTAATTATAACAGTATACAAGTTTAAGTGATGAAAGAACATTATTTAATGAACATTACAAAAATGTTAAATTATAAATATAGATTGTAGATGAACACAAACAGTTTATACTGTTATAATATTATAATATTTTATGGATATGGCAATAACTATGACAAATGTATATTTACAAAGGAATCATACTAACAAAATGAGTATTTACAAAAGGTTTGTTGTGAGTTTTCATGAATTCCTCTCTTAACTTGTCACAAGGAAATAAATATTTTGCAACCAATAATATATGTACATGTATGTCTTTACTGTTTGATAAGATTGCATTAAACAGATATGCATAATTACCATAATTTCGTGGGTTACCATAATTTCGTGGCCGTTTAAAACTAATAGAATTTTTGCTTGTGCATCCGAAAACATCGTTCGAATTAATATAACTTTTTAGTGAATAGAAATTTTTGCAGTATGTGTAAAGGAAATCCTATTAAATGTCAACAAGTAAGTGACTTGGTCATTTAAATCACCAATTAATGACATTAAATACACAAATTATTCACTATTGTACAACTATTTGGGAATTAAATTCATGAAATTTCGTTCTAAAAAAATCGTATGTTTAATACAGTTTTCCAAGAATAATTGCATGCATGATTATCTCCCTTGTGTTTATTTCTCACTGGCATTTTGCTATTTTCGTGTAAAAAAAATACATAAACAATCCCCCTTCCCTAAATCTGACTGACATTTTCAAACTTTTAACTTGAAGTTAGCATTCCTACCCATGACTCGCTGCGTGCAATTTTAGCATTTATTTAATATTTGCGAACAATAACTAACACAATAGATCTTTATAGATTCATGAAGCCTTAAGTTAAACCTGCACAACGAAAATTGAACAAGTGTGTAGATTTTGTCAGGCCTATATTGTTACCTTTTAAAAAATATGATAAGGACTGTGTATTTATAATGATAAAATAAAATAAAAAAAAAAGATTTGATAAAGTTTTCGTTCTTTGATCAGCCCAGGCTCCAGCTCAAACAAAGTGAAACTAAATTGATGCTGTAAACACTCTTTTCCAACCAAAGTAGGCCAGCCAATCAGAACCCACGAAATTATGAGAAGCTTTCATACGATACAGATCAGTAGGGTCAGGTACAATAACATAAAATATCGTGAAATAGCAACAAAAAATCGGTATTTTAATTACTTTGTTTGCAAAGCGTAGATTGCAAATTATGTTTTATTGAACTCAGAGGTGAGAGAACAGAATGTATTAACGCGCATGCGCCACAATCGTAAATAAGGCCCACAAAATTAGGGTGACACGGCGCATATACTTTTGGGATGATTAAGCCACTGAGGAATAAAAATCGTCTGTCTTAACCCATTATACAATGGACACAACATAAACATATGATATTTGTCTTCTTTGTATAAACTTGTTGTGAGAGTACACAATACATACAGTATCCAAATTCACAGCTTATATCCAAGTGTCGTCCTTTTTCTACAATACAGGGATTCATCTGTATTTTACCCGTATATATAGCAATTTCCAATTCATCAATGATGTAAGACATTTATTGATACATTAATACAGACCAACTTGCCTTCTGAAAACTCAACGCTAACGTTAAAATTGGTATAACAAATAATTTGTGTGGCAAGTGTATCAATGACAGCTATTTTATATATTAGCAGCGTATTTAAAACCCTGACATATATATTGTATTTTCTCTAACTGCATTTATGATTATGGTGTTAACAATGACAATTGTTTATACCTGGTTTTGAATAGACATGTAAACTTCCTCCAACAGGTTGTGTTGACTTCGTCAGTTTGTATCGCCGGAAATGCTTTTGTCAATAACTGCCCCGCTTAGCTCGAGGTTGCAATGCACTATGTTATCCAGACGTAAAGTCTATATAGTACAACAGCTGCGGAAATTTACTTTAACATTATCTGTATGTGATGTTCATGTACACATATACACGTGTTGTCTGCGTTAAGCGTATTATAGTTTACTTTGATACTAGATGTATATAAGCTTTCGGTATATAAAGAATATTAGGTTAGTGTCTTAATGTACTTGAGTTTATTCGGTAAGTTAGAGAAAAGTTTACATGGCGAGGCTCTGTCGAGCCATGTAAACTTTTCGTAGACGAGCCGAATAAACTCAAGTACATTAAGACACTAACCTAATATTCTATTTTTATTTTTATCCTACCACTAAATGACTTTATAGAAGAAAATCTAGGGTGTCAGATAAACTTAAGCTTTATCCGACGCCTAGCCTTTATCTAATTCTAACACCTACATGACGAGCTACTTTTTTGTACCTTTCATTTCCGGTTAAACGTCAAACGAAGTTACGACTTGTTTACTTCAGACACACTCTCAATTTTAGGGGGCAGTGTTCAATGTTCAGAATTTCAATATTTACAAAAATTAAACCCAACAATCTGTGTTGTTCCAATGTTTCTTTGTTGATGTTCGTGCTTCGCATATCCATGGTGTGTACTTGACACATGTGCTACTACGTGACTCAGGCCATTCTCTTGCACGACGGTTACATTACATTCACCCTGTGTTGGGCTCAGCACGGACTATTTTATGAGAGCGTCTCATTCATGATGATCATTCCAAGCGTTCATTATTCAAAATGGCGTCTGTCGTTTGGTCAATAACGATTTCATTCAGTGCGTCCATAGTTTGGACATTTCAATTTGTCGTAGATGCTGCTCATAAGCAATTGAGACGAACTTAGTGTGTAGTTTGCTCATGGTAAGTATTTATTTTAGTTTACGTTACCATCTCATAATCTCTTGAATTGTTTTAACACTGACCATGTAGTCCAAATAAATTTACTCATAAGGGACCTTGGCTTTGACAATTTCTGATATCCGTAAAATAAACATTCCTTTATGTAAAGCGCCAGGTCATATAAACGCACTGTTATTTGAAAACAACAACAACAACATTGATAAATATCGATAATTAGATTATTTTCCTGCTGTTACATGTTTGATTGGTAATAATTGATGTTTACATTGCTTTAGCTTGTTTTTGTTGAAAAATCGCTTAAATTAGTATTTTGAGAAAATTCATGGATATGACCAGTTTTTGGGGGGTTGGAGACATTACAGGATCATCCTATGTAAAACGTCTAATTATTTAGAATACTGACCGTGCTGACAGTTCATTAGTGTAATAAATAAAATCTGATAAGTTACGCAACAAGGCATACAGTGTTTCAGTTGCTCGCATTCTCAGGAAAGCTGAAAATTGAATTTGAAAGTCACAAAAATGGTTGCGAAAACTGGTGAAAATTTAACCATAAATTGTTTTGATAATGCATATTAAATTTATAGTGAAACTCTGTGCATACTTAATTTCCCTATTTTTGTGTAACCACAGCCTTAGCAATTGTGTTTTCTTTTCAGATGTTGACATTATAGGTGTGTGAAACCTGGCTGTATCCCTGACCCCGTCAATCTGGGACCGAAGCTTGAGTAACTGTATAGTGCCCCCCACCCCCCTTAAGGTAAAGTGGCAAAGTCAGCTCATTCTCTTGATGGAAACTGTTTGAAATTATTTAAAATAAAAAGCTATTTGCTTTCTAAAAACCTAAATTGACACATTGGAATGGTGCATTTATATATTTTGAGCATTGAATTGTGCTTTTTATAGTATTTATTTCCCATAGATTTGAAAGGTTTTGATGCAAAATTGCATGTGATGGTTAAAATAGATTGTGTCAGTGTCAGTCGAGTGCAATTGCTACTTACTTTATTTAACTATGTTGTTTCTCATTCTGTAGTAAAAAGCAGTACTATCAGACAGATGTAATGTACAGTTCCTTGTCCAGAAGAGCACATTAATTTCTGAATTAAGTAAAGAATTTCGGTATTGGCAAATAAAATGTGGGGAAGCATCTGATTTACAACCAGTTCTACTTTGGTTTTCCGGGTCCTTACTTACAAACGCGTATGTTCATGGTCACTTCTTGTTCAGTTCAAACACTACACCAGTGTTTTGCATGTGATTTTGCATGTCTTTTCAGCTTGCATGCATTAGCTTTCTTGTTGGTCAATCTGACTCTGAGGTTTTTGTCTCTCCTTTGCAGCATTATAACTTCCTTCAGAAAATGAGATGTCATCTCTTGTGGACATCAGCGTCAGCAACCTGTGCTCAGCCCCTCCGAACCCGTCCAACAGGGCTTTACAGTGCTAGTGACAGTGACATTCACCTCTGTGTTTGGCTCTGAATGTAGTCTCAAGTCACCTGAATTTTAGTCACCTGATCGTAACATTCAAGATGGCGACACATACACCCATTAAAATTACAAAATTAGATTGTTATGTGTGTTGTGTTGCCAGAATTAGACCGATTAATTTAAATGGACGAAAATCTAAAGAAGAATTTTTTTTTGGAAAAATGAAATTAGTTTTAAACAATGATAATCACTTTTCAAGCATCGTAAATTCAGATTCACCAACGGTATGCAGAAACTGTTACAGGAAGATAGAACAAACATATGATTTCATAATTCAGCTGAAGACTTCAGCAACTAAATATGTTACTGAAAGTGGTGTACGAGTGAAAAGGGGTGTAGCTTTCCCTTCAACACCCAAGACATTGAATCCAGGACCCCAGAATGCACTGCAGAACAGGTCAAGGAAGAAACTTAAATTGCTGTCACCTGCTAAACAGGTTCCAAATCCAACCCCTTCTGATAAGGTATCAAATATTCCAGTTATAGAACATTCAACCCAGTCTTCCACATGTACTTTACCTGCAGATCATGGTTACAGTAAAACTGTAGTTGATGACAAGACAAGGTTTCCTGTGAAAGTCCTATGGTAAGCGATTTGAAGGCACTGTTACAAGAAATTTCTGCAGGCAAAGATTCGACTTCGGTCCTGTTGCAAGAACTGCGGACGCAGTCCTCATCACTGACTTCAAGAACGCAAAGTTTCTGCTCAGTCCTGTATAAATACAGAGACATAAGTAGACTGGAGGACAGCGTTGATCACTTCCTGGATGAAATAATTGAAGAGATGATGAAAAGGTAATAGTAATAATAATAATAGTAACTAATAATAATGCATTTTTTATAACCCCGATACGAAGTAAAGGGGGTATACTGGAATCACCATGGCCGTGTTTCTGTCCTGTCTGTCTGCCTGCCTGCCTGCCCGCCCGCCCGCCCGTAGACACAAATTTGTCCGGAGAAGTTCTCCTACACTTTTCAACGTACAACATTCAAACTTGCTAGGATTGTTCCTTATGATATGAAGTTGTGCATGTGCGATTTTATTGTCCTACGTTAAAAATGACAAAAGTTATACACCCTTTTCAACTTTGAATTTCTGAAACATTATTATGGTTACTAAAGACTTTATTAGCAAAAATATACATCTTTGAAACTACAACGTCCAGATGTGTCATATTTGGTATGGAACATTGTATTTTTGCCCTCTACTTAGTTTCATCAAATCATGACCCTGGGGTCAAAACTAGCCACACGCAGGGGGTCAAATATTTTATATAGACTTATTTAGCAAAATATCTTAAAATCTTTTACTCTCAAACCACAAGGCCCACAGGTTTAATATTTAGTATGTAACATTGTAACATTGTATTGTGGTTGTCTACAAACTTTGTTCAAATAATGCCCCTGGGGTCAAAACTGGCAACGCCCCAGGGTCCAATTTTTCATAGTTACAACTTACTACATATTACTACTTTGTCACTACTGTGACAATGTCTAGTTAAATTAGTTTCAATAAATAAACTACACACGTTAGGGTTATTCCTTTCCTTTATTGTAATATTTGACATTTAACTTTTTTTTCCAGATTTTCAACAAATCTTTACATATAATGATTATACTAAAATGCAAATTAATAATTATATATGGATAATTTTTTTTTATTGAACAGAATCACTTAACGTTGAGAGGTTTTCCTTGTTGCTTTTGGCCATATTTCTAAAATAATCACTGCAAGTGTAAACATTAACGACTACTTTTAATGTGTACATGTAATTAAATTGGTCAGGTGCTTTTCCATGGTTATTACAATCATATTTTACCGTTTTATAACTGTCGATGTCCAAACATTTATACTATGGTATATTGAAATCTCAGAGTTCAGTTCAGTGCTATAATTGATAAATGAGCTGATACATTTAAGGGACTTGTTCACAGTTTGGCAAAATGACAATTTTCATAACAATTGTCATAGATTCAAAAAAGAATGTATGCATTATATGCAAACAATCAAAATAACACTCCTGGCTAGAAAAATGTTTAAAATATATGTTCGTCTATTGATAATCATCAATCGAAATCGAAAAATTAATATAGCGTTGTAAAGCTTTTCATCGATAATTTAGCAAAAACGTGTATTACCCTCATAGCGTTTAACTTACTTTCAAAATTCAAAAGCCTATTTGGTGTACTTGTAGAGCGTTCGCTTTTGCTACTAGAGGTTCCGGGTTCGAACCCCGGAAAAGGCATATTTTTTTATTTTATCTTTTTCCTGGTTATTATTATTATTTAAAACTATTCCAAATATTACAGTTTTGTTAGTAAATTCATTTAATTATATTTTTCAAAAATATGAAAATCTGTGAACAAGTCCCTTTAAACATACATTATGGAAAATTAAACATTTTATAATGATTTCAGGCATTGTTGCTTGATATGGCAATACAGATATTTCAGAGTCCCGCTACTTCTGAAGGTTATGCTGTGTGTGGCTACACCTGCCAGTGAGAATATGAAACCATCTATTCTTCCTGCCATAGCTTCTGCTTACAGCATCTTGATGAAGCACAAATATGATAACCTCTCAGCGTACCACAGGTTAACGACCATCATCGCTATCAAGGGTGGCCTGGATGAAAGAGTCAGTATCAAGACTATTTATGTTAATTGTTAAAAAGTTAATGCTCATCATCAGGGATGTGGAAATGCCAAAATTGTTTAATTGTGCTTGAACCAGTTCATTGCAAATCTATCCTGGTATTTGTTATCAAGCAATGTCAATTGTCTACGTGATAATGCCTTTATTGACTTGATTCCAAGAAATTGTCTCCTGTCTGATATATAATTGTTTGCATGACATTAATACTTTAACAAAATGATAATATCATTGCGTAAATAATTATATAGTAATATAAAAATATCTTTCGACCGTATATAAACCACATTTTGGCACACTGTACACTGACAATCAGGCATAGTACTTGTCCTTGGACAAGTAAATTACCTACTAGGGATGCTAAGTACCAATATCAGAAAAATATGGCATGGAATTTCCACACCCATGTTGAAAAGTTCATGTTATTGCACAAAATTTCGTGCTTGTTATTGAACTTTTTTATACTTTGTTGTTGAAAAGTTTCTGCTGCTTTTATTGAAATTTGACAACAACTGAAAATATGTTTTTATAAATGAATATTTTGCTTAAATATAAATAAGGAATTTCAGTAGAATTTGGAATGTCTGAGTCTGAATCTATAAACCCTGCTTGTAAATATGAAGTGTCAGAATAGCAAATACAATAGTCAAAACTCAGAAATTAAAAGAATTGATTTTCTTAATACATCTTTTATGTATTTTAAATGATAATTGACATTAATAAACGTGAATAACTGGGTTAAAACCATACGAAACTTAAAGAAAAATATTGTCTTAAGTGCTTTTGAAGTTGAAAATAAAGTGGGGTGGGGCAGTTTTCCTTATATGGCTATAGTGAAACCTTGTGAACACTCTAGAAGTCACATTTTGTGTCCAATCTTCATGAAACTTGCTCAGAACATTTGTTCTAATGATATCTCGGCCTAGTTTGAAACTGGTTCCGGTCTGTGAAAAATATGGCTTCAAGGGGGCGGGGAAGTTTTCCTTATATGGCTATAATGAAACCTTGTGAACATTTTAGAAGTCGCATGTTTTTGCCCAATCAGCATAAAACTTTATCGAAAAATTTGTTCTAATGATATCTCAGCCGAGTTCAATAATGGTTCGGGGTAAAAAGCAAGGTCAGAAGCCACATTTATAATACAAACATGACAAAAGCTGCTTAGAACAGTTTAGTTCCTTTGGTTCTTAGGTGAGCGACCTAGGGCCTTTGGCCCTCTTGTTTAGGTTTATTGTTATCCTTGCTTTTGTGTTGATTTCAGTTTTGTTACAGTTACTCCTCTGCCAGTTTTTGGAACAGCAGCATTGAATACGCCCTTGTACAAGGTATGGTAGCCTGTTGTATCCCCCAGATATAATACAAACTTTTCTCATAGAATATATGTAAATGTTACACAGCAAGCATACTTCTTTCCATTAAAGCATATTACATGTATTTGTTGTGTAATACATTTCTTGGATTTCGTAATTTAGCTAACCAATAATTATATTTCAGCACAAGCATTATATATTGGCTTGATTTATTATTACAGTTTTAAACTCAATGAATCTTTTAATCAATATAGTATTTACATAGATGCACATTTTCATTAAATTACTTTATATTACATCATACATGTTTAAGTGCATTCACACAGTATTACAATTAATTGTTTTGCTATCGTGTAAGACCATGTAAATATGTTTATTCTAAGCTAGTTGCAAAATTTTTCGCCTACACAATAATTAATATCACAATGAAATGTTTTTTGTAGGGACAAACTAGATTAAACCAGCTGGGTCTGATGTTGTCATGGTCCTCAAGGATTACACTCCAGGAAGGAATCCAAGCGATGACAGAAAAACTGATTGCTGACAACCTGAAAGAAAATCCATTGATAAAGGTTACTGGTAAGAATTGAGCATGTTTCAGTGGTAGCTTTATTCTCTTACATGTGTATTTTTTTCCATAAATTTCATAAGATACAGTGATACAAATTGGAAATGAAATGCCTTAGAGATTTTTCACCCGAAAATGACTCACAAACATGTGATAGTACTACCCTGTTTATCAGTCCCCTACCGGTTCACCTGAGACTTCTCAAAAAGTACATGATTTCTTAAAAAAGTACTGAAAGTATTGTAGTGTTATAAAATTCTCATTGTTGTGCACAATGTTTGTAGGCACGAGATCGAATCAGTTGTAATTGTATATATATTGTAGACAACAATTCATCAATATATCATTGTCAGACTTACTAGTAGATATATGTATGCATGAAAAAATGTAATATGGACTCTTTCAATACATTAAGGGAATTTCTGAAATACCATCAATTTGCCCCTTTAACAGCACTGGTGACTTTGGGTTTTATTTCGTAATGTCACCTACAATTATTCATATAAACATGTTATAATGTATGTTTTCAGGAGATAACCTGGATATTTATGTGAAGACTTCATCTCTCAGTAAAGAGAGAAGGAATAAGGACCTGCATCTATTCACAAGTAACATAATATTCAGTAGAGTGTCGACAATAGACATGAACAATTTAGTTCCTAAGGTCGATGTTTCAGAGTTAACCAGTGAAAAAGTACTTATGCCTGAACATTCTAATGACAAAGCCAAGTTGTTACATTCCTACGCTGTGCTCCTTGCCAGAATATTATGCAAGATACCAGTTTTTCAACAGTATGGTAAACTGGTTCCAAAGCACATTCCACATGAAATCAGCGAAAAGATGTCGAGGAAATCGGTTGTACATCCTCTCCCTATCATGTTTAAGAATGAAACGAAACATGAAGATTGTATGGCTATCATGGACGGCTACGAGGAACAGCTAAGCAGCCTTTATAATCATGCATTTGGTATGCTATATTTTTTAAATTCTTTTGTTTTTAGTATGTAAATTTTGACTGATAAGAAAATATTAAGACACATTAACATTAATTATGCTCCATGATTGTTTGTTATATAAAAACATATGTTGATGAATTATCAAATTGCTAAACTGTTTGAGTCTAATATGCATCGCCTGATTGGGCATTACCCAAAAAGGTTATGAGCAAAGGCATGTTAAAGCCTAGCTTTACCTTCCTTTTATTATATGTACTCATTCTACTGAGCATGCCAAACTTTAACCAAACTAGGCATGAATGTTTAGCTGCTGTAAAGAAAACTATATAGAAAATATCTTGATAGAAACCACTGGTCTGATTTTAATTTTACACAAATGATCCATGATCCATGATTGATCATCTACCCAAATACTTCATTTATTTTGATTTGATAAAAACACAGCCGCCAATTATATATAAAACTTTAGTTCAAGCCTACTTTTTTTTGCTTGATTGCATCAAAAGCCTTACGCACTCTTGGAGTCGTTTCCTGGATTGAACCAGTACTTCTTGTCACAGGTGAATATCTTGAGAACGCTCCCAGAGTGGGGATCGTACCCGGGACCTCCTGATCTGTAGGCGGGCACCATATCCATTACGCCACTGCGACCTTCAACATTTAAAATCTTGTCAGAAACCACTAATCAATTAAAAAGAAAAAAATGTTCTTCGGTGGTCACTACCAAAATACTTCCATTATTTGGATTCATAAAATACATGACCACAAGGGGCCACAGCAATTTTACTTATTTGGCTATATAAACAAATTTGAAAATCATCTTCCCATAAACTGATGATTGGATTTAAAGATATTATCACATGAATTTTGCTTCGGTGACCCTAAAGTGGATTTCTTCCACCAACAGCATTTTCCCATATGTTATGGTATAATATTAACATGTTTCTTAAAGGCGTCTTAATACTTTACAGGCAATGCTGACCTACTCAGGAAATATGGTGTATCAATAGGAGGTGATCAGCTCACCAGAGTTCGCCTTTGTGAGGCAAAACACCTGCGGAGTTTGTCTGTAACCTCAGAAAAGAGGTATGACGATCTACATCCCATTGTCTGCGAGATGTGGCATTCGAAACAAGATTTTCTGGAGGTAAGAAAATAAATTAAACCAGCATTAAGGGTTCCACTGGTATATTTTTTTTTGTAGCATAATTAACCATATTATTCAAAAACTTGTGTAAAAATTCGTCTCATTTTGGACATTTCATAGGATTTTATGGTTTTATGAAAAACCAAAATGTTCTTTAGCCATCAGCTACTGCAACTACTACTAATTATTCTTTATCTCTTAACACTACTATTATTGGTGTTACTGCTATTAAGATCAACATGTTACTTTATTTTTTCACTAATATTCTGTGTCGTATATAAAGACATATGTAGAGTCCATTAGCAGCATTTAGAGACTCGGAAGGGCCTGTCGAGGCATTGTTTTATAAGAATTGAGGGTATTGATCACTTTCAGCGCTGATTTTGTTATTATTCGGAAGTCGTTGCATGAAGACAATAATATGTTTTTCATCTACAGTTGACTCATCTAAACTAAAAGGAAAATTAAATAAAACACTAATGAGTCAACATTGCTTGGTCATGACATTTAAGCACACATTGAAGTAGCCTCATTAGTGTGAAACCACTAGTATAATTTCATGCTTCAATAGCAAGAGTTCATGCTAGTGATTTTAGTAAGCAACTAGTTTGATGATTAGACTGGTGGTGTGAATTGATAACTATAAATTTAATATATTTTCATTAAATTTCAGAAATGCTTCAGAACATTCTTCAAAGCAGAGGTCAGTCCTGGTACCCTCAACCACTTCAAGACCATTCTCCACAGAACAGATGTTAATGGGAAAGTGAAGGGTCATTTTCAACCACACTTCAATTTGCTAATGTCTGTTGGTGAGGGAATGGTTCTTGAACAGTTCCATGATTTCTTCAAGATGGAGGGAAATGATAGTCAGCCACAACACAAGTTCTTGGCTGATCTTACAGATATACAACCAGCTGAACAAAGTGACGTGCTAATGAAGATTGTTCATGAGTTTCTGACACACTACGGGTACGGAACAGTGGACTGTCCAAAAAATATTGTGGAACCAAGTTCTAGCACTCCAAGAATAGTTGACATTTCAAAGTCAGACAATAACCAGATCGTAATAAGATATGAAGTTTCCAGCAATGCCAACAGTGAACCCGATGAGCTGTATAATTATTGCATGCAATTGTGTCATTGGTACTTGCATCTTGCTGCACTGGATGATACTGCCAAAGAAGCTGATCTGAATAGGACAGTTGTAAACTGTCAGTACTCATTGCCTTTCTTCTACTCACATTCCAAACTTAGTAAATATCTGGTGGAAAACATTGATTAAGCACTGAAATATAAGTACCTATTAAGTCCTCTGCAGAAGATGCGAGTGCTCGAGGGATCCTATGTCAATACTAAGGGCGGGAAAGGCAAAAACGTGGAAAGTGACTTGACACAAGAACATTCTGTCTGTAATCAAAAAGCAGTCATTAAGTCACTTGTTGCAAACAAAAGTGAAAAAGCAATCAAAAGAGTCACTGGTGCTGCTGATACCATAGCAGAAATATGCTCCAAATTTGATGAAAGTTTTCAAATTAAGCCTAAAAGTGGCCATCACTCTAAACCTTTGAACGAAAGTGACCATGACTTGATTTCAAAAACACTGCGAAAAATTAGGCCATTTCGTGTCACTCCTGGGAGGAAGGGTCCTGGATTCGCAAATGTTGGTGCTGTTCCAGTCAGTGTTGAGCAGATGCCAGCAATGAAACAGAGACTGAACCAGATAATAACAAGGTTAACTAGAGGTCTCCGTGTAGATGTTGAAGATGAGGATGATATTGATGTTTAGTGCATTTCAGTGAAATGGTGTATTAAAGGGACTTTTTCACATATTTTCATGTATTTTGAGGTTTTAAATTCAACGTCTAAACTAGACAGATACTTTATTTTTGGAATCTGTCACTGAACTTTGTCAATTCATCCATCTGTGAACAGGTCCCTTTAAGACACTGATGCTGTATAAAATGACAATCAATGATGCTATGATAAACAACTATATAACATTTACTGAACATTTATTAATTATAGCACAGAAAATAAACAAAATATTTGTATACTTTTGGCTTTTTAAATTCATTATTAGTGTGTTTATTGATGAGATTCGACAGAATTTTACAAAACTTAGTTGATTTTTTATGTTTGATAGACACAGGGTTTTACCCGACGCAATTTTCTCCATCATATCATAGACCCCTAACTTGTGGGTCAGAATCCCTGCTATTATTAAATTTGCATCCCATTGGATGCACATTTTGCTGACGTGAACTTTATGTTATTGCTTGCCAAAATTAATTATTGCATTTATTGTTTATTAATGAGAAATTATCCCTTACAATACATTGAATTTCATATTGTATTGTTACAATTCATTCAAAAGGATGATTGAAATGCAGAAAAAGGAAATATCAAGTGCAAGTAATTTGCTGTATAATTTTTATATCTGCTCTTAATTATAAACATATATAAGTATAATTTTTTTTTTGGTAAAATGATTTGACAACCCCATTTATTGACAGGACCCCTAAATATTAGCAATTTCAGTCCTGGGGACTCCTTAAAATTCTAACATTGATGTAAATCCTTGCAGACACATTCACATTATTTGTATAGCGGCAATAAAACATTTCTGGTAGGCCAACTTTCTGTAGAATGTTCGAAATTAATATATATAACAGTATTTACTTCACGATTTTTGACAAACGTTTATGGCCTGTATTTTGTTCATGAATATAAATCACCCATTTTTGTATCAAGTCAAAGATATGATAGTGCCTGTATCAGCTTGGTTGGTTATGTTAAGTATTATTTCATGAATGTAAATTATTATTCAAGCAGTCAAGTGTAAAGAAACTTTAGCCTGATAAACTTAATTATTATGAATTCATATCCAGTGATTACTCATTTCAAATATTGAAATTGTACTGCTATAAAGTTATGTTATAGTCTTCCAAGAACAAGACACTTTATCTGCCACTTATCAAAGCATAAGATACTATTTTTTTTAAGTTTCTGTTAACCATTTAAACATGTGCATGATGTGTAACTAAACAATGAATAACATTTTAAATTGGTCATATATATATTTATAATAATGTTTAAACAATCAAATTAAAGACATCCACTAAGTATACATGTCATTATTTGATTTCATACAATAGCATTAGGGATATTTTTCACTATAAAAACTATTTTTGGTAATAGTAAGTTAATCATCAAAAGAGATATTGGTCATTGGTAAACACTTTGTACATGTGCAGTTTTCCCTATAAATAGAACAGCACTTGCAGCCTTCAATGCTTGTGTCCTTTTCAAATCCAAACACAGATAGCAGCTGATTTCTCAGACAGGAAGAATTATTCTTACAGTAAGAAATTATGTCATCATTTATGCCAGGAAGATGTTTTGCTATGTTTCTTGAACTGTAGTAGAGTGTAGCTGTAGCAGGCTGGCCACGCCTACCAGCTCTACCAATCTCCTGGAAATACTTGTGATGTTTCTTTAAGGACAGGCATGAATAATGTTTGTTACATTTACCGGGTCAAAACCCATTCCTAGGATGGAAGTTGTTGACACTAATCTTATTCGTGGATCCGTTTTTTTCAATTCTTGGATAGTTCTGTCAATTACATACTGATCTTGTCCTGAGCAAATTGCACTGTACAAAGCATCGTCAATGCTTGTTGACTGAAATAAACTGTTCAGATACACAATAACTTGGCTCACAAAACAAGCAGGAAGGTATTGATGAAACATTATTGGCTCATATAATGCTCAAATGTAGCGAGTGATTTGTATGAATTATTTATGAGAAGTCATTCAGTATGTTACTGGTTTTATGAATTTATATATAGGCTATAAAGTTAGTTCATAGTATTGCCACTAAAGACAGTTGTCTGCGATATGTTTTAGCTGAACGATGTCACTATGTAATTAATGCACTGCAAACTATGTACAAAAGTAACATATAAGTAAAGATGAAAGAAAACACATACACGAAAAAATATACTTTCTACTTTGTTTCTATGCATTCCCCGCAAAAGTTACATAATGTACGTGTTTCCTCCTATAAATCGTTTAGCCACTGCACCTATGTGACTCAAAAACCGCAGTCGGAAATGTTGCTGTCTGACAATTTAATTTGAAGTTGCATTGCCCGTTTAAATTATAATAACCAGCAAAGATATTATTTAGTTGGTAGGATTAAACATTTGTATTATTAAGGTAGTTTTAAATAAACATTTATTTTAAGCATTTATTTATTCATTTATTAATAGCAATTGTTTCTGGTTGATTTATGTCAGTAATTCAAGAAAAGCGAAGACTGTATTTATTAAATCTTTCAAATAGGATTTATTAAATACAATGGGACGCAACCCTCCATTTATCCGTCACTAAGGTAATTGCGTTTGTCTCCTCTGCGTAATGTAAACTTTAACAGACGCGGTCAACTACTAGAATCTGAAACATGCCTTGCTATGTGCCTAAAATAGTTTGTATATTCGTAATTCTAGTTTAAGTCTGTGTTTCATAGTTTGGCACGCAGCTATACTTTCTCGTTGATTTACAATGTCTAATGATTACAGTTAGAAACATTGAATTCACATTACAATGTTTTAGTTTTGATGTTGAATCAATGCCATACTAGTATATTAATATATGTTAATTCTTGTTTCTGACTTCAACATCTATTTACGACATATTTTTGATTCCTCGCAATTTATATATGTATTATTAGTTTTAACCTTTGATACTCATGCGCATTTTGTAGACGTGTATAACTGAAATAGTTTCTAAGAAGAGAATGTCAAAAATGGCTGTATGTAGAAGAACACAAACACATTGATAGTTTCCAATATTATTGTACTCATATTACATGTATATTGGAATAAGTATGCATTTATAGGAATAAATAAAACTAAATACACAAGATCTGTTTGTAAAAACAGACATGCCCCCTATAGGTCTAGAAAAATCTCTGTACAAATTGCAAGGATGCAAAGTAAAATGAAAGTTTTTTTCAACTGTTGATCAGTTTGACCTTGACCTTTGAGGCAATTACCTAATAAATTACAATAATCAATAGGGATCTGGTTGTAGTCATAACCCACCGACCAAATTTAATGACTCCACGGCTAAGAGTTCCAAAAGTAGAGTTTTAACAAGGTTTTACAACTTTTAGTAAGTTTGACCTTGACCTTTAACCCCAAGACTCCTTTACTACCGTAGTCATGATCAGCCTACCTACCAAGTTTGAAGAACTTAAATCTAAGTGTTTTATAGCCATCGCCCGCAAAATGTTTTACAATTATTCAATATTTGGAGTTTTTTTTACTGAATGGTAGGTTGGACCTTCCAAGTTTGAAGAACATAGATCTAATTTTTATAGTTATCGCCCGCAAAATGTTTTACAATTATTCAATATTTGGAGTTTTTTTAGTCATTGGTTGGCTGGACCTACCAAGTTTGAGGAACATAGATCTAAGTGTTTTATATTTATCGCCCGCAAAATGTTTTACAATTATTCAATATTTTGAGGTTTTTTTTTACTGAATGGTAGGTAGGACCTACCAAGTTTGAAGAACATAGATCTAATTTTTGTAGTTATCGCCCGCAAAATGTTTACAATTATTCAATATTTTGAGTTTTTTTAGTCATTGGCAGGTTGGACCTACCAAGTTTGAAGAACATACATCTAAGTGTTTTATAGTTATCGCCCGCAAAACGTTTTACAATTATTCAATATTTGGAGTTTTTTTTAAGTCAAATAGGTATTGTTTCATTCATAAATAAGTAAGAGTACCCTAGTCTTTAATTATTGTTAAATTTCAAATTCAGCAATAAAATAGAGAATGTGTGACTTGTTTTCAATCTTTTACTAAAATATTTGCTTTTAGAGTCCAGTGCAATTTTCGTCGTTCAGCAACATAACAAAATGATTAATATACCAGTAAGGCCATACCAATTTGATTCTATGCTTAGCGTCCTTGGGCTGGTAGGTTTTCGGATGCTTGAACGAAAAAAAACCATACATTTTTGACTATGTAAAAATCAAGTTGGAAAGCGTATAAAATAATGCCTATAATGACACAATTTGTGTGATTGCTTAATTTTATGATCTCGGTAAATGAATGACATTATAAATATCAGAAGTCATGATGTTCAAGTTATATGTGAGTTTTGAATGTATATTTTTGGTAGGCATCTTGCATTTTGGGTATGTGTATGACTCGAAATAAGTTTATGATATTACACAATTCTGATTTGGAATCTTGCATTTGTCAGTAAATTATCTACAGCTTTAAAGATCTAGAGCACTTTGAATTTATATGTTTGGTCTTATTACTATTTTTAATTGCCCTTTTTAGAACATACTTTCAAATTTGTATATATTCAATTTAAATAAGTTAAAACATGTTTATATGATCATGAAGATGTTATAATCTACATGTATTATTTTGTGTAAATGTCAGGGTTTGTCAGTGCATTATGATATGACTTCAGACTGAACTTGAACAAAATCACTTGAATGTGTTTTTGAAAATATTTGTTAAAAAGTATGCCACTAGTGATTTTACTGTTAAAATAATATGTTAATGTAGGTTCCAAATATGAAGATGATATATAAAAGTTTTGCAAGTAAACATTTGCTTAAACTTCTAGCACTGCCATGAATAAGTTATGAAAAAAAAGTTTTTCTGGACTCATTGTTTTTGTTTGTTCCTGTCTGATTGATAGGTTTTGAAAAATCATGGGGACGCTAAACATAGAATCAAATTTGTATGACCTAATCACATCTTCTCAAAAAGATGCAAACAGGCAAAACTGTTAGAAATCAAGTTGGTGTGTACCATGAGCCAAAGGAAGTAATGAAAGATTTAATTAACGCTTTTAGTATATAAAAGGATACAACACAGTTGGAATTTGCGGGAAATGTGCTAAAAAAAATTCCAATTATTTGATTCAATATTAATTATGTTTAGTGTTGACCGATATTTTGATTGATACCAAAACATTTGATAAGATATAAATATTGGCCCTAAAGTATCGATACCCGATACGCATGGTTTACCGATAAAGAGCCATAATTTGATTTAACCCAGACAAGATTTTACAATTTTTGGCCTTGCTTAAATATTTTGGTCAGTTTGACCTGGTCCTTTGAGGCACTGACACCAAAATCAATCGAGATTATTTACCATACCATAACCCATCCACCTACAAAGTTTCAAGAACTTTTGCCTACGTGTTCTGTAGCTGGTTTACCGACATTTGCAAACCACTATAGCCCTGCTTCCTCGAAGGGGGCATGATTACAACAAAACGTCTTATAGTACGCTAATTAAGATATAATATAGAACAATGTTTTCATAAGATATAACATTTATATGCATATATGTTTACACTACATGTCTACACAAACATGTCTAAAGAGAATGGATACCGAACATTAATAAAACAAACAAGACTACAATATGTAAACATTACATGTCTACAGAATATGCATTTTGAACATGTTTACAGAACATGTTTGCGAAACATGTCTACAACAGATGTCTACCGAACCTGATTGCAAAACACATTTACAAAGCTAGTATATACTAATATATATATACATATACGAATCAGACATGTTTACATAACGTGCTTACAGAACATGTCTACAAAACATGTTTACAGAACATGTATACATAACTTGTTTGCAGAACATGTATATATAACGAGTTTGCAGAACATACCTACAAACAGGGGTATACCTAAGCATGCGCTCATACGCAAGTGCGTACACAGGGCTGCATAACGATTAGGAATGTCTTCAACATCTTTACATTAAAGCATCGCCGTAGTTGGTCTTATTGAAAACAAAATTTGAATATATACGAGTAATTTAAAAAAATCAAAAACATAGCTTGTCACTGGATGTATGCCTCCTAAACATGCTTGTCAGAGAAAGGCAACACCATGTCAGAGTACAATATTATGCCCTGGACAAATATATTGAGATTTAAGCTACAGACCTGTTTGTTCTGTGTGACACACTGCCTCATAATGAAATTCATTCCAAGCAAGTTATTACATTCTTTATATGTTGGCAAAAATGATGCTTCCTACAAAAATTTTATTCTAATACATGACCTTTAAGTGTAACCTTGGACCCACAAACCTTGAATGAGGAGCATGTAAGTGTTATGCGATCGTCTGGTTATGGGAAAAATCAATCTGCAGTATTATTAAAATCCCTCCAGGCGTTTGGAAGCTATAAAGCAGCAAAAGAAACTTTGACCTTTGATCTTGAATTGTGACCTTGACCTTTGACCGAGCACCATGGGAGTTGTACACGACATATCGTCTGGTCATGGGATATAATAATCTGAAGTAATATTAAAATCCTTCCAGACGTTTAGACGTCATAGTGAAGAAACAATCTGCTATGACCTTGAATTGTGACCTTGACCTTTGACAGACAAGCATGGGAGTTGTATGCGACAAATTGTCTGGTCATGGAAAATAATAATCTGAAGTAATATTTAAATCGCTCCAGACGTTTAGAAGCTATGGAAAGCAAACATAAAAAATTGACCTTTGACTTTAAATTGTGACCTTGACCTTTGACTGATAATCATGGGAGTTTTTACGCTACACATTGTCTGGTCAAGGGAAATAATAATCTGAAGTTATATTAAAAGCCTTCCATGCGTTAAGAAGTTACTGAGCGGAAACGAAAAATATTGGACCTTTGATCTTGAATTGTGACCTTGACCTTGGACAAATGAGCATGGGAGTTGTACGCGACAAATCATCTGCTCATGGGGAATAATTTAAAGTTATCTTAAAATGTTTCCAGGCGTTCAGATGGTATGGAACAAAAATTAAAATTCATACAATTGACCTTGAATTGAGACCTTGAACTTTGGCCAACGAGCATGGGAGCAGGTGACACATCGTCTGGTCATGGCGAATAATAATCTGAAGTTATATTAAAATCTATCCGTTAAATAGTTACAGAGCTAATACCAAATCCGGATGGACTGAACACTGAAAAAAGACGGACGGTGCGACAGCTTTATGCCCTCCTTTGCGGGCATCAAGAAGAGTTTATGATGTGCAGTGCCGTGTTGGAAATGGGGAAACTAGCTAAAAGTTTACATTTGAATTTACAAAATCGTTATTATTTCCTAATGTGTTTATACTATAAACGGACATACCATGCTGTGCCCTTAGCGTATCTTCGACGACTTCTAGAAACAAAACAATGTACGCAGACATGTTCCCCACATTATTATCATCAACGCGTATCCCAGATTCAACCTCAGGCACACCCCTGGCACATCTTAAAGTTATCACTATTTGTCTATGATCACATAATAAAACATAAAGGGGCTTTAAATATCAGTGCCCTTTTATTTTTGTTTGGATACAATTACAGTAGAACCTATCTAAACCGAACGGCAACGGGACCTGGCCGATCTTTTGATTTTTCTCAGGTGTTCGGTTTACCCAGGTTTTTTTTATTTAATGTCAATTTCCTGTACACGTTAATGGACGACATTGTATTTTAATGACATTATTATATTAGACTATGGATAGTCAATTTTGAAGAAAAAATGCATATCCATATATAAGAAAAAAAAAACAATTTTGAGGAAAAAATGCATATCCATACATATGAATAAAACAACAAAAACAATCGGACGTCACTGCAATTGACCACTGCCCCAAAGTGTCCTATCACTTTTTAAAACAATATTATAGAGATAGAGAGTTATGGTTCTTGAACGCTGCACTGCCTAGCAACAGCGTCATATTTTATTCTCTTAAAATAAATCAAGTACAGCAACTTCATATATGTTGAATACACTGCTCTCAATGCAAAAATCACAGTGTGAAACTTAATTTATTTATACAGGAATAATAATCCACACAACACCATAAAAAGGAAGAAACTCCATGAATACTATAAACATAAATTTATTATTTTTAATTTACACTTTTATCTCAGTGACATGAATCATAAAATGAAGCTTGATTAAACCACATTATACTTGACGGAGTCATGGTCTCCGCAAAGGACTAAACAGAAAGAAAATAAACAGAGGCAATAACTCTAAGAATATTGAAGACATGGTTATGATCGTTGTGATTGACTCATGTACTTTCATCCTTATAGTTCCAGTCACATTCATTTTATACAGGTTGATGTTATACTGCGCACAGGTAACGACCTAAGGCATGAGCAGACGGACGGGCGGACGAATAGATTAAGAGACGGAAGTGGCGATATCGATATCTACTATATGCCAAACCTTCGGGGACATACAGTCGACAGCATTCAATCGTAAATTAAGACACAATAACTGTAAACGGAGATTACAATAATATAATAAACGTGTATGTTATACAAATGTTAAAATAAACTAAAATTAATTTCTCACACGACTTAGAACATAAAACGCCTGTATTATTAAACGACTGATTATTTACATCTTTTGCATTCATTAAACGTGTAAATGTGCAATAAAAAAATCAATAAACAATCCAAACAAAAAGCAAACATAGGAAATTTTTTTTTACATTAAATTCATTTGAACTATTACGAAATAAAATGTTTGTTTGTTTATCTTGTCCAAAACATAATGTTAATGATAGCGATTAGAAGACAATTTATATACTAAGGACATGAAGTACATGTAGACAAGCTTTATGATTAGATATAATATAGTGTAAACAAAATAACGTAAATCGGATGTACAAACAATGGTTTATGTTCGCCATTCATCTTAAAGTTTGTAGCATAAGACTATTAAACATAAAACAAATATTGTATAATGTCTATTCTAATTTACGATTAATAATTCAACATTCACCACATTGATAACATGTATATAGTACAATAACAAGAGCTGTCAGAGAACAGCGAGCTTGACTATTAGATCTTTTTCCGTTGGTGTATAAGTGAACTGGGCATTAATCTGTAAAAATACAAGGCTGAATTTTGGACAATTTATTCCATGATGCTGAAATTGTTGACAATTTTATATTCCAGGTTTCAAGTGCAAAGCTTAGTTTTGAAGTTAAAAAAACTTGTGAAATAAAACTTCATTCTAAAATAGCTAGGTGAAAAGGGGAATAACTCTGTCAAAATAAAACCAGACTTATGGGTAATGTTGCCCCAAATGCTTGAGTTAATAACAAAGGTCTATTATAAGTTCCAAGTGGATAACTGAAATAATAAGACACTTAAATATACACTTTAATATGATTATCTATGTACCAAGAGCTGTCGGAGGACAGCGCGCTCAACTATTCGAGGTATTTTAGTTGGTACATATCTTGGTTAGCGAAAAGGGCATAAATTTGTAAAAATACAATATATTTAAGTGAACCTCGTATAGTTTAAAATTGTTTGGAACAAAAACTTCAACCACAAGGTCTGTGTAAACAGTGTGCTAACTCTGTCAAAATACAAAACACAGTTATGGCTAATGTTGCCCCTGATACTAGATGATATTAGAGTTGATGATAAAGGTAAGTTCCATGTTTCCAGTGAATAACTTACGTAGTTTTGAAGTAACAAAATTTTGAATATAAACTTTAAACAGAAAATCTATATGAAAAAGGGACATTACTCTATCAAAATACAATATGAGTTATGTGGAATCATCACCCTGATACTGCAGTTGATGACAAAGGTATATTCCATGTTTCAAATGAATAGCTTTTGTAGAATTGACGTAACAAAATTTTTGAATATTAACTTTAACCAGAATATCTATGTGAAAAAGGGGCATAACTCTGTCAAATACAAAACAGAGTTATGGGGAATGTTGCCCTTGATACTGGAGTTGATGACAAAGGTTAGTTCCGTTTCAAGTGAATAACTTATGTAGTTATGAAGTTACCAATTTTTTTAATATTAACTTTTACCAGAAATTCTAAGTGAAAAAGGGGCATAAATCTGTCAAAATAGAAGACAGCGTTATGGGGAATGTTGCCCCTGAAACTGGAGTTGATGACAAAGGTTAGTTCCAAGTTTCAAGTGAATAACTTATGTAGTTTTGAAGTTACCGAATTTTTGAATGAAAACTTTAACCAGAAAATCTATGTAAAAAAGGGGCATAACTCTGTCAAAATACAAAACAGAGTTATACGGAATGTTGCCCTTGATACTGGAGTTAATGACAAAGGCCATACAAGTTTCAAGTGAATAACTTATGTAGTTTTGAAGTTACAAAACTTTTGATTATAAACTTTAACCAGAAAATATAAGTGATAAAGGGGCGTAACTCTGTCAAAATACAAAACAGGGTTAAGGGGAATGTTGCCCCTGACACTGGAGATAATGACAAAGGTATATTCCAAGTTTCAAGTGAATAACTTATTTAGTTTTGAAGTTACAAGACTTTTGAATAAAACCTTTAACCAAATTCAGACGCGGACGGATACGCCTACGCCGGGGGTAGAAGGAAAGCTCATCTATTTATTCGAATAGTCGAGCTAAAAAGTGGCATAACACTGACACAATACAACACATATTATTGGGAATGTTGCTTCTGATGGTGGATTTGATGACAAAGGTATATTTTAAGTTGCCAGTGAATATCTTATGTATTTGTGTGTTTGGAATAAAAAAACAAACTTCAACCGGAAATGAATGCTGAAATGGGCCATAACTCTGTCAAAATAGAACATAGCGTTATGGAAAATTTTGCATTTGATGCTTTAGTTGATGACAAAGGTGTATTCCAAGTTTCATTTGAATGATGTGTAATTTTGAAGTGAATATAATTCTGAGTAAAAACGTTAAACTAAAAATTCTCTGTGAAAAGGGCCATAAATGTATAAAAATACAAAACTGAGCTATGGGGATTGGTGCTGGAGAGTCAATGACAAAGGCTTACTAAAAGTTTCAAGTGAATAACTTATGTAGTTTGGAAGTTACAAGACTTTTGAATAAAAGTTTTTACCAAATTCAGATTCAGACGTCGACGCCACCGGCGACGCCGGTCGAGTAGGAAAGCTCACATATTCTTTGAATAGTCAGCTAACAACAATTAAATATTCAAAACACATTACATTGTACAACTATTGCAATGACGGAAACTAAAAGAAAGCTTATGCTGCAATATAAAACAATATTTATTAACAGCGCAATGAAAACTTCAATTACGCATTAGACAATATAAATCAGCACTTAGCAGAAACGATATTGGAAACGCAACCCATACATTTTCACTGCTTTCAATGCCAATTTGCAACTCAATTAATAACAAATACACATTATGTGTACAATAATGCAATGCAATAGCACAGAATACAAGCAAGAGAACAACAAAAACTGTTTTATCAAAATCATTAAAATTCTTCAAATGTTTACCAATACTAATAGTTTCCTGATGTGTTTCTCCGACACAGCGTCAGTTTATATAACACGTGTTGAAGATAACCATTTACATTACAAACGTGTACGTAGTTCGTAATAAAATGTATCCAAAACATTAAATCTTAGATTAATCTTTGAAACTATATATTTTGTTAGATATTGTCTTTGGTGTGATTATCATATTGTAAAGTATTATCACATAGTATTTTATATACAAGCGAGCAACAAACTTTACATGTAATACAGAAATAAATAACAGCACATCGAACAAATTCAAACCAAGACAACTATTAGTTAATTAACTAATAACTATGCCATTTCAGAGATAAATTATGAATACCCCACGTTCTGGGGTGTGTGTAATGGGGGTAGGGCCATTTAACATACTAATGATCAGTTTCGATATTGTAATTATTGAACTGATACGTGTATCTAGGCTCCCAAACATTGCAAAACACTGCTATAAAATTGAATTGCGTAAACAATATACATACAAACAAATACAACAAACCCGAATTCAATACAAACTATTTTACAGAAAATACATTATTAGCGACGTTGCACTAAGAACACAAACGTAACTTGTCTTCAAACGTAATAACATTGGAACAACATTTCTAAACAAGTTGAGGTTATTAAAGACGACTGCTTCGAGGTACATGCATTTTCAAATATGTATTCACATAATTAAAGAGTGACTTACAATACTTTGTTCAAGTAACATTAACACCTCTCACAAAATTAACAATCACAGATGTTTATTTTAAAAGCTACCTTGTGTCTATATATCAAAATAAACATTTTAAATTAAATTTTTTAATCAAAGCTTTGCAATTAAGTATGCATAAAAGGCACTTAGTTATTCATAACGGACAGTTAAGCATTACTATGGAAAACTTAAGTGTTCATCAGGGGCTATAAAGTTTTTGTATGATGCACTTAAATATTTGGAAGATGCGCTAAAGTATTTAATATATATGCTTAAGTATTTATGAGGGACACTTAAGAGTTGATGGGTTCCTTTTAAGTATTCTTGAGGTGCACATTATGAATCCGGTAGCTGCACTTCAGTGTTCATTAGGGGATGCCACTTAAGTGTGTGTAAGCAGCTATACAGTTTTCGTAGGTCATTAGTTATACATAACGGGCAGGATGCCACTTAAGTGTGTGTAAGCAGCTATACGGTTTTCGTAGGAGGTCATAAGTTATTCATAACGGGCAGGATGCCACTTAAGTGTGTGTAAGCAGCTATACAGTTTTCGTAAGAGGTCATTAGTTATTCATAACGGGCAGGATGCCACTTAAAGTGTGTGTAAGCAGCTATACAGTTTTCCTAGGAGGTCATTAGTTATTCATAACGGGCAGGATGCCACTTAAGTGTGTGTAAGCAGCTATACAGTTTTCGTAGGAGGTTATTAGTTATTCCTAACGGGCAGGATGCCACTTAAGTGTGTGTAAGCAGCTATACAGTTTTCCTAGGAGGTCATTAGTCATTCATAACGGGCAGGGTGCCACTTAAGTGTGTGTAAGCAGCTATACAGTTTTCGTAGGAGGTCATTAGTTATTCATAACGGGCAGGATACCACTTAAGTGTGTGTACGCAGCTATACAGTTTTCGTAGGAGGTCATTAGTTATTCATAACGGGCACTTGATCATTCGTATGGGGAAGTTTTTTAGTATTCGTAAGATGCACTCAGAATCGGGACTTATTTTTGCGTTGTTTATTGGTTGTTACACAACGATATTTTTGTTCTTTGTCTATAGAAAAATTAGTGGGTAACCGTATCAAGTTAGAATGAACGTTATATTACAGTTTGTTTGCAAAATTTAAATCTTTACAAAAACATTCGTTATCACATATGTTACAATGTACATGGTAACAATGAGCTATAAATGTGTACAAAATATTACAACTTCAGTCTCAAGTATTGACTAAAGAAAAGTGTATATACACCATGTAACTAGCAACGCGACATCAACTGCAATAAAAACTATACATGACTAAACGATGACCACGGCACATACGACAATAAAGTCAGTATAAAGTTTAAAACTCGTTGCTATTTATCAGTAATAAACTTACAAAAACGCACACTCTCTATATAAGATGCACACTAAAAAGCCGAATATATCAGGTTGTCGTTTCTAAAACTAGCCTACGACACTTTTTCTTTTATATATTTTTTTTCCTCAATCTCCAAGAATAGTTAAGTTTTCGAATGAAATGAACATCGAGTTTTGTTCATTTTACCGTGTATTATTTCCAAGATGGAGTGTGTGGGTGGCATTAATGACATCACACCATGACGTCGCACTTAGAGCTATTGCTTCATCGTGGGTTTACACGCTTGAAAAACAAATGCAAGTATAACAATAGCTCACATTAAGGACTTCGTTTTCAATGGATATGAATACATACATCTATTTCTTGGCTACATGAAATCGGGTGGGACAGTTAAGTTACTGGGGATTTTACCGGCCACCGGCGCTTTGCTACACTCCTGAATGCTCACTCCTAATGTAAAAATAATCGACAAATAGATGTATATTGTAAACATCTAATTAAACAGAATAATATACAAAATGAAACTCGAGTTAGAACGACTATAAGAATCTATATACAATTTATACATTCTGGTTATTTACATAGTTGTTTACACGCGAATTCGAAATGAATTTGGTGTATGGAATTAAAACTAACTGAGATAACATGTTATAGGAATTTGAACATGATAGAAAACAAAGCACTACCTATAACGGTCAGTTGAAAATAAAACAACTGTACACAATTAGGCATAAATCATTTGAAATTGGCAAATTATATACATATAAAAAATATTTACAAATGCAGGGGTGATACTTATTTCATGCAACGCATTTTGTGTGCACTAACAATTTCAAAGGAAATAGGCATTTCACTTATTTTAAATTGTTAAGGCTATCATTAATATGCGTTGTTATTGTTCATATAATAGAAATAGTGTAATAAAAACTTTATCACTAATGTATTGGTTACCATTAACAATATTATTTACAATCATTATTATCAGCACTAGCATTGCAAAAATCATTTTTCGTCTCTTATATAAAACCACTTTTTAGCATTTAGTTGAATTTGCACACACACTTGCGGCAAAGTGAGTCTTTATAATTGGCTATTCGTGAATATGTCAATAATGTTGATTTAAACGTTTCTAATAATACAAATTGTACGAAAATGCTGCATATTTATAATAAAATCATAACATTGCACATTTAAGTTTGCTTATAATTCTCATCATAGCGACCGCAACACAATTAAAGAAGTAATAACACGAAATTATATTATACAGCTTCGTCGGCATTTTAAGTTAATTTTCTGAAACAAGGGTTCCTTTATTTGTATTTATGTCTAATTCAAAGAAGAGTGAAAGGTTATATTTTAGGGAAAAAAAAACAGTTGCTTCTGAATACACAGTTGTTTGAGAATAAATAGATGTTGATCGCATTGAGCATTTTATTGGAAAATGACATGTAAGTAAGGCTCAAATTATGGGCTAATGGGCTTCCTCAGAAGCCTTATGAATTTGGCCCAAGACGCACACATAACAGAGTTAAAGAATTAGCAATTGCATGAGTTAACCAGCAACTTTAAAGTTCTCTGAACACGAAATATGAAGTCTAACTTTATAATAGTGCACCCATATTCTCGAATCCACATAACCCTCTCGTCGTAATAAATGTTTATCACCATCGTCATCAGCATCATCAGCAGTAGCAGAGATTGAAAAGTCAGCAGCGCCACCAGCAGATCGCTGCTTTTCAACAAATTCAAACCCTTGCACCGCTACTGATTCTAGTTCATCCAATTCCTGTTTGATACAAGTATATTCGTCTACATTCCCTTCGAAAGGGAACAATAGTTTACACTGTACACTATGTTTGATAGTAGACAGATTTTGCACGAAATGTCGTAGCGCGGATGGTGACAAAGTTTTATAAATTATGAACACATACTTTATAGAGTCTGGTAGTTTCATGTTCATATTATAGTCTTTCATACAAATTCTAAGCTGCTCCATGTGACGCAGCGTCTGAGACAGCATGTCTGCGTGTTCTATTTGCGTCATGTTCAGACTGGTGATAGGCATTGTGGGTAATGTTTCATACAGTCCAGGGCTGTCCTTTATAACCTCTAATGTAACATTCGACAAATCTTCACATCGCACTATCGGCTGTTCCGAATCTATTTCACTGGATTCTCGACTCGATAACACCACATATTCATTCAAGTACAAACGCACAGCATGTCCTAACGTTGAAAGTTGTATCAACAAACTGTACAGCCAGTCCGGTGAACAAGATCCTTCTTCTAAAATCATCAGTCGCAGCGTCAGTGGCAATTGATGATCAAAACGTGTCAAATAAGTCCCCCGTAAACGAATTTCTTTCAACATGGGTAACGCGCTTTGTATCACTAAATCCAGCGAAACATCGTCAAAGGCTGTCAGTTGCACGCTCCCTATACTCGTACCATGCAATATTTCAAATAGTTCAAGATTGCATTCCGAGGCTTCTAGTTCCACATTGGACATGTCACATGACATCATTTCTGACCGCACAACAGACATTTTGTATTAGAATCCTCTACAACATTAGTCAAATTATCGCATCGCATTTGGGTCACTTCCGAACCAGATTGACTAGTCTCATTGCTTGATATCACGACGCATTTATTCAAATTCAAACGTACAGTATGCTGTAATGTAGAAAGTCTGATCAACACACAGCACAGCCAGTCTGTTGAACACGAGACCTGTTGTAAACTCATATACTCCAGTCTTGGTGGTAATTGGTGCTCAAATCGCGTCATATAAGTTCCACGTAAAAATAGCTTTTTCAACATGGCCAATTTTGTTTGCGTAACGGTTGCCAATTAAACATTATCAAAAGCTCCGAGGCCCAGGATCCCTATACTTGTATCACGAAATATTTCAAAAATTTCACTACTGCCATTTTTCACTAATATCTCTATATTGGACATGTCACATGACACCATTTTTGATCGCATGTCAGATACATGCATATTTGAATCGGTTTCACATTCTTCTTCATTTGATTGCAATACAACATCATACAGCACACACTTTACAGGATGGTCTAATGAAGAAAGCGAAAGTAACAAGCTGCACAGCCACTCAGTTGAGCATTCGCCTTCCTGCAGAGATATGCACTGTAACGAAGCAGGCAGCTGGAGATTACAATGACCCTTATAGGTTCCCCATAAATAAAGCTTGTTTAACTTGCTGAGTGTGGGAAGGATCTCAGATGCTAATGAAACACAATCAGCCGTTCTCAGATCCAGGATCCCTATACTTGTATCACGAAATATTTCAAACATTTCACTACTGCCATTTTTCACAAATATCTTGATATTAGACATGTCACATTTTAACATTTCTGATCGCAAGTCAGATCCATGCATATTTGAATCGGTTTCACATTCTTCTTTATTTGATTGCAATACAACATCCCACAGCTCACACTCTACAGGATGGTCTAATGAAGAAAGCGAAAGTAACAAGCTGCACAGCCACTCAGTTGAGCATTCGCCTTCCTGCAGAGATATGCACTGTAACGAAGCAGGCAGCTGGAGATTACAATGACCCTTATAGGTTCCCCATATATAAAGCTCTATTAGCTTGCTGAGTGTGGGAAGGATCTCTGATGCTAATGAAACACAATCAGCCGTTATCAGATTCAGGATCCCTATACTTGTATCACGAAATATTTCAAACATTCCACTACTGCTATTTTTCACTACTATCTCGATATTAGACATGTCACATTTTAACATTTCGGATCGCAAGTCAGATCCATGCATATTTGAATCGGTTTCACATTCTTCTTTATTTGATTGCAATACAAAACCCAACAGCTCACACTTTACAGGATGGTGTAATGCAGAAAGCGAAAGTAACACGCTGCACAGACACTCAGTTGAGCATTCGCCTTCCACCAGAGATATGCACTGTAACGAAGCAGGCAGCTGGAGATTACAATGACCCTTATAGGTTCCCCGTAAATAAAGCTTTATTAGCTTGCTGAGTGTGGGAAGGATCTCTGATGCTAATGAAACACAATCAGCCGTTATCAGAATAAGGATCCCTATACTTGTATCACGAAATATTTCAAACATTTCACTACTGCCATTTTTCACTACTATCTCGATATTAGACATGTCACATTTTAACATTTCGGATCGCAAGTCAGATCCATGCATATTTGAATCGGTTTCACATTCTTCTTTATTTGATTGCAATACAACATCCCACAGCTCACACTTTACAGGATGGTGTAATGAAGAAAGCGAAAGTAACAAGCTGCACAGCCACTCAGTTGAGCATTCGCCTTCCTGCAGAGATATGCACTGTAACGAAGCAGGCAGCTGGAGATTACAATGACCCTTATAGGTTCCCCGTATATAAAGCTTTATTAGCTTGCTGAGTGTGGGAAGGATCTCTGATGCTAATGAAACACAATCAGCCGTTCTCAGATTCAGGATCCCTATACTTGTATCACGAAATATTTCAAATATTTCACTACTGCCATTTTGCACTACTATCTCGATATTAGACATGTCACATTTTAACATTTCGGATCGCAAGTCATATCCATGCATATTTGAATCGGTTTCACATTCTTCTTTATTTGATTGCAATACAAAACCCAACAGCTCACACTTTACAGGATGGTCTAATGAAGAAAGCGAAAGTAACAAGCTGCACAGCCACTCAGTTGAGCATTCGCCTTCCACCAGAGATATGCACTGTAACGAAGCAGGCAGCTGGAGATTACAATGACCCTTATAGGTTCCCCATATATAAAGCTTTATTAGCTTGCTGAGTGTGGGAAGGATCTCTGATGCTAATGAAACACAATCAGCCGTTATCAGAATAAGGATCCCTATACTTGTATCACGAAATATTTCAAACATTTCACTACTGCCATTTTTCACTACTATCTCGATATTAGACATGTCACATTTTAACATTTCGGATCGCAAGTCAGATCCATGCATATTTGAATCGGTTTCACATTCTTCTTTATTTGATTGCAATACAACATCCCACAGCTCACACTTTACAGGATGGTGTAATGAAGAAAGCGAAAGTAACAAGCTGCACAGCCACTCAGTTGAGCATTCGCCTTCCTGCAGAGATATGCACTGTAACGAAGCAGGCAGCTGGAGATTACAATGACCCTTATAGGGTCCCCGTATATAAAGCTTTATTAGCTTGCTGAGTGTGGGAAGGATCTCTGATGCTAATGAAACACAATCAGCCGTTCTCAGATTCAGGATCCCTATACTTGTATCACGAAATATTTCAAATATTTCACTACTGCCATTTTGCACAAATATCTCGATATTAGACATGTCACATTTTAACATTTCGGATCGCAAGTCAGATCCATGCATATTTGAATCGGTTTCACATTCTTCTTTATTTGATTGCAATACAAAACCCAACAGCTCACACTTTACAGGATGGTGTAATGAAGAAAGCGAAAGTAACAAGCTGCACAGCCACTCAGTTGAGCATTCGCCTTCCTGCAGAGATATGCACTGTAACGAAGCAGGCAGATGGAGATTACAATGACCCTTATAGGTTCCCCGTATTTAAAGATTTATTAGCTTGCTGAGTGTGGGAAGGATCTCTGATGCTAATGAAACACAATCAGCCGTTATCAGATTCAGGATCCCTATACTTGTATCACGAAATATTTCAAACATTTCACTACTGCCATTTTTCACTACTATCTCGATATTAGACATGTCACATTTTAACATTTCGGATCGCAAGTCAGATCCATGCATATTTGAATCGGTTTCACATTCTTCTTTATTTGATTGCAATACAACATCCCACAGCTCACACTTTACAGGATGGTGTAATGAAGAAAGCGAAAGTAACAAGCTGCACAGCCACTCAGTTGAGCATTCGCCTTCCTGCAGAGATATGCACTGTAACGAAGCAGGCAGCTGGAGATTACAATGACCCTTATAGTGTCCCCGTATATAAAGCTTTATTAGCTTGCTGAGTGTGGGAAGGATCTCTGATGCTAATGAAACACAATCAGCCGTTCTCAGATTCAGTATCCCTATACTTGTATCACGAAATAATTCAAATATTTCACTACTGCCATTTTGCACAAATATCTCGATATTAGACATGTCACATTTTAACATTTCGGATCGCAAGTCATATCCATGCATATTTGAATCGGTTTCACATTCTTCTTTATTTGATTGCAATACAAAACCCAACAGCTCACACTTTACAGGATGGTGTAATGAAGAAAGCGAAAGTAACACGCTGCACAGACACTCAGTTGAGCATTCGCCTTCCTGCAGAGATATGCACTGTAACGAAGCAGGCAGCTGGAGATTACAATGACTCTTATAGGTTCCCCGTATATAAAGCTTTATTAGCTTGCTGAGTGTGGGAAGGATCTCTGATGCTAATGAAACACAATCAGCGGTTCTCAGATCCAGGATCCCTATACTTGTATCACGAAATATTTCAAATATTTCACTACTGCCATTTTGCACTACTATCTCGATATTAGACATGTCACATTTTAACATTTCGGATCGCAAGTCATATCCATGCATATTTGAATCGGTTTCACATTCTTCTTTATTTGATTGCAATACAAAACCCAACAGCTCACACTTTACAGGATGGTCTAATGAAGAAAGCGAAAGTAACAAGCTGCACAGCCACTCAGTTGAGCATTCGCCTTCCACCAGAGATATGCACTGTAACGAAGCAGGCAGCTGGAGATTACAATGACCCTTATAGTTTCCCCATATATAAAGCTTTATTAGCTTGCTGAGTGTGGGAAGGATCTCTGATGCTAATGAAACACAATCAGCCGTTATCAGATACAGGATCCCTATACTTGTATCACGAAATATTTCAAATATTTCACTACTGCCATTTTTCACTACTATCTCGATATTAGACATGTCACATTTTAACATTTCGGATCGCAAGTCAGATCCATGCATATTTGAATCGGTTTCACATTCTTCTTTATTTGATTGCAATACAACATCCCACAGCTCACACTTTACAGGATGGTGTAATGAAGAAAGCGAAAGTAACAAGCTGCACAACCACTCAGTTGAGCATTCGCCTTCCTGCAGAGATATGCACTGTAACGAAGCAGGCAGCTGGAGATTACAATGACCCTTATAGGTTCCCCGTATATAAAGCTTTATTAGCTTGCTGAGTGTGGGAAGGATCTCTGATGCTAATGAAACACAATCAGCCGTTCTCAGATTCAGGATCCCTATACTTGTATCACGAAATATTTCAAATATTTCACTACTGCCATTTTTCACTAATATCTCGATATTAGACATGTCACATTTTAACATTTCGGATCGCAAGTCAGATCCATGCATATTTGAATCGGTTTCACATTCTTCTTTATTTGATTGCAATACAACATCCCACAGCTCACACTTTACAGGATGGTGTAATGAAGAAAGCGAAAGTAACACGCTGCACAGCCACTCAGTTGAGCATTCGCCTTCCACCAGAGATATGCACTGTAACGAAGCAGGCAGCTGGAGATTACAATGACCCTTATAGGTTCCCCGTATATAAAGCTTTATTAGCTTGCTGAGTGTGGGAAGGATCTCTGATGCTAATGAAACACAATCAGCCGTTATCAGATTCAGGATCATTATCCTTGTATCACGAAATATTTCAAATATTTCACTACTGCCATTTTGCACAAATATCTCGATATTAGACATGTCACATTTTAACATTTCGGATCGCAAGTCATATCCATGCATATTTGAATCGGTTTCACATTCTTCTTTATTTGATTGCAATACAAAACCCAACAGCTCACACTTTACAGGATGGTGTAATGAAGAAAGCGAAAGTAACACGCTGCACAGCCACTCAGTTGAGCATTCGCCTTCCTGCAGAGATATGCACTGTAACGAAGCAGGCAGCTGGAGATTACAATGACCCTTATAGGTTCCCCGTATATAAAGCTTTATTAGCTTGCTGAGTGTGGGAAGGATCTCTGATGCTAATGAAACACAATCAGCCGTTCTCAGATCCAGGATCACTATACTTGTATCACGAAATATTTCAAATATTTCACTACTGCCATTTTTCACTACTATCTCGATATTAGACATGTCACATTTTAACATTTCGGATCGCAAGTCAGATCCATGCATATTTGATTCGGTTTCACATTCTTCTTTATTTGATTGTAATACAACATCCCACAGCTCACACTTTACTGGATGGTGTAATGAAGAAAGCGAAAGTAACACGCTGCACAGCCACTCAGTTGAGCATTCGCCTTCCTGCAGAGATATGCACTGTAACGAAGCAGGCAGCTGGAGATTACAATGACCCTTATAGGTTCCCCATATATAAAGCTTTATTAGCTTGCTGAGTGTGGGAAGGATCTCTGATGCTAATGAAACACAATCAGCCGTTCTCAGATTCAGGATCCCTATACTTGTATCACGAAATATTTCTAATATTTCACTACTGCCATTTTGCACAAATATCTCGATATTAGACATGTCACATTTTAACATTTCGGATCGCAAGTCATATCCATGCATATTTGAATCGGTTTCACATTCTTCTTTATTTGATTGCAATACAAAACCCAACAGCTCACACTTTACAGGATGGTCTAATGAAGAAAGCGAAAGTAACACGCTGCACAGCCACTCAGTTGAGCATTCGCCTTCCACCAGAGATATGCACTGTAACGAAGCAGGCAGCTGGAGATTACAATGACCCTTATAGGTTCCCCATATATAAAGCTTTATTAGCTTGCTGATTGTGGGAAGGATCTCTGATGCTAATGAAACACAATCAGCCGTTATCAGATACAGGATCCCTATACTTGTATCACGAAATATTTCAAATATTTCACTACTGCCATTTTTCACTACTATCTCGATATTAGACATGTCACATTTTAACATTTCGGATCGCAAGTCAGATCCATGCATATTTGAATCGGTTTCACATTCTTCTTTATTTGATTGCAATACAACATCCCACAGCTCACACTTTACAGGATGGTGTAATGAAGAAAGCGAAAGTAACAAGCTGCACAGCCACTCAGTTGAGCATTCGCCTTCCTGCAGAGATATGCACTGTAACGAAGCAGGCAGCTGGAGATTACAATGACCCTTATAGTGTCCCCGTATATAAAGCTTTATTAGCTTGCTGAGTGTGGGAAGGATCTCTGATGCTAATGAAACACAATCAGCCGTTCTCAGATTCAGGATCCCTATACTTGTATCACGAAATATTTCAAATATTTCACTACTGCCATTTTGCACAAATATCTCGATATTAGACATGTCACATTTTAACATTTCGGATCGCAAGTCATATCCATGCATATTTGAATCGGTTTCACATTCTTCTTTATTTGATTGCAATACAAAACCCAACAGCTCACACTTTACAGGATGGTGTAATGAAGAAAGCGAAAGTAACACGCTGCACAGCCACTCAGTTGAGCATTCGCCTTCCTGCAGAGATATGCACTGTAACGAAGCAGGCAGCTGGAGATTACAATGACCCTTATAGGTTCCCCGTATATAAAGCTTTATTAGCTTGCTGAGTGTGGGAAGGATCTCTGATGCTAATGAAACACAATCAGCCGTTCTCAGATTCAGGATCCCTATACTTGTATCACGAAATATTTCAAATATTTCACTACTGCCATTTTGCACAAATATCCCGATATTAGACATGTCACATTTTAACATTTCGGATCGCAAGTCATATCCATGCATATTTGAATCGGTTTCACATTCTTCTTTATTTGATTGCAATACAAAACCCAACAGCTCACACTTTACAGGATGGTGTAATGAAGAAAGCGAAAGTAACATGCTGCACAGCCACTCAGTTGAGCATTCGCCTTCCTGCAGAGATATGCACTGTAACGAAGCAGGCAGCTGGAGATTACAATGACCCTTATAGGTTCCCCATATATAAAGCTTTATTAGCTTGCTGAGTGTGGGAAGGATCTCTGATGCTAATGAAACACAATCAGCCGTTCTCAGATCCAGGATCCCTATACTTGTATCACGAAATATTTCAAATATTTCACTACTGCCATTTTTCACTACTATCTCGATATTAGACATGTCACATTTTAACATTTCGGATCGCAA
Organism: Congeria kusceri; assembly: GCA_027627225.1. Taxonomy (NCBI): domain Eukaryota; kingdom Metazoa; phylum Mollusca; class Bivalvia; order Myida; family Dreissenidae; genus Congeria; species Congeria kusceri. The sequence continues at coordinate 32,806,431 of CM051040.1, read as the reverse complement.
GTCAGATCCATGCATATTTGAATCGGTTTCACATTCTTCTTTATATGATTGCAATACAAAACCCAACAGCTCATACTTTACAGGATGGTGTAATGAAGAAAGCGAAAGTAACAAGCTGCACAGCCACTCAGTTGAGCATTCGCCTTCCTGCAGAGATATGCACTGTAACGAAGCAGGCAGCTGGAGATTACAATGACCCTTATAGGTTCCCCGTATATAAAGCTTTATTAGCTTGCTGAGTGTGGGAAGGATCTCTGATGCTAATGAAACACAATCAGCCGTTATCAGATTCAGGATCCCTATACTTGTATCACGAAATATTTCAAATATTTCACTACTGCCATTTTGCACTACTATCTCGATATTAGACATGTCACATTTTAACATGTCTGATCGCAAGTCAGATCCATGCATATTTGAATCGGTTTCACATTCTTCTTTATATGATTGCAATACAAAACCCAACAGCTCACACTTTACAGGATGGTGTAATGAAGAAAGCGAAAGTAACAAGCTGCACAGCCACTCAGTTGAGCATTCGCCTTCCTGCAGAGATATGCACTGTAACGAAGCAGGCAGCTGGAGATTACAATGACCCTTATAGGTTCCCCATATATAAAGCTTTATTAGCTTGCTGAGTGTGGGAAGGATCTCTGATGCTAATGAAACACAATCAGCCGTTCTCAGAATAAGGATCCCTATACTTGTATCACGAAATATTTCAAACATTTCACTACTGCCATTTTTCACTGATATCACGATGTTAGACATGTCACATTTTAACACTTCACCACACAATTCTTCTGTTCGAAATTGGGACTTCGCACAGGCCGTCAAATACAACTGGTCCAAGTAACAATGAATAACGTGTTTTAATGAGGATAACTGCACCAGCAACCGTCGTAAAAACACAGCTGTAATTGTATTTTTCAGCAAACCTAAATAATATAAAGTGGGAGGCAAAATTAATTCGTCCTTTAAAGTGGATTCTTCTATTCCTAAAGACGTTAAATTAGACAGGGATGGTAGCACATCAGAAAGCAATAAAATATCGATTTTCCCGATAAAAACCAGCTGCTGTATGTTCAAGTTATGTAATGCATTATAAATTTCAGGAGTGCCTGTCATCTTCACGCGTTTAAGACAATGCTTAGACATTTGAAGGACTGCCAGTATTTCATTTAATTGAAGTGCATTACGTTCTAAAATAAGTGAATGCACGTCCGACTTGTTGATCATTAAAAGTTCCTTTAATACGTTTGAATCTGACTCATTAAGAAATACACTGAATGTAAAGTGATTACATTTGAGAAAACTTTCATTTCGCCCGCTGACCTTAGCCTCACTGTAACCAGCAATTAGCATGCGCTGGAATAAGACTGATAATTCTACGCAACGTACATTATATTCCATCTGGTCATGTTTAGATTTTTCAGTGTTCTGCTTTCTGTTATTTTCTTTTTGAAATAAAATTGCATTTGTCTCAGAATACCATTGCAGTATGTATAAGCTCAGTCCACGGTCTATGTCGTTGAGGAGGTTGCTGTTAGAGAGACGGTTTATTACTGTGTTAGCTATTTTGCAATTGAGCCCACACAGATAAATTATTATCTGGCTCATTTCGAACACAATATATTTATCTTTGCACAGGATACTTGTTATAATGCCCTCCTTTGCGATATGATATGCTGCAAGGAATTCCTGAACCGTCTCATGTAGAAATGAAATATTTGGACTAGGAAATAATGTTGTGGAATCATGCATTGCCGTTAACACGCCAGCATCAAGGCAGAATTGCAATTGTTCTTCGGACAGATACTTCAATAATTTCCTTTTGGCAAACACTAGAGATTTTTCCGATAAAAGAGTGAAATTAAATGCAGCATTTCCAAGCGCATTCAATATCTCAACCTGTGGTTCAATATAGCTCGTATTCGATAAACACTGAATTTGATGTCGTTCTTTGAAATATCCTTCTTTTGCATTTGCATTCTTGAAAAGTAGGTCAAGCAGAATACAGTTTATTTCACACAATGAACCACTAAAACTTGTTTTGTTCATCCACAAACTTATTAGCATTGTCTGCAGCCATGGTGACGCAAGAAACTGAAACAATTGACGATCATTAACGTAGCTCATAAAATCAGTATCTTTCTTTAGATTCCCAGTCTGAAGACTGAGTATTATGTGCTTTGTTAGCTCTTCTGGATCAATTATTCCTTCAATTTCTAGAAGTCTGTCAATTTGAGAATCCTTGATTCGCTCATCCACCATTTTCCATGGCCGTGTTGTAATTAACGATACACTCTTCGTATGACAAGTTACCAATAAAGGTACAGTGTATTTGTTCAAATGATCAGCCCACTCGTTTAGCCCGTCCATAATAACGATGCATGTCTCTCGTTTCAGGATTTGCTGTATAAGTTTAAAGGCCTCTTCGCGTTCATCAACCGTGTAAATAATGTCGATAATTTGTGTTTTGATCATCTCTGTTACCTCACGCTGACGCACTGCATCTCTCAGTAATATGTGAAAGAGAAACTTAAACTCATTCAATGTTTCCGCATCACTGAATGTAGCTTTGTACTCAGGATTTTGTACAGATACCGCCTCGCACCAGTCAAGCACTAATTTAGCAAGAAATGTTGACTTTCCCATTCCTGGCTCTCCTTGTACAAACACCGTACTATTTGTATGTAGTTTGTTATCTTTGTAAAATATGTCCTTGTATTGGTGAACCGCGTTGTTGTGTTTTTTCCGAGATCCATCTTTCTCGATTTTAACTTGGCTAAATTTCGGTAACACAAAGATATCCCAGATGGGTTTGTCACGACCTTGCCATATTGGTGAAACAGACACAGTTGTCAGCCTCTTCGTATAGAGCCCTATTAACTTTCCACAAAAATCTGAAATGAAAAATACAGATTTCAATCTACTTATAACACAGTCCAATTAAAATTAATAATAATAATAATAATAATAGTAATAATAATAATAGCAATAATATTTTTATTCTCCGAAGTTATATTGCTAGAATAACAAATTGATGCAAAATGAAAGTAACAATGAACAATGGTTGTCTTATTTAAAAAGAGGAACAATATATGTATATGACTGCAAATACGCGATTAAAAACACGAATTCAACATGTACATGTAAATATATATTTAAAACCGACAACGATTCATGGAAAATTAGATTTTATTTGGCATTGTTTTCATAATAACACTTGTATTTAAAGTCACATTAAAATGACTAGTATCTAATTTGATTATTGAAGCGATAATGTCATTTCTTTCTTTCTTTTAGTTGATTCCGTAGAAGTACCTGTCCCAAATTACAAGAAAGCTTCTTTTCGCAAAATTTCATAAAAATAAAATAAAAATTTCAATACATAAGGAATCTGAATGTGACGCAAATCTTGTTCGTGACATTATTTGCATGTTTATTGATAAAAAGTTAAACACATCCACGTACTGAAGTCAACCAGTATTCCACTGCTTTTATTAAATAATAACCAATATTTGGCCAGAGAGCAAGATTTCACAATCCATCATTTCCAATTATGAAGAGTTATGGATTTATTAAATAATATTTAAACGATAAATTGGTTTTCATGTGCTGTCATTAACAATTAAAGGTTATTTTAAAACATAGTGCATGAAAGTGCAAATGCATAATGTTTTTATTGTAAAGTCGTCAATTTAGTGCTAAAGCGTGCATGAGTATATCTTCATAACTTTATCAAAATTTTATTTCAATAACACTTTTTAAATTAAAATCAAGCCGCTAGCTAAAACCCACTTACGCACGCACACCAACACACTCACGCGACCACACCCAAACACGCGAGCAGGTAAACACATGCGAAGTGCGTTCAGTTACACACTTTCACACTTGGGCTCGTACACACTATCAAGCTTGCACGCACATACACGCGCATACATATACCGTTTGAACACGCGAAATGTAAGTCTCAATATAAATGATACCCGTAAGTCTATAATAAGTATTTTGTAAAAATGAACAATGTTCTTTTGGTTTTATTAGAAATAGATGTATTACATTATGAGTGTTGATTACTTTCAGCCTTACCTAAAAACGAGAATTGTTATTTGAATAGTTAAATGTTTGGAATACCATTTGTAGTGTAAAACAGATTTCAAGGGGCCTATCGACGGTATTTCCATAACTATATACACGTATTAAAACTATACATTTTCTCGAAGTAATACTATATTGATGGAATCGTTAATAAACAAATATGTACATGCCCTTACAAAATTTCAGTGTATTGCCAGTGTGTTGTCAGAAATCTAGTGTACTGTCAGTGTATAGCCAGACCTGACAACACACTGGTAATAATTACCAGTGTGTTGTCTGTGTGTTGCAATTGTGTTGTCAGGTCTGGCACCACACTGGCAACACTTAGATAATTATCATATTTAATTATTCTCATCAGGAAATCATAAAGTAACAAGAGATGTTTGTAAAACATGTATGCCCCCCGACTTGCAGCAAAGTTGTGAATATGTGCAATTGTTAAGATTTTTTTTTAATATGTAATCCCAAGCGAGGTCTCAATGCGTTCTCAAGTTATTCAGCAGAAACTGTTTTTCTATTTTTAGTTATGGTGACCTTGATCTTGACCCCACCCACCCCAACATGCAATCCCAAAAGAGGTATGTAAGTATGAAGTTTCATTAAAATATCTTTATGGATTCTAAAGTTATTGAGCGGAAAACGTTTTTCTATTTTTAGTAACGGTGACCTTGACCCACCCAACCCATATGCAATCCCAACCGAGGTTTCAATATAAGGTATCTGTGTATGAAGTCTCATTAAAATATCTCAATGCGTTCTCAAGTTATTGAGCCGAAACTGTTTTTCTATTTTTAGTAACGGTGACCTTAAACCGACCCACCCCATATGCAATTCCAAGCGAGGTCTCGATATAAGGTATCGATGTATAAAGTTTCATTAAAATATCTCGATGCGTTTTCAAGTTATTGAGCGGAAACAGAGTTTCTATTTTTAGCAACGGTGACCTTGACCTTTGACCTGTTGACCTCAAAATGTATAGGCGTCTTCCTTTTTTCCAAAGTAACCAGCATACCAACTTTCATGATGGTAGGCCAAAGCGTGCTCTATATATCGTGATATTAACCAATCAGAAACAATGTGTCTGTAAAATGACCTTTGACCTGTTGACCTCAAAATGTATAGGCGCCTTCCTTCAATACCAAGTAACCAGCATACCAACTTTAATGATCGTAGGTCAAAGCGTTCTCTAGATGTTGTGCGGAAACGAAATGGTCTACGGACAGACCGACCATCCGACCGAACAACATACCGACCAACCAACCGACGGACGGGTGCAAAGCAAGATACCCCCACTTATTCGAAGTGGGTGGGCATAATTATTGAAAAATAAATTAGCATAGTTTATCTATAATAAATCTGACAACACACAGACAATACACTGGTTTCACACTGGCACTACACTGACCACACAATGGTTTTGGAGTTTTCCAGTGTGTTGTCAGTGAGTTGTCACTGTGTTGTCAAACTGACTAAAACATTGGCAACACACTTGCAATACACTGGCAAGAATAAAAGAGAATATTGCCAGTATGTGCATGTGTTTTGGTCGGTCTGACAACACAATGGCATCACATTGAAAAGAATCCATTTAACAACATGTTGCCAGTGTAAATCCAGTGTGTTGTCAGTGTATTGCCAGCTTGCCTAGACAGAGATTTGTTTATAATATATTTTATAAATGCATGTATTTAATAATATAGTTTATGTTTATTGTAAAGATACAATATTACATCAAATAAATTAAACAACATATTATTGCATCTGAGCGAAACACCGGGTCAAATTATTGTTAATAGTGAAACTGAAAACGATGACAATGATGATGTTGTTGTGGTTGTTGATGTTGATGATGATGGTATGTAAAAACTTTGTGTATGCTTGAGCTGCACTATAATAAGCAGTCCTATAAATTAAAATTTATGAGGCATCCAAATAATGTTTGTCTGATACATTGGTATATGTCAAAACTAAACAAGAGATGTTTGTAAAACATGTATGCCCCCCCCACCCTGACTTGCAGCAAAGTTGTGAATATGTGCAATTGTCAAGAAATCTTTTTAAAATGCAATCCCAAGAAAGGTCTCCATATATGGTATCTATGTATGAAGTTTCATTAAAATATCTCGATGCGTTCTCAAGTTATTGAGCGGAGACCGTTTTTCTATTTTTTAGTAACGGTGACCTTGACTCCACCCACCCCATATGCAATCCCAAGCGAGGTCTCAATATAAGGTATCAATGTATGAAGTTTCATTAAAATATCTCGATGCGTTCTCAAGTTATTGAGCGGAAACAGTTTTTCTATTTTTAGTAACGATGATCTAGACCTTGACCCCACCGACCTCATATGCAATTCCAAGCGAGGTCTCAATATAAGGTATCTATGTATAAAGTTTTTTTGGCCTGATTTTCATGCCGATATTTGGTACCATTCACAAAGCCAAACAGTATACTTTTTTGACAATTTTTGGGCGAAAATTCACAAATTCTTAATTAATTGTGTGAATTGTTTTTACACAGGATAAAATTTCGGCAATAGTTATATGTCTACACCGCTTTTAAAGGTTACTCGATTTTAACAGGACTCGTGTCACGTTTTATCGATATTTTCGTGAACAAGTCGGTTAGTGAAACATGTGCTCATCGGGGTCACTGTAAACGCTCATTGGGTTATAATCTGTATTAAATCAATCGTTTGAAGGATTTTTTTAGGTGTAAACACTGCAGATTATTCTCTTCTTGTTTTTTTTTTTTAAGTAATCACAATGCATTTTCACGAAACTCGCAGTACTATTAGAAATGTTTTTAAAAAAAGACAAGTTTATCTTACAGGAAAATGAGTCATCGCTTCAAACAGGCAATTTTAAGCAAGAAAATAGTAAGTGAAGCCCCAGAAGACAATTTCTGCTGCAATTCAACAGTTTCAAATTTAGTGTCTTCACAAGTAGATTTACTGACAGTAATGAGTGCAAATTAGTCAGATTCACATACTGATAGTGGTGACAAAAATAACATCGATTTTATAAGTGGAATGTGTGGAAATACCAGGACTATAAATGGAAATACCAGGATTTTGCAAGTAAGCGAATGTATAAAAACAATGGTATAATTTCATATTTAAGATAAATATAGTCATTGGATACATATCTACATTTTGTTTATTGTGAACATACAATAAGTGTTGCTCTTTTTCCTTGAAGATGCTAAAATGTATATTTTTCATTTTCATACACCGGATCACTTTTATATTACTAATCGCAATCTCGCTGTGACTGAACTGTTATTGCTTTTATCTGTTGAATCACGACACAATAACACTTATATTAAACGACCACCATTGTTAAAAAATCTGATTGTGAATAAACAGCTTTCTGCGGAATTCATCACTTAATTGTATCCACAATCTATTTTTAGAATAGGTTTTTTTTCCACTACTGACTTTAATCACTGGATTGCATTAACTATCTATTTTTAAACAACGGGTTTTTCCAATAATGACCAAAATTATTCTGATGTAAAAAGTAGATCTTGAGTGCTTCTGTCCTCAGTAGCTTGCTAATATTGATAATTAAAATGCTCCAGATATGTTAGATATTTGAATTTAAATAAATTGGAGCATTCAAATGTCAGTTGATCATATTCAAAACTACATTTTTATGCAATACAAACTAATTGTTTGTAAATGTAAACAATGACACAATCAGATTTGTGCTATTGTTCTTTCTCTTCATGAACAGAATTACTTTTAAAAAATATACATTTATATTATGAAGGTGAATAATGACACACTGAAGTTTTTGTTGTTCTTTCTCATCCAAGCATATGATGATAATATAATTACTATGTTTAGAACTGCCTTAAATTACTTAAACTACATTTTTTGCCATATAAATTAAGAAACTGAAATTATTATGCAAAAAAAAACAATTTATTTTTTCTGTACATAATTTGAGCATTCAAGTAAGAATCAGATGTCACATTTTGAGAATATTGATAATTGGGTTGTGTTGTTTTATGATATACCAAATGAAACATTTGAGCTTTTATAACCATGGTTGACTTAAAGATTATTTCTTACAACTGTCGCGGCCTTAATGATTGTAAAAAACGCAATGATGTATTTGATTATTTAAAAAAACAAAAAGCGCATGTATATTGTTTACAGGATTGTCATTTTACCCCATCTATGGAAAACAAATCTATACACAGTGGGATGGAGAATGTTATTTTAGTCATGGTACTTCCAACTCTAGAGGTGTATGTATTTTGTTTAAAAAAACAACATAACAGTTAAAGTGCATACAACTGAAACGGATACGTTTGGTAATTATTTACTCTTAGATTTAACAGTTGATTCAAAACGATTTAATCTATGTATCCTGTATGGGCCCAATAATGACAAACCAATGTTTTACACTGAGCTTTTTTTTAAAATAGACTCTTTTGGAAATGACCATTATATTATTTGTTGGGATTACAATCTTGTACTAAACTCAAAATTAGACTATGTTAATTATAGAAGCCTGGATAACAACAAGAAATCAAGGGAACTGTTATCTTCTGTTATAAATGATAGAAACTTGATAGACACTTTTAGACTAATGAATGGTGATGCTAACCAATATACATGGAGAGAACTAAACACTCTTCAGCAAGGCAGGCTAGATTTCTTCATTGTCACTAGCAATCTTGTCCAACATGTATGACAGTCTGATGTAAAAGCAAGCTACAAATCCGATCAATCAGTTATAACTTTAGATTTAAATCTCTGTGAAGTAAACCATGGAAAGGGACTTAGGAAGTTCAACAATTCTTTATTACATGATGAAGAATATTTAAAGTGCATGAAAATAAAAATAGATGAAATTTAATAACAAATATTACTTACCTGTATACAACACTGAAACATTTACTACCAGTGATAATAACATGCCCCAGTTTACTATTAATGACCAACTATTTTTAGAAACCCTATTAATGGAGATCAGAGGCAACACAATTTCCTATTCATCTTATAAATCCCAAAAAAGGAAAGAAAGAGAAGATGTTCTTGTCAAACAAATTGAACGTCTAGAAAAACATTTTAATGAAACAAATATTGAAGAATTATATTTACTACAACAGGAGCTTTCAAATATACGTAATACAAAAATGTAAGGATCATTAATAAGATCAAGAGCCAAATGGATCGATGATGGTGAAAAACCCACAAAATACTTTTGCAATTTGGAAAAACAATATTCATCGAGTAAAACAATACCTTATATAGTAAATGATAACGGCCAGAAAATATATGATCAAAAAGATATTTTAACAGAAGCTGCTAACTATTATAAGACATTATATACTACGGCTGCAACAAATCAAAATAATTATAATAATGATATTTTTAATGACCTTGAAGAACAGAAACAGTAAAACTAAGCTATGACCAATCTCAAACATTAGAGGGCTTGTTGACAATGGAAGAAATCTCAGCTACTTTGAAAAATATGAAACATGATAAAAGCCCGGGCTCAGATGGCTTTACAACAGAATTTTTCAAAGTTTTCTGGAAAGATTTGAAATGATTTATTTTAAGAAGTCTTAACCCTTGCAGTGCTGATTGATTTCAACTGTATTATTTGCCACTGCTGAATTGTTTTATGACAAACATAAATAATACTATGGTTGTACTAAAAGTGCTGTAAAATTAACACAACATGTACAATTTACACAAAAACTGAACTGTAGAATGGGTATATGATGACCTTCCCAACTGATGAAAAAAAAGGAACTTTACAATCAATCAGTTACCATAGTTACCATGGTAACAATAAAACTAACTAAAAAGAACATTTTTTAATGTTTTTGTTTCTTTTTATTAATTACTAATATGTTCTTTACGAATTGAATGTTGATAGTTAAAGAAATGTCCTTTAAACAAATAAACACAAAACGACATCCTTTGGTGAGTGTAGATACAGATCAAGTACATGCAACATTTTACTTACACTAATACAGATATTGAAACAATCCTAATGCAATGCATCAGGAGTCACCTAATGCACTATTGCTTTTATTAATAAATACAATATATTGTGAAATAGAATCATGTATTAAGAGTTGTGTTTATGAAGAAGCAAGCAAACTGTGTTGCCGAGGTTACAACATTTACTACATTCTTAAAAGTTTTCAAATAGTTTTATTTTTTGTCTTATTTTTTATCTAGAATATAAAATTTATCTTAAGCTATGCATATCACATTTTCAGTGCATAAAACAAGGACTCTTTGCATTCAACTATCATTGAAAGAAATAACAGCATTAAAAATATGAATAACCTAGACACAATTGAATATTATTACTAATGTTTCAGTATATTCTTCCAAAAAACGTTGGACGTATGTCAAATAATTATAACACAGAAGCCAGAACTGCACATTGTTGGAATTGAAAGAGTATCGTTCAACATTTTAAGTATCCAAGACATATCCCACAGAACATTTAATTCTTATGGGTTATATATGTAGTAATAATGTAAATTATGAATAAACAACAATTACCGGTCTTATCTGGAGAAAAAATAAACATTTAAAAGAAAAATTGTTTTTGGGGGTGAATATAATATTTACAAACGTGCTGTTATAATAATTGTTTTATTTTGTTTTATTGATTTTGTCTTATCCAGCTGGCAGATGTATTCCAGTGCTAATATTTTGCAGTTATTGATACTTTTGAAGTTTAAAAACAAGTCAATTCTAAACAAGAAATGTCTTTTTTAAAAAGCAATCGGCATTGAAATTTATATTGAGATGTCATTTAAAGATTACCTAAACAGACGGCCAAGATGATCGGTTAGTGACTTCTCAGATCCCAGATTTTTTGGTCCCCACCAATATTAGGGGACTTATTGGACACCAGATTTTTCGGACACTATAAGAAAACTTCTTGGACTCAAAAGTTAATTTGAGATAAATTTAAAAATTAAATATAATTATAATTAATATCTATGCCGTGAATAATCCAATCATACAACTCCATGTTTCCACCAGTGATATATGAATAACCAAAATAATTTAGGTTAACATAATATGCCGTGAATAAACCAATCATACAACACCATGTTTCCACCATTGATATATGAATAACCAAAATAATTTAGGTTAACATAATTGTTATCTGAATTTGTCAAGCCAATTTAACAAATTAACAATGTAAGAAAATAACTTCGGGAAAATTATTATGTATCAGACGAGTCTATATAGTTATTTATAGTACCGGTAATATACCATTCATGTTAGTTATCTAATATAATAACGATCTGAAGTCAAATAAGCATGTACCCTGTGAATCCAAATAAAAAGCATTAGTCAGGGAACATTCAGCGTTTTTTGAAATGTTAAGACTTTATATTTTGATAATGCAAACATAAAAAATCATTAGACTATGACGATTTTTAATTATATCAGTAGAAATATGATATATCAAGGGTTCCTGTGTATAATTAGTATTGCAAATTGTGTATTCACGCTAAGCCAATAACAATTCGACATATTCCGAATCTTCTTTCATTACATTATATCTATAGAAAAAAGAGGCTATAGAAAATGTAGCATCTTTTTACAGATTAAATAACATCTACTGGAGAAGTTGATAGAAAGATGCAATTATAAATAATCGTTAATAAATCGTAACCACAATTTTAAATCAAATTAACAGTAAGTTTATAATATAAATTCCACCTTTATTGAAATTTTTAGGTTTATGATTCTCTGAACGTTATTATTTATGCATGTACGAGTATATTAACACAGCTATACAACCGTTGATAGCTACGCGCGTTATTTTTAGAATGCCACTACTTTTTGTGGAATGCGATGAACTCGCTAGAATCAATGGCTACATGGACCGGCAACTCTGTGATTTAGATTTATGCATGAGAACATTGCAAAATTTCTATTTATAGTGCGTAACGCTTATATAAAAGTAGGCTAAACAAAATAGTTATTTCGTTACATGAATGAATATATTATTCTGTTTATGGCATACAATGAGAAAATACGTTCATAATTAGCCTCAGTTCTAGAGTATATGCGAGGATATGTTTATAACTTTTCATTTTAACCGCTTATGTAAACAATTATGTAAATGTTTATTCCCCAAAAGTATGCAACAGTTATTGGTATACGTTAAACCATTTTTTGAAGTTTGCATTGCCTAGAATTAGAAAATTTGCCCAATTTTATTGGCATTAAATTTTCCTGCTGCATAATTATCAGAGTTACAGTTTCCAGTCAGTTGGTACAATCTTCCTGTTAGCATGATGCATATAAAATTATTCCATAAAACATAACAAACAGATGTGGAGGTCTTATAGAATATGCACACAATCCATGACATTGTTTGGCCGTTTTCTGGTAAAATCAGTTGAGGATAAATAAATGTTCTTGTAATGTAATGACATTCATCAAATAAAATACATTTAATTATTTTGTCATAAATTGAATAATTTAATATTGTGTGTATTAAAGTTGTATAGTTAAAAAACCATTACCTGTTTTGACTGTCACTTTGCGTGAAATTGCGAGCACATGTACTTTTATTTTTTATTTGTTTTGGTTTGCACAAATCTCTATCATCTTCAGCAAATAAGCAAACATGCAAGGTAAAAGGTAACAATAGGCTGGAACAACTAATGGACTTCTGGTAGCTTTAAAGTTTCCACTAATTGTTGTAAAAGACAACGAAATATTATCTTGGATGATATCCATGGACGCTGTTGTTACCGGCATGCAAGTGTTAGTAATAAGAACAATATTTGCCGCTTATGCAGTTGATGTTCAGTATAAAATGTGTACCGGGTAAAACAAATTAGATGCACAATAATGAAATGTTTGTCAGTTGTGTTATAATGGCTGAATGAAGAGAAACAGTATTAATAAATATTAGAGGCTGTAGGAACTGCCACATGATTTGCTTGCTTGACAGCTTGATTATCTGTATTAGTAACAGCGAAACAACTAGTTAACATGATATTGGTTTTGTAAAGCAAATTTATAAAATTATATATTGTGGTCAAATGTTCATGATTATTGGAAATGTTTCTTTAATCTTCATAGCAAATAGTAGAACACCCATTACTGACAGTCTTGAAAATATCAAAATTGTTTACTAGTCCATGGACAAGTTTATTGAAAAAATCTACTTGTCCGCAATCAACAGTAACTTCTCTAAACAAAAATATAGTTTTATTCCAGATCTTCCTTCATGATGTGTTTTCCATAAGTAATAAATAAAACACAATTTGAGTATATAATAATATGAAAATATTATTTATTAACTTCCAACTAGTAAATCATTCACACCCTGAAATTGTACTTGTCTAGCAGGGACAAGCAGACAGGACAAATGTACTTGTCCAACAGTAAAATTACCCACATAGGACAAGTCGGGCATAGGATTTCCACACCCCTGAGTGCCATTGCAACAGTGCAAGCTTTGTAATCTTTCTTTAGATCTGAGGTTCATCGTCTATTGGTCTTGTATTCTATTAACTAAATGTGACCAAAAGGTCATGTGATTAGTTCTTCCAAATGGCCAAGTAGTTAGATGTTTAACATCATATTTGCACATTTATTTTAAAAAAATAAACAAGAAAATGTAAATAAGAATCTTATCTTGACTTATTTTGCATCCTTCCAAAAATGACCAATTAATTATTGACATTATCTGTTTGATTATGAATAAATTGAAAATATTCCCATATAAATTAAACATGCCTTGAGGAATTTTTTTTACTTTTAAAATGACTTGTTTAAATGTTTTTCAAATTATCAAATGATACAGTTTTGTCAATATAGAGCTGCAATAATTTAGCAATGACTTTGTTTGATTTTTATTTCAAACATCATTTACTGTAAAAAAAAATATTTCGATTCGATTTATGTTTCTTTTTTACTGGCTTGGTTTTGTGTATTTATGAGGCATCACTTGAAGTATAGTAGAGTTGTATTTGTTTAATGCCATTGTAATGGTTAATGTCAGTATGTGTACCTAATATTTAAATACAATAAGAATAAAGGAAAAACATTTGGTGATACTGTTTGACATTAGATCAATAGTTCAGTGTTACAGCAACACTGATTCCATGATCAATTTACACGATGATTCAACACCATCAAACACTGTATGTATATTTAACAGTTTTATGACAAATCATTTATACATATATAAAAGAGATTTGAATGGAAATTGGTTGGTTTAGTATGGACAATCGGATCGGGCCATTTACAAATGATTTATGTATCGAAAGATGCATCAGAAATTAGTTGCAGCTCTACTCGTCAAGCAATGCGCATGTATAGTTGTATTTAAGTTTTATTACCAGTTAAGGTAAATTGCTACTTCTATATTGCAATTGGCAGAAAATTACAAATAAATAATTAAATAATAAACAACATAAAATATTTACTGGAGAAAATTATCACATATTGAGCAGCATATACAATGTATGTTTATACTAATATGTACAGAAGTATTTGATTAGCCGCTGCTTATAACTCAGCATAGATAGGCCTATTCATTTCTATTCATTCATAAACAAAAGTTGAAACATTTTAAAGAAAAATTTAATTTAAAATAAAGGCACACATGTTATCAACAAGTGCAAAGAAAATTTGTAAAATATTAGCTGGTAAGTTCAACATGTAAATTTTTAAAAAAACTCGGCAGATATCAATAACATTGCAATTTTTACAATATTGTATACCTGTAATTATACTCATCAGTTTTTCCCAATCACCTTAACAAGATGTGTAAATTGTTACAGTTTAAAATTATAGTTCTGAAACTTTGGAGTACTTATGTTATTTTGTTGATTATAAAGTAAGTAGAACCAAAACCATTTCAACTAAAGCAGTTACTAAAGTTAATAATTAAATTTATTTTTAAACCATGTTTGATAAGAAAACAAGCATGACACCTCGTTTGTATCAATAATATTAAAGATTTGTTAACCTCATGTACAATTGTGGTAACAACAAACTGGTGGACGTCGTTGCCAGTTATTAACAGAGAAAATCAAACACTTTTATACAGTGTAATTTGGAACGGAAAATAGAAAACGTTAAACAGAATAGTGCAGAAAAGTGTCATGGATTTGGATTATATACAGCATAATGATGTCACATTTGTATTTATTTGAAAAACGACCAGAAAGTTGAGGACATAAGGAATACAAGATTTGGCAGAAATATCCGGTCTCAGCAACGACCAGGTTACCTATAGCTTGACCGGATATATCCGGTCTCAGCACTGCAAGGGTTAATCATGCTTTTACTTCAGGGTTTTTGTCAGTCACTCAAAAGCAAGGAATCATCACCTGCATTTCAAAAGATAATAAACCAAGACATTATTTTAACAATCTTAGACCTTTAACGCTTTTAAATGTTTTATACATAATAGCCTCAGGTACAATTGCTAAATGACTAAAAAGAGTTCTTGGCAAAATTATTTTCAAAGATCAAACTGGTTTTATAAAGGGGAGCTATATAGGAGAAAACACAAGACTTTATATGATATATTAAAATATACAGAAGATAACAAAATACCTGAAATTTTATCGTATATAGGTCCCTTTTCTCAAACCTCACCTATTTTCGACTCTTTTGTTTGTGCTCTATTTACATGTAAGCAAAGTGTGTAAGACGTCATCCGATTATGTGTACCGGTGCTACAGTAAATAATCTGTACAATCGTCGCACAATTATCGGAAATATGCATCAAAAACTTGTATTTACTATTATAATTTAGTTTTGTTAAGCAATTTTATTAAAAACTATGACTTTTTATGCATTTCAAATAAATATACATATTTCTTACATTTTAAGTTTTTTTCTTAAAGAAAAACTCCCCTTTTGAGTTCCCCTATCGGCTGCATCGGAAAAACATGTGATGATCATGGGATACAAAATGTGTTTGTTATGGATAGCTGTGGGTTTGAGAATAGGTCAGTTATTTTTAGGCCGCCATGACAGTTGAAATAGCAGGGTGGCGACATAATACGGTGTAAATTTTATAAAACATACAGAATCTGTGTCACTATTAATGCATAAAAATGTGCACCAGAGATTGAAATAGTGATCTATAATGTTGTTTTCAAGAATGCTTTTGCAACAAAGTCTACAGGCCAGGGAACATCCTTAGAGGTTCGAGAACTGGTACTTCCATGATAATGACATTAGACTTTGAAAAGGCATTCGATACATTGGCATTTTATTTTATTGAAAAAAACCTTAGTATACTATAACTTTGGTACAAAGTTCAGGAAATGGATCTCTCTTTTCCTATAAAACACCATGACAGCCATTCAGATCAATGGGTTTCTATCAGATTTCATTAAATTGAAAGGGGTTGTTGTCAGGGTGACCCAATCAGTTTGTATATCTTTATATTACGTGCTGAAATTTTAGCAATTAACAAGGAATTCTAAATATAATACAGGAATTAAAATTGAAAACACAGAATACAACATTTCCCAATTTGCAGATGACACCTGTTTATTATTGGATGGCTCAGTTCACTAAATGCTGTAATTGATTTATTACAAGTTTTTGCACTAGAATCTGGACTTAAAATTAACTATGACAAAACAAATTTGATATGGATAGGTTCCAAGAAATATAGTACATACTCATTTAAAACTTAGTACAAATTAGCGTGCGGCACAACCAATTTTAAAGTGTTAGGCATTATATTTGATGTAAATTTGGAAAAAAATGATCGACCTCAATTTTTCAAGCAAGTTGATCAATTTACAAAATGTTATACATGTTTGGAAAAAAAGAAACCGTACAACACTAGGAAAATTAACCATAGTAAAATCATTATAACTTCCCCTTTGCACACATTTATTTATTGCTCACCCCAGCCCTGGATTAAATGTGTTGAAATAAATACATGACTCTTTTTGTAACTTCATCTAGGATGGACCCATAAAAATTAACACAATATTATCATCAAACCCTGTGAAGAAGGAGGACTTAATATGATTTATATTTACTCATTTGAAAAAAAGTATGAAATTTACTTGGATCAAGAAAATAGTAACATGTACAGGTCAATATTTTCAATAAGTGTAACCATGTTTGATGTTAAACAAATGCTAAATATGGGGAGTGATTATGTTCAGAAAATTGTGAACAGAATAGGTAACCACTTTTGGAAAGATGTCCTTATATATTATATTATGTAAGTAAATAAACTGAAAGTTTGTAAATTTTATGATGTATTAAATATGCCATTATTCTATAATAACAATATTAAGATGATAGAGGAATATGATTTGTAAGAGACATATTATGTACCTCTGGAAATTTCAAGACTAAACAAGATATTGAGATTTGTATTGGTAAACGCCTGAATGTTTTATTTTACAAAGGACTAAAAAGAACTGTTTCAGAGTTTACTAGAAACTCTGGTTTTGATAAAATATATAAACCAAATATTAATGGTCTTTTAATTTCTTTTTATTTAGGTGAACTTAATATTCTGACGCAAAATCAGAACAAGTCAGTATATAACAAATTTATAGCCAAAAATTAAAAACCTTCCACTCAAATCAGATGGAACGAAATCTTTATTGATAATGATTGGAAAATATGCATACAGTTTTGTCTTTAAATTAACCAGAAATACATATATACAATGGTTTCAGACTAGAATTGTACATCGAATTTTAGGAAGTAAATCTCTGCTATGTAAAATGAAGGTTGTAACTGATAACATATGCTGTTTTCGTAAGAAAAACGAGGAAACTTTAACTCATCTTTTCTGGGAATGTGAACACATCCAACCAGTTATTAACCATGTTAAATACGTAATAAATTCAAATTATATCAACTTGCCTACACTTCCTTGTCAGGACGTACTTCTTGGAATTTTGAATGAAAAAATGAACCCTATAAACATTTTATTTCTAGAAATTAAAAGATACATCTTTATATGTAAAAAATCATGTAAAATCCCAACCATTAAAGGGCTAAAGAAAAGTCTACAATTAGCATGGGACATTCAAAAACATACAAATTACCGTGACAATGAATTCCAATATTGGGCAGTTGTAAGATTGCTGATACAATAAACCCAAAACTATGGAATATTTTTATAATAATATTTGTGTACACTTGAAAGACTCTATACTTGCAGTACACTGTGGCCTAACCACTCTTTTGTCTATACCTTGTATATACCTTGTGTATTTAAACATTTGCTGTCAAGATTAATACATGTTTATTTATCCAAAACTAGTGAAGCAATGCAACATAGATTATACACTTCATTTTGTCGTAAATTATGTAATATTCAAAGCATATAGATACCAGATATAGATAATTTTGACCCCAGGGGCATCATTTGAAGATGCTAGAAGAGGCCACATACCAAATACGAAAGCTCTCAGCCATGCAGTTTCAGAGAAGAAGATTTCTTAACTTTTCACTTTTTAAATATATTTTTAGCTCTGGTGACCTATATATGCAGCAGATTGAAACGATTTGAACAATTTTAAAAGAGGGACACCCAAGGATCATTCCTTTGAAATTGGTGAAAGTCTGCCCAGGGATTTAGGAGGAGATGTTGTTTGAATGAAAATGTTGGCGCACGAGAGGTGATCACAAAAGCTCACCACTAGCTTTACCCCACGAGCAAATTGTGCTCAGGTAAGCTGAAAACTAGAGCACTGAATAAGGATATTTATTTTATTTAGGGCAGGGTAAGGCTTTCTGCAACTAAAAAAATAAGGGGGCCAAATGGCCCTGTAGCGCTCAAATGAATATGAAGATCTGGGCTTTGCGAAATCAAGTCATTTTGCTATTTAAATGTATATGAATCATTTGACACCTAGGCCGTGGCCAGCTTTGACACCAAGGGCATAATTTGAACAATCTTTGTAGAGAACCACTATACCATGTTACATACCTAATATCAAACCTCTGAGCTTTGCAGTTTCAGAGGAAAGGATTTGCAAAGTCCAATTGCCATATGAATCTATTGACACCGTGTGAACCCCTGGGCGTGGCTTCTTTTTACACCAGGGGCATAATATGAACGAACTTTGCAGAGGACCACTACTAGTATACAATGTAACATACCAACTTTTTTAGAAAATACAATTTTAAAGTTCACTTGGCATTATAAGACTATAGAAAACATGTGCCCCCCCCCCCCCCAAGGGCATGGCTTCTTCTCATCCCAGGGGCATAATTTGAACAATCATTGCAGAGGATCTTTATGCAATGTTTCACGCCAAATATAAAGCCTCTGGGCCGTGACATTTTTAAAGCCCACTTGCCATATTAATCCAGTGAAACCACATGTCTCGAGGGCGTGGCCAATTCTACCCAAGGGACACAATTTTAACATTATTTGTACAGGACCACTCTACAATGTTACATACCAAATACGAAACATCCGGGCCTACATGTAGCGGTTTCAGAGAAGATATTTAGTCATTTTACTAGTAAAGTCTATATTAACCATGTCATGGCCAGGGCGTGGCCATTTATTACACCAGGGCCAAAATTTGAACACGCTTTGTAAAGGACCACTATACAATGTTACACACCAAACACCAAACCTCTGGGCCTTTCGGTTTCACAGGAGAAGATATTTAAGGCCCAATTGCCCTATAAGTATATAGAAACAATATGACACCCAGGGCGTGGCCACTTTTTACCCCATTGGAATAATTTGAACAAACTTTGTTGAGGATAACTATACAATGTTACATACCAAACATGAAACCTATGGGCCATGAGGTTTTAGGTGAGTTTTTTCAAACCATTTTTCCATTTTAAGTCTGTATAAACCACGTGACCCCCGGGGCGTGGCCAGTTTTTACCTCATATGTCACTTTTGGAATCCTTATGACGTCATATATATGATGTTTGGGAAAACACAAACTTATGTTACTTCATTATATCTGGCACATTTAGTTTTTCGTCCAAAAGCATTAAATAAAAAAAAAATTGTTGATTTCAGTATAAAATCATATTTTATTTAATTTGTTGTCATATTAAACTGATATATTCACGGTGATCACTCATGAAATAAAATACAATCTTAAACTGAAACCAACAAATATCCTCTATAAATTCATTTAACGTCTTCGGTTCGATCACAGGGAATGTATTGATTTTTTTTCATAACAATAAAAGGGACTGGTTCTATTGAAAGCAAGACAAAAGGAAACAAGTCTTAAATCTGTCTTAACTATGATTTCAACAAATTCATTAAAAGAAAGTTTGTTTAATTCCAAATAATTGCCGATCAGAGAATACGTACCAACACAACCAATAAAAAATAATAATAGATCTGCTGCTAGAAGTTGAAGATGTGTTAAACTCAATAAAGTACCCTTAGATTTAAGTTGCAAAATTGACCAGCATTTTTAAAAGTGCATCATCATTATCAGAATCAGCATCGTTGTCTTCGTCATGGCTATCACCATCACAGTCATTATCATCATTATCAATTTCAGCCCCAAAACAATTACAAAATGGCAACACAGTTTCAATCATTATATATGTTTATCATTGTATTTTATTATCACAAAAATAACAACAATCAGGAAATAGTAATTAGAAACAATTAAGAAATGCGTTAAGCAGAACATACACAAACAATTTTATGGTCATTTGTTTTTAATTCAATAAAATTGACATTTATGTTTTTGCCACATTTTTTTTTATTTGTTCGTTTTTTTACTCCATATGTTTATTTTAAGAATTGAATAGTATTTTTCTGCATTTCATCTGTGTATGAACTTTTGGAAAATTACCCCTAATTTGTATAAATGCCGACGATTAATTCATACATTTAAAGATGTCAGCAAAAGGTGCCCCAAAGGGCCACAACTGCAGTTTCAAAAATCTGAAAATTAAATATTAATATTGGCATATATTCAAATGCGAAAAAATTATGCATTCTGCGACACAAATCATTATATAATGTATGTCGTGTTTGATTGGTCCTTTTCTTGCTTAAAATTTGACGTCATATTTGTGGGTTTCTATTATAACCATTGTATCCAAAATAGATTATGGGGCCCAAATCTATTCATGTTCTACGCCAAAAGCCCTCAAAATGGTAAAACAAGGCCTTCAGGATAAGTGCTGCCCCTCACCCTGCGCAGGAAACAACAAACCCTCCAATATTAGGCCAGGGCCTAGTCCAGACATGGATCAAACCCTGTCAACAAGATATTTGGGACCGGCACCTTCATCAGGGGCCGGAGGCTTAATAAGAAGCATGTTGCCTTCCCATTCGGGGCCAGCAACCGGACCCTGGTGGAGGAGGCCGGTCTGAAGGAGGTTGCTGTGGCACACCTGAGTCACTGCGACCCCCCCCCAGGCTGCATCATTCCCCGGATGTCGACAACTATCTTTCTAGCTCTCAATTATATTAATATTCAGTATGCTGAGCATTTACAAATTTATACTGACGGCTCCAAATGCCCTGACTCTGGCTTGATAGCCAATTCATTGGTAATTCCCTCCAAAAACATTGTAAGAACATTCAGACTCAGCAACAATCTTTCTGTACATTCCGCATAACTTTTGGCGATTAGCTTTGCAATGTGCTGGATATTACTTAACAAGCCAACTAAAATTGCTATCTGCTCAGACTCTCTATCATCACTAGAGTCCATCAAAAATAGAAATAGCAGGTCTAGTCCTGATATTTTAAATTAAATGACATTTTGGAACTGAATCACAAGTGCCTAGACAAATCTCTACAGGTAATCTTAGTTTGGTGCCCAATACATGTCGACATCCCGTGGAATGACCAGGCGGACAGGGAGGCTAAGGTAGGCCTAAAAATGAGTCGGTAAATATAGGGGTCCAACTAGCCGCAACAGAAATATACTCCCGGGCAAAGGCCTATGTTATGTGGGAGTGGAACAACATGCCACCCGATGACACTCCATAAAAATCTCCTTTCTCAATTGCCCGGAACACCCTCAGTGGGCCGCATCAATATTCTAGACTACTAATATCATTATTGACGAATGCATTAGCCGACTGAGGATGGGGACCAGTCTTTTGCCTGCTAGTGCGGGAAAGTATATTTTAAAGCTTGACCCCGTGTCCTCAATGTGGGACCCTTAATAATATCTTAAATCCTACTGGCAAAAAAGATTTATCAGTGTACACATATCTGTCAACATATCTTGTGGATTGCCAGATTACAGATACAAAATAAATACAAAAAGTGGACCTGCAGCGTAATAAGATTAATAATAACATGTTTTATATTAAAAAGTTAATTGTAATATACATTTTCCCTTATCTGCGGAAATTCAAGTGATTTAATCATTTATTTATATCACCGAACAGCTTTAACAGCACAGTGCTTTAATTATTGCTTTTCTAGCAATATTTACATCTATTAACTGTCTGCCAGTGTGTTATATACTAATGTTCCTTTAAGTACATTACAATACCACATATATTGGGAATTAGTGATATTTAGCCTACTGAAGGGCAGATAAAATCCTGCCTGACCAAATTCTTTATACATCTGTATATCTTCCCATCAAGGGAGAGAACTCTCAACAAACCAAGTACACTGGGATAATAATAGACAATTATCAGTAAAGCATTCAGAAGGTTACACCCAGCCAGTGTTTATATTGCATATAACTGGCTATGTCAATGGCCAACAGTACTGTTACAATTTGAATATATTTGCCTGTAATATATGGTTATAGACGTTCTACTTCTGACATTTTAATACTTGGTGCTCATACATTGTGCACATCTTTATTGATAATTTAAATGTAAACCTCCTGGACCTCAGGCAAATTGACAAATATATGCCATTTTAACTTAATTTAAATTTTAAATTATTGCTTTTTCAGTGGAACAATATACCAGTTCTAAAAGCTGCAGGAATCCCTCTATTTCTTTTTCCAACCCGCCCCCCCCCTTTCCCTCCGTGATCTAGCATGAGCCGTGCTGGGACGGGCGCATAGGAAGATAATAACACATATTTTAATTTAAATTTCATGTTATTATACATGTCTCTGTTGCTAACGGAGCCCTACCTCTCAACCATGGCCAATCTGATTGACCAAGGATTCTTTATTTTAAGCCATTTTTTAGTTAAACAGTTTTCCCCGTTTACTATTGTCAAGTATTAATAAACCCCATTTTATTGCAGATTTTATACAATATGGGAGGACCCAGTTATCATTTTTTTAATGTGTACTATAAATGGTTTAACACACATGGGAAGTAATTTTTTTACAATTATTTTGATCATATTGTTAATAATGATCAAGTTTGCCAATATTTCTGTGTGATATTACATATTGCGATCCTCTGCAGTTATTCTTAATGCAGTATTTTGCATATTTTTAATAAATAACTCTTTCATATCAGGGATTATCCACATTTTAACTTTTAATGTGTTAAACTACCTCTTTTAAGTGTCCTTATCTATGTAAATCATGTAAACCTGTGCGCTCCCCTGGTCCCAATATCTCAAAATACCATTCAAGCACTGTCTGCCAAAATTCCCACCCCCACTGGTGCTATCCCTTCATTTAATAAATACAAACTAGACAAAGTCCTCTTTTCAGGTGCTCTTTAGGGTGATTTTCTTTTATGTGTTTATATTTGTACAGTCTAGTCAGTTCTTTTTATTAGTTAAATCTTGTTTCATCTGTGTTTATCTTACAGTGCTGCCTGCTGTTATGTGTTTTCACTACCCACGTCGTCGTGAGTTCGATACCCACTCCGTGTTTTTTGTTCTAAGTATTGTTCTTTATTGTGTTTCTTTATATATAAAATATATTGTTAATTGTATACGCCTTTGTATTGGTCATTTCATGAAGATAATAACGTAAAAATTGCTAAACGATATCACTTTTTCGTTGGCATAGCCTCTTTAACATAATAATTACCCTAATATATCACAATCAGATGAGTGTGTGCTTTAACCTCCAAATTTTACATCGAATTTGTGATCTACCTCCCAAATAAACACGGATAAAGGCTTTCGTGGAAGTAACAGGTACACATGAGCATGCAGTTTGAAATATCAAACTCTATTTAACCTTGGTCATAAAGCAAGAATTTCATTTTAGTTCTAGATCTGGTATCATGTATCCATCTTAAACAGCAACACATTATTACAAAGTGACATTTATTGAAGTCGCGTTATTATATTTCACTTAGTATATATATAATATACAAAAAAAAAATAAAAAAAATACGAATATTCTATTTTCTAATTTATTTAAAGAAGTTTATTTCCAGTTTGATTGCAAAGTTAACATGAATTCCAGTAGTATTTCTTGCCTAGCAGGTAGGCAGGGACAGCGTCACGTTTTTACAACACATTCCAAACATGTCCAATTAACGACAACTGATAATTGGAAGGGGGGGGGGGGCACGTCTTTACAAGGGCCACCAATTAATGGTTTGTAGGAGGCGCAAATATGACGCGTTGTGTTCACAAATACATTGTTGTTTATTGTCCTTGGGATTGAACGATAGGAGTTGTTTACCCTCGGGACTTCGGTTGAAACCATTGCCCGAGCACACAGCTTAACATAAATACTTTGCTTATATTTAGTTACACAATTCCCTTAATATGTCGGGAACGTTACATATATAGAACTTTGCAGTGTGGGTGCGGTGCTAATAATAAAAATATATGCTTAAAAAATAGCAAGATTTGTAAAACTTGTTTAAAAACTTACATGAAACACAATATATAATGTAAAGAACTGCATTGTGTTATCAAACTTTATACAAACAAATACTCTGCCAAGTTAACACTATAGAATATAGTAGTATAATAATATATAATAATAATATTGAGGGATTTCTTAAATTTCACATAAAAGCACACTGTTCTTGTATAAGGAAACAAATGCCAATGTATGCACAGTTTAAAGGGGAGCGACTCTGCAATATCCTTTTATTTGTCAGCAGGAATTACCTCCCTTATACTATTATAGAGTTAAACTGTTCACTTTATGAATGTGTATAATAGACTATTATATTTGTAAATATGTTATATATGTGGGCAATAGGATTAAATGGGTATAGAGTTTTTTTAAACAGGGGAAAAAATAAAGGAAGAAAACTGAGTTAAACCAATACTAACATGAGAAAGTGGAAATTGGAAGAAATAGCCCAATTAGAATAAGAATAAAATGGACGGGACACATAATTTATGTGAATCACCATTTTTCTAGACCCATTATGCAGCCAATGCTGCAACGGAATTGTTGGAGTCTTGCTTACTTAGAGATCTGGGTAAGTTTGGGTGATAATCACCATGTACTATATGTTGTATTTAATTTAAAAACCAATGTGTGAATACACAAGGCCAGGGACAGTATTTACAATAACGACAACAAACAATGTTAATTATTTGCAGATCACTAAGTGGTTCAGGATCGTTTTCCAATATCTGTTTAATTTACATGTCTTTACATATGAAGATAGAGAAAATAGGTTAAAATATGCTTTCTAAACTTTATGCATTATAAAGGTCAAGTAGTAGTACTTGAATATACAGTGTAAAATGAACTATTTAGTTAATAGGAAGTTAAGTAATATATGACTACTTAAGTACCTTGCATCGGCAAGTATATGTTGTTGGTATGTAATATTGTCTTTATAATTGTTATATTTATTTTAATGATGGATGTTACAATTGCATGACATGCTTTTAACTAATGCTGAGCTCTTGTAGACAGGGAATATAGATTATTGCTCCAACCTGAGACCCTGTCCATTCAGATTTATACAAGATTGTTGGGCTCTTTAGTGGAATGGAGCCTACCCCAGGGTGAGAATCTTAGAAAATGGACAATCATAAAAAGATGAGAATCCAATATACAGTAAAATTTAGGATAAAAATATATTACATCCTTACTATCAAACAGCTTACTTTTTTAGGGCTTTTAAAAATAACACAGATAAAACAAGATATAACTAATAAAAGAACTGACTAGGTTGTACAAATATATACAGATAAAAGAGAATCACCCTGGGAGGCACATGAAAGGAAAACTTTGTCTTGTTCGTGATTATTAAAAGAAGGGGTAGCACCAGTGGGGAGGGAATTTTAGCCGACAGTGCTTAAATGGTATTTTGAGATATTGGGACCAGGGGTCGAACAGGTTTACATGATTTACATAGATAGGGACACTTAAAAGAGGTAGTTTAACACATTAAAAGCTAAAATGTGGATAATCTCTGCAATGAACGAGTTATTCATTAAAAATATGCAAAAAACTGCAATTAAGAATAACTGCAGAGGATCACAGTATGTAATATCACACAGAAATAATGAAAACTTGATCATTATTAACAATAATTATGATCAAAATACATGCCAAAAAATTAAGGAAACTTACAACCCATGTGGGTTACAACAATATATAGTACACATTAAAAAATTAATAACTTGGTCCTCCCCATTTTATATAAAATCTGCAATAAAATGGGGTTTATTATATCTTGACAATAATAAATGGGGCAAACTGCTGAACTAAAAAATGGCTTAAAATAAAGAATCCTTGGTCAATCAGATTGGCCATGGTTGAGGGAGGGTTCCGTTAGCAACAGATACATATATCATAACATGGTATTTAAATTAAGACATGTGTTTAATTTTTGTTACTATCTTCCTGTGCGTCCGGCCCAGCATGGCTCATGTTATGTCACGGAGGGAATGGGGCGAAAAAGGAAATTGAATAGGGGGATTCCTGCAGCTATTAGAACATTGTTTATTGTTCCACTGAAATCAATAATATACAATTTAAATTAAGTTGAAATGGCATATTTTAGTCAATTTGCCTGAGGTCCAGGAGGTATAAATTTAAATTATCAATAAAGATATGCACAATATATGAGCACAAACTATTAAAATGTCAGAAGTAGAACCTCTATAACCATATATCACAGGCAAATATATTTAAATTGTAGCTAAAAGTACAGTACTGTTGACCATTGGGATAGCCAGCTTTACACAATATAAACACTGGCTTTGTTTAACCCTCTGAATGCTCTACTGGGAATTGTTTATTATTGTCCCAGTGTACTAGATAAAAGACAAGTGGTTTGTTAAGAGTTCTCTCCCATGATGGGAAGATATAGGGATGTATAAATAATTTGGTCAGGCAGGGATTATATGCCCTTCAGTAGGCTAAATATCAGCGATTACCCCTATATATGGGATTGTAATGTATTAAGCGGAGAATTAGTGCATAACCCACTGGGAGACAGTAAATAGATGTAAATATTGCTTAAAAAGGAATAATTAAAACACTGTACAGTAAAAAGCTGTTCAGTGATATAAATAAATTAATAAATCACTTGAGTTTATCCAGATATGGGAAAATGTCTATTAAGATTAAGTTTTTATTATAGAATTTGTTCTTTTTAAGCCGTGGGACCCCTATTTGTATTTATATTTTATCTGCAATCTGGCAGTCCACAAGATATGCTGCCAGAGATTTGTCACTGGTAATTAATTTTTGAGAGTAGGATTTAAAATATTATTAAGGGTAAAATCAATGTTTATGTAGGAAAAAGTGGTTTTAAGCTGTTCTCTCTGTGTAGAGAACTGGGGGCACTGTGTCAGCAGGTGGTCGGTTGTAAAGGGGATCCCACATTGACGACAGAGAGGGTCCAGCTTTAAAATATACATTCCCGCACTAGCAGGCAAACGAATGGTCCCCGTCCGCAGTCGGCTAATACATTTGTCAATAATGATATTGGACGAATTTCTGGGCAATGGTGAAAGGTGCTTTTGTCCTTAAGTGACATCTACATGGTTAACTTGTTTACAGTAAATTACAATTACTCTCTCAGTAAACCAATCAAAATGAATCCATTATCAGACAATCAATTTCTTTAACAACATTAGCATTATCTGGTCAATCTTAATATATGTCACTTGTAAATTATTTTCCATTATATCAACACCCTATATTATACAAGAGACTTGATTAATAAACAATGCCACCATCATGTGCTTGGAAGTACTTTACGCGGTCATTAGACAAAACCCAGGCAACGTATAACAATATCTTATATTTCTGTATATTTGCATAACACTCACTAAGCTTTCTCGCTCATTTACCACTGAAACTGGGTAAAACAACTACGCACACATAGTATACATATTTTGGATAGGTAAATATTCGGACAGAGTGCCGTATATAGTAGTATTTACAAAACTAATATTTGAATATATTCGAATACCTAAAACGAATATTTGAATATTGATTTCTGTATTCGGTCCCATCCCTAAAATAAATAAATAAAAGCCTACCTTGTTAAGTTTGTTAATGCTTACAAAATTGGTACCATAGCTCGCGTTCAGTATCAAAGGTCAGTGCAAAAGAGGCATGTTAATTGAAGCGGATTTGAGGGCTGCACGCACATGTGTGTCAGACATGGTAGTAGTAGGGTGTCTGTGTCAGTACAGCATGTGTTTCAGACAAGGTTCTAGGGTGTCTGCGTCAGTAGAACATCTGTTTCAGACATGGTACTAGGGTGACTGCGTCAGTAGAACATGTGTTCCAGACATGGTAGTAGGGTGTCTGTGTCAGTCAAACATGTGTTTCAGACATTGTAGTAGGGTGTCTGTGTCAGTAGAACATGTGTTTCAGACATGGTAGTAGGGTGTCTGTGTCAGTAGAACATGTGTTTCAGACATGGTAGTAGGGTGTCTGTGTCAGTAGAACATGTGTTTCAGACATGGTACTAGGGTGTCTGTGTCAGTAGAACATGTGTTTCAGACATGGTACTAGGGTGTCTGTGTCAGTAGAACATGTGTTCGTGACATGGTTCTAGGGTGTCTGCATCAGTAGAACATGGGTTTCAGACATGGAAGCAGGGTGACTGTGTCAGAAGAACATGTGTTTCAGACATGGTAGTAAGGTGTCTGCGTCAGTATAACATGTATGTCAGACATGGTAGTAGGGTGTCATCGTCAGAACATCGGATGTGTGTGACATGGTGGTAGGGTGTCTGTGTTAGCAGAACATGTGTTTCAGACATGAAAGTAGGGTGTCATTGTCAGAACAACCTGTGTGTGTGACATGGTAGTAGGTGTCTGTGTCAGCAGAACATGATTGTCAGACATGGAAGTAGGGTGTCTGTGTCAGAACAATGGGTGTGTCAGACATGGAAGTAGGGTGTCGGAATTAGTACAACAGCTGTATCAGACATGGTATTAGTTTGCTGTGTCAGTACAACTTGTGTATCAAACAGGCAAGAATGGTACGAGTGAAAGTACAACGGATATCTGTGGCAGTAGAACATGTTTGTCAGACATGGTAGTAGGGTGTCGGTGTAAGTACTACGTGTGTGTTTGACTTAGTCGGAGTGTGTCGGTATCAGTGCAACGGGCGTGCCAGACATGGTAGTAGATTGCCAGTGCCAGCACAACGGTTGTTTCAGACATGGTAGTGTAGTGCCTTTGTCAGGACAAGGGGTGTCAAACATGATAGTAGGGTACCAGTGTCAGTACAACAGGTGTGTCAGACATGGTTGTAGGGTATCGGTGTCAGTACAACGGGTGTGTCAGACATGGTAGTAGTGTGTCAGTGTCAGTACAAAAGGTGTATCAGACATGGTAGTAGGGTGCCTATTTCAGTACAGCAGTTGTGCGACTCAGTAGAAGGGTGCATGTTTCAGTACAACAGTCAGGTGTGTGACTTGGTAGAAAAATGCATGTTTAGTTACAGCCGGTGTAACTTGGTAAGAAAGTGCATGTTTAATTACAATTTGGCGTTAGGGTTTATAAGTACATAGGGCCCTTATTTTGGATCGACATTTTGACAAACACAAAGTGTTATTACGTTGAGGTGATGATTATCGAATACACGATTTTGTATCTTTAACTTTTAAAATATGCTTCCAATGAATTACAGGGTAAATTAATTGAAAAATGTTTATCACAAAGAAGTTCGACAATTGCGAGGCGAAATAATGTGCAAGTAATTACTAGTATCAGTCATACCTTTACAGAAAGGCGCGTAGGTTGATTCTGCACACTGTCGCACATGTTCGTCAATTTCATCTTTACATTTGCCTGTGTGTTTATCGAGGTCCTTTTTACATTCGTCCATATGTTTGTGAAGTTCCTCCCTGCAGTTGTCAATGCATTTATGCATCTCATTTAATGCCGTTTCGACATGTTCAACTTTCTTAAGGGTATCTTGAGCGGTCTCCAGTAAATGAATCATTTCCCTTGATGTGAGCTTTAAAGCGTCTTTTTCCAGCTGTAAAAAGAAGGCGAGCGATTCAAAATAATGCGTCTAAAAACTATTACAGTTCTTAAAAACACATGTCATTTATTTGGCTTATTTGTTAAAGCCTTAAACAAATTACAGACAGTTTGACATTGAAATGGTCATCGATGCCTGACTTTACTTGTCTTCCTCTTGGCGAAACAAGTAATACATACTAGAATGCAATACTTGCTTTAAAGAAGGAATAGTAAATGTTTTTGAAACCTACTGCAATTCAGACTATATCAGTTAAACACATGGATAAAATGGGCAATACATGTGGAATGTATTCGTTGACTTGAAAAGTCAGTAAATATGTACATTTTGTAGTTTCTTCACAGCCTCCTGTGCACTGCTGTCACATGCTAGGCACTTTGGATCAGTCAGCAGGCCAGTCAGTGTGGTGAAGATGTCCTGGAGATCTGTGTCTGTGACCTTACACTGAGACGAGTGACGGACTGTTTTGCCAATGTCACGAGCCTGATAAAAAGTTCCTTTATGTTATCAAAGATTGCCTAATTATATTTCGCAAATGTCGTTGCGATAACATATTACATATAATGTATTGATGTATTGCATATCATGTACACCATCAGCATCGGTTTGCTGGGTTTTCCCTGGCGCACAAATCCTGAGTCATTGTCGCATTTTGTCATTAAATGACCCCCAAAAAAACATGAACGCAATTTCTTGAGGAATGCATCAATTTTCAAGGCATTGAATTGACCCATATCTATGGGTTTTGAGCCTCATAAATTTGGTTTGACATGATTTTGACTCCCGAAAGTCCACATTGCAGACGTTATGTTGACTCGGGAAAATATGGTACATAGCATCAACCAAAGTTAATGACCTATTAATATTTACATATGATGTAAGATCAACCAATCGTAATGCAGTAAATAATTCCATTTAGATTGTTTCTCACTGTATCAAATAAACAAGGTGGAGCTGTAGTTCTATTTACGTCTGCATTATACAAACAATTATTTTTACTGACTAATTACGTAATCATGCTCATTTAGCTGACTTATTAATTGAACAACATTATATAAGACTGGTTGAGGCAACATATAAAGGCTTTTCACACCTGCTCACAAATTACAAGAGTATAGTGATACAGGTGCAAAGCTGAAACCAAATGGCGGACATCGTGATCGTCTGTGGATGTTGGGTTTATCGTTGGCTATTTACTTATTGTTAAACTGAAATGAAAACAATGCTATTTTATTCTGTAAACAATTGTTAGACCAGGGGTTTGCTGGTTCGAAGTATACAAAATCAAATAGTGCGTGACTGTGTTTACCACAGGTAATCAAATATAGTCGTACACACAATAGTGACGACATTAAAGGTACGCTCTTTTACAATTATATGCAAATACTGTGGGCATATTATAATTTGAAAACACGTGAACCACTGTCATGATGCTTAAATGATTTAAGTTAAATATTACACTGATATGAGAAAAGGAGCTTCAGACTCTCAGATAGTATAATGAACCTACCATCACAATGATGCGCACATGAGACATAATGTATCTCTTGTACAATATAGATATAACTGTTGTAAACATGCCTAAATACGCTGGTAGTTGTAATTGCAACTGTTGTTTATAGATCATTTAAAAGAAAAAAACATATGAAATATATTTAAAAAACAATAACGATATTAAAATTTTGAATGTATCTGTACTCATATTACTCATTTATAAATAAAATGTATACAATAATTGTATATTAAATCAGCTGACAGTGTAAAAGTGAAAGGTATACTGTGTACCTTCGCCAGGAGACATGGCTGAGATTGTTTACCAGGAGCTATGATGAAAGAAAACTTGCTATCAAAGTGTTTGCAGTTCAACATAAAGCTGATGATTCCATTAAAATCTGTATCTTGAACAGAACTCTTGGCATCATATCCGTCCGGTGGGAAATAGCATTTCGCTATTTCCCAAGCTTTCGTTTGCCAGCATTGCGCAGATGTGTTCTTCCAGGAACACTTACTATACCTGTGTTCCTTTTCAATTTCATCACAAATTTTATCACAAATCTGCCCACTACACCCTTTTGGTTGTTTAGCAGGTGTATCATGCATGGATTTGCACGCGCTATTTGCTCCTCTTTTATTGCATATTCCAGACGTGGGGCATTTCAGCAAGTTAGCAGTGTAACAGCTAGTGCACGTGGCTGCTGGCGCCTGGAGAGTGGATCTTACAGCGCTGTAAATGCGCGTGTGAACATTCTGAGCCTCGATGTTTACGACATCCTCTAGGCCCGTCTTTGCAATGTCTACTGCTAGCCACGCCTTCAGCCAATTCGTCCTTTCCTTCTCAGAGAAAACATCAGCTAATGTTGCCATAATGTTTATGTATACAACATCGCAAAATACATGTTAACGTTGGTTTTAGGAACACGTCAGGCCTTGAACTTCATTCTGTAAAATATAAATAATAAATACACCAACATATAAAGTTATGCAAGAAGACCGTCGGACCTCGGACATTGCCGATAAAAAAGCCGTGAGGCCTGGGAAAAACTGTACAAATACTGGTCCTCGTGTCCGGTGAAAATTTTGGTAAAAAATATTTAATGACAGCAATTGCTTTATCTGTTTCCACAACAGTGGGAAACCAGGAATGGCTGATTAAAACTGTAGATTGGACAAAACAGTGTCTAAAACACTTAGTATATGTATGGCTGATATATTCAGTAGTACAGTGCATTTATCTCAGTAAAGAATTGCCTTTTGTGGACAACATGCTATTATTTGGCTATTTGTCATTGGCAAAATGTTCAATGGTTTCATGTTTTAAATGATTTTTGGAGTACTTGAGACATTTAATTTATCCGAGTATTTCACAAAACTCACAAAAATTAGATACCACATAAGAAGCTTAATTTCTATCAAGTTACAGTTTAAATAGCCCCTTTTAAAGTACTACTACATGTACATATGTATTCATGTGTTATGAATCCTAATAAAACATGTGACATCTACAAAATCCACCAGCTCAGTGGTTTGGAAACCAAGCTAGAAAAAAAACAACGTTGAAACTGGATAATAATAAAAGATTTGATGAATTTTTACCACTTTAACTTGCATGCACTCAGAAGTATAATGTATAAGTTAATCTTTGTTACAACTTATTGCATCGATTTTCTTCATATAACAATATGTATTCAGACTAAAGGGTCCAAAAGGTCCTTCCCGCGCATTTGGCAACGGATGACAGAAGCACAATGGGCATCCCCTTTTAAGCTTCATGTGATAGGTGAGTAATTAAGGAAACCCAAACACAACTCTTGGTGGCCATGTGCTTAGACAAATTAATATGGCTTGAATGAATGTAGTAATTTAAATTTTTAAACAAAGTGTATAAAAGTCAGCACAATAATACAAGAAATGTTGCAAGGTGAAGGTCACACATAAAGCTATGGCTAGGAATTAGGGATGGCATCGAATACTAAAATTGGTATTCGAATATTTGCTTTTTTATTCAATCAAATATTCGAATATTTGCATAGATTCGTATTGACTACTTTAAACTTTGTGGCCTAGGAGATATAATCATTATTTTTGCATTTTATTTACCGATGAGTCAGTCACACCTATTTTCATTAATAAACTGAGCTTTCTAACTATTGCATTAATTACACAATATAAACGCATACAAATCTGCAGAATCTATTTTAATTGTTCTTTTAATCAAAATTTTTTCAAACACCACACATTTTTATCAGTAGTGAAATGCTCTGATAAGCATTAGTTTATCAGCAAATTTTAGCAAAGTTTCTCAGTTGTGACTGCTAAATGTGTGATCGCACTTCTGTAATATTTTGTTTTGTAACTCTTTTCACAAGTCTAAAGGCGATCGCTCTAATTACCAATTAACAGCTATCATCACCAGGTTTCCTACTGTCTGGTGTAATTGTGTATTATTGGCGACCGTATGCGAGTGGCGACTGACATCGAGCCCTATATTCAATCGCAGTCTGACACGTGACACGGGCCATCCCATTGAAAACACGTTATAAGAAATTAATTTGTTAAAAACTGCCTCCATGTTTTCAGAAAAATACTTTCTACAATTGGGAAATTATTTGTTTTTAAAAAAGCAATACACATTTGCAAATATTCGAATGGCGTTTTAACTATTCTAATGGCGATTATTCAATCGAATATTCCAATAGTTTTGCCATTCCTACTAAGAATACATAACCTCAATTCGTTATTGAACCATTTTGTTCTATTTTTAGTAACAGTGACCTTGATCTTTACCCTACCCATCCAATATGATATTCCATGCAAGATCTCAATATACGATATGATGAAATTTCATTGCATATCTCAATTTGTACCAGATACTGAGTGGAAATCATTCTTCTATTTTTAAGAACGGTGAACTTGACCAGGAACCACCCATCTAGTATGAAATGCCAAGTTAGGTATCAACATAAGTTATTAAAATCTAAAGTTTCATTACAATAGCTAAAAAAGTTATGAAGTGATTGAGTGAAAACAGTTAGTTTTATTTATAGTAATGGTGACCTTGACCCCATCCACCATCACAAGCAAGGTCTCATCTCAATTAAAGGTGTCTACATATGAAGTTTCACTACAATATCACATTTCCTTTTAAAGTTATTGAGCGGAAACCATTTTTTTCTATTTTTAGTCACGGTAACCTTGGCCTCACCCACCCCATATGCACTCCTAATCGAGTTCTCGATATAAGGTATATATGTATGACATCTA
Organism: Congeria kusceri; assembly: GCA_027627225.1. Classification (NCBI taxonomy): domain Eukaryota; kingdom Metazoa; phylum Mollusca; class Bivalvia; order Myida; family Dreissenidae; genus Congeria; species Congeria kusceri. The sequence continues at coordinate 32,771,262 of CM051040.1, read as the reverse complement.
TATATGTATAAAACAGACCCCATTTTTTACCTTTGACCTTTAATTGTGACCTTGACCTTGGATGTACGGACATGGGTTTTACACGCAACACATCATCTCATCTCATCTCAACCTGGGTCTTGCACGCAACACATCATCTCTTCTCATGATGGTTAATATTTCGGCCAAGTAATTTCAAAATCCACCTAGAAACGAAAGAGTTATGGAGCGGACATAAAATAGAGACCCCAATTTTGACCTTTGACCTCTAGGTGTGACCTTGACCTTGGAGGTACGGACCTGGGCCCTGCGCGCAACACGTGGTCACATGATGGTTAGCATTACAAAATCCATCCAGAAATGACAGCATTATAGAGCGGACATTAAATGGGATGTACAGAAGGATGGACAGATAGGAGGACACCCCGATAGTCATAGGCCAATTGCTAAGTTTGGTCAACACTAAATAAAAAAATCGTGTGTGCAAGCCAATCATTAAAAACTTGTTGATGTTTTTTCCACACACAAGTGGCAATAACTCTGGTATTTTTGGCCCGACCATGCTTATATTCGACTTCACCTGTAATCTTACGTTTATAGACAAACGGCGCACAATTGCTGAAGACTGGATGAAAAATGAAGAATTTGTCCAATTTTGTATATTTTTTTTACAAACAAAGGGCTATAAATCCTGCGTTTCTGGCCTCATTTTGCTTATATTAAACTTAATTTTTAATTTTATGGTCATAGACAGACTGTGATTGGATAAAAAGTTTCCAGTGTGAGATCGCAACAAATTGTTAAAGGCACACGGACAACGGATGACGCAGGAGAGGTCGCATATACCAATAGCTCACCCACTGAGCACTTCGTGCTCAGGTGAGCTAAATATTTGGTTAAAATTTGCAGTTTTATAAGAAGATGTCCACCACGGGTGACCAAATTTTCAACAACTGAATGTTATCAGAAGGAAATTGTTCAATGATTTCCCAATGGATTTCAAACTCTGGAGAGTGGTTTTTGATGAGAAAAATGTGCATGACCTGGCAACCGCCTTTTCCATATAAATCTTTGAGATGAATGAAGTTGGTAAATGGTCATCCCAAAAACATTTGGCTAATTTTGTTTACAATTCGCTATGCGGTTTCTGAGAAATAAGTAGTTTCTTGGAAGCCAAGCAACTGATGGTGGATGCATTATACATTTATAGCATATTTTTTTAATAATTAGTTTTATGTACGGTCAAACATTCCAATACAATAAAGCGTTAAAGGTAACAAAAACAATATTATTTCTATCTTACCACTTAGTTACCACTATCAACATGACCTTTTTTATTGGATAGGGTGTTATATGAACGTCAAACAAAACATGTTAAATAGATGCATACACAACCAGTTATGCATTCATGTGAACGCGCATTAAGATGGCCCTTATTTAGTACGTAACAAATATGTCTTCAATTACTAGAGGGTATACAATGTGGAGTTGAAACTGATATGACCATTAACACATTTAGAAGTAATTCTTCCATTCAATGTATTACACATGACCATCTCAGTTTACGTTGTGCAGTCAAATCACCTGATTTTTAAATCAGCTCTGTATTAGCTAGTTTTAAACAGGGGGTTAAAATCCAGAAATAATTTTCAGATCAATGTCATTTGCATTATGAATAAATTCTATATAAGACAGTGGGTATTTCAATTGGCTGTGAAACAATATATTCAGACGCATATCTTGCATATGTTCATATTCCAAAAATTGTTATATTATCTTCAATATTTTGAAAATCAAATTCAAAGAGAACGTCATCATCACGGTTTACACAGGTATACAGTATAACAAGCGGGCCAAGATAACCCTTGGTCGCTAATCTCAGTTAATTAATCATAGTGGCTTAAACAAATTTGAGGCGCGTTGTTGGAAAACCAGACTTAATGCATGTGCGTAAAGTGTCGTCCGGGATGGCACTTTCCGCTGTTTCAAGGAAGTCTCTTCTAAACATAAATTCACTGTAGGCAGAAAGTGCCATCCTGGATTAGCCTGTGTGCACTGCACAGGCTAATCCGGAACGACACTTTGCGCACATGCATTAAGACCGTTTTTCTCACGACGCGCCACATTTATTAACGTGCTCAGATATGTTTGAGAAAAAAATGGTGACTAGGGTCAACAACTGATAAATAATAACCATGTTGTAACAAATCAAACTTATTTCAAAAGAATTGGTATAGAGTCTCCCAAGGATTATGTTGATGAAATCATTTAGAAATCCTATCAGTGGTTTCTGACATGAAGAGTTTTAAAAGTCTTCTATAAAGCCATGTAAGGAAAACCACACCATCACTTGTAAGCCACGTTATTTAAATGAATCAAAATGATTTGTTGGAATTTGGAGAATAGTCAGCCAAGGAACATATTCTTGAAATAATTTCGATAAACAGGAAGTGGTATAAAACAAGAAGATTGTAAAGTTTTCAATATAGCCATCAAAGGTAAACTGCCTAGCTCCCTGCTTTTCATGTTTTTCGCGAATCAAAATCGAAATCCTGCATGTGGTTCCAGACTTGTTGATAATAAAAGCTTTTAATCAATCCATATCAAGCAAACTTCCCGACATGTGGTGGCCAAGTTTTTGAACGAACGAATTCGGTGTTTTCAGACAATATTGTATTCAAAGATTTTAATATAGTCATATAAGGGAAATTAGCCAGTCCCCTCCCCCCCCCCCCCTCTCCCCTGGTGGTCAGGTTTTCACCAAATGCAAATGGTTTGTTTGAAGAAATCATGTTGAAATCAATGCTTTCTGATAAAGACATCTTAAATTTTTTATAGATGTTTAAGCTTTTGGTTGCAATGAATAACAGAATTTAATTGTCACTATATTTTTTGAAATTGGAGGAACGTACCTGCCTTGTGTGTTAAAAATGTACCAAGCAATTTCAGAGAAGAAGTTGTTTCAGTAAACTATCGATGACAAATACCAAACGATGGAAGGAGAGTGACCACAACAGCTCACACTTGGAACACTTTGTGTTCAGTTGAGTTAATAACTGACTATCTATAAGTTGCTTGTTTCTTTGGCTGATTTGGTGTTGATTTGGTGGATAAATAATAATTTCTAAATACTACTTAAAGTTCATAGTCATTATTATAATCTAAGATTTGTTTACATATTGCATACAACTGAAAACAAAGTCAAGCATACACACGCTCATAACAGGGATTGTTTCTTGCATATAGACAATTGCATTTTATAAAACCAGTATTCAAATGTGCCAACATACATTTGGATATCAAAAATAATTATTAATGTCAAATATATATAAACAACGTTAAATTTAAATTTTGTGCAAATACAAAACATAAAGTATAACTTACTTGCAAATATTCGTATACAGCAAAACCCGTCAAACATGCTTGCAAGCCTCTGTCACCTATCAAAAGAGTAGACACAGACTTTGCTTATTGTTTAAAACAATGTTTGCCGCCAGTTGTATCAGGTTACGTCTACAAAGCTACAAACGTTGCAAAACTAAACCTGATCAGACTTAAAGCTGCAGATCCGATATCGGTCGACAAAAGCATTTTCTAAAGCAATGTTCTTTTACAAGGAAGACACAATATATAAGCCTTGGTAAATACAATGCTTCTTGATTGCATAAACATTTGATGCATGTGGGTAAAGTGTCGTCCACGATTAGCCTGTGCGGACTGCACTCCACCTACAGTGGATTTATGTTTAGAAGAGACTTCATTGAAACAGAAAATACCATAAAAGCGGAAAGTGACGTCCCGGATTAGACGGTACAGGCTAATACCAGACAACACTTTACGCAGATGCATTATGCCCGGGTTTCCCACAACACGCCTCATTTATTAATTTACTTTATAAACTGATGACATCAAAGACAATTTGCAGAGGCAAGGCATTCAGTCCGAGTTGTAAAACAGATACATGTATGACTGAAATAATCATGATGTTCAATAGGCAAAAAACACTACCAAAAGTAGAATTCACCTCTAAGCTTCAATCAGAAACAAGGATATAAGTGAACTGATGTATGCTCCCCGATGCGCTTTGCTAAGTAATAGGAATGTTATCAGAAGAAGAGAGTCCAGAAAATTGTGCTATATATATTAATTTCAGCGATCATCAATGTCCCATAACTGTAAGGAAAATAATCGAAGTGGAGCATCTTGGTACAGTGAACACCTCCTCATGGTAATGAAGCTTCCCATAAAAATTCATTGATAACTGGCTAGTACTTGCTGCAAAACAGTCCAGACAAGAATTGCACACTGTACACTAATTTCTGCAACCTTCAAGTCCCATAACTCTAAGGAAAATCACTGAAAGGGAACATCCTGTACTGTGCACAACTTATTTTGATAATGAAGCATCACAGACAATTTCATTGCATTCTGGCCAGTAGTTGCGGAGAAAATAGCCTGGACTAAAATTGTGCACTATATTCAAATTTTAGAAATATTCTAAGTCCCACAACTCTTAAAACAATCAGGGAAGCAGAACATCCTGGTTCAGTGCACACCTGCTTTGGGTAATAAAGCTTCCCATAAAGTTTAATTGAAATCTGGCCAGTAGTTGTATTGAAATAGATTGGACAATAATTGTGCACAAAATACTTACTTTAGAAATCTTCAAAGTCCCATAACTTAATTCAGACCAGTACTTGTGTAGAAATATACCACACAAAAAGTGTGCACTAAATGCTTATTCCAGAAATCTTCAAAGTCCCATAACTCTGATAAAAATCACTAAAGCGAAACATCCTGGCTCAGTGAACACCACTTGGTAATGAAGCTTCCCATGAAGTTTCAGTGAATGCTGGTCAGAATGCTGAGAAATACTCCTGACAAGAAAACGGGATGGACGAACGGACAGACGGACAAAGCACAACTATATGCTCTCCCAAACAGTTTTTGGGCAGCTAAACAATTATAACAAGAGGGCCATGATGGCCCTAGATCGCTCAACTGAATTTAAGGGATAATGGCTAATAACAAGAGGGAAACATGGCACTAAACGCCTTACCTGCGTATAAAGATCTGGGCCTCGCAATTTCAGATATTTTTTTAGTCTATATAAACCATGTGACTCACAGGGCATGGCCACCTTGTACCCCAGGGGCATAATTTGAACAATATTTGTAGTGGACCACTTTTCAATGTTACATACCCAATATGATTCCACTGGGCCTTGCGGTTTCAGAGGAGATTTTTCAAGTCATTTAGCTATTTAAATGTATATAAACCATGTGACCCCCAGGGGGTGGCCAATTTTTACCCAAGGGACATCATTTGAATAATCTTTATAGAGGACCACTCCACAATGTTTCACGCAAAATATATAACCTATGGGCCTTATGGTTTCAACAAGGAAGATTTGTAAGGCCCACTTGCCATATAAATCATGTGATGCCCCGGGTCATGGCCACTTTTTACCCCAGGGGCATAATTTGAACAATCTTTGTAGAGGACCACTATACAATGTTACATATCAAATACGAAAACACTGCGGTTTCAGGAGATTTTGAAGTCATTTGGCTATCTAAGTCTATATAAACAATGTGACCCCTAGGGCAGGGTTTCCATGGCTGTGTTGTAATTATCGATACACTCTTCGTATGACAAGTTGCCATTAAAGGTACAGTGTATTTGTTCGAATGATCAGCCCACTCGTTCAGCCCATCCATAATAACGATGCATGTCTCTCCTTCCAGGATACGCTGTACAAGATTAAAGGCCTCTTGACGTTTATCACCCGTGTAAATCCTGTTGATAATTTGTGTTTTGATCATCTTTATTACCTCATGCTGGCCCACTGCATCTCTCAGTAATATGTGAAAGAGAAACTTAAACTCATTTAACGTTTCCACATCACTGAATGTAGCTTTGTGCTCAAGATTTTGTACAGATACCGCCTCGCACCAGTCAAGCACTAATTTAGTAAGAAATGTTGATTTTCCCATTCCTGGCTCTCCTTGTACAAACACCTGACTACATGTATTTAGTTTGTTATCTTTGTAAAATATGTCCTTGTATTGGTGAACCGTGTTGTCCGCTTTTTTCCGAGATCCATCTTTCCCGATTGTAACTTGGCTTAATTTCGGTAGCACAAAGACATCCCAGATAAGTTTATCACGACTTTCCTGTATTGGTGAAACAGACACAGTTTTCAGCCTCGTATAGAGCCCTATTAACTTTCCACGAAAATCTGAAATGAAAAATACAGATTTCAATCTACTTATAACACAGTCCAAATTAAAATTAATAATAATAATAATAATAGTAATAATAATAATATTCTCCGAAGTTATATTGCTAGAACAACACATTGATGCAAAATGATAGTAACAATGAACAATGGTTGTCTTATTTAAAAAGAGGAACAATATATGTATATGACTGCAAATTTGTGATTATATACACGAATTCCACATGTACATGTACATATATATTTAAAACCGACAACGATTCATGGAAAATTAGATTTTATTTGGCATTGTTTTCATAATAACACTTGTATTTAATGTCACATTAAAATGACTCGTATCTAATTTGATTTTTGTAGCGATAATGTAATTTCTTTCTTTCTTTTAGTTGATTCTGTAGAAGTAATGTCACATTAAAATGACTCGTATCTAATTTGATTTTTGTAGCGATAATGTAATTTCTTTCTTTCTTTTAGTTGATTCTGTAGAAGTACCTGTTCCAAATTACAAGAAAGCTTCTTTTCGCAAAATTTCATAAAAATTAAAAAAAAAGTACAATACATAAGGAAGCTGAATGTGACGCAAATCTTGTTCATGACATTATTTGCATGTTTATTGATAAAAAGTTAAACACATCAACGTACTGAAGTCAACCAGTATTCCACTGCTTTTATTAGATAATAACCAATATTTGCCCAGAGAGCAAGATTTCACAATCCATCATTTCCAATTGTGAAGAGTTATGGATTTATTAAATAATATTTAAATGATAAATTGGTTTTCATGTGCTGTCATTAACAATTACAGGTTATTTTTAAACATAGTGCGTGAAAGTGCAAATGCATAATGTGTTTATTGTAAAGTCGTCAATTTAGTGCTAAAGCGTGCATAAGTATATCTTCATAACTTTATCAAAATTTTATTTCAATAACACTTTTTATTTTAAATCAAGCCGCTAGCTAGAAACCCACTCACGCACGCACACGCACACACTCACGCGACCACACCCAAATACGCGAGCAGGTAAACACATGCGAAGTGCGTGCAATTACACACTTTCACACTTGCATTCGTAACAAAGGCACACTAGAACGCTTGCAGGCACATACACACGCATACATGTACCGTTTGAACACGCGAAATGTAAGTCCCAATATTAATGATACCCGTAAGTCTATGATAAGTATTTTGTAAAAATGAACTAAGTTATTTTGATTTTATTAGAAATAGATGTATTACATTATGAGTGTTGATTACTTTCAGCCTTACCTAAAAACGAGAATTGTTGTTTGAATAGTTAATTTTTTGGAATATAATTTGGAGTGTAAAACAGATTTCAAGGGGCCTATCTGTGGTATTTCCCATAACTATAGACACGCATGTTAAAACTACACATTTTCTAGAAGTAATACTATATTGATGGAATCGTTAAGAAAAAAATATATACATGCCCTTACGAAATTTTGGTGTATTGCCAGTGTATTGTCAGTAGAAATCCAGTGTACTGTCAGTGTATTGCCAAACCTGACAACACACTGGTAATAATTACCAGTGTGTTGTCTGTGTGTTGCAATTGTGTTGTCAGGTCTGGCAACACACTTGCACCACACTGGCAACACTTAAATACTTATCATATTTAATTATTAATTAATACACTGACCATACAGTGGTTTTGGAGTTTTCCAGTGTGTTGTCAGTGAGTTGTCACTGTGTTGTCAGACCAACTAATACACTGGCAATACACTGGCAACACACTAGCAACACTGGCAAGAATAAAAGAGAACATTGCCAGTATATGCCTGTGTTTCGGTCGGACTGACAACACACTGGCATCACTCTGGAAAGAATCCATTTAACAACATGTTGCCAGTGTAAATCCAGTGTGTTGTCAGTGTATTGCCAGCTTGCCTAGATGGAGATTTGTTTATAATATATTTTATAAATGCATGTATCTAATAATATAGTTTATCTTTAATGAAAATATACAACATTACATCAAAGAAATTAAACAACATATTATTGCATCTGAGCGAAACACAGGGTCAAATTATTGTTAATAGTGAAACTGGAAACGATGACGATGTTGTTGTGGTTGTTGCTGATGATGATGATATGTAACAACTTTGCGTATGTTTGAGCTGCACTATAATAAGCAGTCCTATAAATTAAAATTTACCAGCATCCGAATAATGTTTGTCTGATGAATTGGTATATGTCAAAACTAAACAAGAGATGTTTGCAAAACATGTATGCCCCCCCCTGACTTGCAGCCAAGTTGTGACTACGTGCAAATGGCGAGGTCTCGATATATGGTATATATGTATGAAGTTTATTAAAAAATCTCGATGCGTTATTGAGCGGAGACCGTTTTTCTATTTTTAGTAATGGTGATCTTGACCTTGATCCCACCCATCCCATATGCAATCCAAAGCGAGGTCTCAATATAAAGTATCCATGTATGAAGTTTCATAAAAATATATCGAAGCGTTCTCAAGTTATTGAGCGGAAACAGTTTGTTTATTTTTAGTAACGGTGACCTTGACTTTGACCCCACCCACCCCATATGCAATTCCAAGCGAGGTCTCAATATAAGGTATCTATGTATAAAGTTTCATTAAAATATCTAGATGCGTTCTCAAGTTATTGAGCAGAAACCGTCTTTCTATTTTTAGCAACGGTGGCCTTGACCTTTCACCTGTTGACCTCAAAATGTATAGGCGTCTTCCTTTTCTCCCAAGTAACTAGCATACCAACTTTCATGATCGTAGGTCAAAGCGTTCTCTAGATATCGTGATATTGACCAATCAGAGACAATGTGTCTGTAAAATGATAAAAAGCCACTCTAAGAAGATATATATTTAATATAAAATAAATTTTTTGGGGAAAAGCAATCTGAAACAATACATACATTTTTTATTTACATATTGAAGATACATTATTCGGATTTATTGTATAAATTGCATGTTACCAAGTTTGATTAACTACGTATTTTGTTGTCAGTGCATTAGCAGTCAATTTTTGTATTTCAAAGTATTTTGTTGCCAGTGTGTTGTCAGAAAAAAAGTCTTATGAAACACCTAAACATTTTGATGCCAGTGTATTGTCATATGTAACGTTGTATCAATTTATGGCCACTGTAGTGCCAGATCGTCCAAATTTTGCTTTTTTTGTATTGGCAGATGTTGCCAGTGTTTTTCAGATGTCAATATATAGATATCACACCCCATAGAGGGTGATACAACATATTGTCAACCCGAGAATGGTAATGTCAACCGAGGCGTAAGCAGAGGTTGACATTACCATTTTTATATTTATTGTACCGAACAATACAACAAGGAAACTTAGGCCTGATTACTTAATTTATAGATCTACTTTTTAAATGCCCTTTAAAATCAACTAATAACCAAAAAGTGTTAAAGCTAATTTACCACAGATTATTTTCATGATTTAAGATGTGTATCTATATGAAACATTTATGGTTCCTTCACAATACAATAGTTAAATAATACTGCAGAAACAGACTTCCGTACTTTCAAACAGTTTGCAAAGTGTACCGGCATGACCGGCGAGTGTGTACAGTGCAGTTATATTTAGATGTGTCATGCTTAAAAGATGGCATGATCGATAGGATGTTTCTACAGCGCGTTAGTTTAAATCAGTAATATACATGGTGCGATACGGGCGAAAATTATTGTTGGATACAAAACTAAATATTATAGTTGATGGGAAGTGTTTAATAGATATTCAGAGCACATGAACGCGATAAATGTGTACAGTAGAGTAGTGCAGTAACGACACAAACCAGTTTTCACTCGACTGACATGAGATTGTGCTGTGTCGTGTAAGTTTGTTTTTAACATGTCTAAGCACTCACGTTACAGTACACATAATTAATTAAACCATGCATCGGCGATATCTGAACTTAATTTGAACGGCAATACGGTTAATCGGATACAGGTTTGGAGACAAAATACGATTTAAAATATACGTTCTGACAAGTCATGGCGATTTAAAAAACAAATCGCGTATCTGGTTAGCACGGTTCGCATGAAATTTAATATTGCACAACTGTGTGGATATTTGAAAATGAATTGCAAACGCGTGTTGTTGGATATTAATTGTAAAAGCAGTGGATTGATGTTCGCATTACTAAAGGTTAACGTTGTTTTGTTTTGTGAAACTGTTGTTCTATTTTTAGCTCCACGCGAGGGTGATCGTATACTCTCGCATGTGACATTACGAATTGTTTCATGATAGGTATATGGAAATTTAACATGGGCTAGTCACATGAGGTATAATAATACATGTTACCAGTGTGTATCCAGTGTATTACCAGCTTATTGTCAGAATCTGACAACACATTGGTAATATTGCCAGTATGTTGTCAGATATGAATAAATGCTGCCAGTGCATTGCCAGTGTATAATCAGCATATTGTCAGACTGATTTTTCTGTTACAAGCGTATAGCCAGTGTGTTGTCAGAAACACAATTTGGTAAAGGTGAACGCCGATTTTTTTCAAAACACGGTTTTAATAGGATTCGAACTCATGCCTACAAAATCGTGCACTTCAATGGAAAATCTATGCTAGACTACAATGATCAATAGTGCGCAGGCGCGTAGCGGTACTTCAAGTACAATTCATTCAAATAGATTTTAATACAATTACACATTTTTCCGCGCCAGCGAAAAGTGTCATGGTGACATTTTTATTTAATAATAGTTTACTGTATGTTAATAAAAACGAGACCTATGTGTAATCATACTTTATTTTTTTCGGAAATTACGTCAGGAAGTCGAGTAAAAACGTGATCAAATAGCATGTTTGCATGCAAAAAAGCAACAAATCATTTTGTTATGAATCTTTTGTTGAAAGTTTAATTATTTCGGCGTGTGTCATATTGACGTTATAGTGTTGCTAAGGGTACCAATTTAAGACAAATGATACGACAGGTTGTTAATTATTTTGGCATGGTAAGGTTCTATTTCTCACAAGGTTAATGTATTAAAGTTGATTCAGTTTTTGCCTACGTATCACAAAAATAGCTAAGAAGTACACGAACGTCCCAAACAACGCTCGTATGATAAATGTTTCATATAATACAATTTTATTTTTGAAAATACTACACTGTATTAATAATATTATGTTGTTTTCAGGCCAATCATTTATCTATCTATCTATATCGTTTTCATGTCTAACTTTCATTCAGGTCAATACGGGAAATAAATCGCACAGATTGACCCCTTTAACGAAGATATCACGGATGGCTGAACACTCAGCCCCTCATCATATATCTGATCACAGTAATTTGCCCAACCCTTGTGACAATTCATTGCTTTGTGGTCGACAATATGTAAGAAGCCCATTTGAAAGAGAGGTTTCAGATTCTGATAGCCTAGAGAATTAATAGATAGCCATTATACCGGAAAATATTGAGATTTCGAGAGTTAATAAAAAATTTATTCAAGCGCATTATCATATAGCAGAGACGTATCAATACATATTATGTAATAAATATTTGTAAGGCAAGTGAAATTCATTTGTTAACAGTTTTAAATTTAAAAAAAGATTTATTAACAAGAGGGCCCTAGGACGTTCACCTGAGACCTTGTAACGCACTAACAATTTGCATCCCCGAGGCGTGGCTTATTTTTATCCCAGGGGCCTTGCGGTTTCAGGTAAAGATTGTTAAAGCCATTTTGGTATTTAAATTTATATAAACCATGTGACCCCTGGGGTAAGGTTATTTTTTACCCATGGGGCATAACTTGAACAATCTTTGTAGAGGACCACTATAGGATGTTGCATACTAAATACAAAACCTCTGGGCCTTGTGGTTTCAGGAGTAAATTTTTAAAGAAATTTTGCTATTTAAGTTTATATAAACCATGTGACCACCAGAGTGTGGCCAGTTTTGATCCCAGGGGCATAATTTGTACATTCTTTGTAGTAGAAGACCACTATAGGATGTTACATACTAAATACGAAATCTCTGGGCCTTGTGGTTTCAGAGGAGAAGATTGTTAAAGTCAATTTGCTATATATTCTATATAAACAATGTGACTCCCGGGGCGTGGCCCGTTTTGACCCTAGGGACATAATTTGAACAAACTTTGTAAAGGACCACTACAGGATATTACATACCAAATAAGAAACCTCTGGGCCTTGCAGTTTCAGAGGAGAAGATTTTTTAAGTCATTTAGCTACATATTCTATATAAACCATGTGACCCCCGGAGCCTGGCCAGTTCTGATCCCAGGGGCATAATTTGAGCAATCTTTGTAGAGGGCCACTATAGGATGTTACATACCAAATATGAAACCTTTGGGCCATGCGGTTTCAGACTTTTACACTTTTGAAATCTATTTTTAGATCTGGTGACCTACTACATAGGCAGCAGACCGTATTGATTTCGACAACTTTGAAAGAGGGTCACCCAATGATAATTCCTGTGATGTTTGGTGAAAATATGCCAAGTGGTTTAGGAGGAGATGTTCTTTGAATGAAAAGTTGACGACGGAGGCACGGTTACACTGACGACGGACAACGGGCGATCACAAAAGCTCACCCTGAGCAAGATACATATTAAAATGGGCATTTATTTACTACTAAATTCAAATCTGATGTTTCTTGCATTAAAACTTCTCATGCAGTCTCTTATTACAACTCTTAACTTAAAATGCAGTTTCTATAATCATGTAACTAGATTATGCTATTAATAGGTAAGTTGTCTGAAGATATTCACTAGAAATGTGTTCACAAACACGGATGCCCCCACCTATGCAGCCATTTTTACATGGCGCCGCTTTGTCTGTATGCATACAAATTGTTTTGCAAAAGGAGAAGTGAATTTTATATTGCACTTTATGCCAATCTATTCTCTTATTCTGTAAAGTAAGTTTAGTTTTCACAAAGTACCGTCTTGCTTTAGCCTGTGCATACTGCACAGGCTAATCTGGGATGACACTTTACGCACATGCATTAAGCCCGGGTTTCCCACGACACGCCTCAATTATATTTTTATACTCATTTAGGCCAGAGTTTGTTGATTTTTAGTTTTTTGGATCCACAGACCCGATTTTTCTTAAAAATACAACCTATGGAACAAAACCAATATTTTAAAACCAATTAACAAAAATTAATCGACAACATTTTCAAACGTTAACACTAACAAGAGCACCGCCTATGGGTGCTGGATGCTCGACTTTCGTGTATTTGATAGTTGTCTCGTATTTTGTTAATATAATGAGTTCATCACCGTGATGAAGTGTGTTAAATGTTAAGTAAATACCTCTCATAGATATTGAGAAATTTGACCTAAAGCTAAAATTCTAAGATGAAAAGGGCAATAACTCAACCAAAATCCTTAATATAGTTACCTAATCTTGTCTTCAGAATGGGTTCATAACTGTATTTTCAGTTTCAAGTCAATACATGTACCTATAGTTATTATTAATTACACTGTTAGTAACTTCGGGTGTATGGGATATACACCCTCAGTGGTTTCATACCAGACAAGAGCAAAGTATGGTATGAAGACACTGAGTAAGTATATCCCATACACCAGAAGTTACTAACAGTGTAACGAATATATTTCACCGACTATCTTTCACTGTTTTGTTTTAATTGATATCACTTGTACATTTAATAACGAAAGAACAACTTACAAAATAACACGAAACTCATACAATGACGTCACGGAAATAAACACAAGAAACGTGGATATTCCATGAAAAAAACAAATCTTTCGAACGAAACGCATAAAAGTCAGCACAATAATGAAAGAAAGTTCTGGGTGCAAGGTGAAGGTCATACACCTATCGCTAGGAAATAGTAACCTTGATCTTGCAATCCAAAGCGAGGTCTCAATATCTACATATGAAGTTTTATTAAAAATCTAAATTCGTTCTTAAGTTACTGAGTGGAAACCATTTTAAATTTTTAGTAATGGAGACCTTGACTCCACCCTCCCGATATGCAATTGCAAGCGAGGTCTAAATATAAGGTATCTTCATATAAATGTTCATTAAAATATCTCAATTCGTTCTCTAGGTATTGAGAGGAAACTGTTTGTCTATTTTTAATAATGGTGACCTTGACCCACCCACCCCATATGCAATCACAAGCGATGTCTAGATATAAGGTACCTACATATAAAGTTTCATTTAAATTCCTCAATGTGTTCTCAATTTATTGAGCAAACCATTATTCTTTTTTTAGTAACGGTAACCTTGACCCTGACCCCACCCACCCCATATGCACTCCCAAGCGAGGTCTATATATGAGGTATCTAGGTATGAAGTTTCATTAAAATATCTCAATGCATTCTCAAGTTATTGAGCGGAAACCGTTTTTTTATTTTTAGTAATATTAACCTGGTGGATGGGGTATCCACCCCATATGCAATCCCAAGCAAGGTCTAAATATAAGATATCTATGTATGAAGCTTCATTAGAACATATTGATGCATTCTTAAGTTATTCAGCTGAAACCATTTTTGTATTTTTAGTAACGGAGATCTTGACCATGACCCAACCCACCCCATATGCAATCCCAAGCGAGGTCTCAATATAAGGTATCTATGAATGAAGTTTCATTAAAATATCTCGATGCGTTTTCAAGTTCTTGAGCCGAAACTGTTTTTCTATTTTTAGTAACAGTGACCTTGACCCACCCACCCCATATGCAATCACAAGCGATGTCTAGATATAAGGTACCTACATATAAAGTTTCATTTAAATTCCTCAATGTGTTCTCAATTTAAACCAACCCATATGCAATATCAAGGAAGGTCTCATTATAAGGTATCTATGTATCAAGTTTCATTAAAAAATCTCGATGCGTTCTTAAGTTATTGAGCGGAAACTGTTTTTCTATTTTTAGTAACAGTGACCTTGACATTTGCCCCACCCACCCCATATGCAATTCCAAGTGAGGTCTTGATATAAGGTATCTATGTATTAAGTTTCATTACAATAGCTCAATCTGTTCTCGAGTTAGAGAGCGGAAACGAAAAGTTGACGCCGCCACCCCGCCTGCCCAACAACATAACCCAATCTAATAACTGAAATTTTTCTTCGACAAATGTGGTTAAAAATGACGTCATTAGACTGCGTCACTGGACTTCTAAGTGGTACTGAAATGTACCGATGGTGTATGGAAAATACCCCATGGTCATGTGACCGCTCTTAGCTAACTGGATCGCGTCATTTATGTTGGAGGTGAGATATAGTGAAATTTTGACTTACGCAAAAATTCTAAATTCAAAAGAGAGCAATTACTCATACGAAATCCTTGATAGAGTTACCTCCACTTCTCTACATAATAAATTCATCACTGTGATCAAGAACTTTTAGATTTAAGTCAATTACCTCATCCAGGTTTTGAGAAATTTGACCTAAAGCGAAAAATGTGTTGAAAAAAAGGGTTATAACTCCAATAAAATCCTTGAAAGAGTAACCTCCTCATTTCTGCAGAATGCGGTCTGCACCATAAACATGTTTATTTAATGTAAAGTAGTGAAATATAGAAAAATATAAGTGAGATATATCCCTATATCACTCACAGTGATGGGCTACTTTTTTAAATTTTATTTGATTTGAACAATATTTAATTGTAGGTGTTGTCACCATTTATCATACAGAATTACCTAAAAAGAAAAGAAGTGAAGATTAATAACACCAAATGTTAAGAATACCTCTCTGATATATTGAAGTGTCTTTCCTCTTATTTTCTCTTGGATTTTCCTCACTGACCTCAGTCGTATTGAGCCCAGGAGACTAGAACAGACAATGCCTTGCGGGTGCAAGTTTTACCCACAAGGCATTGGAGCTCGTCATGTTGGTCCAAATTTAATTTTAGCATCCAAAGTATTTATTCGGCGTAGATGTCTAAGATCACTTTTGACCCAGATTTTCTTGCGATAATTATGCAGCAGGAAAATTGAATGCCACTAGAATTGGGCATATTTTCTAATTCTAGGGAATGCAAACTTCAAACAATGGTTTAACGCATACCAATAAATGTTGCATACTTTTGGGGATTAAACATTTACATAATTGTTTACATAAGCTGTTAAAATGAAGATATAAACATATCTTCAACATATACTCTAGAACTGAGCATAAGTATGAACGTATTTTCTTATTGTATGTCATGAATACAATATTATATTAATTCCCGGAATCCACTATTTTGTTTAGCCTAGTGGCCCGCTCTGTTAATAACAATCGAGTCTAGATAGCGAGTTCAACACACGATCATTCTAAAAATAGCGCGGTTGACCTGCTGGTGTATAGCTGTTATAATATACATGCATCAATTAACGTACAGAGCAACATAAGAGCGAATATTTCAGTAAATGGGGAATTTATGTTTATAAACATACTGTGCATGTTAATTTGAAATTGAATTGCGTTGTGTTCTATAAAGAAACAATAAGAGTTGTACATTTCTATCAACTTCTCCAGTAGATGTTAATCAATCTGTAAAGATACATTTCAATAAATAACATGTTGTGAAATAAGTCTCGCCCGGAATACGTCGAAATGATATTTATGCAACTTTTACTTCATTTGTGTAGCATTAATACATTATTTGCAATGTCATTTATACACAGAAACCCTTGATACATCATATTCCTACCGAATATTATTTTAAATCGCCATATTCTACTGTAATATTTGTGTTATAAAAAATGGAAGTCATCATTATTTCAAATAGGCTGAATGTTTTCTGAAGATTGCTTTTCATGAGGATAAACAGTATAAATGATAAATTGACTTTGAAATGTGTATGTATTATGCATAGATAACTTCCAAGATGAAGGTAGGGCATATTACTTAAGAATAACTATACACCTTTGACACTAAATAATTTTCAATCATTCCAGCAATTATTTTCGTACATTGTTAATGTGTTATATTTGGCTGACAAATTTATATAATAATGATGTTAACGTAAATTATTTAGGATATTCATGCATCACTGGTGAAAACATGGGGCAGTATGATCGGTTTATTCACGGTACAAATATTAATAATTATTGAATGAATCACAAATTAATTTGGGGATCCGAGTTTTCGTATTGTGTTCGAAATAGCTGGAGTCCGAGAAGTCTTCTAATATAGGTTGGGACAAAACAATCTGGGGTCCGAGAAGACATGTAACCGATCATCGTGGCCCTCTTGTATTATGTTTAGGGTAAAAATCATCTCTCAATATTAATGTCAACGCCGATTGTCTTTTTTAAAGACATTTCTTGTTTTATCCAGTTATTGCACTTTATTCATCCCAGCATATTACACTTGCACTTGTTGTTTACTGTTGCTATGAACAGTAGTCTCCCTTTGTTTACATAATTTTGGTATTTCCCGTTCTCCAATTCCGAAACATAACAAGAATCCAGTGTACCCTTAAGTAATAACTTGTGTTCATTAAGTGTTGTTAAGTCCAAATAATTAATACAAAAAACACGTTATACGTAATAGTACTCAATTTCAGAACACTCCTAACAGTACATCGTTTGTTTGTTTTACATTTTAACGCACATCTACAAGTTTACTCAGCTTAAATTGCTTGCAAAAACACATGTTTGTTTGAATGTCGTGACTGTATTAACTATTGTTTACATAATAAAACCTATGCACACGCTATTTTTAGAAAACTGAATTTTGGAGAACTGAACCCACTTTCACTTTTAATATGTATTTTTATCATAAATATATTTAAAGCTAGCAATGTGTGTTAACTTCTTGATTTAAAAACTGACCATTATTCAACGACTACGTCACGTGTATCCAAATGTATTTAAACTTAAATAAATTTAGAAACACGGATTCTGCATGGTACATGCATATACTGTGCAGCATAGTAGACTGTCGTACTGTAAATACGCTGCCATGATAATGCCTTGAGTCAAAAAAAAATTGCGATTTAAGTTGATTAACTAGATCTAATCCACGGCACATTTGATCGTTATCCAAGATGGTGCTGGAATGTTTATTACTAATCCTGATTACTACGCATTATAGAAAAGTAGTGCTGACGTAATATTGTAAATATCGTCTTGAAAATCCCCTAAATAAAAATCACACGTAAAGAATATTCAAATAGCATATAAATAAAAAGAAAATTTGTTTGGTTTTGGTGTGATAACGCGTGATATCGTCACCGGAAAGGGTGACAATATACATATTTTCACTTGCGCAAGCGCTCGTGAAAATATTAATTGTCTCCCTTTCCGGTGAAGATATCACACGTTATCACACCGAAAAGTGTCTCCCTTTTCGGTGACGATATCACGCGTTATTACACCGTAAAGAAATAAATATCCTCTATATCTTGAGTTTCAATTTAATGTCTTTTATAGTTATTGAGAAAGTTTACATTTAATAAACAAATGTAAAAATATTCTAAGTTGTAAGTCCAAACAAGGGCAAATAACTCTGGAAATACAAATCACAGGGTTACCTGCCTTTTTGAAATGAATTAACCTTTTGATAGTGAACAAGTATTGAAAGTTTCAAATGGATACCTTTGATAGTTTTTGAGAAATGGACTCTGACATAAAAAGTAACAAAAAACTTAACCAAAAAACTTAACTAATGCCTATGCTGACGCAGACGACAGAGTGACAACAATAACGGGACTTTTTTCTTCGAAAAGTCTAGCTAAATAGGACCAAAAATATCTTTGTTTATTTTAAAATAAATGACATTGATACAAATCTTAATCTAATCACTGTAGATATCCAATCCGTTGGAACCTAAGCGATACATGTATAAGTAATTATACAAATCAAGAAATAATAACACAACCCACAAAAAAATTCCTTCATTTTGTTCTTTGTTTAAATTGAACTAAGGGTGAGAGTATTTAACTAAAGCAAGAGGGCCTCAATGGCCCTGGGTTGCTCACCTCAGTTTCCATAGTCAAACAATTTTCCATGTGTTAGATTTTTATACGTATATGGATATACTGACAGACAGACACTCAAAATTTTGAAGTACACATTTAAATTTAAGCTTTTTCTTTAATTTGACCTAGCGACCTAATTTTTGACCCCACATGACTCAGAATCGAATTCGGCCGAGATAACATTAGGACAATGTCCTGACCAAGTGTTTGACGATTGGGCAAATAATGTAACTTCTAGAGTGTTAACAATCTTTTTATTCAATTTGACCTAGTGACCTAGTTTCTGACCCCAAACACCATTACGACAAATGTCCTGACAAAGTTAATGAAGATTGGGCAAAAAATGTGACTTCTAGAGTGTTAACAAGCTATTTCTTCAATTTCACCTAGTGACCTTGTTTTTGACACCACATGACCCAGATTCAAACTCAGCCGAGATATCATTGGGAAAAATGTTCTGACCAAGTTTCAGGAAGATTAGGCCAAAAATATACTTCTAGTGTTAAGCTTTTTCTTCAATTTGACCTAGTTTTTCACCCCACATAACCAGATTCGAACTCTGCCGTGATATCATTAAGATAAATGTTCTGACCAAGTTTCATGAAGATTGTGCATAAAATGTGACTTCTAGAGTTTTAACAAGCTTTTTCTTCAATTTGA
The DNA here is from genome assembly GCA_027627225.1 of Congeria kusceri. Taxonomy (NCBI): domain Eukaryota; kingdom Metazoa; phylum Mollusca; class Bivalvia; order Myida; family Dreissenidae; genus Congeria; species Congeria kusceri. The sequence continues at coordinate 32,751,465 of CM051040.1, read as the reverse complement.
CCTATTTTTTGACCCCAAATGACCCAGATTTGAACTCAACCGAGATATCATTGGGACAAATGTTCTGACCAAGTTTGATGAAGATTGGCCAACAAATGTTACTTCTAATGTTGACGATGAACGATTCACAACTCGCGACTCACGATTCGTGACGGACAAAAGACAATCACAAAAGCTCACCATGAGCACGTTGTGCTCAGGTGAGCTAGAAAGGATCAAAAGATTAGTTAAGTATTAATTTTAAGGTCGTTCACCAGAGTTAAAGGCATCATAATGGCTTATCAAAAAGAGGGCAAAATGGCACTAAAGCATTTTCCTGAGTATAAAGATCTGGGCCTTGCAGTTTCAGGAGATTTTTATAGTCTATATAAACCATGTGACCCTCAGGGCGTGGCCACTTGCTACCCCAGGGGCATAATTTAAACAATATCTGTAGAGGACCACTATACAATCAATCTCATTAAAATCAAATCCTAACGTTGTTAGAATCTGAAGACATCGTATAACAGGTCAAGTTCAAATGACCTTTCGAACAATAAAATATCAGCCCTGCTGCGCCCAAAGAAATTGCTTTTGCACAGCAAACTTTGGCCACGGTTTTAGAAATGGTGATGCATTTCCAGCTGATCCTCTGAAAGAAATCATTTTCCGTTAATTTTCACATGGATAACAACGAATAAAGTGGTTCCTTAGGCGAGTAAAGATCCAAACTTCATGTTAATTTCGTGCATAGTTTTTGTCGTCTATATATATAGGTATAACACAACAATTTGAAGGCAAGAATTTGATTGGCTGATGAAAAGGTCGTCTGAACTTGAACCCTTATGCGAAGTCATTAGATCCTGTCAGCGGATAATATAGTAGCATCAGACTGGAGATGCTTGTAATGATATTGAATATACAATGTTACATTCCAAATATAAAACCTCTGGATCTTGCGGTTTCGGAGGAGAAGATTTTAAAAGTTATTTTGCTATTTAAATCTTTATAAAGCATGTAAGCCCCAGGGCGTGGCAATTTATAACCCCAGGTGCATCATTTGAACAACCTTTGTCGAGGACCACTACACTATGTTTCACAGAAAATATAAAACCAATGGGCCTTACAGTTTCAACAGAGAAGATTTTAAAGGCCTACTTGCCATACAAGTCTATATAAATCATGTGATGCCCCATATCATGGCGACTTTTTACCCCATGGGCATAATTCTTTGTAGAGGACCTCTATACAATGTTATATACAAAATACAAAAACACTGGGTCTTACGGTTGTTGAGGAGAAGATTTTAAAGTCATTTTACAATATAAGTTTATACAAACCATGTGACCCCCGGGGCGTGGCCAGTTTTGACCGCAGGGGCATCATTTGACCAATCTACGTATGGGATCACTATGCAATGTTACTTACCAAATATGAAACCTCTTGGCCTTGCGGATTCAGAGAAGTAATTTTGCTATTAAAGTCTACATATACCATGTGACTCCCGGGGCTTGGCCAGTGTTAGCCCCTTGGGGATCATTTGAACAATCTTGTAGAAGACCACTATACAATGTTACACACCAAATACATAAACTTCTAGGCCTTGCTGTTTCAGGGATTTTTAAAGTCAGTTTGGTATATAAGTCTCTATAAACCATGTGAGCCCCGGGGTGTGGCCAGTTTGACCAAAGGGCATCATTTAAACAATCTTTGCAGAGGACCACAATACAATGTTTCCATCCAAATATAAAACATGTGGGCCTTGTGGTTTCAGAGATTTTTAAAAATCATTTTGCTATTTACTTCTATATAAACCATGCGAAACCCGGGGTGTGGCCAGTTTTGAACTGAGGGGTATAATTTAATCAACCTTTGTAGAGGACCACTATACAATGTTACATACCAAATATGAAACCTCTGGGCCTTGCGGTTTCATAGGAAAAGATTTTTAAAGTCATTTTGCTATTTAAATCTATATAAACCATGTGAGCCTCGGGGTGTGGCCAGTTTTGACCCCAAGGGCATCCTTTGACCAATGTATGTAGAGGACCACTATACAATGTTACAAACCAAATACAAAAACCTCTGGGCCTTGTGGTTTCAGAGGAGAAGAGTTTTAAAGTAAATTTGCTATTTAATCTATATAAACCATGTGATACCTGGGATGTGGCCAGTTTTGACCCCAGTCAATCAATTGAACAATCTTTATAGAGGACCACTATACAATGCTTCCAACCAAATTTGAAACCTCAGGGCCTTGTGGTTTCAGAGGTCAAGATTTTTAAAGTCATTTTGATATTTCAGTCTGTGTAAACCATGAGTCCCCCGGGGTGTGTCCAGTTTTGACCCCAGAGGCATCATTTGAAAATCTTTGAAGAGGACCGTACAATGTTACATACCAAATATGAAACCTCTGGGCTTTGCGGTTTGAGAGGAGATTTTTAAAGCAATATTTCTATTTAAGTCTATAAAAATCATGTAAGCCTAGGGTATGGCCAGTTTTCAACCCAGGGGCATCATTTGAGCAATCTTTGTAGACGACCACTAGTCAATGTTACATACCAAATATGAAACCTCTGGGCCTTGTGGTTTCTGAGGAGTAGATTTTTAAAGTCATTTCGCTATTTAAGTCTATATAAACAATGTGACCTTCGGGGTGTGGCTAGTTTTGATCCCATGGGCATCATTTGAAAAATATTTGTAGAGGACCACTAGAGGATGTCACATATCAAAAAAGAAAGCTCCAAGCCTTGTGGTTTCAGGAGAAATTTTTTTAAGTTTTCAGTTTTCAAATCTATTTTTAGCTCTAGTGACCTACATATGCAGCGGACCAGAATGATTTGAATTTTTTTTAAAGACGGTCACCCAATGATCATTCCTGTGAAGTTTGGTGAAAATCTGCCAATTGGTTTAAGAGTGGAAGTTCTTTGAATGAAAATGTTGACACACGACGGACCGAGGAAAAATGGCGATCACAAAAGTTCACCATGAGCAGGATGTGCTCAGGTGAACTAAAAACACATAACTAGATCTGTAGGTGGTCATGTTTTCCAAAACTGTTGGAATCTAAGCGATATCTGTTTGCGTTCAAAAGATATTAAACATTTTCTTGTCCTCTCCAATAACTCCATGAAATTCAATAGGCCTGAACATGACGTTTCATTGAGTATGAATCATTAGTTACCGATAACTAGCAATGGAACTAAAATACACTATTTTATTATCAGACAGCATTAACTCCACGAAAAACTATAAGAACAACTGGCTATACGTCGATGGGACAGTGCAAAACTATGCCAAGTATGTGGTGAATACATGTTATATAGCCTAGTTTTGCACTGATCCATCTATTTGTATTTCCTGTTGGTACCGATGCTGCAAATGTCCTGCATTTTTAGTCATCAGTTGCGGAGAACTTGCGAGGTAACGAATATATATGTACTCATCAGAAAGAAAGATGGATGAAGTTTGAGGGGAAATGTTTGGGCCAGTAAGGCAGACTGAATCACAAAAACATCCCACCTTTGGGGAGCATAAAACTACTACATACAAAGTCCTAATTAGGAGATACTAAGTCCTTAATAGAAGTCTTTATTTCCTAATTATATATCTCCTAGTAAGGACATAGAGTCTAAATAAAGGAGATACCTTTTCGTACTTAGGACTTATCTACTCATTGTGTCCCCTAATTAGGATTAAGTATCTCCTTTTTAGGAGTTAGTATCTCCTAATTATGACTTATTATATCGTAATTAGAAGAAACTATGTCCAAATTAAGACTTAATATCTCCTAATTAGGACATAGTATCTTGTGATTACGAGATGCTATCTCCTAGTTAGCACTTAGTATCTCCTAATCAAGACTTTCAATCTAATAATTGGGAGATACTAACCCCTAATTACGACTTATTATCTCATAATTAGGAGATACAATATCCTAAAAATCTCATAATTAGGACTTATTATCTCATAATTATGAGATACTAACTCATAATTAGTACTTAGTATCTCCTAATTAGGACTTCGTATCTCCTTATTCCGACTTAGTTTCTTCAAATTAGGACTTAGTATATCCTAATTATGAGATAATGGAATACAAATATAATATAGACCGTGGCACGAGGATGCTATGTAGGAGCATATTTTTTCACAAATAATTTTTTTCACCTGTACAAATATGGATCTCACTTTTAACAGGTGTGAAAAATGAGATCCCATTTTTCACACATCATAGTCGCATTCTTCACATTTTCTGTTAATATTTTATCGAGTCAGGTTTTCGGTATGCAATGAAATTATATTCATCACACATGAAAATAAGTGTGCCAATTTTCCCCAAAAGGGGATTTGGGACATAACAAGATGTTTGTGAAACATGTATGCCCCCCGACTTGCAGCCAAGTTGTGAATATGTGCAATTGTTAAGAATTTTTTTTAATATGCATTCCCAGGCGATGTCTCGATATATGGTATCTATGTATGAAGCTTCATTAAAATATCTTGATGCGTTCTCAAGTTATGGAGCGGAAACCGTTTTTCTATTTTTAGTAATGGTGACCTTGACCCCACCCATCCCATATGAAATCCAAAGACGGGTCTCAATATAAGGTATCTATGTATGAAGTTTCATCAAAATATCTCGATGCGTTCTCAAGTTATTGAGCGGAAACTGTTTTTCTATTTTTAGCAACGGTGACCTTGACCCAACCCACCCCATATGCAATCCCAAGTGAGGTCTCAATATAAGGTATCTATGTATGAAGTGTCATTGAATATCTCAACGCTTGAAAAGTTATTAAGCGAAAAGAGTTTTTCAATTTTTAGTAACGGTGACCTTGACCCCACCCACCCCATATGCAATCACATGAGAGACCTCGATATAAGGAATCTATGTATGAAGTTTCATTAAAATATCTCGATGCCTTCTCAAGTTATTGAGCGGAAACCGTTTTTTTAGTTTTAGTAACAATGACATTGACCTTGACCCCACCCACCCCATATGCAATCTCAAGCAAAGCTTCAATATGAGGTATATATGCATGAAGTTTCATTAAAAGATCTCAATGCGTTCTCAAGTTATTGAGCGGAAACCGTTTTTCTATTTTTAATAATGGTGATCTCGCCCTTGACCCCAATCACCCCATATGCAATCCCAAGCGAGGTATTGATATCAGGTATTTATGTATGAAGTTTCTTTAAAATATCTCAATGCCTTCTCAAGTTATTGAGGAAACCGTTTTTCTATTTTAGTAATGGTGACCTTGACCCCGCCCACCCCAAATGCAATCCCACGCGAGATCTTGATATAAGGTATCTAAGCAAGAAGTTTCATTAAAATATCTTGATGCGTTCTCAAGTTATTGAGTGGAAACCATTTTTCTATTTTTAGCAACGGTGACCTTGACCATGACCCCACCTACCCCATATGCAATCCCAAGCGAGGTCTCAATATAAGGTATCTATGTATGATGTTCATTAAAATATCTCAATCCGTTCTCGAGTTAGTGAGCGGAAACTAAAAGTTGACGCCGCCTACCCGCCAGCCTGTCCGCCCACGCGCCAAACAACACACCCCAATCTAATAACCAACATTTTTTTTCGAAACATTTGGTTAAAAATGTGATCCCTCGTTTTCGGCCATTCACATTCTTCGCACATACAAATGTTACAAATGAGATCCTAATCTTCACAGGGTGTGAAAAATATGATTTGTGAAAAATATGATCCTACAATGCTTCCATACAAATCACAGCCACGCAACAAGTAAATCAAATTTTGTTTGATTGCTTATACAGCTTTGCCAATTCTAAACATTGTACATCACACTTACTAATATGTATACAATACCCAGAGAATGACAGAGAAAACAGTTCTGCTTGATCGTAGGTAATATAATTTTGGTGATTAGAAACGACGATGCATGCGTACAAGATTCATGATGAACATGCCAGCCTGTCATCAATATGTAATTGTACATAGTAGTACCGCATTTATAAAGAACAGCATAAACCATGACTTTCATGTGGCGAAAGTAACAATGCAATAAAAGCTGATGTTTTTATTATATGCATTGTAGTTCTCATGCTTGACTAATTATTGTGTTTTTAATGGTATTCGTTTAAATTACTTCACTAAGCTACAAAATAACAATCATTTAACATTTAAAGGGGCATATCGACAGTATTTCTAATATAAATATATAGAAAAGTATAAACAGATTCCCCCTTTTATACAAATATATTTTTCTAGAAAAAATAATACATTGATAGAATCGTTAAGTAAAACAGAATAACAACCTCATTTTTTGTACGATATATGATGCCAGCAGGATTCGATCTTGCACATACAAAATCGCGGACTTCAATGGAAATTTTCCTACGCTAGACTACATTTATCTATAGTGCGAATGCGTGTAGCGGAACTTCATGCACATTTCATTCATATCGATTTTACTACTACTACTAATATTCACTATAAATAGTGTCACCGTGACAACCTTTTTATACTGTTTGTTAATAAAAACAAGACCGATGTGTGACTTAATCTTAACATGAATACTTCATAAAATATAAATTTCAATATAAATTTTATTTTGTAAAATATTACACCGTATTAGCCGTTGATATGCTCTTTTTAAATGCAAATATTAAATTGACTGTGTTTATGGAAAGTATGAGGTAATAGTATTGCATTAACAAAATCCATTCTATCAACGTAGCTTTGTCTTCAACACATTCCGGAATCAAATGTTCATCAAAATGAAATTTGCCAAAACAATGCACAAACTCAAGGAAAACATTTTAACATAAACTCACGCAAACACACATACACGCACCAACATCATTGTTGTGCATACATACAATTGATATTATATTATTACAATGAATACAGCTCATTGATTGATACATGGATACCTTTTTCACTGCCCATTTTTGTTTACTTTTTATTGTTAGCAAATTAATGTCTCCATGACTATGTTCACCTTTTGCTGTGAATAATGTCCTAACAATGAATTATAAAAAAAAGAAACATACAAACTATATATGGTACGTACCCTTGCATTTTAAAGTGTACTCGTCTGGTAATGTCACTGTTGTATGCTCGTTATCTTTGTTTTTACGAAATTCAGCAATGACTTTATTTGTCGCGGCATCTATATGCTCACTAAGAGTAGTCGTTGCCATGTCTATTTTATTACTCAGAGATGCAGTTTTAGTATTAATAGTTGACAAAAGTTCCACTGTGCATTCTTGCTGGTGTTCTTCTAATGCCATTTGAGCATCTTCAACTTTTTGCCTGGTATATATTACGGATTCTTCAATGTGCTCATGAAGATTGGTTTCAGTCAACTTTATTTCAGTACTCAGAGATGCAGTTTTAGTATTCAAAGTTGACAAAAGTTCCACTGTGCATTCTTGCTGGTGTTCTTCTAATGCCATTTGAGCATCTTCAACTTTTTGCTTGGTATGTACTACGGATTCTTCAATGTGCTCATGAAGATTGGTTTCAGTCAACTTTATTTCAGTACTCAGAGATGCAGTTTTAGTATTCAAAGTTGACAAAAGTTCCACTGTGCATTCTTGCTGGTGTTCTTCTAATGCCATTTGAGCATCTTCAACTTTTTGCCTGGTATGTATTACGGATTCTTCAATGTGCTTATGAAGATTGGTTTCAGTCAACTTTATTCCAGTACTCAGAGACGCGGCATTTTCCTTCATGTCACGCCTGATGTTTTCTGTTTCTAAATATTTTATTCTGTAACGTTTCTGAAAAAAGCTGTAAGCCAGGTATGTGAAAATTCCTATACACGCACATAAACATACTGGCACACATACGCTGGTCACATACGTATCCATGTAATTACATGTCTCTGTTCCGTTGAATAGTTCTTTGACCATATTCTCCGTATTTTCCATGATCGGCGTTTAAATGTAATTCACTTCAGAAGCATCACTGTCGTCAGTCCGCCTCAAAATAGCGGTATATATTATATATACATACTAGTATTTTGTTAATATATAGCTCAGACAACAATAGCATATCAAAATGTCCACTACTGCAACTTCTACTGCTTCTGCTACTACTACTCCACTGCTACTGCCATTGCTGCTGGTGCTGCTACCATTACTACTAATACTATAGCACAGATGACAATAGCATATCAACATGACCACTACTGCAACTTCTACTGCTTCTGCTACTACTACTCCACTGCTACTGCCACTGCTGCTGGTGCTGCTACCATTACTACTAATACTATAGCAGAGATGACAATAGCATATCAACATGACCACTACTCTACTTCTACTGCTTCTGCTACTGCCACTGCTGCTGTTACTACTACTACTACTATAGCACAGACGACAACAGCATATCAACATGAACACTACTGCTACTTCTACTGCTACTGCTCTTCTACAGCTTCTGCCACTGCTGCTGCTGCCACTGCTACTACTACTACTACCACTATATTACAGAAAACAATAGCATATCAACATGAACACTACTGCCATTGACTCTGCTGCTGCTATTGCAAAAAAAGTACAACCGCTGTTAGCAATACTGAATATAAACAAGAGGGCCATGATGACCCTAGGTCGCTCACCTGAGTTTAAGGCATAATGGCTAATAACAAGAGGGAAAAATGGCACTAAACCCCTTACCTGAGTATAAAAATCTGGGCCTTGCAGGTTCAGAAGTTTTTTAGTCTATATAAACCATGTGACCCACAGGGCGTGGCCACTTTCTACCTTAGGGGCATAATTTGAAAAATACAATGGTACAATGAACCACTATACAATGTTACATACCAAATATAAAAATTCTGGGCCTTGCGGTTTCAGAGGAGATTTTTAAAGTCATTTTCTTTTTAAGTCTATATAAACCATGTGACCCCAGGGTGTGGCCAATTTTAAACCCGGTGGCATCATTTTAACAATCTTTGTAAAGGACCACTATACAATGTTACCAACCAAATATGAAAAAGAGGAGAAGATTTTTAAAGTCATTTTACTATTTAAGTCTATATAAAATATGTGACACCCCAATCTTTGTAGAGGACCACCATATAATGTTACATACCAAATATGAAACCTCCGGGCCTTGCGGTTTCAAAGGAGAAGATTTTTGCTATATAAGTTTATATAAACAATGTGACCCCCGGGGCGAGGCCAGTTTTGACCCTCACGGGATTATATTGCATCAATATCAATATATATCATGTGTTTCCCGAAATTATTTTCTACATGTTAGCGTTCAATGCCGATCACTCAAAATGTCAGTAAAAAGTTCAAATAAACATAAAATTGAGTCTAATTCTCTTCAACAGTCATTGATTAGCTTTTTTCAATCTAATAAGAAGCAAAAGCGTGATGATGAGGTACAGTTGACATTTAATTTGATGTCTCGTTTTATTCGTTTTACCATAAATAAATATTTTAACAAAACGTTGTTCATATTTAAAAGTTTTTATTCATATTAAAAAAATGTAACACGGAGAGGAGATTTAGTTTAAATAGAACATAATAATTATACTTACAGGGTTTTCCATAAGCCAATAAATTATATTAATTAACCAAACGAAGCTAAACATATTTAACAACTGGCTCTTGTTACTTGAATGTAACATTTAGGCATCGTCGTTTCTCATGTATACTATTGTTTGCGTCCTAAAACTATATATAGGCATGTGTATGAATACGCAGTTGAAACGACCTGATAAACTATTGAAAATATGTATTGATTCCTTGTCGTAATTTATTTATTTTGTAAATGGCTGAAGGCATATTTGTTTTTGCAGATCGCCAATAAACTTCGAACTTAAACTTTTTAAATTGTTTATATAATATGTGCCATATAATGCTTGATGATCAGAATAAATTATTGATAATAATTATGTTGTTGTTCAATCTTTGTGAGTCACACACAAGCGCAAACACAGACATTCACATAAACACGCATTCATAAGTATCTATAATATGTAAATATATATTCATATAGAAGCTTATACTACGCCACTACATATTATGCCGAAATTTGGCTACTACTTATTTTTCCTTAGCGCCAACCTAGACCATGTGACCCCCCGGGTGTGGCCAATTTCAAACCCAAGGGCATAATTTGAACAATCTTTGAAGAGGACCACTATACAATGTTTCGTACCAAATATGAAACCTCTGGGCCTTGCGGTTTCAAAGGAGACGATTTTTAAAGTCATTTTGCTATTTAAGTCTAAATAAACCATGTCACCCTCAGGGTGTGGCCAGTTGACACCAGGGGCATTATTTGAACAATCTCTGTAGAGGACCACTATAAAATGTTACATACCAAGTATGAAACCTCTGGGCCTTGCGGTTTCAGAGGAGAAGATTTTTAAAGTCATTTTGATATATAAGTCTATATAAACAATGTGACCCCGGGGCGTGGCCAGTTTTGACCCCTGGGGCATTATTTAAACAATCTTTGAATAGAACCACTATACAATGTTACATACCAAATATAAAACCTCTAGACCTTGTTGTTTCAGAGGAGAAGATTTTAAACGTCATTTTGCTATATAAGTCTATATAAACCATGTGACCACCGGGCCCTGGCCAGTTTTGACCCCAGGGGCATCATTTGAACAATCTTTGTAGAGGACCACCAGAGGATGTCACATATCAAATATGAAAGCTCTGAGCCTTGCGGTTTCATAGAAGGTTTTTAAAGTTCTCACATTTTAAATCTATTTTTAGCTTTGGTGACCTACATATGCAGCTGACCGGAAAGATTTGAACAACTTTGAAAGAGGTCCACCCAAGGATCAGTCCTGTGAAGTTTGGTGAAAATCTGCCACGCGGTTAAGGAGATGTTGTTTAAATGAAAAGTTGACGGCGCACGCACGCACACACGCACGACGGACAACGGGCGATCACAAAAGCTCACCATGAGCACCTTTTAAGCTCAGGTGAGCTAAAAATGCCAATTATATGCTCTTTTAAGTGAGTATATACGGTAGTGTCTGGGTAATGCATTGAAGTGAGAAATCACTGGGGACTGCCTAATCCCCTTTGACAGGTCTTGATGTAAACAATAACTGGTTTCAGCCAGTTTAATTAGCAATATTCTTTACACTAAAATCATGGGATTTGTCTGCATGTGTATTGATTTATTGCTGGCTGACGTCTAGCTGGGGCGAAACAAATGATTTTAATTGGTACACGATAAAAAACTGCCATTACATCTCTAATTACATCTTTTGGTGACCATGATTAAGTAATCCAGACTTAACGACGGACTTGCAAGTTTACAGAGTAGTTATGTCAAACTGTGGATGCAGGGCTTTCATTGAACTTTTGAAATCTGGAAGTTTGAACTTCCTAGCCTCTGATTTCAAAAGTTTTGCTCATAATATTTTGGAAGTTTTGACAGCATTGCGTGACATAAGTCCTGAGCATTTCAGAAATATAATAAAGTATACAATTCAAAGTTTATTTAAGGCCTTTCTTGTTCATCAGGTGTTTATAATATGCCAATTATTTCAGTTAAAGAGTCATACATTCAGATGAACCACTTTAATGTTTTTTCTAACTTGTTCATCCTTACATGATTAAACCTCCATGGCTGCAAGTTTGAAAGTCCTGAAACTTCCATGGTTGCAATTTTTGAAGTCCTGTGACAAAAACTGCGAGTATATTACTCCTAAACTTCCCTTAATGCAAGCCCTCCTGGATGTATTGTTTTTCAAAATTGTCGTTTTTAAAGAAACCACGAAATTTCATACCGACAAATTGATATACGTTTACAATACATGATGCTACATACCATATAAGAAACCTCTGGGCCTTGCGGTTTCAGAGAAAAAGATTTTAACAGACATTTTGCTATATACGTTTATATAAACCATGTGACCCCCTGGGTGTGGCTAGTTTTGACCCCAGGGGCATAATTTGAAACAATCTTGGCAGAGGACAACTTGAGGATGTTACATACCAAATATGAAACCTCTGGGCCTTGAGGTTTCAGAAGAGAAGATTTTTAAAGTCATTTTGCTATATATTCTATATAAACTATGTGACTCCCGGGACGTGGCCCGTTTTGACCCCAGTGGCATAATTTGAACAAACTTTGTAAAGGACCACTAAAGGATGTTACATACGAAATATGAAACCTCTGGTCCTTGCGGTTTCCGAGGAGATTTTTAAAGTCATTTTGCTATATATTCTATATAAACCATGAGACCCCCGGGGCGTGGCCAGTTTGATCCCAGGGGCATAATTTGAACAATCTTTGTAAAGGACTACTATAGGATGTTACATACCAAATATGAAACCTCTGGGCCTTGTGGTTTCAGAGGAGAATATTTTTTGAAGTCATTTTGCTATATATTCTATATAAACCATGTGAACCCCGGGCGTGGCCCCTTTTGACCCCATGGGCATAATTTGAACAAAAAACCTTGTAAAGCACAACTAAGGGATGTTTCATACCAAATATGAAACCTCTGCTCTGGGCCTTGCGGTTTCAGAGGAGAAGATTTTAAGTCATTTTACTATATATTCTTTATAAACCATGTGACTCCCAAGGCGTGGCCAGTTTTGACCCCAGGGGCATAATTAGAACAATCTTTGTGGAGAACCTCTAGAGGATGTCACATATCAAATAGAAGGAGATGTTGTTTGAATGAAAAGTTGACGGAGCACGCACGCACACACGCACGCACGACGGACAACGGGCGATCACAAAAGCTCACCATTGGCACTTTGTGCTCAGGTGAGCTAAAAATGTAACTAGAATTGTCACATGAATGACCGATATACCCCCACAATATGGCCTTGTCAATCGAAAGACATGGACAGAGAGAGAATGCTTTAATTTGTGAATGGTCAACAGTGTTATTGGAAAAATTGAATTTCAATAGAAGTGGTTTGTAACCCAAGTTGAACTTGATCTGTATTTTATAATGTTACACCTATGTACAAAAAATAAACTAAATATGTGAAGCCTTTCATGAGTTATTTAGTGTTAAATTTAGTGGTTTGTAACCATAGTTGAACTTGAACAGTATTTTATGACGCTACACATGTGTAGCAATAATTATTCAAATATGTCAAGCCATTGTTGAGCTATCTTCAGGAAACCATGTTTTTAAGGAATTTAAGTCAAAAAGGGGCCATAACTCTGTCAAAATTTAGTGATTTGTAGCCAACATTAAACCTGACCTGTAATCTATGATGTTATACATGTGTACCAAAAATTATTTGAATATGTCAAGTCTTTCTTGAGTTATCGTCCGGAAACCATGTTTTTAGGGAATTTTAAGTCGAAAAGGGGCCATAACTCTGTCAAAATTTAGTGGTTTGTAACCAACATCGAACGTGACCTGTATTCTATGATGTTACACATGTGTACCAAAAATTATTTGAATATTGTCAAGCCTTTCTTGAGTTATCATCCAGAAACCAAAAACCAATAGACCGACGGGCCGACAAGCTCACTCCTATACACCCCCCCCCCCTAAACTTTTTTTGTAGGGGTATAAAAATGTAACATACAACTTTCAAAGAAATTCGCTACAAACACTAAGTGCATATAGTAGCAAAACATTTCTGGCCGACAATAATGTAAAATGTGTCTTTTATCAATCTAAGTGATTAATTACACAAATATCAAGTGTTACCAATATACACTATGTTTCCAAATGAATATATGCATAATTTCCACTAGCTGGTATTTGTTACACTTTTAAACAATATTGAACCCATTCTGAACAAGTTAATTTTCAAATTCATAGTTCCGACATACGGCGTCATCATTAAACGATACTGAATTAAGCAAGTTTGATATTGTTCAAATGTAAGAGTTGTCGTGTTAAATATGCAGTACATATACACGCTACACAAATGATTATTATACTTGATGAATTTGACCACAAACTCAATATATGCCAATGTAATTTATTGTTTAAAGTAATATGACATAAATGAAAACAAGGTTTGACAATGGACAATTTGACAATATCTGTTTGTTGTTGTTGCTTTCTAAAAATCCTCATATGAGTAAACATTTCTTAAGAGATATTCTTGTTTGAATACAATTTACAGAGACCTAGTCAGGATTTTCAAAGTATGTTTGTTAATGACTCTGATATGCTTTATAAGGAAAAAAGGACCCGCTTTCTGGTGGCCATGATTTTTGAACAATCCAAAATATATCGAAGTATTTTGGTGAAGAACCACCTAAGGAACGTTTCAAAATAGTCTTATAAGGAAAAATGGCCCCGCTCCCTGGCGGCCATGTTTTTCAATGGAGCAGAACCATTTGAGCAACTTTGGTAGAGGACCTAGCAAGGAACACTTCTGTGACATCATTTCAAAATCCACCTGGGGGTTGAGGAGGAGATATAATTTAAAGACTTTTCTATTCAAAGATGTGGCGGCCATCTTGCGCAGAGAACCGGAACCATTGGAGCAGCTTTAGTAGAGGTGCACCCAAGGAACATTTTCTGTGAAGTTTCATTAAATTCGGCTTAAAGGTTTAGGAAGAGATGTTGTTTAAAAGAAAAGTTGTCGATGAGACGCACACACGAACCCAAGACGGATGAACCATCATGGCATAAGTTTGCTGGCCTCTGGTCAATGGAGCTAACAACAATGTAACTATAGGTTTTGCATTGTAAAATCTAGTATTGTTTTTATATAAAAGGTCATTGTTTTTTGCGCATCTGCTGAAATTACTAACTGGGCCTAAAATAAAATATTGTTTGTTTCCCCTCCTGCGACCGACCCAGCAAAATCGACGCGACCCAAAAAAATTTATAGACCAAAATAAAACAATATTTTATTTTATTTGTGTGTGAAAATGCGGGGTGCGAATCCTTAAAAAGAATCCAATATCGTGTACAAATCTTACTTTCAAAAGACGCTTATAAAATGACTTTAAACGGACAGTTCCCACTAACGCGTAATTCGGCGTATTTTGACGCATTCTTTAACGAAACGGACGCCATAACATTCAGTGTCAGATTCTAGGGCACAACAATTTCCGCTCGCATATATGCATGTTTTTTTAAAGGCAAAGAACGCCCAACGGCAATTAACAAACTCGCCTTTATGCACCAAATATCCATCATCGATGAAGTCTTCACGCAGGAGGAGTAAGCTTAACAAGAGCCAAACAGTCAGCCAATGAGAACGCATAAAATTTCCAACATGCAAATGAGCGTCATCGTTAGAAAGATTATCATGCCCTCATTCTAATTTTAATTGGTAAAGGTGCAAGTCATTTGTAACATATTTGCGTTAGGTATGTGTTTTGTTATAGATATTCGTGTTTTTAACAGGTGCGTTTGTAATAAATTACTACAAATTAAAATAGTAAATAAATAATTTTAAATATCATAATTTTGATGAATTTTGGTGAAAGGAACCGTTTACTAAGAGTATGAATTACGACGTCATGTAACTCAACAAACTGATCGCGTCAAAATTTGAACCAATTTTTTAGAGGACCACTAGAGGATGTCATATATCAAATATGAAAGCTCTCAGCCTTGCGGTTTCAGAGGAGGAGATTTGCATGGTTTTCAGATTTTTTATATATTTTCAGCGGACAGGAACGATTTGAACAATTTTGAAACGGGGTCTTCCAAGGCTCATTCCTGTGAAGTTTGGTGAAAATCTGCCCAGAAGGGAAATGTTGTTTGATTAAAAATGTTGACGCACAACGGACAAACGCCAATCACAACAAAAGCAGTCGGAGGGCAGCCCGCTCGACTGTTCTTGTGCTTGTCAGAGTTACTGGCATGTTTTTCTAAAACAAGAAATAAGGAAATTCCACGAAAACTAATTTTATTAAAGCCAGCACATCAATAAAATTTTTAGTAAAAGCGACATTGACCCCACACACCCCATATGCAATCCCAAGCGAGGTCTCGATAAAAGGTATCTATGCATTAAGTTTCATGAAAATATCTCAATGCGTTCTCAAGTTATTGAACGGAAAACGTTTTTCTATTTATAGTAACAATGACCTTGAACCCACCCACCCCATATGCAATCCCAAGTGAGGTCTTGATATAAGGCACCTATGTATTAAGTTTTATTAACCTATCACAATTTGTACTAAAGTTATTGAGCGGAAACCGTTTTTCTATTTTTAGTAACAGTGACCTTGACCCCAACCACCCCATATGCAATCCCTAGTGAGGTCTCGAGATAAGGTATCTTTGTTTGCAGTTTCAATACAATAGCTTAATATGTTCTCGAGTTAGAGAGTGGAAACGAAAAGTTAGGGAAACTAGCTTACCAAAAACTTTAACCTGTCAATATAGCTTATATGTAAAATTTCTAGTGTAAAACGGCCCATAATTTTGACAAATTTCAAAGAAGAGTTATCAAAATTGGCCCATGAGTTCATTTTAAATACAGGAAATAACTGTTCTAAGTTTGAATGAAATCCCTTAAGCCATTCCTGAGAAACCAGCTTACCGAAAAACTTCAACCAGTCCATATAGCTTATGTAAAATTTCTAAGTGTAAAAAGGCCCATAATTCTGACAAATTTCAAAGAAGGGTTACAAAACTTGGCTTATAGGTTCATTTTAATGTGGGGAATGAATGTTTGAAGTTTGAATAAAATCCCTCAAGCAATTCCTGAGAAACAAGCTTACCGAGAAACTTTAACCCAGCTCGGATGCCAAAGCCGACGCCGGGGACAGTAGAATAGCTTGCCTTTTTCTTCGAAAAGTGGAGCTAAAAACTCACCATGAGCACTGTGTGCCCAGGCCCGCATTCACCAACCCATAATTAGACTTAAGACTTAAGAATAAAGAATTTCCTTCAAACTGTTGTGTTCTATGAACGCTGTTAATTTGAATCTTTCTTGGTATGTGACTATGCTAATTTTACAATTGTATGATCATATTTTTCACAAATCATATTTTTCACATGCCTGAGAAGAATAGGATCTCATTTGTCATATAATTAAGTGTGACAATGTGATTGGCACAAAACGGTGTATGCCTGAGGATCACAGAAGAAAGTGATTTCCTTGAATATCAAAAAGTGGATGAGATCCTAAACTTCACAAAAAAAGGTGAAGAATAAGACTGTGATGTGTGAAGAAAAACATCTTAATTTTCACACATGTAAAGAATGAGATCCTATTATTTACTGATGTGAACAATAAGATTTGTGAAAAATATGGTCCTAAATAGCATTCATTTTTTATTAAGAATGATTTGTTAAGGAAATAAATCACATTGTTAACTGCATAATTGCGAAAGCCTTTGTAATTTTTCTTGAGTCTATTTTTTCTGAAGTCTAAAATGGTTTTTGAATACGGGCCCTGGACTTACAGTGTCGGGTAAATTGTTGATATAGCATAAACAAATGTTCATGGACCCTGGACTTACAGTGTCCGGTAAATTGTTGAGATAGCATAAACAAATGTTCATGAGCGATTCCATATACAAATGAAATTTCGTCATGTATTGCTTGTGTTAAAGTCAATGAAATATGTCCTAGTACCCATTTGACGATGTCAGTATTTAACGTGTGTGTATCAAAATATTAAGATACATTTTTGTTTCTTGAATACTGGTACAAGATGCTGTATAATCAGCATTCGGTTTATTTTTAAGCCATCGCTGTGATCGTATCTCTTAGTGTGACAATTATTATATAAATGCCCACCATAATATGGCTATTGCAAGGTAAAACTTGTTTATTGTATATTGTTAAAAAAGCATTGTGCAAATATCAGAACGCTTTGTTTGCAAAGCATAATTAGCCGCGATAGATGAAACCTAATCGCGGTTTGTACTTGATCCTTGAAAACCATTGTTAGACTCTGTGGCTGTACTGGTATCTGGTGTTTAATCTATAGCAACCATGGAAAAAAAGACATTAAATGCAACGATTGGATACCAGGAATGGCCGATTAAAACTGTAGATTGCACCAAACTGTGTCTAAAACACTTACTATATGTATGGCTGTTACATTCGGAAGTACAGTGCATTTATCTCAGTAAAGAATTGCCTTTGGTGGACAACATGCTATTATTTGGCTACTTGTCATTGGAAAAATGTTCAATGGTTTCATGTTTTAAATGATTTTTGGAGTACTTGCGAAGTTTAATTTATGTGAGTATTTCACAAAACTCACGAACATTAGATAGAACATAAGAAGCTTAATAGCTATCGAGTTATAGTTTAAATAGCCCCTTTTAAAGTACTACTACATGTAAATATGTATTTATGTGTTGTGAATCCTAATAAAACATTTGAGGTCTACGAAATCCACCAGCTCAGTGGTTTGGAAATCAAGCTTGAAAAAAAATATGTTGAAAGTGGAAAATAATTAAAGATTTGATGCATTTTTTTCCACTTTAACTTGCATGCACTCAGAAGTATAATGTATAAGTTAATCTTTGTTACAACTTATTGCATCGATTTTCTTCATATAACAATATGTATTCAGACTAAAGAGTCCAAAAGGTCCTTCCCGCGCATTTGGCAACGGATGACAGAAGCACAATGGGCATCCCCTTTTGAGCTTCATGTGATAGGTGAGTAGTTAAGGAAACCCAAACATAACTCCCAGTGGCCATGTGTTTAGACAAATTAATATGGCTTGAATGAATGTAGTAATTTAAATTTTTAAACAAAGTGTATAAAAGTCAGCACAATAATATAAGAAATGTTGCAAGGTGAAGGTCACACATAAAGCTATGGCTAGGAATTAGGGATGGCATCGAATACTAAAATTGGTATTCGAATATTCGCTTTTTTTTCAATCAAATATTCAAATATTTGCATATATTCATATTGACTACTTTAAACTTTGTGGCCTAGGAGACATAATCATTATTTTTGCATTTTATTACCGATTAGTCAGTCACATCGTATTTTCATTAATAAATTGAGCTTTCTAACTATTGCATTAATTACACAATATAAACGCATAAAAATCTGCAGAATCTATTTTAATTGTTCGTTTAATCAAAAAAATTTCAAACACCACACATTTTTATCAGTAGTGAAATGCTCCGATAAGCATTAGTTTATCAGCTAATTTTAGCAAAGTTTCTCAGTTGTGACTGCTAAATGTGTGATCGCACTTCTGTAATATTTTGTTTTGCAACTCTTTTCACAAGTCTAAAGGCGATTGTTCTAATTACCAATTAACAGCTATGGTTTCCTACTGTCTGGTGTAATTGTGTATTATTGGCGACCGTATGCGAGTGGCGACTGACACCGAGCCGTATATTCAATAACTCTCAGTCTGACACTTGACACGGGCCATCCCATTTAAAACACGGTATAAGAAATTAATTTGTTAAAAACTGCCTTTATGTTTTCAGAAAAATACTTTCTACAATCGGGAAATTATTTGTTTTTAAAAAAGCAATACACATTTGCGAATATTGGAATGGCGTTTTAACTATTCTAATGGCGATTATTCAATCGAATATTCGAATAGTTTTGCCATCCCTACTAAGAATACATAACCTCAATTCGTAATTGAACCTTTTTTTCTGTTTTTAGTAACAGTGACTTTAATCTTCACCCTACCCATCCAATATGAAATTCCATGCAAGATCTCAATATACGATATGATGAAAATTCATTTGCATATCTCAATTTGTACCAGATACTATTTTTAAGAACGGTGAACTTGACCAGGAACCACCCATCTAGTATAAAATGCCAAGTTAGGTCTTAATATAAGTTATTAAAATACAAAGTTTCATTACAATAGCTAATAACGTTATGAAGATTTTGAGCGAATATAGTTTGTTTTATTTATAGTAATGGTGACCTTGACCCCATCCACCATCACAAGCACGGTCTCAATTAAAGGTGTGTACATATGAAGTTTCATTACAATATCACAATTCCTTTTAAAGTTATTGAGCGGAAACCATTTTTCTATTTTTAGTAATGGTAACCTTGACCCTACGAACCCCTTATGCGAAATCTCAATAAAAGGTTTATATGTATGAAGTTTCATTGGACAGATAGGAGGACACCCCGATAGTCATAGGCAAATTGTTAAGTTTGGTCAACACTGAATAAAAAATCGTGTGTGCAAGCCAATCATTAAAAAGTTTGGCAATAACTCTGGTATTTTTGGCCCGACCATGCTTATATTCGACTTCACCTGTAATCTTACGTTCATAGACAAACTGCGCACAATTGCTTAAGACTGGATGAAAAATGAAGAATTTGTCCAATTTTGTATATTTTTTTCACAAACAAAGGGCTATAAATCCTGCGTTTCTGGCCTCATTTTGCTTATATTAAACTTAATTTTTAATTTTATGGTCATAGACAGACTGTGATTGGATAAAACGTTTCCAGTGTGAGATCGCAACAAATTGTTAAAGGCACACGGTCGACGGACGACACAGGAGAGGTCGCATATATCAATAGCTCACCCACCGAGCACTTCGTGCTCAGGTGAGCTAAATATTTGGTTAAAATTTGCAACACAGTTTTATAAGAAAATGTCCACCACGGGTGACCAAATTGTCAACAACTGAATGTTATCAGAAGGAAATTGTTCAATGATTTCCCAATGGATTTCAAACTCTGGAGAGTGGTTTTTGATGAGAAAAATGTGCATGACCTGTCAACCGCCTTTTCCATATAAATCGTTGAATGAATTAAGTTGGTAAATGGTCATCCCAAAAACATTTGGCTAATTTTGTTTACAATTCGGTATGCGGTTTCAGAGAAAAAAGTAGTTTCTTGGAAGCCAAGCAACTGATGGTGGACGCATTATACATGTATAGCATATTTTTTTGATAATTAGTTTTATGTACCGTCAAACATTCCAATACAATAAAGCGTTAAAGTTAACAAAAACAATATTATTTCCAGTTACCACTATCAACATGACCTTTTTTATTGGATAGGGTGTTATATGAACGTCAAACAAAACATGTTAAATAGACACAACCGGTTATGCATTCATGTGAACGCGCATTAAGATGGCCCTTATTTAGTACGTAACAAATATGTCTTAAATTACTTGGGGGTATACAATGTGGAGTTGAAACTGATATGACCATTAACGAATTTAGAAGTAGTTCTTCCATTCAATGTATTACACGTGACCATCTCAGTTTACGTTGTCCAGTCAAATTACCTGATTTTTAAATCGGCTCTGTATTAGCTAGTTTTAACCTGGGGGTTAAAATCCAGAAATAATTTTCAGATCAATGTCATTTGCATTATGAATAAATTCTATATAAGACAGTGGGTATTTCAATTGGCTGTGAAACAATATATTCAGGCGCATATCTTGCATATGTTTATTTTCCTAAAATTGTTATATTATGCTCAATATTTTGAAAATCAAATTCAAAGAGAAGGTCATCATCGCAGTTTACACAGGTATACAGTATAACAAGCGGGCCAAGATAACCCTTGGTCGCTAACCTCAGTAAATTAATCATAGTGGCTTAAACAAATTTGAGGCGCGTCGTTGGAAAAACCGACTTAATGCATGTGAGTAAAGTGTCGTCCCGGATTAGCCTGTGCAGTCCGCACAGGTTAATCCGGGACGGCACTTTCCGCTTTTGTGGTATTTTCTGTTTCAAGGAAGTCTCTTCTAAACATAAATTCACTGTAGGCGGAAAGTGCCGTCCTGGATTAGCCTGTGCGCACTGCACAGGCTAATCCGGGACGACACATTGCGCACATGCATTAAGACCGGTTTTCTCACGACGCGCCACATTTATTAACGTGCTCAGATATGTTTGAGAAAAAAATGGTGACAAGGGTCGACAACAACTGATAAATAATAACTATGTTTTAACAAATCAAACTTATTTCAAAATAATTGGTAGAGTGTCTCCCAAGGATTATGTTGATGAAATCATTTAGAAATCCTATCAGTGGTTTGTGATATGCAGAGTTTTAAAAGTCTTCTCTATAGCCATGTAAGGAAAACCGCACCATCACATGTAAGCCACGTTATTTAAATGAATCAAAATGATTTGTTGGAATTTGGAGAATAGTCAGCCAAGGAACATATTCTTGAAATAATTTCGATAAACAGGAAGTGGTATAAAACAAGAAGATTGTAAAGTTTTCAATATAGCCATAAAAGGTAAACTGCCTAGCTCCCGGCTTTTCATGTTTTTCGCGAATCAAAATCGAAATCCTGCATGTGGTTCCAGACTTGTTGATAATAAAAGTGTTTAATCAATCCATATCAAGCTAAATTCCCGACATTTGGTGGCCAAGTTTTTGAACGAACCAATTCGGTGTTTTCAGACAATATTGTATTCAAAGATTTTAATATAGTCATATAAGGGAAATTAACCTGCCCCAGCCAACGACCCTACCCTGGCGGCCAGGTTTTCACCCAATGCAAATGGTTTGTTTGAAGAAATCATGTTGAAATCAATGCTTTCTGATAAAGACATGTTTAAAATTTTATAGATGTTTAAGCTTTTGGTTGCAATGAATAACAGAATCTAATTGTCACTATATTTTTTTGAATTGGAGGAACATTCCTGCCTTGTGTGTTAACAATGTACCAAGCAATTTCAGAGAAGTTGTTTCAGTAAACTATCGACGACAAATACCAAACGACGAAAGGAGAGTGACCACAACAGCTCACACTTGGAACACTTTCTGTTCAGTTGAGTTAATAACTGACGATCTATAAGTTGCTTGTTTCTTTTGCTGATTTGGTGGAGATTTGGTGGATAAATAATAAGTTCAAAATACTACTTAAAGTTCATAGTCATTATTATAATCTAAGATTTGTTTACATATTGCATACAGCTGAAAACAAAGTAAAGCATACAAACGCTCATAACAGGGATTGTTTCTTGCATATAGACAATTGCATTTTGTAAAACCAGTATTCAAATGTGCCAACATACATTTGGATATCAAAAATAATTATTAATGTCAAATATATATCAAAAATGTTAAATTTAACTTTTGTGCAAATAAAACACATAAAGTATAACTTACTTGCAAATATTCGTATACAGCAAATCCCGTCAAACATGCTTGCAAGCTTCTGTCACCTATCAAAATAATAGACACAGACTTTGCTTATTGTTTAAAACAATGTTTGCCGCCAGTTGTATCAGGTTACGTCTACAAAGTTACAAACGTTGCAAAACAAAACCTCATCAGACTTAAAGCTGCAGATCCGATATCGGTCGACAAAATCATTTTCTAAAGCAATGTTCTTTTACAAGGAAGACAATATATATAAGCCTTGGTAAATACAATGCTCCTTGTTTGCATAAACATTTGAGGCATGTCATGGGAAAACCGGGCTTAATGCATGTGGGTAAAGTGTCGTCCCCGATTAGCCTGTGCGGACTGCACTCCGCCTACTGTGGATTTATGTTTAGAAGAGGCTTCATTGAAACAGAAAACACCATAAAAGCGGAAAGTGCCGTCCCGGATTAGACTGTACAGGCTAATCCCAGACAACACTGTACGCAGATGGATTATGCCCAGGTTTCCCACAACACGCCACATTTATTAATTTACTTTATAATCTGATGATATCGAAGACAATTTGCAGAGGCAAGGCATTCAGTACGAGTTGTAAAACAGATACATGTATGACTGAAATAATCATGATGTTCAATACGCAATTGTGTGCCGTTGATAAAAACTCAGCAATTTTCAGAACCTACGAAACAAGACCTGTCCGAGGACAGCACACTCGACTTTTAATAGTACTTCAGTTTGAACATTTGTTTGAAGGTGGACAGTAGAGAAAACTCTAGAAACATAGACTTGTTCATAAATAAAGGTAGTACCTCTTAATGGTAAAATCTCTACCAAAAGTAGAATTCACCTGTAAGCTTCAATCAGAAACAAGGATATCAGTGAACTGATGTATGCTCCCCAATGCGCTTTGCCAAGTAATAGGAATGCTATCAGAAGAGCAGAGTCCAGAAAATTGTGCTATATATATTAATTTCAGCGATCATCAATGTCCCATAACTGTTAGGAAAATAATCGAAGTGGAGCCTCTTGGTACAGTGAACACCTCCTCTTGGTAATGAAGCTTCCCATAAAAATGCATTGAATACTGGCTAGTACTTGCTGCAAAACAGTCCAGTCAAAAATTGCACACTGTACACTAATTTCAGCAACCTTCAAGTCCCATAACTCTAAGGAAAATCACTGAAAGGGAACATCCTGTACTGTGCACAACTTATTTTGATAATAAAGCATCACAGACAATTTCATTGTATTCTGGCCAGTAGTTGCGGAGAAAATAGCCTGGACTAAAATTGTGCACTATATTCTAATTTCAGAAATCTTCTAAGTCCACAACTCTTAGAACAATCAGTGAAGCAGAACATCCTCGTTCAGTGCACACCTGCTTTTGGTAATAAAGCTTCCCATAAAGTTTACCCCAGGGACATCATTTGAACAGTCTTTGTAGAGGACCACTATATAATGTTACATACCAAATATGAAACATCTGGGCCTTGCAGTTTCAGAGGAGAAGATTTTTAAAACCATTTTGCTATTTAAGTCTATATAAACCTGGTGACCCTTTGGGTGTGCCCAGTTTTGACCACCTGGGGCATCATTTGAACAATCTTTATACAATGTTTTCAACCAAATATGAAACCTCTGGGCCTTGTGGTTTCAGGAGAAGTTTTTTAAAGTCATTTTGCTATTTACATTTACATTAAACATGTGGGCCTTGTGGTTTCAGAGGAGAAGTTTTTTAAAGTCATTTTGCTATTTACATTTATATTAAACATGTGAGCCCTGCGGTGTGGATAGTTTTGAGCCCAGGGGCATCAATTGAACAATCTTTGTCGAGGACCACTTTACAATGTTACATACTTAATATGAAATCCCTGGGCCTTGTAGTTTCACAGGAGAAGATTTTTAAAATCATTTTGCTATATTAGTCTATATAAATCATGTGACCCCTGGGGCGTGGCCAGTTTTGACCCCAGGGGCATCATTTGAACAATCTTAGTAGAGGACCACTATAGGATGTCACATTTCAAATATGAAAGCCCTGTCCAATATCTGGTACTAAAAAGTTGTTCTTCTGAGAAGAGGTCCTTGGGTGTAGGTTGCTAACAAAGCATTAAGAACTTTGTTGGAAAGACATGATGTGGGTGTAGTTTTATGTGTGCTGCACACATTTAATTTAACTGTTCAAATGAAAGGTTTAAAGTAGATGACTAGACTTTAGACTCTATGCTATGTGTTTCTGTACATGCTGGTGAAACAGACTGGTGTGTCAAGGCCACAGACTCGATTTCTGCATCATTTTGTCGTACAAAAAATTGTGCAGTTCCACCTAAGTTAGACTACTTATAGATCTAATGCTATCATTTCATACTTGGAATTTCATTATTAAATTAGAAATATACACTTCGCCTGTAAACAAATTCAATATAGTTGATGTAAAGTGAAAATACATGATATAAGACGGTCTTATATACTAAGACTGATTGAATACATTTCTTACAAATTGCCTAAACATTACATCCAGCTAATTTACTTACACTACAACATGATTGACCATGCTGGTGAGTAACATTTTTTTCTATGCATTTCAATGGTCATCTCCAACAATTCTCTAAAGCACCCTCACAACACTGTGTAACTGGCTAGATGGTTTGATAAGATCTCAAAATAGCACACTGTATACACCTGGATGGAATGTCATCTGCAGTATTGATTTTTGAGTGTTAGAGGCTTATTGAAATTAAAGTGCTGCAGTATAAACAATGTGAACCCCGGGGTATAGTCAGTTTTGACCCCAGGAGCATAATTTGAACAATCTTTGTAGATGATCATTATACAATGTTACCAACCGAATATGAAACCTCTAGGCCTTGCAGTTTCAGAGGAGAAGATTTTTAAAGTCATTTGGCTATTTAAGTCAGTATAAACCATGTGACCCCCGGATTGTGGCCAGTTTTGACCCCAGGGGCATCATTTCAGCACTCTTTGTAGAAGACCACTATGGAATGTTACATACCAAATATGAAACCTCTGGGCCTTGCGGTTCCAGAGGAGAAGATTTTGCTATTTAAGTCTATATAAACCATGTGACCCCTGGGGTGTGGCCAGTTTTGACCCCAGGGGCATCATTTGACAATAACAACAATTTG
Organism: Congeria kusceri; assembly: GCA_027627225.1. Lineage (NCBI taxonomy): Eukaryota > Metazoa > Mollusca > Bivalvia > Myida > Dreissenidae > Congeria > Congeria kusceri. Next base: position 32,725,365 of record CM051040.1, on the reverse strand, counting down.
GAACCTTCACCTTTATGTTTATGTGGAAAGTTGAATCGTTTACCACTGAGCGCTGTTTACCGCACAACGATCAACTCCTTTTCAAGCCCCACAATCTATTGAACCTATACACTGCGATATTCTTCTCTACGGTAATAGCAGGCTTGATCATGATACGAACTGCAATATTTTTTTCATAAATGTCCAAAAAATTATGAAGACTACAAAGCAATTTCTTGTAATTCGGTTTTCGCATACAACTTGAACTCTTTTATTTTCTGGACAGGACGTATGTGTACCTTACATGTGCCTTATATTTGCGTTATATACAACATTTGCTCGTACATGTTTATTTCCTTTCATTTTCTTTCATTGGCTAATCGTGTTTGTTTATTTTCTTGTTCTAACTGTACTCTTGACTTTAAAAAAAAATCACGTTAATCGCCACGAACATATAAATTAACCATACACAGAAAGACCATAAATAATATTGGTATAACTTTAGGTCCTACCATTTTTCAAGTGAATGTATTCGATAAATAATATGTATGTATTTATTTATTTGTACATGTAATTCATTTTGAAAATAAAATATGTTCAAAGTACCTAAGTACCCGTTACTACCGAGTTATTGTACACGGTGAGTCTTAGGTTGAGTTATCCAGGTGTAACTAAACTATTTCTTCTACTTTCCAATATTTTTAAGTATAACAACCCTTCGTTCAACTTTCAAAGTTAGATACCATGTCATCCGCATCCGCATAAAATCGCTCACTGATTGATTTCTTGTTATTAGTGCGCTTTGAGGATTCGGAATGCGGACATATGAATGATTGAGGTAATTTATGTCAGTTTACCCGCGAGATTTCGATTGAAAACCATTGCCCGAGCACACTGCTTAACATAAATACTTTGCATAAATATAATAAACTATACAATTCCATAAATATGGCGGAAATGTTACATATATAAAACTTTGCAGTGTGGGTGCGGTGCTACTAATAACAATCTATGCTTTAAAAATAGCAAAATTTGTAAAACTGTTCAATAATGTTCATAAAGCACAATATACTATTGTATAAAACTGTATTATGTTATAATAAATTATAAACACATACTCTGCATATTGTTCACTAAAAGCATACTAATACCATAATATATAGTAATAATATTGAGAATTTCTTACATTTCACTTAATAGCACACCGTTCGTATATAAAGAAATCAAATAAGGTATACACCGTTGAAAGGGGAGTCATTCTGCAATAACCTTTTATTAGCCAGCATGAGTTACTTCCCTTATAATTTTATAGAACTACACTGTAAAACAGCCAAGCAAACAAGTATTCAATCAGATTGTGTGAATACGTCTTCCTTTACTTGCAAAATTGATATTATGAGAGACATAACAGTAAAAATATATATTGTGGAAATATGTAATTGACTATTCTATTATTAAGATTTTTATGTTTGACAATAGTAAAAGTTTCTTTGCAAACAGAGAAAAAAGGGGGAAAACCAGAGATTAAGTTATATATTAACATGAGAAAGTGAAGATTGGAGAAAATAGCACAACAAGAAAAAGAGTTAAATGGTGGGTGGGAACACATAATTTTATGTGTATCACAATTTTTCTAAACCCATTATGCAGCAAATGCTGCAACGGTGTTGTTGGAGTCTTTCTTACTTAGAGATCTGGGTCAAACTGGGGTAAAACTTACCATATACAATATGTAATATTAAATTTAAAACCAATGTGCAAATGCACATGTGACGATATTTACAATAACGACTGTAAACAATGTTAATTAGGTCCAGATCAGGGAATATAACGTGTTGCTCCAACCTGATACCCTGTCATTTGAGATTTATACAAGATTGGGCTATTCAGTGGAATTTAGCCTACCCCCAGGGCGACAATTAAAGGAAATGAACAAACATAACAGGATGAAGATCCAATATACAGTAAAATTTAGGATAAAAAATATATTACATCCTTCCGGCACTATCAAACGGCTTACTTTTTAGGGCCTTTAAAAACAACACAAATAAAACAAGATATAACTAATAAAATGAACTGACTAGACTGTACAAATTTATACAGATAAAAGAAAATCACCCTGGGGAGCACATGAAAGGAGGACTTTGTCTCGTTCGTGATCATTAAAAGAAGGGATAGCACCGGTTGGGGAGGGAAAATTTGGCCAGCAGTGCTGGAATGGTATTTTAAGATATTGGGACCAAGGGGGCGCACAGGTTTACATGATTTACATAGATAGGGACACTTAAAATTGGTAGTTTTACACATTAAATGTATAAAATCCCTGCTCTGAAAGAGTTATTTATTAAAAATATGCAAAATACTGCATTAAAATAACTGCAGAGGATCACGATATGTAATATCACACATAAATAATGGCAAACTTGATCATTATTAACAATATGGTAATAATACTTGCCAAAAATTAAGAAACTTACTACCCATTTTGGTTAAAACAATATATCGTACACATTAAAAAATGATAGCTGGGTCCTCCCCATATTATATAAAATCTGCAATAAAGTGGGGTTTATTTATACTTGACAATACTAAACGGGGCAAACTGCTTAACTAATAAATGGTTTAAAATAAGGAATCCTTGGTCAATCAGATTGGCCAAGGTTGCGGGTGGGCTCCGTAAGCAACAGAGACATATATAATAACATGGAATTTAAATTAAAATATGTGTTACTATCTTCCTGTGCGCCCGGCCCAGCACGGCTCATGTTAGACCACGGAGGGAAAGGGGAGGTGGGGGGGGGGGGGAGGAAATATGAAATAGGAGGATTTCTGCAGCCTTTAGAACATTGTTTATTTTTCCACTGAAAACAATAACTTACAAATTAAATTGGCATATATTTGTCAATTTGCCTGAGGACCAGGAGGTATAAATTTAAATTATCAATAAAGATGTGCACAATATATGAGCACAAATATTAAAATGTCAGAAGTAGGGCCTCTATAACCATATATCACGGGCAAATATATTTAAATTGTAACTAAAAGTACAGTAATGTTGACCATTGACATAGCCAGTTATACACAATATAAACACTGGCTGGGTTTAACCCTCTGAATGCTCTACTGAGCATTGTCTATTATTGTCCAAGTGTACTAGATAAAATACAAGTGGTTTGTTAAGAGTTCTCTCCCATGATGGAAAGATATAGAGCTGTATAAAGAATTTGGTCAGGCAGGAATTATCTGCCCTTCAGTAGGCTAAATATAATTAATTCCCAATATATATGGGATTGTAATGTACTAAAAGAAAACTAAGTATATAACACTCTGGAAGACAGTAAATAGATGTAAATATTGCTAGAAAAGCAATAATTAAAGCACTGTACAGTTAAAAGCTGTTAAGTGATATAAATAAATGATTAAATCGATTGAATTTCCCCAGATATGGGAAAAAGTTTTTAATATAAAATATGTTTTCATTAAGCTGCAGGTCATATGGAAACGGTCCAACTGTTTTCAACATGTTCGATTTTGTTCGATTTGGATTTGCGCCATGCGGATGCGGATGCGGATACAAACATATGGAAAAACGCCCTAAGGAGATATGCGTCCTTTATCAATTTATCTCCAGACGATTATTTAAAACAATATACCAAAAAGTATAGTAAATGTAAGTTTTAAAACATTAAAAACAAAGCGATTTCGCTATATAAATGAACACAATATGAAACAAGAGGGCCAAATGGCCCTGGGTCGCTCACCTTAGTTTCATTAGTCGAAAAATTTTCCATGTGTTAGATTTTTATACCGATATGAATATTCTGATACAGACTGATGGAATGCGGCCTTAATCATCATGGTTTGAAAAATTTAAGTGACAACAGACAATCAAAATTTTGAGGTACATATTGAAATTGAAGCTTTTTCTTCAATTTGACCTAGTGACATAGTTTTTGACCCAACATGACCCAGATTCGAACTCGGCCAAGATACCATTGGCACAAATGTTCTGACCAAGTTTCATGACGATTGGGCAAATAATGTAACTTCTCGAGTTTTAACAATCGTTTTCTTCAATTTGACCTAGGGACCTAGTTTTGACTCCACATGACCCGATTCAAACTCGGCCGAGATATCATTAAGACAAATGTTCTGACCAAGTTTCATGACGATTATGAAAAAAATGTGACTTCTAGAGTGTTAAAAAGCTTTCTCTTCAATTTGACCTAGTGACCTAGTTTTTGACCCCACATGACCCAGTTTTGAATTTAGCCGAGATATCATTGGATCAAATGATCTGACCAAGTTTTATGAAGATTGGGCAAAAAATGTCACTTCTATCGCGTTAACAAGCTTTTTCTTCAATTTGACCAAGTGACCAAGTGTTTTGACCCCATATGACCCGAATTCAAACCCGACCGAGATATCATTAAGACAAATGTTCTGACCAAGTTTCATGAAGATTGGGCAAAAAATGTGACTTCTAGAGTGTTAAAAAGCTGGTTCTTCAATTTAACTTAGTGACCTAGTTTCTGACCCCACATAAACCAGATTCGAACTCTGCCAATATATCATTGGGACAAATGTTCTGATCACGTTTTGTGAAGATTGGGCAAAAAATGTGACTTCTAGAGTGTTAAAAAGCTTCTTTTTTTCAATTTAACCTAGTGGCCTAGTTTCTAATCCCACATGACCCAGATTTGAACTCTGCCAAAATGTGACTTCTAGAGTGTTTAAAAGCTTTTTCTTCAATTTAACCTAGTGACCTTGTTTTTGACCCCACTTGATCCAGGTTCGAACTCTGCCAAGGTATTATTGGGTCAAATGTTCTGGTCAAGTGTCATTAAGATTGATAAAAAAATGTTACTTCTAGAGTGTTCACAAGCTTTTCCTAGTTAAGTAAGTTTCATGTTGATTGGGCCAAAAATGTGACTTTTAGACTGTTCACAAGCTATTCTTAAAGCCATATAAGGAAAACTGATCCCCCCCCCCACTTGGCGGCCATGTTTTTCAACGGACTGGAACCATTTTCGAACTCGACCGAGATATCATAAGAACAAATGTTCTGGGAAAGTTTCATGTTGATTGGGCAAAAAATGTGACTTCTAGTGTTCACAGGTGAGCTCAAAATAAGCATGAAGAAAAAAGGTTATTACCCACATATATTATTCCTGATCTTCATCGGCGTCAACCTATATGCGAATTTTCAACGTAACTGACTAAACGTCAAACATAAACAAAATATAAATGACGTCACAAACGTAAACCAACTTTGCGCCATAAGAATCATAAAGTTGTTTGCTGAAATTAATGTCATGACGTCGTTAACAATATCATTTGTGCATTTTAGGCAATAATTATTATTATTGAATTTCTATCACTCTATTTTTTAGTAAAAGTCTTAAGATTTATAAATTGCAATTCTATTTATATAGATTAAATATCTCATTATCGTCATACGTTTAACACATTTTCTTCACCATCAATTTCTTCGTCATCAACATCATCATCATCACCACCATTAAAATCATCACTACTATCATCACCACCACCACCACCACCACCACCACCATAATCATCATCATCATCATCATTACATGTATCATCAGTATCATAAAAACCAGCATTATACTTGCATCACCAACACATTCATCATCGCTATCATCAAAGATAGTTGTATATCATAAGCATTTTGATGATTTATTAGTCTAGTCCCTCTACTTTGAATGTTTTTTTTTACACTTTTGCACTGCATTTTCTAGTAATTCAAATATGGAGCAATATAGTATTACAGTTTGACGACAAAATGACGTCAAAGTGTCTTATTTTGTTGACGTTACGCAATTTTGTTTGAATGTGCAATATGTACTTTGTATGTGTTTGTCATTGTGATAAGTGTGAACTATTAAAAATGAGTGACATTACAGAGTTGGATCCTTTACTAATCATGACAAACCTCTCTACCAAGTTTGAAAAATCTAGGCATAAGGTTTCTGTACTGATTGCAGTCATCTTTCGGTCATTTTAACTTTAACATTTGATTTAATGACCCAGTAGTCAATTGCGATAGTCTGCTAGTAATTACCGATCTTCATACCAAGGGCCTTTGGGTTGCTTAGTCATTGGCCAAACAAACTTTAACAATATTGGTGGGTTTTTTTAATTTTCGTCAACTTAACCTTGATCTTTGACCCAAAACCAATAGGGATGGTCTAATAGTAAAAACAAACCTTGCTACTAAGTTTGCAGAACCTAGGGGTGTTTGTTTGTTGTTATACTAATTGATCTGTTTGATTTTATTTACATATGATACACTTGTTTAATTATTTATTTGTGATAAAACCGATTATAATCTACTTCAACTATTAAGCTCTTCAAAAAAAAAAAAAAACCTGTGTTAGTAACAAAAATAAACAGTGTTTTAGTAAGAACATGAATGAGATAGGAAATTTGAGAAAACAACAGGCTAAACAGTATTGGAACTATTTTAAATTCAAATAACATTGACTTAACAATGGACAGAAGGTATTATAATTCATATACACAAAAAGGGACCGATTAGACATACATACTTAGAGGAATTACTCTTTTAAGTTGTTTGAGTAAACTTTTTACTACTGTATTTAATAAACTTATTGAAACATTTTGCAATAATAATAACACTATTTCGGACGCGCAGTCCTGATTTAGAAAAGGTCGCTCCACGATGGATGCTATTTATACTACGTATGTCATTAGTTCAGAAATATTTAAACAAGAATGAAATGTTATATGAGTAATATTGATTAACAGTTAAAAATAGTGACATCTTTATCTTGAAATATGCGTACTTACATGCCTTTTAATATCGTAATAACGGGTAAATAAACTGGATTTCGAATATTAAGAAATATATTAGATACTCAGTGCACAGGGTTTCACATATTTTTATGATGACAATTTTACGTATAAATGTACATAGTTTTATAAGCAAATTTAAGTGTAGACTTACTGATAATTATAAGCAGGGGTATTTGTAGATGCCCTTGTTTGGAAACTGCTAGGAAGAAGTACTCGAAGTACCATAATAAACTATCAGTGTTTAAATATCACTAACTAGTTACTACTAAGAACAAATAAAAGAATGGAACTAATTAAAATGTATAAATATATCAAATATGTCTCAAGCATCCGAATGCATAATGTAAATAATATTGAATAACATAGATGCTATCTTCCGTATCCTACCAAATGTGGCATTATGTCATACAATAATATTATTTTATATACTTTTGTTTTCACTTTTTGTTGAATGTAAAAAAAACTCCGTACAATCAAATCGTTTCCAGATTGTATCATGACCATATATTATATTGTAAATATTTATTTATATGTTAAGATGTTAAAAAATGTACAATGGACAAGTCTCAACAAAACTGTGTTGTCTTCCTGTCGTTGATCTTGACCTTTGACCCAAAATACCCATTAATAAAAAAGGATTATGTACTATTCCTGCACACTTATCAAGTTTAAAGGAACTAAACCTAGTAGTTTCGTAGTTACTGCCCGGACAAGGTTTTACAATTATTGGTGTTTTTAATTAAAAGGGATTCTCTTCTAGTCATGATCAACCTACTTGCCAGATTAAAATAAAACTAAGTCTAATGGTTTCTGTTGTCGCCCAGACATGGTTCGGTCTAACGACATACTGACCGACCGACATACCAACGAAGATATGAACAGACGGACCTAAAAACCGACGGGTCGACATTAGCAAAGCAATATACACCCGCCTTTTCATAGGGGCGCATCATTAAATCAAATCCCGGCAAATTGACTGGTTGCTATTTGTCAATCAAGGATTGAGTTGACCAATTATGGGTACATATTTTAGTAGTACATAATAGTATATGGTTGCATAATCCAATCAATTTACTTCACATCCTTGGACAAACAAGAAATGTCTTTAAAAAAGACAATCGGCGTTGAAATTAATATTGAGATGTCATTTAAAAATTACCTAAACAGACGGCCAAGATGGTCGGTTACGTGACTTCTCAGACCCCAGATTTTTTGGTCCCCACCAATAAGAGGAGACTTATTGGACCCCAGATTTTTCGGACACTATAAGAAAACTTCTCGGACCCAAAAGTTAATTTGAGATAAATTTATTAATTTAAAAATTTAATAAAATTATCATTAATGCTGTGAATAAACCAATCATATAGCTCCATGTTTCCACCAGTGGTATATGAATAACCAAAATAATTTAGGTTAACATAATTGTTATCTGAATTTGTCAAGTCAATGAAACAAATTTTAACAATGTAAGGAAAATAATTTCGGGAATGAATTAAAATTATTATGTATCAGACGAGTCTATATAGTTGTTTATAGTACCGGTAATATACCATTCATGTTAGCTATCTAATATAATAACGATTTGAAGTCAAATAAGCATTTATACAGTGTATCCCAATAAAAAGCAATAGTCAGGGAACATTCAGCGAATTTTGAAATGATCAGACTTTAATTTTGATAACGCAACCATACAAATTCATTAGACTTTGACGATTTTAAATTATATCAGTAGAAATATGCTATATCAGGGGTTCCTGTGTATAATTAGTATTGCAAATTGTGTATTCATGCTACGCGAATAACAATTCGACGTATTCCGAACCTTCTACAGAAAATTTAGCAACTTTTTATAGATTAAATAACATCTACTGGAGAAGTTGATAGAAAGATGCAATAATAAATAATCGTTTATAAATTGTAACCACAATTTTAATTCAATTTAACAGTAAGTTAATAAATATAAATTCCCCATTTATTAAAATGTTAGGTTTATGATTCTCTGAACGCTATTATTGATGCATGTATGAGTATATTAACACTATACAACGGTTGCTAGCTACGCGCTCTATTTTTAGAACGACACTACTGATTCTGGAATGTGATACACTCGCTAGAATCAATGGGCTACATGGAACGGCAACACTGTGAATGAGACTTATGAATGGGAACATTGCACAATTGCTATTTATAGAGCGTATACCGCTTATATAAATGTAGGCTAAACAAAATAGTTATTGTAAATAAGCATGCGGTCGTAATAGCGATTCGCAATGATAAATAGTCTTACCTCTCGCGCAAATATTTTAGTTTTTAACGTGTAATTGTGTAGTTTAGTCGGTATTGAATACACTAACACATTTATATTTAACCATTCCATTTCAAAATGTCCTGCGATCAACGCAAAGAGAAAATCAATACACACATTTCTGCTTATATATGGTACACAGGTGATTAAATGCCTTTCTAAAAAGCTTCTTTCAAAAGCTTATTTACTTAAATTTGACGCTGATAGTTCAATATAGCAATTAGGTCATAACTCGCGGTTGTAAAGATATTTCCCGTACCAACGATTATATTGTGTTCAATACTTTCATAGCAAAAAAATGATCACAAACAATTATCGATTCATTTTTTCAGTTCCTGAAAATAGTATGAGATCGTCTCTTGCTGACAAATTGTACTGCTTTTATAAATAATAACATGGCGAAGATTAGCATACATAGTCAACTAAGGAAAGCGGAATATCTTCATAACGAACTAAACAAATAGGGCGAAAACTTATTTTCGATTATCAAATCAATAAAAACAAAGTTGTAAGTTTTTTTTTTTTTAAACTGAGCTCCTCCGAAATATTGTATTAATGTGGTATGGAGCTAAATCAAATTGAAAATAGCACATATAGGGCAAACTATTAAAAGGCATAGTTCCACGATACAACAACACACACTGATCAAAAGTAAACAGACTGCTATAACAAGCAATTAAATAAAACTGATTAGTTATACCAGTTACGTACTTCTCGGTATCAGAACTGACATTGTAAAGTAGTAGCAACTGTTCAATAACTATTTTAATTCTCGTACATGCTGAATATAGATGCAAAATTGTACAATAAATAAGGCGGGTTAAACATGCTGAATATAAATGCAAAATTGTACAATGAATAAGGCGAGTTAAACATGCTGAATATAAAGGCAAAATTGTACAATGAACACGGCGGTGTATACATGCTGAATATAAATACAAAATTGTACAATTAATAAGGCGGGTTATACATGCTGAATATAAATGCAAAGTTGTACAATAAATAAGGCGGGTTATCACAACATACAGTAACAATCACACATAGATTGGAATGTGAAAGAAAGTTGAAAGGGAACTCAAACAGGTGAAGAAAATGATTAAGTAATAAACTACATAGTTATATTGATGAAGACAATTATTTTTAAACTATGACCGAAAATCAATGTAGCGAGATTTATAACAATGCTCTCATATTAAAGATTGATGTGACAAACATGTATCATTTAAATACAGATACAACCAGATTTACATATAATAACATGGAAGAAACTCGTGCAAGTGGCAAACACATTATTCACAACAGATGTAGTTCCATAAATCTTGCTTAGTTTGTTCTTGTTTACTGTCATACATTTGTGTGCTGTATTTTTTTCTGTCCGCCTTCTTTGAAGAGACGGTAAACAAGACTAAACATAAGTATCATGCCTATTCAGGAACTCCAAACTGTTGTTTAATAATTTAGCCGATACATAACGATTAATCTTAATTCTTAATTATAATAAATGGTTGACAATTACAATTACGGGTCATTAATTGAACGTGAACGTGTATATCCGGGACAAAACAAACAGCAACACATAGAACACCACCACCAGGGTGCATTATTTCAGGCAAGTGACCCAATTATTCCTACAACAACATACAAACAAAAACACGGAAAAAAACACACAAAGCATGAGGTAAATGTAAATGTAAATGTGTTACATGTGCTTGCCAACGCAAATACAATGAGAAGAACATAAGTGGCGCGATCACTGCCATGCATTGGTGTTTAAACCGGTTAAGTTCGGTGATATGCATACACATGTCTCTGTACAGTTAAGATTGACTTGCATCGATAAGCGATACATTGTGATTACGGCCTTCTTGTTGAAGAATATCTATTAGGGTAATACATGTAATTTACTCAACAATGAGCTTTACAGATGCATACAAAAGTGTATACTGTGGAAAAATTCTCTTTTATTTTAAAAGAATCAAACCTAAAAGATGAAAACATTTTCCAAATGTTTACATAGGTGTTTATCGTTAAATATACGAGCATAAGACAATACCTTTAGATGCAGGAACTGTTTTTCTTGCTTTAACAACTGTACACCCGAATATTTATCCTAAACAAAAGAAAGAATATAATACAAAATCATATTAAATGGTGGGCATAATACCAGTATTTCACAAGACAGCGAAAAGCAAATATCAACCATTTTATTGTTTCGTCGTTAAAACAACACGACCAATTTGCCAGTTTACACAACACATTGCTATTAACACGATAGGACTTTTTCAATTGTACAAATCAAAATAAGCATAATTAGTGTAGTGTTTACTAATAATAACAATGTCACAGTAAGATGAACACAAATATCAACTCATTTCGCCACTATTAATATAAATACGATTAACTCGATCTCCACACTCACGGGAGTTTTCAATACAAAAGCGCAGTTTACACCCAGCCACGTGACATCACCACGTGACTAGTAAGCTCGTTACTGATTGGTCAAATATGCATTACGCAAGTTAGAAATGTATTGAGTTACTGTTTCAGTGGGTTTACAGTGTAAAGCGGCTTGAGCGTGAAACTGTTTTATACGGAATCCGGTTAGGGCCATATGAAATATCGTGCCTCTTACGGCAGGGCGAGACACGAGAATTGCGCCAAACACGAAGCGAGACACGATATTCCCGCGAGACACGAAGCGAGGCACGCTATTGTAACACGAGAGCTTGCACTATTGCAGTTTCCCATAATACGAAATCTCGCGGCAAAATATCGTGTCTCACTTCGTGTCTCGCGCAATTCTCGTGACTCGCGTTCAAAGGTCGAGATACGAGATGCGAAGCGAGACACGAAGCAATACACGATATTCAGGCGAGACGCGAAGCGAGGCACGATATTATATCGTTCAAATATCGCCCGAATTTCGAGTGTCATGAAATGAAAAAAAACGTCCCGGTCTGTGGCGGACAATCCCGGACTGGAACCGGGGTCTGTTGGTCCTTGGTTGACCGTATTGGGTCCTGATGGTCCGGCGTGGTCCGGCACTGTCCCGTAAGTTTTAGACATGCTTAAAACTACCGGGGTGGTCCGGGAAGGTCGATCAAACCCTATTGGTCCTCGTAGCAGCCGTGTTGGTCCGTGTTGGTACCGCGCAGGTCCGCAATGTTACCGTGCTTATCCGGGGCAAACAGTCACGTTATATGTTAACAAAGTTGTGGACACGGACAGACCCGGATCACACCAGACACAAGATGGTGCCATTACGGACCTTCAAAGACACAGCACGTTTCATGCCAGAATTACTAGGTTTGATCACGGATGCTCACGGTTCACAACGGAACCAACACGGTTTCAACACGGATGAGCACGGATTGCCCAGGAACATGACGGATAAAGACGGTGACGATACGGACAAACATCGCGTTGATACCGTGTGGATCCGTAGTGTTACCTTGTTGTGTCCTGCATTGTCATGGACAGTTCTGGTGAATTTATCGTCGAGGTTACCGTAAACGCTTTTACATGTAATACATTATTTCATCCAGGACCACCCCGGATCAAGGCCGCTGTTGATCCGGGAGTATCTTGGATAATCCTAGATGGTCAGTGTATGGTACAGCGTTGAAGTGTTGATGTGAATGTGGCTTAAGGTGCCATCAATCCGCCCGAAATCCGCCGACCACGATATGCCAACGATATGCACAACTAGATTTGGTACTGATTAATCCTGTGAAGTTTCGTCACAATCCGGCCATGGATTACGGAGAACAAGCGCAAACATGGTATCTCATGTGAAAAAAACTTTAAGGGTCATAACTCCATCGACCATAACATGCCGTCGATATGCACAACTAGACTTGGTAGTGATCCACTATCGGCTCAGGTGGGGGGGCGCACCCCCCTTAAAACGACCGGACCATACAAATAAGGGCGTATAAAAAACAGTAAAAACTGGATAAATATGCTTTAAATAATCGCTCGCTCAATTTGCTAACAGACAGACATCAACCATTGTCAAACATCCCCGACCTAGACCGCCCCCTACGATTTCTTTCGTACAGCGTAGTGCCGGCGCCAAAGTTCATCGAAAACGATAAACTATAGACAATGGGTATATATACCTTTATTTGTAGATGATATTGTGTTGTTTTTTCTAAATTTCTATGTTATAGAAACATTCAGATGCAATAAAGCCGTGACACAGGATACCACAAAAAAGACATTAATACGTTTCGAATAATTATGATTTAAAGTCGAAATTCAAGTCTTCAATGACTACTTTCGAGTATAAACAGCTTTGTCTCAATAAATACCGCAGTTTAGTTCGAAAAGATACAATTACAATTCGGTAAATGAATAATACAAATATTATCGATGCGTGTGTGTTTGAATTTACGTATTTTACATGTTTAAAGATGTTCCTGATATTTATAACGATAAATGTCATATACAAATTAGTGCTAGGCACACCAAACAATGGCAATTTACTGCCAAATCAGGTGTATGACGTACAGTTGTCTTTCGAACATATGGTGAAGTATTAATTTATTCTGTGAAAAAAAGTGCCATTTGGTGGTGATGATGATGATGATGATGATGACGATGATGATGTTCACAGATTTATCCTATATATTTGATAAGGATCTGTAGCTGATCACTGCAGACACATACACCATAAAGGGTTTATAACTGCGCGATCAAAAGTTTAGCCCGCCCCCCCATCTAACCCGAAATCCTCGAACCGCCCCTGTGATCCATCTTGTGAAGATGCATACAATTCGACTAGGGGTTAAGGAGAAGAAGCGTAGACAAGGTCTTTTACTTTTAATAGGTGAAAAACATCAAAGGACCACGCTAAGCCGACGATATGCACAAATAGCCTTGGTAGTGATCCATCCTGTGAAGTTTTGTCAAAATCCGACCAGTGGAGACAGACAGACTGACAGACAGACAGGCAGACAGACATTTTCCGGCAGAACATTAATATGTCTCAATACCCGGTATAGTGGGGAAAACATAATTTAATATCTCAATGGTGGGAATTTAACAGAGCAACTGAAAAAAAAACTATTGTAGGCAATCATATTTACGTTATTAAAAAAAGAAGCCGATTACAATCAAAACTAAAACATTTGAATAGTTTTCTTAAAGTTGCTGAACTTTAAATGCTTGTTAGAAATAACAATCCGACTACCGGCCTTTTTTTATAGATGTCAGTGGCTGAGACTGGTTGGAAGTTCCATTTATTGTAACACGAGAGCTTGCACTATTGCAGTTTCCCATAATACGAAATCTCGCGGCAAAATATCGTGTCTCACTTCGTGTCTCGCGCAATTCTCGTGACTCGCGTTCAAAGGTCGAGATACGAGATGCGAAGCGAGACACGAAGCAATACACGATATTCAGGCGAGACGCGAAGCGAGGCACGATATTATATCGTTCAAATATCGCCCGAATTTCGAGTGTCATGAAATGAAAAAAAACGTCCCGGACTGTGGCGGACAATCCCGGACTGGAACCGGGGTCTGTTGGTCCTTGGTTGACCGTATTGGGTCCCGATGGTCCGGCGTGGTCCGGCACTGTCCCGTAAGTTTAGACATGCTTAAAACTACCGGGGTGGTCCGGGAAGGTCGATCAAACCCTATTGGTCCTCGTAGCAGCCGTGTTGGTCCGTGTTGGTACCGCGCAGGTCCGCAATGTTACCGTGCTTATCCGGGGCAAACAGTCACGTTATATGTTAACAAAGTTGTGGACACGGACAGACCCGGATCACACCAGACACAAGATGGTGCCATTACGGACCTTCAAAGACACAGCACGTTTCATGCCAGAATTACTAGGTTTGATCACGGATGCTCACGGTTCACAACGGAACCAACACGGTTTCAACACGGATGAGCACGGATTGTCCAGGAACATGACGGATAAAGACGGTGACGATACGGACAAACATCGCGTTGATACCGTGTGGATCCGTAGTGTTACCTTGTTGTGTCCTGCATTGTCATGGACAGTTCGGGTGAATTTATCGTCGAGGTTACCGTAAACGCTTTTACATGTAATACATTATTTCATCCAGGACCACCCCGGATCAAGGACGCTGTTGATCCGGGATTATCTTGGATATTCCTAGATGGTCCGTGTATGGTACAGCGTTGAAGTGTTGATGTGAATGTGGCTTAAGGTGCCATCAATCCGCCCGAAATCCGCCGACCACGATATGCCAACGATATGCACAACTAGACTTGGTACTGATTAATCCTGTGAAGTTTCGTCACAATCCGGCCAGGGATTACGGAGAACAAGCGCAAACATGGTATCTCATGTGAAAAAAACTTTAAGGGTCATAACTCCATCGACCATAACATGCCGTCGATATGCACAACTAGACTTGGTAGTGATCCACTATCGGCTCCGGTGGGGGGGCGCACCCCCCTTAAAACGACCGGACCATACAAATAAGGGCGTATAAAAAACAGTAAAAACTGGATAAATATGCTTTAAATAATCGCTCGCTCAATTTGCTAACAGACAGACATCAACCATAGTCAAACATCCCCGACCTAGACCGCCCCCTACGATTTCTTTCGTACAACGTAGTGCCGGCGCCAAAGTTCATCGAAAACGATAAACTATAGACAATGGGTATATATACCTTTATTTGTAGATGATATTGTGTTGTTTTTTCTAAATTTCTATGTTATAGAAACATTCAGATGCAATAAAGCCGTGACACAGGATACCACAAAAAAGACATTAATACGTTTCGAATAATTATGATTTAAAGTCGAAATTCAAGTCTTCAATGACTACTTTCGAGTATAAACAGCTTTGTCTCAATAAATACCGCAGTTTAGTTCGAAAAGATACAATTACAATTCGGTAAATGAATAATACAAATATTATCGATGCGTGTGTGTTTGAATTTACGTATTTTACATGTTTAAAGATGTTCCTGATATTTATAACGATAAATGTCATATACAAATTAGTGCTAGGCACACCAAACAATGGCAATTTACTGCCAAATCAGGTGTATGACGTACAGTTGTCTTTCGAACATATGGTGAAGTATTAATTTATTCTGTGAAAAAAAGTGCCATTTGGTGGTGATGATGATGATGATGATGACGATGATGATGATGTTCACAGATTTATCCTATATATTTGATAATGATCTGTAGCTGATCACTGCAGACACATACAACATAAAGGGTTTATAACTGCGCGATCAAAAGTTTAGCCCGCCCCCCCCATCTAACCCGAAATCCTCGAACCGCCCCTGTGATCCATCTTGTGAAGATGCATACAATTCGACTAGGGGTTAAGGAGAAGAAGCGCAGACAAGGTCTTTTACTTTTAATAGGTGAAAAACATCAAAGGACCACGCTAAGCCGACGATATGCACAAATAGCCTTGGTAGTGATCCATCCTGTGAAGTTTTGTCAAAATCCGACCAGTGGAGACAGACAGACTGACAGACAGACAGGTAGACAGACATTTTCCGGCAGAAAATTAATATGTCTCAATACCCGGTATAGTGGGGAAAACATAATTTAATATCTCAATGGTGGGAATTTAACAGAGCAACTGAAAAAAAAAATATTGTAGGCAATCATATTTACGTTATAAAAAAAGAAGCCGATTACAATCAAAACTAAAACATTTGAATAGTTTTCTTAAAGTTGCTGAACTTTAAATGCTTGTTAGAAATAACAATCCGACTACCGGCCTTTTTTTATAGATGTCAGTGGCTGAGACTGGTTGGAAGTTCCATTTAATGTACGAATGTACGGCTCAACCTTGCTATTAGCAACATGAACGATTCATCGTTTTTTTTCCCAAATAGTTATGTCTGCCAGGAAATTGGTGAAATGCCTATTTATAATTTTACTTCATAGAAAATACCCCCACATAGAGCAAACGCGCTATGTCTCATGATAAGATTAACCACTGCCCTAAATTTGCTGAGAGAAAATGGTCCTGTTCAGGATTGAGCCTAGCGTTATTTATATACGTATTTACTCAATATGTGACATTAAAATACATGTATTAACATATTTTGAAAACATGCCAAGAACGGATTGATCTGCAGATAAGAAAACTAGATCAATTCGTAAAATTGTATGTTGTGTTTTATCATAAACGTTAATATCTTTGGATACAACAGATATTTTACGTTTTTAGTGGTTTGTACATACTAAGTAAATATTAATAAAGAATCATCAAGATACAAAAATAAATGTAAAATATCATACATGCTACAAGACGGGTAACGTAAAATATAATCGTATTTCACGTCTTTAAAATACCATGAGCTAAATCTATATCCTACCAAGCAAGACAAAAGCGAAACAAATAAAAGCAATCACTAGACAAAGTAAATATTAATACATTTTTGTAGTAAAACACTTACATATAACGCTTAATGCGCAAAGTATTAACACAAATCACAAACAATCGTCCACCACTATTGCTGTCTTCGATATTAATACGCAGTAAGCATCCAACCACGTGATTCACGTGATCATTTAAGCCGTGTTTTGATTGGTCAGATAAGCATTTCATGTAGCAGCAGGTATCTGTTGAAGAGGGGTTTCAATGTTTACCTAAAATCTAGTGCCGGCACGATTCGAATCAGTTAAACACTTAAAAACGAGGGACAATCAACAAATGCGTAGACACATGCTATATTTATTTTGAAAATATATCGATTCCTTCAAAATGCTATTACCATAAAGGAAAGCATTAGCACAATCAGTATATAAAGTTTTTTTCCCAACTGTCTATATCAAACATACGTTTTAATGACTATAGTAACCTCTATAAACACAAACACCGCAGCTCAACAAATAAAATACTTATCAATGATTCTAATATTTGAAGGTTGTGCGGAATTTGCAAAAGACATATCATATCGTCATGATACCCAGATTTTAAAAAACAACAAGCAATGGTATTTTGCCAAAACTATTGAACATCGATGGGTATAGATGTTTGACGCTGTACAAAGGGGTGTTATTAACTTAAGCGCGAAATACCCGGACAATAGACAAAGCAGTACAGCCAATGGTAATGCAACAGAAAGTGTGGGTCAATAACTAGTTTGCGAAGGATATCAGGGGTTTCAAAAGGGCAGAGAACGCATGTTTAATGATGATGTTAGAGGCTCGCCCAGACTTGTCCTATATGACCGAATATTTTCTAAACAAAAGAAAATTTAACTGACAACAAACAACTTTGGTAGTGTTAAAATTGTTGGACTGATGTTACCACTGGACTATTTTTGTTCTTAGTGGGTCCATAGCCGCGAATGTTCCTTTAAGTTGATAACGCTTAATTTGAAAACTTAATTTACGTTTTAGCGACCTACGGTGATCATGTTCCCATAGGTCTATTTACTCGTCTTTTCTTTGTTTACTGATTGTTATTTTGCAATGAAATTAACACATCATACATCAAAAGCATTTTTTTTCTAATTCCAAGTATTTGTTCTCTATATTTAAAAATATTGTTTTTTCTAGGAGATGTCCATGAATATGTTGATCACACCTATTACATTTAACGAAGTGTGCATCAACGCAAATACATAGAGGTTTAAACCAGCATTCATTGCGAAATGTAAGTATTCCAAAAACAAATGTTAATCATTAAATGACGCGGGTCTTTTTAAACTAATACAAATGTTCGGTGATCAAACCTCTGTTTACACTACATGGCAGGGATTCGCACAATATTGCAAATAGAACAATAGACCGCTATTATCTTTTGCTGTGATAACATATTCAGAATTGTCCTATACGTGTATGAGTTGGGTTATGGATGTTTCTTCTTTATAGCAATGCTTAATGTTTGATTACCATCTGCACAGGATTTTACAATGATGTACCGTGGTTTAATGCACAGAAGGATTAATGTAATACAGTGTAAACGATTGATCAGTGTATGCATTATCTTGGTCTACGATGTAGTTTATGGTTTAAGTTTATTTGATGAATATATCTCAGTTAACATTCCACTAAGGATCTTATATAGGAAAGACAGCATTGTATGAGCGTTTATAGACAAAAACGACCTTACGCTTCGATTACTATGTAAAACTAGTATTACATTGAAATGTCAATTAGAAAAAAAGTATACACCATAGGCACTTCCAACTAGACCTTTTGTGATTGCGGTTTTCTCAAAAATGTCAAATTGCTTCGGTTTAAAATTTTACACAGCCCCATCATATGCAATTTCTAATACAGGTATGATACACATTGAACGGTTCAGTGATCATTTATATTTTGTCTTGCTCTCGGGTGTCAAAACTAATAATTGCACGAGAAAATAAAGATGAATGTAGATATTTCGATTATGTTCATAATACGTGTTTAACAACGACACTCCAATAAAAAAAAACATTTAACATCGATTATTTCATGCATAACACCATCCCACAATGAAGAATAGATGTTTCAAAAAATGTTAAACATGTGCAAATTAATCTGCAATTTTATCCAATCATTGTATTTGGATATAACGTTTAACAAATTTTACACAAAGAAGCACGTGGTAAACTTCTTATGTGTTTGTGATATTTGATAAATGTAAATTAATCCGTTAACAATAGTTAGGGAGGAGATGAAAATCATGTAAAATACAGCATTCTATGCAAGCTTTATTCATATTGACATTTATTAAATCATAATTTTAACGATTTTAAATCAAAATAAAAGAAAAATAACGAAAGTATCTACTCTTAATTTCTAACAGTGAAATTGACTTTATTTTGTTTTCGCATTTTTGCGAATTTTGGTTTTGATATAATATTTTATTTGTGTGAAGTTTTGTATGAAAACGAAATTTTGATACAGGAAATTAAACACACCGATGTCTTATATGTTATTTTGTGTTCTTGAAAAGTTTGGAGAAATTCGGGCTAAAAATACAGAAGTTATAACTAATTAAGCGACGGTCTAGTTAGAAGTACCGATGGGTGTATAATCAACCTTTGCAAATTAAACTGCTAATTGAAAAATATTAAGCTTCATGGTTACGTGTAATTGTGTTTTAATGTTATTGTTTTATTGGCATTTTTGGTCGATATGTTAATTATTGGTCATATCAATTGGGTATCAATTGGGTATACAAATGTATTTCAATATGTATGAATGTACACCTATTGTACATTTTTATTGTTCTTAATTTGCAGCCGTGTAACCCTTACCTGCAAACCATCATTCAGAATGTACAGACATGTCTCCATTAATAACCTGAAACACTAATTCGCGGTTTGGATGCGTAACCATAAAGGCGTAAATTCATCAAATTGAATGTATTTATTATATCGCAAACATTAGTGTGAGAGCTTATCATTCATCTTGACGATTGAAATAAGGGTGACCACTTGAACATATCGTTGGAAAATCGTTAATGTACATTGTACATAGCTTGAATTACAGTATACGTATATACATGTACGTGTTATATAAAATAATTTCCATTAAAAAAAGTCTACATCATTGTAAAACTATGACATTTGAGGCAACATCACAAAATTTAAAACCATTGCTTGCAGATGTGCGTTCTTGTAAACTGGGACGATAAAATATTTACTTTTTCGTAAAACTTTCAGAATAAAACAATATCGCTTCTGTGTACTTAGTTTTTGTGTCTCCATTATATGCCATTTTGAACTGAATCTGGTATCAGGCTTAATGTAGCTGATACTGAGATGTCGAACCATGTAAACATAGAAATAACGCAACCTGTTGCAAAGTGTTAAAACCCCGTGTATTTATTGTTTCAATTGAAAATGATTTTTTTTATGGCTGACAAGAAACTAACAAACCAAGTTCATGGTCCAATTCTCCGTATGTTTATCTTTTCTGGACTAAAACATGTATTTTTGATGGCATTCCTTGTTTTGATTGACAATCGTTATCAGTTTTATAACCAATTACCCTCTGTGTTAGACAAGAGATAGTGGACTTGGTTGATCTATCGAATAGTAAATCTTTATACAAAACTCATTGTTAAACTCACAAGAGACCAAGATGCTGAATATTTAAAATATTAAAATGTATATAAATGCAAAGAATGTTTTACAATCCTTTCAACCGCATTTGCATAACTGGAGTCTGATTATTGTTTTCTCATGTTTTAAAAGGAAAGCAATAATGTTATTTGCCTTAATACAGATCCCATATTCAGCTTTTGTAAATATATAGTTATATCCGGAAATTATAAACATTTCCAAATATATTTGCAAAAAATGAATTCAGAAATGAGTAATAAAACCGCGATAAGAAGTAAAGAAGAGAACGCAAAATACGTCCTGTATAAGCTCCAGAACGCTTATCGTAGTCTGCTTGAGGAAGATTATCTGATATGATTACTGGCATGCAAAACATATGCAGTACCACGTAAATACACGTACATTTCGTTCTCAATCTTTTCCTTCAAATTTGTATTGGGGTCAAATTAAAACTTATTTATGTTTAATCATGTCCCAGCTAAATTGTAGCCTAACATACTAAGGCAATAAGTGAGATGAATGTGTTAAGGCCCGGGCATACTGCCATGATTTTTGCCCACGATTGATCGAGGTTAATCAGGATGTGAACAGAGCACAGTGATCCGTTTGCATATTCCTACGTTTACTACCGTTGTAATAGGACGAGACTTCGACTATCAGCCACACTTGTAGGATTCCGCAGCCAATTCAGCACAGTTTCACCAAGATACGTTACGATCTGCTAGGTCTAGTATGGTGCTAATACACTAAGATCAAGTATACTCTACGGTAACAGACGATTACAGACGGTTAATAACATGTTTCCTAAGATGTGAGTAAGATTAGGGAAGATTTATCACGGTGAACCTACTAGCCACCAGTAATGCTAACGCTTCACAACGTTTTCTGGTGATTTGGACAAATTAAGGAGACGACGATGTCTCGTGGATTTTCGTGGCACAAACTCCGTCAAACGTAGTGAGTACGTAGTAAGGCGATAAACCAGGCATGCAACGCGACCAGTCGTTGCGAAGTCGTAGTCCATCGTTCAAATTTTTTAGTAGCCATTATAGGTGTCGCTAATGATCCTACTGGAGTCGCAACTGAACCGTATATACTACTGCACTAGGAGAGCACTACGTTATGAAAAGATCACGGCTGAGTTACGATACCCGACGATAGTCTTGAACATGATTTAGATCGCTTCATTAACCCTAACAAAAGACAACCAAAATAATCATAAGCTGGACCACCGACAACATAAATTATGATCGTATCCTCAAGATGAATACCACGACTCGTTATCATAAACAATTATCATTTAACTAAAATATCTAAAAGTGCATTTGTATTCAATCGTCAATTGATATTATTTACCTGTAACTAATACAATACAGTTAAAACGTTTTAAGCTAAAACTTTGAACGTTGTCATAGTAGTGTTATTTAAGGTTGGTGCATAAACATATTGTAAATTTTGTCTTATAACATAATCCAAATTATGAAATTCATGTTGGCAAGTTAGTTGAAACAAAAACGATCGTAATAATAGAGTTATCACCCATTACCATTAATTGCCATCATAAACATGTAAATCATAATATTAAATAAACAATTTACGAACTCACAGTACAGTATTACTTGATTAAATCCATATCCAATTCTGGTCTAATTACCCCCAAAACGAAGTTAGTTATAGAATAAACACATATGGTTCAGTGTAAAATGCATATGATTTTTAAAAGACAGTTCAAATGATATGTTTTGGTATCAATTTAAATGTACATATGTAAGAAATAAGAAAAAAGCCTGTTTTTTGCACGACTTTGTGTTAGTGGTTCCCAGCTTTATAACTGTTGGCCCATGTATACAATGAATACTTCAAGTACGGTAATCGGTTAACATACGTCAAGCTACTTGTGCTTTTCTTCCCAGATAATTCCCATGCATTTAAATGTTTAAGAGTTTTTATGGCTAGATATATTGTTAATTTGAACATATTATGTCGGCAACGATAACTTTATCAAGCTTCTTTCCTCTGCATCGTTATAGTTTATAGCACAGAAAGACCGAAAATGAATCATTAACGATCGTGGGATGAATTTGCCATAAAAATACATGCCATTCATTCTGTGGCGGACACAGGTATCTTCTGTTGCAATATTTATTAACTGTTCGTTGACATATTCACTGTAAAAGGTGTATATACGTACATGGAACATAAACAAACATCGCTACAGGCCCTGTGGCGGAATCATGGTACAGTTACTATTTATATGGAACTATTGTTGTAAGTTTGCATTTTCTGTAATTCTTCCGCGCAAAAAATTGCCAAATAATAAGAAAGATATTCAATTTGACTTATCGCGCCAAATTTCTAGCATTTCATTGGAACATTTACCAAAAATCTAGGTCAGATGTAATCTATGTGGCAGCTACGCCCAACAAACTAACCTGGCACTCATGAACTTCAAATCATTAGTTTCAGCAAAAATTTCAAGCACAGTTCGAGGTGCTATCTGAAATGGATTCAAACCTTGCCTGAAATAAAGGACCTTCTGCTGTTAATTATTTATTAGAGTTCTCTCCTGCTGATGCAACGGGAGTTTATATTTATGATACATTATAACGATATAAAAAGATGCACTGCAATTAACACGTTGTGGTCAATACGAATTATTACTATCAGTGTAATACGTAGTAATTAATAACATCTCATGTTTCAAGCAAATTATCTCTGAACTATTACTTTTCAAAACCATAATAAAATTACAACATTAGCATTACATTAATGCACGTATAACTTTCAATTGGAAAAACCACTAGTATTGAATATGTGCAATGTAAATACATATTAAATAGTAGGTTCATGTTAGCGTTTGTTTATATTTTTGTGTACATGTACCGCGACTTATTTCACCATATCTAAGTAATATTTGTGCTTTTTTATTTTATATGTAAAATATATATAACTGTTTTTGCTACTATAACGTGTTTATTACGATGTATGATTAATTCGTCTTTAAGAATGCTTTTGACAAATAACTATTATTATAAATACCGCTACAAAACCTCACTTTTTTATCAATTCAAAACTGTCCAAAACGCTAAAGTTTCTATTATACTATAAACGATTTTCAAACACGATCATCAACAGCTTCCTTTATTTTGGCTCAATACCAACTGGCTACAAAGTGACCCCAAATTTCGATCTCAGTGCTTTCTTTCTCTATTTCAACTGGCTACGAATAACCCCAAAATTCGATCTTGTGACGTTCTCGCTACATATCAACTGGCTACAAATAAATTCCCAAATTCGACCTAGCGACTTTTCGATTTGATTTCAACTTTGGCTACAAATAAACTCCCAAAAATATTGACAGACGACGAACGACGGACAAAAGGCGGAGTTTAGTAGAGTGTTACCCAAGGACCATTTATGTGAAATAAGTTTGAAATTCAGGTTTCATCTGATAATTTGTTTTTTAAAGTTTTCCATATATCCATGTAAGGAAAACTCCCCCGATCCCTGGCGGCCATGTTGTTTTAACGAATCATAACGATTCAAAGGAATTTGCTAGAGTGTCAACCTAGCACCATTTCTGTGAAATCCAGCAAGCGGTTTCCGACAAAAAGATGTTCAAAGTTTTCTAGTAAGCCATATAGGAAAAACTGTTTTTTAAAGAATCTAAACGATTGGAAGGAATTCGGTAGATGGTCAGCTAAGAAACATTTCGGTAAAATTATTTCGAGCTATAGCCAGTGGTTACAGACAAGAAGATTTTTTACGTTTTCAATATAGCCATATGATTAGGCAACACTTTTGGCCTCTTGAGTGTTCACAGGCATTTTCTTCAATTTGACCAGTCACCTCTTGACCTAGTTTTTGATTTCACATGTTGCAGTTTCGAACTCGTCTGAGAAATCATTGGAACAAATGTTCTGGGTAAGTTTCATGAAAACTGGGCAATACTCGTAAATGTTGTTAATAGAGTAAGGTAAATGTTGACGACGAGCGATAAACGATGAACGATAAACGACTTACGAAAGACAAAAGGCGATCACAAAAACTCACCATGAGCACAACGTGCTCATGTGAGCTTTAAAAACAAACTGATAACAGTCAACATAAGTTATTTAGTAATGTATCTATAAAGCTGCTGAAACATTTCTAAAGATGGTGAACTTTAAATGCTTGTTTGAAATTATAATGCGACCAATGGTCATTGTTGTGGATGTCAGTGTTTGATACTGGTTGGAAGTTCTATTTACTGTACGAGTAAACGGCTTAACTTTGCTACTAGTAAAGATCCATAAGCGATAAGAAAACTAGATCAATTCGTTTCCTTTTGAGATGTCTTCTATCACAGAGGGTAAATATCTAACAAAATGTTTTTGTTTTACATACCTAGTAATACTAGTCCTCCTATAAATATAAATAAACAATCATACAAATTGTAAGAATATAATTTGCATACTACAAGACAGAACGGCAAATATATTCATATATCACGTTTTTAGAAACAAATGCGGAAAATCAAACAATACAATCACTAGACAAAGTAAATATACATACATTTGTGGCAAAACACTTACATCGTATGCTTTACTCGCAAAACGTCCACCATCATTGCTGTCTGCGATATGAGTGCGCAGGTTACACCCAACCACGTGATCAGTAAAGACGTGTTTTGATTGGTCAAACAAGCATTTCGTGCAGCTAAAGGTTTCTGTTGAAGCGAGGTTTAAAATTTATAGCTGAAATAAAGTCGACGATTCGCATTGGGTATCATTAAAATACATATTACGCAATGTCAATACAAGCTAATACAGAGAAACCTGTCAATAACCACACTCAGTGGTTCCAAATAAAACGTTAATGTTTTATACAATACTCATATATTTATGTTCACAGTTTGGAAAATTGAGAGTTTTCAAAATTGATTTCTTTTTATCCGCCCAAAATAAACAAAATACTTTATATACACACAAGCGATATAGCACTACTGACAACGAAAGATATTGGAAATATAGTGTCGTTTTTGAAAAATCATTAATTGTAATGGATACAATTATAAAGCGTGCGTAGGTTCGAGTCCCTGCGAAGGCAAATCTTTTAATTATATAGTTATTCTATATATAATATTTATTTGTTAATAGTCCAATTGATATAGTTTATGCAGTTAATAAATTAAATGACATTTTTCAAAAATATAAAAATCTGTGAACAAGTCCCTTTTAATAACATTTCCAAACATGTTTATCTTGGTGGTTTGTTTACGTTTTGTCTGTGTTAAATGAAGCACTTGCTTTGTATTTCTAATTGTATAACCAACATAAGTTATTGCTTTCGTTTTACCACATTCTGTCATACGTTAAGTCTGATTTAGCTTTAAAGACATTGTCATCCTCACACTCGTTTCTTGCACCCCTCTATGTATCAACTTCACACATGATATTATACAATTATACAATCCACTTTAGGACCAGTTGCTAATTGGTTGTGATATACTAAAGATCATACCTACTACCGAGATTACTAATCTAAAGCTTCTACCGGTTGTGTCAGATGAAAATGTGGAAAATTGCGAAATACATGTATTTTTTATTAACGAGACTGTCACATAGCGTCGATGTCAGTTCTTACAAGTTCCGTTATGGAAATATTAAAACTATATCGACTATACAGGGATTGAAGCATGTCGGATAAAACAGGGTGACGTTATACACCGGGATCGCTGTTGACAGTTTTGCCTGTACTTAAAGGTTTTAACCGTCATTCCTTCTGAAGTATTCACGAAAAGAAAGTAAATTAATAATAAATTTAAAATAGAAAAAATCTATAATTTCAAGTATTGCACTGTATTTGGCTATTAAACTTATCTGTCAGGCATTTTCCCTATATTGCAATTAGAAGAGCAGACAGCTTTTTAAAACGAAAACATTTGACAATCACGTTGATAACAAATACAGACTTTATATATACATGTATGAGTTTGGTTGTAGATGTTTCTTTGTAGCAATTGTAAATATTTCTAAATTTTTGAATGCGGTCTATGCGGTCTATATATATGGTCCATGCATTAACTCAAACTTAGACGTAAATGATACACGGTGGCTCAGTTAAAAATGCTCGGATATCAAACGAATATATGCGACACACTACGATACAGAGGCGTTCATTGAGAAGAAAGACTGATGATATGATTGCTATGTAAAATAGCCTTAAAATAAAATTTAAATTTGAAGCGGATTTTCCTAATCAACCTTTAATATTTTACTTCTAATTCAATAGTAAAACATTAACGTGAACGTTTAAGGTTATTGCTTTTTTATGTAGATATGTTAAATATCTGGCAGATGCCTTGGGTATGAAGTGTACTTAAATACGTATGTACACCGATTGCACACGTTTATTGTGCGTGATTGCCAGCCGTGCAACCCTATCCTGAAAATCAAATTTTACAACATTCCCATACGTCGAGTGCCTTAAAATAGTCTTATTGCCACTTACAAGTACATGTCATTAAAAAAACTACGTTCGTGTGTTCACGATAAACACCAGCTGAATTTCACATAAGTCCCAGTGATTTATTTACAATGGGGCCAACGTGGCCCCGGTCGCTCACCTGAGCATATTTAATGTTCGCTGACAACTTTAACTTTGTGTCATTGTTATGCATTAAAACAGGTCGTTTGATTAATATAATTAATCAAATGATATGAAGACATTTGATAGACTGTCACCCAAGGAACATTTCTGTGAAATTATTTTGAAATCCGGTTAGCGGTTTCTGAGATTTTTGAAGTTTTCTATATAGCTATATAAGGAACAAACCCATCACCTGGTGGTTATGTTTTTAACGAATCAAAATGGTTTGAAAAAAATTAAAAGAAGATCACCCAAGGAACATTTCTGTAAAATTATTTTGAAATACGGTCAGCGGTTTGAGTAAAATTTGTTTAAGTAAATTGTTTTCTACGACGTCGGCCGACAACGAAGACGACAAATGACGCCGGACAGTGACTGACAAGAATAAACAGCTCTTTAGTTTTAATAACAAAATAAGTTTTCTTTGTGTCTGACCTTCACCCCGCCCGGGTGTCAATCTAGAATGTTGATTTTCTTCAAAATAAGGGCGGCATTTGTAATCGATATACACGTGGAGCTATAGGCAGAAACGTTTAAAAACATGAATTAACATACAATTATGTAACATTTTCGTGGATAGTTTTTTTTTTTCGTTCAGTCAATGACGTATTTTTGTTTTTGTCCACTGCATGTTAATTTAATGTTTTTTTTATAATTATTTTTAAATTAATAAAAAATACCTTGTTGCAAAATCTACGTAAATGGTTATATGGCTGACAATTAATATATAGCACTCAATATTTATATATGAATTTAAATGTAATATAAGAACGTTCACATTATTTTGTAAATGGAAATGGAATATATACGAGTTTTTGAATTTAAAAGGAGTTTAAATTAAACATGGAGGGAGGTTTTGTAAATTTAATACACTTTATGATAGGCCCTATGTTCAATGATGTGGAGCATTGTCTCCATCGATGAACTATCAAGATCTTGATCCTCCAACATTTTACTTGTTATCAATCACCAAGTTGAAATATTCAATCAAATACTTGTTAATTGTAGTAACATTGTTTTTAAGCAACAACTACATGGATTAAGTTTGAAAAATTAATATTGGCAGTAAAATAATATTACATCTGTTTTTCTTTCCATTGCTTCAAGTTTCAATGTTGGTTCCATGCTAGCAAATTCATTTCATGTTTTTTATCGTTACTGAAACATGTAACCTATGAATAAAATCCGAAACGGGAAAGATCCGATTCCGATATTTCCCGCGCAATTTTGACATGAGGTATTAGAAATGACTATGTATTTTTACACACACGCGTTATCTATTGGCAGAAAAGCCGCTTTCGCGCCAAGCGCGACATTGGATTTCCCGTATAAAATTAGAAAGTAATGCACATGTATGCTTTTAATATAAAAGCTTTATCTGACAGTCAGTGCTACGGGTGAAAGAGCTTCGTGCATATTGTCTGGGGGCGACAATGGTTCAATGTGAAGATACAAAAAAAAAACGCTTTAATACTCTGAATATTTTGGCTTTATTTAATTTGCTGCGGAGCTCGTATCAATTTACTATAGCATCTCAATTTGTAACACTATCCAGTGTCCCGAAATGAAGAAACGCACAGGCGTGAAAAAGCGCTGTAGAGTTTACCCTTGGGATTAAATGTTGAAACACTGGGAATCCGTCGGGAGCTCAGAATGTAAAAAGCAATGCTTTAAAATACGTTACGGTTGGAGATGTCACTGCATATAGACATGATGTGTTAACATGTTAATTTCACGATATACTGACCTTTATCACTCAAAGCTACTAAAATATTTCATGTGACCTCCTTAAAAATACTTGTCACCGTTTACCAACAAAATGTAGTACACATGTCTAAAGAAAGGTGTCTATTGAAAGTTGCAACACAATTATTAGAAACCGATGCATTGTTAGACTTGAAAAATGTCTTATTACAGCACTGGGCGAACGCTTTTTGCCCTTTCTTAGCTGTTTACATTTAATACATTATTTATGAGGGTGGCAGCGGCGATAAAATTATAAAAAAGGTATGTCACAACAATCATTGACAATATATCAAATCAGCTCTTATCATTTTGTGTCAGGACAGATTAACTGGCATTTACGATCGTATCATAAAGACAAAACACAGACCAGTTTTCGTGAACACTCTGGGTAATTTGAAATATTGATATATCACCTTAAATACCGCTGTTATGTCGTTAATGTTTTTATTGGGACATTATAAAATGTACGCTTTATGAATTCGTTCAATGTTCATATACGAATAAAATAATACCACTCAACAAAATTCTTGTTAGCTAGCCAAAATCATACAAAATGCAGTGTGTTATATAAAATAGCAGTAATTAATTTAAACTAGAATATTAGCATACCGTTTTAAGAATGTTATATAAATATGGATGACCATTATATATTTGAAACCAAGCGATTGCTTTGAGATAAGCAAAAATGAGGCTTTAAAATATCTTCCGTGTTGAAAAGCTCAGGGTTTGAAAAATAACTTCTTTGAGTAGTAATGTTGACTTTGACTGTAAATTATATACCGTTTTAATTGTATCTGGTTCAAATGAATAACTAATACAGAGATGTGGGACATTGTAGAACATAGAAATAACGCCACTTATGAAAACGTTAACTTATGTGACAACAAGACAATGTCACTAGCAATAGCTTAATACTCTGTTGGAGTACACCAAGGCCTACAATGTATTGAAACGTCATGTATTTATTGATGTTGCAACTGAGCAATTTTGTTGAGCAATAAACTAATGATCCAAGTTCTTTATTTACCGGACGCACTCTGCATGATACAAAAGACTGTGGATATACATACATATATACTATAATTGACAAGTATCTACAAGTCAATTGTGACAGGAAACAATTACTGTATACATCCAATACGTCTCCAGCTTTCATCCAGCTTTCATTTTCTATGGCATGTCTGTTAAGAGCCATTGTAAAATACGCAACATACTAGTCATAAAATATTATATGTACGACCCAGCGCCACAGGAAAGTTTTATATGTCGGTTAGGCGTTTTATTGCAGTATTTTATGATTGTTGATTTTCGAGTGGTTAATTGATTTTGTTTATATTTCATCATAAATCATTGTGCAATAAAAATGCCAGGTGGGCGCCCATGTGATTGGATAAATTGCTGTTCAAGTTTGATAAATTTGTATGAGTCAGGTTAAGAGAGCTGTTGGGTGTATATCTTAAACAATGATATGCGTTAAGAAGAAAATACATTTTATGCAATTTATTAAACGGAGAAGTCCACTGTGATCCTGGGCCTGTAAGCATAGTCACAAAAACATTCCTACATGTGTTACAATACCCCGCGCCGTGGTAATATGTTTGAATAAAGCAAACGGACTTGTTGGACTGTGGTGGGAATTACCCATGTAGCATTTATGTGCAATATGTTTTTGAACTTGTATAATTAGAACATTTCAGACTGTATATAGCTGTTTGTAATTCTATAGTTAAAGTGACCAATACATTACTTTGGATATAAGGAATTTGACAAAGAACCACCATATGAGCATCTCAGTCTGGTTATGTACCAGAACGCAGCAACTAGTTTTTTCGATGGTTTATTATCGTGAAAAGCTGTAACAAAATGAACATATATAACTTGACATTGAATTTGACAAGACATGTTAATAACGATAATCAGCATAAAAGGCAGATGCATATAATCCCATTTTCACATTAATAATATACTTTTAACAGTTAATATATTGTTATCAAGCATAATTCGCCAAAATACTAAATATGTACAAAGAAGCATAATGGTGGACATATCGCCTTAATGAATGTTAAAGTAATCAAAATGGGCATGCTTATTTTATTTTAAGGTACGAACTGTCTTAACAATATGAAAGCAGTAGTAAATTTTGCATGATAAACAGTGGGAATAGAGAAAATAAACAAAAAAAGACAATAATAACACTAAATTGTCTTACATTAAGGACCAACATGTTTGCAAAAGGCTTTACTCTCAACAAATTTGAGCAGAAACGATGCAGCGCCAGAAAAAAGTTGGAAGCGGAATAACTTCTGTATGAAGAGCTTAATGGAACGACTACTCAATAAGGTTACAAATCAGTAATATTTAACGCTTAAGCAGTTATGTTCTCACAGATTAAATTCCAATTTGGTTAAATTCGGTCAATTGCTTGAAGCGAAATCGGTTTTTGAAGTGTTTACGCTATGGATTTTAAGTAGAGATGAAGTTTGAGAATAAAAAGATTCTTAGTTGTAGGGCCTGATTATGTGGCTTTTCGTGAACCTTAGACCTTGTTAAAAGTACTGATACACAATTGAAAATAATTCTATCTAACGTGTACTAGCTGATGCTCTAGCAACATGCTTGAAGTCATTGGAGTAACATGAAGGAGATTGCTTGTTCGAATTCAATGAAGGACGGGTAGTTTTAACCTAACCGAAAATGGCGGAAGCTAGGTTTTTACATGCTCCGAATTATACTTAAAATCTAGAACACTTGTTCATTTCTTATGTCAGTACATAATTAATTTTTGATGCATTCACTAATTAATATTTCGAACAGAAATCGCACCAGTCACAGTACTGATAAACACTACTTTAATACTGAATTACAAAGAAATTCAACGTATTGTTTGGTTTCTGTTTTCCAAAGAGCGATACAACGCATTGCCTGCTTGTACACGCATGCTGTCAGCGATGAAAATATAAACTCAGCAAGTTAATATAGTAAACAAGACTTATTAGCACATTAAACTACAAATCTCGTGATGACATGTTTAATATTCTAGAAAATGTGATAAAACAATTGTGTTGAATTCTTAATAAATGTTTATGTGGAAACCAAACGAATAAAGACAGTAGAAAATCAATATCCACAAAATACTTGGATCAAACATGGTGGACTTGGAAGGAATATAAATGATGATTCATCAGAAAAAAGGTTTATATATAGTAGACAGATGTGTCATCACGTTTATGGTCCACGAAATGACAAACAATTACAAGTTATAAATATGTTTTTAAAGTACGTTCATTTGCCGTCGAGTGCTCCCACCATTTCAACAGGATTGTTTGAGACCGCACAGCGCTAGTACAGATTATCCCATGCATGCTCACTGACTTTGAGATCCGGTCAATTTGGAGGTAAAGATTATTCCCGATTGGTGAGTTAAAGAGCTAAAAAGCTTAAAGGACACACACTGCATTGCTAATATTTAAGGTATTCGACCCATCATTAGCTCGTTAATTTCCGTGTAATTTCGTCGAAAGCCCAAGCCGTCCGTAGATTACCGTTCGCATTCGGAATACATACAAAACTTCTTTAAAACTATTAAAATGTAACGAGTATAAGTAAAACGTAAGTCAAATCGGAGTTTGTTCCCTTTGGAAATCATGATCATGTGAACACATATTCAATTTTATGTACATATGACAGCGTTTATTTACCGTGATATAAATCATTTTGACTGACGAAAACGTAATAAAAGATGTAGATTTTCCAGAGAAAAAGACACAGTAACAATGTAAATTTTGTCGGCTATGATCAGCTGCCATGATATGTGACAGTGTGGTTGGAAAATTACCGAGAAGCATACTAGTTATTGACTGTTTATGTCTACGTGAAATATTGTAACATTGACTAATGTGATTACAAGAATGTTCTCTATTGGAAAACTGACAAAGAAACCAAGTCAAACGGCAAGCCTAATACCAAGCTGTGTACAGGTTAGTATCAGTTCATTATCTAATCGAAAAGCCATTTGTTTGCATGGTAATAGTTACTAAGATAATACCAACTCGTGAATCGTGTTTTAAAAACAGCCATTTTTTAAACCCAGTAAAGTTCATGATGGACATGGCCTGGAACGTTTAAAGTTTTTAGATGAAAATGTATTAATGCAGCACATATTGGGTATGTCTATTATGTATAGCCGTCTATATGTATTTCATTTATAAAATGTGGTAATTGTTAATTTAGTTAATACAACTCTTTTGTTCACACTTCTAGATTATGTGTTTTATACTTTTTGAATACATAGTGTTTATAATAGAATATACAATGACGAAACAAAGTTTAATTTTAATGTTTTATGTTCAAAAGATATGGAACTTATTATATATTTTGCTTGTATTTTGTATTTAAGAATTTTGTAAAGTTTTATGGGAGTATCTTTTTTAGGTTCTCAATAATTATTCAAAAAATATTTAAAAAGGTATTTCTGAAAAAAAATCCGGCTTAATTTTGTATGGGGGTAGTGTTAAAAACTGTTTTAATTTTTCAAATTTGCATGGTAAAGTTTATCTGTTTTGCCTTCATTGTGTGGCTTATAGTCCAAGAAGAAAATATATTTAAGGATAGAATTTAATATTTTGGTTGCGTTCATGCGATTATGAACGCAATGGTCAAACTGGCAAATCCATGATGCACGCTAGCGCTTCATGGATAATTTGCCAGTTTGATCATTGCGTTCATAATCGCATGAACGTAACCAAAATTAATTTCAATCCTTATATTTACATTATATTTCGGATGATTTCATAGCATTCCTTTATATTATTTTTGTTTAACATGCATTTTATTGCCATTCTAAGAGAAATATCACGCACAGCAGTTTTCTTATCGAAACAGCGAAGTACCGCCCCTTGTAACCGAACTACACAAAAAAGAATGCAAACTACGATTAATAAAATAGTTCCGTACACAAATGTCATTTTCTCCTTATTTTACATTCAATTTTCTGCGACAAATGAAATTTAGTGTAAGCATTTTGAGTCATTTGTATTTTCCTTGCATAAATCATACAGCTACAAAACTAAAAAAGTAACTTAAACAAATGCAAAAATACCTGTGGCATCAAGAAGAACTGCTATTTCGGCCGGTATAGCCAACAAGCACCAAACATTATTAATGCTTTAGAAAGATTAATATAAAATAAGAGGTGCTTTGTTAGCAAGACCGTAAATCCACATCATGAATACTTCTATACCACAGTTGAGTTCTGACACTTTAAAATCACACAATTCCTAGGCTGAGAGTTTAACAGATCCTGAATAATCCTGTTAATTATTAACACAACAGATGGAGCCTTACATGCTTTTAAATGCTTTAAATCGACACCATATATCAAAATTTTCACTCGGCGATAAAAGTGCAAAACAATCTACAAATGACATCACTAATCAAGTGATGACGTGTAAGCTAGGTCATCGATCAATAGCATCCACACGGGCGTATATAAGCTCTTATCTTTGCCTGGGCATTACTTGTATTAGAAAGGATAACATTTTAATATAAATCTCAAAATTATGGAAAGCCGGTTTGGACCCCCGCTAAATTATATTAAAATATATAGTAACTATCGGACTATCGGAGATTTTCATTTTGTGGAACTTTAATATTCCGCGAAAAACAACGCTAATATAAGCATATAGCAGCCGTCGGAATTTCGGGAATCAACATTTTCCGACGGACAGAAAGATACTAATTACTTAACAATTTTCGGGACATATGTTCCCACGGGAAGAATTCGGAATCTAAAAATCGTGGAACTTGTAACTTTTCCGACGGACAGAAAGATACTAACTTAAATAGCATTTTTCGGAACATTTGTTCCGACGGCTAGAAAGCGGAATCTAAAAAGCGCGGAACTTTGCAATTCTTCTTAGTTATTATTTTGTTATTTGAAATATATTAATTTAAATATATGTACGTTACACATGCTTTTATTTTTATGCCACTCCAACGTTTTATGCGAATATGAGGAGGAGTACCGACGAGTATTTTTCGGACGCGAGTGTTTTCCGGACATTGTTTGCCTTAATTTAAACTTTAAAGTCATAATGATAACAAGCACTTAAGATTTAATTATATTTGATCATTATTCGACTTTTCAGTGATTCTGTCACAGGAAAAGGAAATTATGATGCCAGTTTGTGGCTTGAGCATGAGACTCGGTTAAAAGGTGAGTGCCCCCTTGAATATATTTTATCTGAGTACGGCAACACTTTCATCTTCTTTCAAGGGATTTTATATTGAAATTTGGAGATTTACTTTGTACAATCTGCGTTGTATCAGAGGCATTGGTATTGGCACTACCCCTTGTTGGGTAACAAATGTCACACTCACAGGGTGAGAAAATTGAGCAGCCAGTCCAGGACTCAAACCCGAGACCCGGCAAGTGCTCTTCCCACTGAGCTTACCGGGTCACTACACAATAAGTCCTTCATAGTTACCAAGTCCATACCATCACAGATTTATCTTCATGTCTGTTAAATATTAAATGATTACCATTTTTGCCTTCAATTTACAATAAAGCAGATTCTTACTAGTGATGAAATGTTATTGTGATTTTTTTTGTAGTTGGTAACAAGGATACCTTTTGCAATTCGAAAAAAACCCGCTAATTTTTGGTTATGACAAATGAGATCCTTCACAAAATCATCTAAAAAACACAGTTAACAACCACAACTGAATTATTTTTATCAGTAGAACTTGAGTATTCTTGTTAGGCGTAAAAATAAATGGTTTCAGGTTACCCAACCGACCCTAAAAATGCCCTGACCCTAGAACATCTTATTGAGTTTTTCAGATATTTTTTCATTATTGTTTTTGAATAACTAAATGTTTTTGTTTTGTGGTTTAAGTAGTGTTTTGTTTTGATAGCATCTACTTGTTAAACTATATTACTGCAGTGTTTTGAATATTCTTTCAGTTTTAGAATCTTTAAGTTGATTAAATTTAAAAACAAACCTACCTACTTACCTACCCTAGTTTATTTGGTCATGTAACCTGAAACAAAAATATATTTGACGCGGTACTAAAGTATTTTTCAATCATGAGGTATCAACCTGAGATACTTATTTCATCTGAAAGACATTATTTGTTCATATAAATCAACATTGTGCTTCTTTCAACAGAAACAGAACAGATAAAGCAACATTATCACAGTCTTGGTCAGCAGAAGATCATAAAACATGCTTGCTAAGAGAACACCACAACTACAGGTTTGATTTTTATGCGCTGAAAATGAGATATTACCATAATTTTCATTACATTTGTTTACTCATTTGCTATTGTAGGAATGTGCTGTTGATTTTTATAGTATTAAATTATCTTAAGTTAAAAACTATTATAATATCTAAATTGATGTATTATGATTTCATTCATATTGAGATGTACATGTATATAATTTAAACGCCTCATGTAAGAAACAATGCTGAAACAACAAATTGAAAGTTTAATTTGTGAACCCTTAGTAATACTGGCACATCTTTGTCGAGTAAATAAAGAATAAATGCACATTTTAAAATTACTTAGACTTTCAGTTAGATAAATGTTGTACAAATAGAATAAACCTGATTGTGCAAGATTTTATAGTTATCAGATGTTTAAAATAGATATGTTTATTGCAGTGACACTATGAGCATACTGGATGTGGTGAAGTGATAAGAAGAGCAAAAAGATGTCAAAGAACGAGGCAGTACATTTCCAAGGTTAATTATATTTCAGTTTTCATCGAATAGTCCGAGCTATACTCTGTAACTACTACAGATATTTAATTGAAACTTCACACATGTCTTCAGGGTCATTTTGTTAGGTCATAGACCAAGGTCTATAACTGTTACCTCAGTTAGCAGAATTATGCCCCTTTGTGTACTTCAACAACTTCAGGTTTAAGTTTGCATGTACCAACTCCATATCTACTACAGATATTCAATTAAAACTTCACACACGTGTTCCGGGTCATTATATACGGTCACTGGCCAAGGCCCATAAGTGTACTGGTTAGTTCATTCATGTAACTATGAAATGATTTTATTATGTGCTATAAAATCATTATATATGATGTTCATGGCTTGATTCAAGAGAGCTTTTTCCTGACTAGCTTCATTCATAGATTTGTTCTATTATTCCATGATGGCCACTGGAAAGTGTAAATTGTGAAAAATCAGAAAATTCAGGAAATTTTACCATAGTCATACGAAAAAATTCCAAAGACAGATGAAACGTGAAATATAAAATCTAAGACATAATTCAACACTGTCACAGATACGCACAAATTAGAATGGCAATTTGACAAAAAATATAAGGAAAAATCACATTCTGGTCAAAGAAAATCAGGAAGACAGGGTTTTTCTTCCGAATTACAGTGGCCACCATGTGTACAATGAGTTTATTGCTAAAATAATGTCATGTCTGAAAGCATTGCACGAAACTTCTTAAATAGGAAGTAAACAAGATCTTACTGACATAAATCATATGATTCAGTAGTTATTTACTTAATTATTTAAAGGTCCATTAAGCAGTGTTAAATCATTTTAATGAATTCGCTTGTCTTGATGACAACAAACATTCAGACACTTTAGTGACATAATGTTGATAAATATTTTCCAACAAAGATGTATTGATTGTTGACAGAATGTACATCAGGCTAATGGATTATGATAAATTATTCATGTGGAGAAATTTTTATAGATTCAAGGTTGTCTTTTTGGAGTATGCATATTTATGTTATTACTGCATGAGAAAATTATGCCTGGTCCATGCTAAGGACTGTATTGGTTGTTAAACTGTATATTTAGCTTAGTCCCTGTTTACATTAAAAAAATTCTTTCAAATACTTACCTAGTAAATGGCAAACATTGAAGATGTTCATTACAGTGGTGAGGCAAAAAAAATCACGATTCAACTTAAATATTATTCCTAATACAAGTTAGTTAGTTATTATCCTTCTTGATGATTATTTCAGCACAACAACTATGCTACAGTAACACCAGTGTCAGAGTATGCAGTGGATGCTTCTACTTCAAAAGTACTGTGCAAACTTGAATGACTTCTGCACCTTAGATGTACATCTTCAACTGACTGGATCCATTATTCAAGACATGATTTGCCTTCCATACAGCATTTAACACATTTCAATTGGGGACCCACAAGTTTTTGCTGGTACCCTATAGTAATCTACCTGTCTGCCCGTCCTTCTGTCCACATTTTCATGTTTTTGCTTCATATCTTCAAAAGCATGTAAGCTATTAACTTGATATTTTTTGTAAGTGCTGACTGGATTTCAAGGTAATTAATGTTCCATGCATGACCCTCTACAAAATTCCTTCAAATTATTTTGACATGGCGGCCAGGCCTGTAAACGTTTTCCTTAAATGGCTATATTGAAAACTTGAAAAGCTTCTTGCATTTCAAAATTATTCCACATAACAGTTTGTTGGGTGACTGTCTGCAAAATTCCTTTCAAATAATTTGTATTGCTTAAACATTGTTTTTCAGTGGTCCAACATTTTCCTTTAAACATGTATGAACATGCTTTTAAATTTTTAAAAGGTTTATCGAGTAATATTTATTAAACTCAGGTGAGCGACCGAGGTCCATTAGGCCCAGCCCTCTTGTATAGGTCTTTCTTAATATCAATAACCAATTTTTCCAGCCGTCAATAACTTGTGCAGCAGTAATAATGATAAACTTACAACAGGGTTCAATAAATAAATTACTTTCACAATGATGAACTACCATTGTCAGAGCATGTTCTTAATATGATAAAATTATTAGAGCTTATGAAGAAGACATACTACGCAAGACAATTATGAATAGATGTGCACATGTAATACGAGAGAATATTGTAGAATGAAATTTGCTGTATTATATGTGCGAAATATACTTTTTCTAGTTGTAATCCAAACTATTTCTTATACGAGTTCTATTAAATAGAATTTACTTAATTTCTTTTGACGGTTTTTGTTACTTTTGTTTCATATGCAACCAATTTCACAGTGATATTAATAATACCAAGTTGTAGTTTGTTGTTTACTGTATTTATTACCTTCCATATTGTTTTTGACCAAATATATACAGTTGTCTATGTATTACATTTTTATTTTCATATTAATGAAATGTGTACACTTCAACTTATGTACATGTATATATATCAACTATATCGACTTTACCATGTATATCAATGAGAATAATGTTGTTGTTGGTTTTATTTGTTTTTTATTTGATTGTTTTGATTCGATTTCGATTTAAGACACATTACATTTACAAAAAATGTTAATTTAAGAAAAAGCAGCTATATAGATATATTGTTCTATGTAGTTCTAAACTAAGTTGTTAAAGAGACCTGTTCACAGATTGGTAATTAACATTTTTTTCAACTTTTTGTTAAAGATTCCAAAAATAAAAGAACAGTGTATATAAGGGAGCGAAATTACACATTAGACATAAAAATATACTGTAAATAGTGTTTTGTTTGCGTAATCATCAGTTGAAATTGATAAAATTATAAAGCGTTTGTAATGCTAAACGATGAATAATTTGGAGTGTTTGTGTTGTTTTCGTTAAAATTGTTGACAACACGTGGGGCACTTACATAAAGTAAATAATTTAGGGATAAATATAGAAATTGGACTGGCCAAGTGGTTACGGCGACAGTCTTTTAATCCGGAGGCCCCGGGTTCAAACCCCGGTGGGACCTTTTTATCTTTTCTTTAAAAAAAATTCCTTTTTTCTTGCTATTATACTTGAACTATTTAGTTCCGATGCTTAAATCTGTGAAGTTAATACATCTACTTCAAAATATGCAAACATCTGTGAACAAGTCTCTTTAAAATCAACATTACCTAGTTACCTCGGGCATATAGAATTGTGAAACTAACTGGTAGATATTAATGTTGATAAAAAATTATGTTTATTCTTATTGACTTCGGGAATAGACATTTTGTAAAGGGCATTTATGCAATTTTTTTTCCAAAAAAAAAAGAACAGTTATTCAATATTTACGTTTATGATCAATTTTGTTCAAATGCTCATGGATTAATTTGCCAAAATCTATTAACCTGCACAGTTTGTTAGAAATTGGAAACAAAGAATTAAGTTTGTTAATGTACGAATTGTTTCTTCCACCGTTCAGTATCCATTTCAATACAGATCCTAAGAACAATTTTAACTGAAATTAGTAAAATTTAAAACGTATGTTTCAAAATCAGTATTTTTAATTTGAAATTGGTTCTTTCCTATATAATGTCCTAGTTCCTTACAAAAATAAATTTCATAGCAAAGTTTAATGAAACAGACATAAACTTATGGATTTTAATGCAGGTTTTAGGAATATAACTCAACTTTAAACTAAGGAGCTTTAGCGATATGGGCCACGGCACAATTATTACATGTTAATACTCTGCACACACTTTTAAGTAAATGAACATTCTTATGACAGTTGTCTTTTGTCAATAAACATAAACATATCTATTAAGATGTCGTTATTATTAATTATGCTCGCCTTTGAAAAGCAGGGGTATATTATTTTGCAAATGTCGGTCCGTGTGTCCGTCTGTATGTCAGTAGACAAAACCTTGTCTGAGCGATAACTACAAAACACCTAGGCTAGGGTTCTTGAAACTTGGTTGCTAGGTTGGTTATGATTAGTCGAGGATCCCTATTTATTTTGGAGTCTGTGGATCAAACTGACCAAAAGATTAACAAAGAATGCCCAATAATCAGGCAATAACTCCACAACCCAATGGTCGAGGTTCTTAAAGCTTTGGATCCTTGGGTGAAAGGTTAATGTCAAACTGACTACTAGGCTTCCATTAAAGGAAGTTTGGGAGTAATTTACTCCCAGTTTTTGTCACAGAACTTCCAAATTGCAGTCATGGAAGTGACATATCTTCCAACATTGCAGCCAAGGAAGTTCCATCATGTAAGAATGAACAAGTTAGAAGAAAAATTAAGAAATTTTCCTAAATGAATACCTCTTTCACAGAATAAATTGGCATATAAGCACATGTTGAAAAAGAACTGGCCTTAAAAAACCTTAAATTTATACTTAATATACACATTTCTGAAATGCTCAGGACTTCTGTAGTGCAATACGGTCATACCTTCCAAATATTATGAGCAAAACTTCCAAAATTTGAGGCCGGGAAGTTCAAACTTACAGTTTTTAAAAGTTAATGAAAGCCCTGTGACTATAAAATATGATTGAAGAAAACGCCCAATAATTCTAAGTTCAATAAAAGCTTGTCCAGGCAATAACTTTGTAGCCCTTGGGCCTAGGCTTGTCAAACTTGGTAGTTAGGTTGGTCATGACTAGTAAAGGATACCTGTTAATAATGGAGTCCTTGGGTCAAATGTCAAATTGGCCAATAGTTGTAAAACATTGTCCATGGAACCCTTTGGCATGGGTTTGTCAAATTTAGTAGATAGGCGGGTTATGACTACAAGTAGATCCCTATTGATTGTTTTGTCATTTGGTCAAACTGACCAAAAGTTGACAAAAAAAAGTTTCATTTTACTTTCATCCTTGCAATTGTCTACAGAGGCTGTTTTGGAAACAAAGAGGCATGCCTGTTTTACAAACAGCTCTTGTTTATTATTATCTTGGTTTACTGAGCAATTAGTCAAGTTCTCATAATTATATGATGTGCAAACACCAAGAAACAGTATTCTGAAATAATTTGCACAGAAAACAATCTGTTACATTCAGCATCTTGACTGTGTAGCATGCACCTTTAGTCAGATTTTTTCATGTAAAACAAGGTACGAAACGTTGTTCTCACGAAGCTTTTTTGTGTGGTTGGACACTTGTCATATTTAGGAATTAGTTCGCGTATATTGTGAAGCAACAGTCGATACTATCCTAATATTTATTAAAGCAATTTTAACCATAATATTAATAACAATATGTTTACAATATCACATTTTCACACAATTGTGAATTGTGAATTTCACTCAAGTTCAAAATTATTTGCACATCAGACAAGTAAATAGTCTAAATGTTAAAAGAAATTTAGGAATATTATGAGAAATATGTAGATTAAAACGGATCTACTAATAAGAAACCTTACAGAATTGACTCTTAAAATGAATGAATCAAAATGAAATTAACAAAATTATGTTTCGAACAGGCTAAATGTGCTTGAAGGCACACATAAACTTTTTTTAATGAAATCCAGGCAATAACTTCATCAGTTTTGTCATAAAGTGAGAGTAATTAAATATGCATGTTCATACACATGTGAGTTCACAACACCAACAAGCTGATTTTGCATGCAAAGGTAAAACACACATGTATACATATAGTGTCTCTTTAAAGAAACTGCCACACAATGCTCTTCAATGTTTAACAATGCTCACAGATGGCTAACAAATCTTCAAAGATAATAATGTGTCCTTGCAAGATTAACCATTCAACATGAAGATCCATCATCGTGGGTCTGAAAAACACAAAACAAAGTACACAATCAATACTGAACATTTTCATTACATCAGTTATTTTTTTTTAACTATTTACAACACATGACCTACATTGTATTTCTAGAAATCGCAACAACTGTGTCAGTAATCACAAGTCAATTATTTTTAAATGCTGTAGCATATAATTGTTGAAGCATGCTAAAATAAGGCTTAAAGCAAGCTTTGGACTATCAGACTGTTTGCATTTATTGAATACTTTAAATGCTTTAGGTAAAAAGATAAATAATATAAGCTATGATCAGTGTAATCACAGATAAAGTAAAAGGTTACCAGCATGTACCGGTATATATTTACTTGTCACAGATAATCAAGTAAAATAGAACTGTTTACTAATTTTTTTACAACAGCAACTACTTATTTTTTTACAACAGCAACTACAAATATTTTATTGAAGTGACTAGTATTTAGTTTAAACCTATGTATTTTAGTCTGCATTCCTCGAACGCTCGAGACTTATTGCGACACTTGCAAATCTTTTTCTTGGAAGAACCAGAACTAATGTCTTTTTGAGAGTCCTAAGTAGAGATCAAACTCATGATCCATCATCGCAAGGTGGACACCAATACCATTACACTGTTGTGACTCAAGTTGCTAGTATTTAACAATAAACAAGTGTCATCCGTTTGTTAAAATATGAACTTACATCTTCATTAACCAATAACACGGTAGGAATGTCCATCATCCTCTTACTAATACTGGATCCAAGGTGATATTCTTCTTGCGCCAAGTGTCATACAGGGCACTTCAACACACAGTCATGCAGGTCCTACAATAAGAACACGCGTGCATAACATCAGAATGTAATGTTAACATATCAATTTAAACTTACATATAAGTTACATTACAACAATCTTCCAAAAAGCCTTTCCAATTAAAGGAGTCCACCTTAGGATGATTTTTCTAATAAATTATTGACATACATTCCTGGCCATTTTGAAAATCTGCCCACGCCCCAGTTATTGTACATTGCACTTTTGGGCACTTTCAAAATGAATTGTGCACTGTATTTTTAATTACTGGTTAACTACTGTACTGTGTTTTGTTTTCTTGAGCAACATACAAGATTGTCTCTTTAACTATGGTTTTGGTCAATAAAGAAATAAAACAAGAGCTGTCTCAGGACAGCGCGCTCGACTATTCAAACGCTGTGTCAGAGTTATTGGCCTTTATCACTACAAACAGGGCATAATTCTGCTAAAATGCTGGTCACAGTTATGTGCCTTGGCCAGTGACCTTATATTATGAACTTGAAAACATGTTTGCAGTTTTAATTTAATATCTGTAGCAGATACAAAGATATGAAGTTGTTGCACGCAAACTTCAACCTGAAATTTCCAAGTACAAAAAGGGGCATAAATCTGCTAAATTGCAAGCCAGAGTTATGAGCCTTGGTCAGTGACCTTCTATAATGACCCTCAGAAGACATGTGTGAAGTTTCAATTGAATATCTGTAGTAGTTATAGAGATATAGAGTTGTTGCTTGCAAACTCTAATCTGAAATTACTAAGTAATCAAGGGGCATAATTCTGCTAAATTGCAGGTCAGAGTTATGGGCCTTGGTCAGTGACCTTACATAATGACCCCGAAGACATGTGTGAGATTTCAATTGAATATCTGTAGTAGTTAGAGAGATATGCACTTGTTGCACGCAAACTTTAACCAGAGCATTATGGCGACGCCGACGAATGTGTGAGTAGTATAGCTCGAACT
This sequence comes from Congeria kusceri, assembly GCA_027627225.1. NCBI lineage: Eukaryota > Metazoa > Mollusca > Bivalvia > Myida > Dreissenidae > Congeria > Congeria kusceri. The sequence continues at coordinate 32,680,618 of CM051040.1, read as the reverse complement.
ATTCGGTGAATAGACAAGCTAAAAAGATTTCACTTTCCCAACAACCAACTATAAAATGATTACAATCATTCCTTAACCTAGTAAACATACCATCGTTTTTGTAAATATTGCTGTCAGCGTCTTCTATCGTTGCGAAACATCATCTGAAAAGAATGAAAAATAAGGATTTCTAGTTTTATTTTAGTGCCCAAAGTATCCAAGCCATGTGAAATAGCACTTATTTTAAAATCATTAATTACCATACTAGATAATGAAAATAGACATTCCATTTACCATTTCCAATTGATTTTGTTTATAGTTGTAATCAAAATCATCATCATCTCTCAGACAATTGGCACACTTATTTTCATATGTGAAGAATATGAGTTTATTGCATATAAAATACCAGACTGTAGATCTTATCACAAAATGGACAGAAAATGTGAAGAATAAGACTGTGAATGTGATGTGTGACTGTGAAGTATCATTTCCACACATCATCACATGTGTAGAATGAGATTCTATTTTTGTGAATACACTGATCCATACATCTATAATGACATCATCTTATTCTGCGTAGATCTATGTATAAAAATTTGGATTAGTGGGTAGTTAATTTAGGCAGGTGCGAACCGTTATTGGGCGAAGCGTTACTCGTATTTAATTTCCCTCTGCCCATTTGGTTATAAGTGTTCATGTTTGCAAATAGAACTCCATTTGCCTCAATGAAACCCAACCAAATTCACACTAATGACACTATAATAAGTAATATATTTACATCACTTACCCTTTATTAATTCCACTCTGTGTACACAATCGACGTCTACCATATTGAAATATAGCTTCTAGATGTATTTTTGTCAACATTTCTCATTGGTTGTTTCTAAGTATCGGAACCAATCAAATCAATTCTCGGGTAACCCATGGCAACCCGCTTTTTGTGCAGTGTTCAATGTGTTATAATTTTCGTTGGAAGATTGGCAAAGTTCCGCGCTTTTTAGATTCCGATTTCTCCGGTAACCCATGGCAACCCGCTTTTTGTGCAGTACTCAATGTGTTATAATTTTCGTCGGAAGATTTGCAAAGTTCCGCGCTTTTTAGATTTCGCTTTCCAGCCGTCGGAACAAATGTCCGAGAATTGCTATATAAATAGTATCTTTCTGTCCGTCGGAAAATGCAAAAGTTCCGCGCTTTTTAGATTTTGAATTCTATCCGTCGGAACAAATGTCCCGAAAATAACTATGCAATTTGTATCTTTCTGCTCGTCGGAAAATGTTGATTCCCGAAATTCCGACGGCTACTATATGCCTATATTAGCGTTGTTTTTCGCGGAATATGAAAGTTCCTCAATGAAAATCTCCGAAAGTCCGATAGTTACTATATATTTTAATGTAATTTAGCGGGGGTCCCAACCGGCTTTCCATACAAAATGCATTTGTTTCTTATTGTACATGTTAAACAATTCATCACTTTTAACTGTGATATAAATGCACAATAAATTAGACGATCTAAATGCATCTAGCAAATAGACACATCAATGTGAAAACCATTTTAAAGCTACGTTCCTGAACCGATGTTACGTCATGGAGATTTTCTGTGGTCGCTTCTAAGAAAAGTAATGTGTACATTAAATATCATAATATGCACATAGTACTTGCTAGCGAAATGGCTTTGTTTAATAATACTACTTGTAGACCTTGCATGATAGAAAACAATCAACAAAAGTGAACAAAAATGTCAGATTGATTTTTGTAGAAGAAGAACTGGAACGAAATGTTATGTATATTAATTATAAAAACATTAACTCAAACGTCAACAACAAATGCAAAAAAGAGTGACATTAAACAGTATAAGACATCTTAGTTCATGTAAATATTATTGTCGAAATATAATTTGCATAAAAATAGGACAAACAGATATTACTACGCCGGTGATAAGGCATTGCGTTCATACGATTATGAATGCATACCCCTCCATATTAAAATGCCTATGGAATGTAAATATTATGGTTTAGATTCAGAACATGCATACAATAAGCAAGTTTATCACAATTTGTTTATGGCTTTCAAAAAGTAGTACAGGAAAATTCTCACCGATCATAAATATAATTAGCAATATGTGTACATATAACTTCAATATAAATTCATTCAATGATAATTGTTGATTATTATCATATGTGTTCAATATACCATTCATAAATGTATATTTGGTCCGTTATCTGACAAAAGGAGGCATAATGACATCAGTAATGACGTCGAGAAAAGTGCAGCTAAAGTAACGTCATCATTTTCAGTGTAGACCGCATGTTATGGTTTTAAATTTGAACAAGTCGGAGATTTATTATATTTCATATTAAGTGTGCGTTTAATGTAATTGTTTACGAAGGCTTTGCAATCTACGATAGCTGATCTAGACGTGTGTACCAGTAATTCGTAATTTGTTGTAGGTCAATTTGTAATGCTAGTTTATTCTCCTTCTTCATAACAGCACACATGCCGCCATTTTTTTTCAATAACATGTCGATTTAAATTTGTAGTTACAGATAAATCCACTAATAATACTAACAAACATACAATTATAAATATATGTATGATGCTAATCTATATCAGTTATCAAAACAATTACTTGGAAAACATTTGTTGTCAATCATATTTGAAAAAAGAATTGGCAATCTATTCTCTTTGTTGTGTATGTCTTCATAACGAACACATACGTTTAAGTTTATCTCGGAAACTAAATTTGACTGTCTTGATAATAATGAAAATACTTTTTATGCAGTCGGGTTATTTGCTATTTTAGTATTTAACAGAACTGTGTATAATATTTATGCCAATTTAAAAAATAACCCAAAATAATAAGCTTGCGCTCGAGAACCTTGAGTCTGTGCGAGTTTTATGTACCACATTTGGCTATCTACTGATTAAACGTTTTGTTATTTCCTCTTAAATGCAGTTACTAGTGTAGAAAATGTAGTTGTTAATAAGTTATATTATATATGTCAATATTTGCTTGTTTAAAGTTATGACGTAATAAAAGATGGAACAGATTTAAATGTGCAATATCTAAGAAATTCCATGGATAGTAGGGTGACGTCATACAACATGCTTAGTTGATGACGTTTCTGCTAAATTCCAAGTATCGTATGATCTTATTAAGGATAATTAGGAGCCTAAGTGGCAGGGCGCAGTGACCTGTGGTACTATATTATCAGGCAGTTTGTGAAAGTTAAGGAAACAAAGTTACGTGTTTGATTTATCAGGGAGCTAACTGTACTATTATATGTACTGTTATGAAGGCATAACCTGAATTTACAGTATGCATTTAAACGACACTCTACAGTAATGTACTTGTCATCACAAAAAACATTGAAGCTTTACTTATTTAAATAGTATAAATTTTATATGAAGTTTATGAAATATTAATATTTCATGAAATATTAATAAAGTATTTCACTTGTAAAGATGCCTATAGCTTTTCAGTTTTTGATGTGTTTAGCAAAAGTGGGGGTATGGTAATTAAACAACTATATCTGACAAACCAAAGGGTAAAATCTCCTAAAATTTTGCAGTAGAGTCCAGATATGAATGCCCTTCAAGAAAATAATATGATTTTTGGTGACATTGAGTATGATGGGTTGAATACCTTAATTCCTAGCTGATCGTCGTCCAATTGTAATACGATGTGTATAATTGGTCAGATTAATCGCAGCTATTGAGAATGGTTGATGTTCGATTTACTGTTTTCATTTGATTTGTTTCAACATTAACTATATGTGAAATACGTGTATGCAAACAAATATATGACTGAATGAATGTCCGCGTAAGTTTAATCATCACAGTTTCCTGAAACTTAAAGACTTAACTACAAATTTGCGAAATGTCAATTAAGCAGTTATGTTTAGAGTAAACACGATACAAGTACATGTTAATAATTTATCTATACGATATATAAGACAATCCAAACGTTTATAGAGAGGTTTAACACAGATTATAGCATAATGAGTCCTTTTTTAGTCCGATATAGGGTTGTGATAATGAGCAAAAAGCGGTCAGTTATCGCAAAAATATTTATTATTCAGCAAAGTCACAAGCAAATAACGACCGGCTTAGTGTTTTACTTATGCTTGACACCGGGTGCCCTTGTTACTATTTTCCATTATTTAGCTTTTCCAGCTTAAACAATATTACGATATCATGATTTAGTCGTTGTGATAAAGTTTAGTTTTATTGTGTCATTAATATGTCATTTTTATTTTTATGATGTCATTTTTATAACCATTATTATAAATTGTGTAATTTTTGCTGATTTTGTAATACTTAGCATACACTCAGTAAACAGCAGTTATGATAAGCCTATGCTAATAAGGGATCAAGGTAAAATAAAGGTAACTTTTGTTATATTTACATAACCCTCGATTAACTGGCTAACTCAGGCTCACTTTTCTATAAACAAATTATTGCTATTAGCCATGGTATCCCACAGTGAAAATGCTTAACTGACTGTTAGACCTATATCTTTCAAAACACTTAAATACCACGTGAAACCATCGCGACCACAACGCGAGCGTTATGTGTAGAACATATCGCAAAGCAGCTTCCGTTGTGGTGTCAATATCAAGAAATGGACGTTAGCGGTGAGTACGACTTTGCATTTTTGCTTATTAGAAACGTGTGAGCGAGAATTGAAGATGAAAATGAAGCGGGTCGTCGACCTCAGAGTCTGTGCTTTTGTCATAGTGGGTCAAGGGGAAGATGAATGTTTCCAAACTATAGAGGGATTCTTTGTTTCTGGATCATACTGACTAATGTAAGTTTCGTCGGTGGTGATGATTCTTTTAAAAAAGAGTTCTACTTCACGTTTGTAACGTCCTAGAAATTCATGCGACGCGACCAAACGCGCGCAGCCTTTTCCTCTGCAGACAACAGTTTTGGTACCCATTTTGCATTGATCTTTGATAAGTTAAGTTGATATTAACATCTTTGGTGCTGGCATAATTTAAATTTCTCACCCAATGCTTTTTTAAAAAGATTTGCGTGATTGTTCAATTCACAGTTTTTAAAGAAAGAAGTGGTTTGGATTAATATTTGTGTTTCTAACGAAGAATACTTGTGATGGTACGATGAAAAGATTTTTTAACTAAATTGACATCTAAGGTTGTTTGCGGGTAATATAAAATACGTAATAATCTACCTGGAATCGATAATAAATTTAGTACGCGAAAAAAGATTTAAAATTGACTTTGTCACTTAGGTCGAGTGCTGGTAATGTGAAACGGTACATAATTAAGTAGTTTTGGAAACAAAATAATACACAGGTGAAATTTGTCTGTTTGGTTTAAAAGGTGGATAGATTTTTGTGAAGAGAGAACAATGACAAGACCATTGTTGCGTATGCGATACATGTGCGTATCATTCTGTTCAATTTAAAAATACAGTTCATTTTGTAAGTACCTTTCATCCATTCATTGAATCCAGAGCACAGGCAATGGACCAATAGCATCATTTACCTGGATAACCAGCAACCAACATTATCTAAAATGGCATTTTTAATTAATCGTCTTAATAGCATAAGCAAATACATGTATACTTAAATTACTTAAGTATTTAAAAGAAAGCATTGGGTGAGAAATTACAACTTTGCCAGTACCAAATATGTTAACTACCAAAATAACAATGTATTCAATGAACATGTATGGCGCTGTCTACTCAAACATCATATTTGACCAACGTAACATAGCCAACGTCATGGAAATCATTTGCATGTATTCGCATCTGGATATTATCAATAGAGTTCAAACGTTTCTTCAGTCTCATATTCTAAACACTGCCACGGTATTGTGCATCAATGTATAGACGTATTTTCAATGTTGTCAAATAACATGCTCCAAATTTTGAAGAAGTTTGTGTTGACAAGTTATTGAAAACAAACAAACGATCATACGCCGCGTTATTAACCATTATCATTAATTGCCCACATGAAGTAGACGTGTAAATCATACTTTTAAACAAACATACGAGCAAAGTGCTTTCATATTACGGAACAACATCCATTGCCTAACCTGTGTCGCTCATCAATGTGGCCGTCTTCGATATAAATGCAGAGTTGAAACTGAAGGTAAAACTATCCCAATTCATAAAACATGTTTCATTGTGTCAATTAAAATATAAAAATTGATTCAAACATAGCAGTCAATATACGGACAATCCAATTATTTAATATTCTGTCTCGTTTTGTTTAACGATTTAGCAAATAAAGGGCGGCTATTTTAGGAGATAAACACTCTACCCATTGACCATATACTGCACGTAACTGTTATCAAATTTCGAGTGAAAAACCTTGTGTTCGAGTGTTTTATTATTATAAAGCAGCAAATCAAATATGTATATGGTCCCATAAAAAATAGAAAACTATCATTGCTTCGTTTACCTGTTGTTGTTTTTTTATTTGAGATGTTGCGGGTATTTTTGTTTGGTATAATGCTACCATATACTTTCAAAATTAAAACAAATATTATGGTACTTCTAAGAAAATACAGCTTACTTGATTAAAACATATAATACATTCGCGATATCGACATAAGCACTTGTTGTTTGTAAACAAACTGCGGAAAATGAAAATTTCAAGTCATTCGGTGACACATTACATCAATGTAGAACAGGACCGGTATTCACAGAGCTTCTAATGGAATTCTTAACTTAAGTTGTACTTAAGTGGAAATTTAAGATTTTTTTTTTTTCTATGTGAAAAGCAGTGATTTATGTTTACAAAACAGTATAATTCTAAACTTCTAAACAGTATTAACTAGTTTAAAAGATTTAAATTTAAAAATACATACATATGAAAGAGCAAGAGACATAAGGAATTTTATAAATTTAAGAAATTTCCCTAAGGAGCTTTGTGAATATGAACCTAGAAGACAAGTCATATTCAGAAAATTACCCTGTTAACCAATGTTCGTAATGTGAAATATTTCTTTAACCGAACAATACAAAACGAACTAGTTGATATATAGCCTACATTCAAGTGGACCACCGGGGAATCACCGACTATTTACAGTTATCTAACCTTTACAGACGCACTGTATGCAAACCAGTCAAATACAAAATATGTTCATGTCTGAATGTTTTCGAATGAGAGAATGTCAGTGAATAATCAATTTTACTTCATGGCACTTTAAAAGGTTGTTATAGTTGCTTCTGATAATCAGGGGCGTAGCTAGGCTTAAATATCCTATATAAATTGTAACGCTTACATGTGGCAATATGGGGTTAAGGACTGTAAAAAAACAACATAAAACAACTAGGAAAAAGTGTGAGTGTACATAAAATCAGTTCTATTGAAATGGAAGCACTGTTCCTTTTAACTTAAATGAAATAAGTATTTTTAGACTGAAAACTATTTTTGTTGCATTTAACTTATTCAATAGCTGTTTAAGAAGAAGTTGAGAGTGTAAACGTTGAAACGTTGACACAAAATCGTCATAGTTACGCTCCTTGTAAGGTAATACATTTTCTTTAAAGTGATATGTGTGCCTATTTACATATAAAACGAAAATAGAGGGAAATAGTTAATTTCACTCGTTTCTACAGATAAGTCAGGTATGTTGCTGGAAAAATACCATACACAGTAATATACCTTGTTTTGGCTACGCAGTATTACTAGCCTTCCGCAGCTAGTAATGTATGTATTGTACCATTCTTCGTCCTGGTACAACTCAAACACACAGAATTGATACTCGAGTACTAATGAATGTATTGTACCATTCTTCGTCCTGGTACAACTCAAACACACAGAATTGACACTCGAGTAGTAATGTATGTATTGTACCACTCTTCGTCCTGGTACAACTCAAACACACAGAATTGACACACGATTAGTAATGTATGTATTGTATCATTCTTCGTCCTGGTACAACTCAAACACACAGAATTGACACTCGAGTAGTAATGTATGTATTGTACCACTGTTCGTCCTGGTACAACTCAAACACACAGAATTGACACTCGAGTAGTAATGTATGTATTGTATCATTCTTCGTCCTGGTACAACTCAAACACACAGAATTGACACTCGAGTAGTAATGTATGTATTGTACCATTCTTCGTCCTGGTACAACTCAAACACACAGAATTGACACTCGAGTAGTAATGTATGTATTGTACCATTCTTCGTCCTGGTACAACTCAAACACACAGAATTGACACTCGAGTAGTAATGTATGTATTGTACCATTCTTCGTCCTGGTACAACTCAAACACACAGAATTGACACTCGAGTTGTAATGTATGTATTGTACCATTCTTCGTCCTGGTACAACTCAAACACACAGAATTGGCACTCGAGTAGTAATGTATGTATTGTACCATTCTTCGTCCTGGTACAACTCAAACACACAGAATTGACACTCGAGTAGTAATGTATGTATTGTACCATTCTTCGTCCTGGTACAACTCAAACACACAGAATTGACACTCGAGTAGTACTGTATGTATTGTACCATTCTTCGTCCTGGTACAACTCAAACACACAGAATTGGCACACGAGTAGTAATGTATGTATTGTATCATTCTTCGTCCTGGTACAACTCAAACACACAGAATTGACACTCGAGTAGTAATGTATGTATTGTACCACTGTTCGTCCTGGTACAACTCAAACACACAGAATTGACACTCGAGTAGTAATGTATGTATTGTATCATTCTTCGTCCTGGTACAACTCAAACACACAGAATTGACACTCGAGTAGTAATGTATGTATTGTACCATTCTTCGTCCTGGTACAACTCAAACACACAGAATTGACACTCGAGTAGTAATGTATGTATTGTACCATTCTTCGTCCTGGTACAACTCAAACACACAGAATTGACACTCGAGTAGTAATGTATGTATTGTACCATTCTTCGTCCTGGTACAACTCAAACACACAGAATTGACACTCGAGTAGTAATGTATGTATTGTACCATTCTTCGTCCTGGTACAACTCAAACACACAGAATTGGCACTCGAGTAGTAATGTATGTATTGTACCATTCTTCGTCCTGGTACAACTCAAACACACAGAATTGACACTCGAGTAGTAATGTATGTATTGTACCATTCTTCGTCCTGGTACAACTCAAACACACAGAATTGACACTCGAGTAGTACTGTATGTATTGTACCATTCTTCGTCCTGGTACAACTCAAACACACAGAATTGACACTCGAGTAGTAATGTATGTATTGTATCATTCTTCGTCCTGGTACAACTCAAACACACAGAATTGACACTCGAGTAGTAATGTATGTATTGTACCATTCTTCGTCCTGGTACAACTCAAACACACAGAATTGACACTCGAGTAGTAATGTATGTATTGTACCACTCTTCGTCCTGGTACAACTCAAACACACAGAATTGACACTCGAGTAGTAGTGTATGTATTGTACCATTCTTCGTCCTGGTACAACTCAAACACACAGAATTGACACTCGAGTTCTCTCCTGCTGACGTCGATGCAGTTTTACTTAGTTTATATTTAACATATTGTGGTCAACGAGAATCATTACTATCAGTCTTATACCTAGTAACTAAATACATCTCGTGTTTTAAAAACATGAACGGAAAGAAAAAGTAAATATAATCAGATTGTTATTGTTTTGTACTCGTATATTCATTTAAGCAGTGCATAAATACACCGTTACCTTAACCATATACCTTTACAATCGCCAAAACATACACAATATTAAATATATGCACTGTAAATAAATAATATTAATACGTATGGTCATTTTAATGTTCGTTATACATACCGGTATACTGCGACCTTTTTCACCAGATCTAAGTTATATTTTTGCTTTTTATTTTATAAGTAAAATATCTGTAACTATATTTGCTTATAATAACGTGATTATTGCATAATTTTGTTATGATGTATGATTTCAAGGAAAATGCGTCTTCAAGCATGCTTTTAACAAATAAGGTTTATTATTAACTTAAAATATATAACTTCAAGATTTTTATAAATTCAATGTTGTCCAAAAAATTACATTCTATATTATACAATGAACGATTCCATGTTCAAACACGATTAACATCACCTTCCTTATTTTAGTTCAATATCAACTGGCTACACATTGACTCCAAAATTCGATCTCGCTTTCTCTTTCTCCATATCAACTGGCTATGAATTACCCCCCAAAATCGACTTTCTCGCTTCATATAAAATGCCTACAAATAAACGCCCAAATTCGACCTAGCGACTTTAAGGTGTAATATTAACTGGCTTCAAAGAAAATCCCAAATCCGACCTAGCGACTTTCCGGTTCTATATCAATTTGCTACAAATAAACATAGATATTCGATTTCGCTTCTTTCCTGTTCAAGATAAACTTGCTACAAGTAAACTCCCAAATTTCGATCTTGCGACGTTCTCGCTCCATATCAAATGGTTCCAAATAAACTCCCAAATTCGATTGCCTGACGAGGGTTGTGTATTATCTGTCTGTCGGAACACAAATATTTCACCAACAGAGCAACAAAGCAATCAATCAGAGCGTCTAATCTCATATCCCCAGATAATGTATCAGTCTAAACGAAGAGATTTGCCCATTTATTCATGTAATTCGCTGTCGTGCGTTTTGATCAGTAGATTTCGGTGATGACGCGAGCGGCGAAGACATGACCATATCGGCGTTTTGTAAAAGAAACGCGCGTACAAAATATGGCCGAAACAAGTAATGTTCTTCCCATTAAAAATAAATTCACAATAGCAAGCTTACAGAGAATTAAGTGATAGGTTTCTTATAATCCAAAAACAGTGCTCAAAATCTTGCAAAATGAATACATTATTTTGTTTTTCAAAAATATACATAAAACAATGTCAGGTTTTGTAATAGACACATAGACCACGGAGGTACATATATTTCTATGCCAAACATTAAAAAGAATCCTTATCTCTTTTCAGTGTATGATATTATATAATGTTAATATCAGTGTATGTTTACACATAAGTAATTATTGAAATTATTAACCGCAGAAAAGTAATGACTTTCGACAGAAAACGTAGAACATGCTACTCCAAATGGCACGTGTGTGCTTCCGAATAAATGAATAATGCAATGATATGATAGTTAATGAAACAATTAATATTTCCGAATATTATTTCACAACATTAACTATCAACATAAGAGTTACCGTGTATTTTTTTCATCAGAAATCCGATAGAGGTAATATGAAGATAAACACATAAAAAATTAAAAGTAAATTATAATATAATAAAAAACAAATAAATACAATGTTTCAAATAAATAAATAAAACAACTAGAAATCGACATATTCAACAATTAAAGTGATGACATAGGAAATAAACAAATAAATAAAAACTATCAATATTCACGAACTAATTGGCAAATTAAACTGATGACATCATTAATTCACGTACAAACTAATACAGATTGATTGGTCAATCAATGAATGATCACAGGTTGAAGACAGGTAAAACATATTTATGTAAATTGTGCTCAGCTTAGTGTTTGTTGTAAACTTGGCATAACACAACAGCTTCTTTGGAAGACATTTATTATTAAATGATATTAAATATTAAAAGTTTACATTTGCCTTTGCAAAATCGTTATTATTTCCTAATGTGTTTATACTATAAACGGACATATCCTGCTGCGCCCTTAGCGTATCTTCGACGACTTCTAGAAATAAAACAAAGTACGCAGACATGTTCCCACATCATTATCATCAACGCGTATCCCAGATTCAACCTCAGGCCCACCCCTGGCACATCTTAAAGTTATCACTATTTGTCTATGATCACATAATAAACATAAAGGGGCTTTAAATATCAGTGCCCTTTTATTTTTGTTTGGATACAATTATAGTAGAACCTATCTAAACCGAACTGCGTTACAGGACAACATTGAATTTTAATGACATTATTATTTTAGACTAAGGATAGTCAATTTTGAAGAAACAATGCATATCCATACATATGAAAAAACAACAACGAAAACACAATTTTGAGGAAAAAATGCATATCAATACATATGAATAAAACAACAAAAACAATCGGACGTGACTACAATTGACCACTGCCCCAAAGTGTCCTATCACTTTTTAAAACAATATTATAGAGAGTTATGGTTCTTGAACGCTGCACTGCCTAGCAACAGCGTCATATTTATTCTCTTAAAATATATCAAGTACAGCAACTTCATATATGTTGAATACACTGCTCTCAATGCTACAATCACAGTGTGAAACTTCATTTATTTATAAAGGAATAATAATCCACACAACACCATGAAAAGGAAGTAACTCCATGAATACTATAAACATAAATTTATTATTTTTACTTTACACTTTGATCTCAGTGACATGTATCATAAAATGAAGCTTGATTAAACCACATTACACTTGAGGGAGTCATGGTCTCCGCAAAGGACTAAACAGAAAGAAAATAAACAGAGGTAATAACTCCAAGAATATTGAAGACATGGTTATGATTGTTTTGCTAGAATCATGTACTTTCATCCATATAGTTCCAGTCACATTCCCTTTATACAGGTTGATGTTATACTGCGCACAGGTAACGACCCGGGGCATGAGCAGACGGACGGGCGGACGAATAGATAAAGTGACGGAAGTGGCGATATCGATATCTACTACATGTCAAACCTTCGGGGACATGCAGTCGACAGCATTCAATCGTAAATTAAGTCACTATAACTGTAAACGGACATTACAATAATTTAATAAACGTGTATGTTATACATATTTTAAAATAAACTAAAATTAATTTTTTACACGACTTAGAACATAAAACGCCTGTATTATTAACCGACTGATTATTTACATCTTTTGCATTCATTAAAAGTGTAAATTTGCAATACAAAAATCAATAAATAATCCAAAAAGATAGCAAACATAGGAAGAAATCATTTACCATTAAATTCATTTGAACTATTACGAAATAAAATGTTTGTTTGTTTATCTTGTCCAAAAAAGAATGTTAATGATAGCGATTAGAAGACAATTGATATACTAAGGACATGAAGTACATGTAGACAAGCTTTATGATTAGATATAATATAGTGTAAACGAAAGTACGTAAATCTTATGTATAAACCATGGTTTATGTTCGCCATTCATCTTAAAGTTTGTAGCATAAGACTATTAAACATAAAACAAATATTGTATAATGTATATTCTAATTTATGATTAACAATTCAACATTCACCACATTGATAACATGTATATAGTACAATAACAAGTGCTGTCAGAGAACAGCGCGCTTGACTATTAGATGTTTTTCCATTGGTGTATAAGTGGACTGGGCATTAATCTGTAAAAATACAAGGCTGAGTTTTGGCAAATTAATTCCATGAAGCTGAAATTGTTGACAATTTTATATTCCAAGTTTCAAGTGCAAAGCTTAGTTTTGAAGTTAAAAAACTTGTGAAATAAAACTTTATTCTAAAATACCTAGGTGAAAAGGGGCATAACTCTGTCAAAATAAAACCAGACTTATGGGTAATGTTGCCCCAAAGGCTTGAGTTAATAACAAAGGTCTATTCCAAGTTCCAAGTGGATAACTGAAATAATAAGACGCTTAAATAAACACTTTAACATGATTATCTATGTAACAAGAGCTGTCAGAGGACAGGGCGCTCGACTATTCTAAGTATTTCAGTTGGTACATATTTTGGATAGCGAAAAGGGCATAAATTTGTTAAAATACAATATTTTAAAGTGAAGCCTTGTATAGTTTATACATTTTTGGAACAAAAACTTCAACCACAAGGTCTGTGTAAAAAGTGGGCTAACTCTGTCAAAATACAAAACACAGTTATGGGTAATGTTGCTCCTGATACTAGATGATACTAGAGATGATGACAAAGGTTAGTTCCAAGTTTCAAGTGAATAACTTATGTAGTTTTGAAGTAACAAAACTTTTGAATATAAACTTTAACCAGAAAATCTAAGTTAAAAAGGGGCACAACTCTGTCAAAATACAAAACATAGTTATGGGTAATGTTGCCCCTGTTACTAGAGTTGATGATAAAGGATGTAGTTTTGAAGTAACAAAACTTTTGAATATAAACTTTAAACAGAAAATCTATGTGAAAAAGGGACATAACTCTATCAAATTACAAAATAGAGTTATGGGGAACGTCACCCTGATACTGCAGTTGATGACAAAGGTATATTCCATGTTTCAAGTGAATAGCTTTTGTAGAATTGAAGTTACAAAACTTTTGAATATTAACTTTAACCAGAAAATCTATGTGAAAAGGGGGCATAACTCTGTCAAATACAAAACAGAGTTATGGGGAATGTTGCTCCTTGATACTGGAGTTGCCGACAAAGGTTAGTTCCAAGTTTCAAGTGAATAACTTATGTAGTTATGAAGTTACCAAACTTTTGAATATAAACTTTCACCAACAATTCTAAGTGAAAAAGGGCCATAAATCTGTCAAAGTAGAAGACAGAGTTATGGGGAATGTTGCCTCTGAAACTGGAGTTGATGACAAAGGTTAGTTCCAAGTTTCAAGTGAATAACTTATGTAGTTTTGAAGTTACCAAACTTTTGAATGTAAACTTTAACCAGAAAATCTATGTAACAAAGGGGCATAACTCTGTCAAAATACAAAACAGGGTTATACGGAATGTTGCCCTTGATACTGGAGTTGATGACAAAGGTCAGTTACAAGTTTCAAGTGAATAACTTATTTAGTTTTGAAGTTACAAAACTTTTGATATTAAACTTTAACCAGAATATCTAAGTGAAAAAGGGGCATACCTCTGTCAAAATACAAAACATAGTTAAGGGGAATGTTGCCCCTGACACTGGAGATAATGACAAAGGTATATTCCAAGTTTCAAGTGAATAACTAATGTAGTTTTGAAGTTACAAGACTTTTGAATAAAAACTTGAACCAAATTCAGACGCGGATGCGTATTCCGACGCCGGTGGAAGAAGGAAAGCTCATCTATTCTTCGAATAGTCGAGCTAAAAAGGGGCATAACTCTGACACAATACAAAACATAGTTATTGGGAATGTTGCTTCTGATGGTGGATTGGATGACAAAGGTATATTTTAAGTTGCCAGTGAATATCTTATGTATGTGTGTATTTGGAATAAAAAAACAAACTTCAACCTGAAATGAATGCTGAAATGGGCCATAACTCTGTCAAAATAGAACATAGCGTCATGGAAAATTTTGCATTTGATGCTTTAGTTGATGACAAAGGTGTATTCCATGTTTCAATTGAATAATTTGTAGTTTTGAAATGAATACAATTCTGAGTAAAAACGTTAAACTAAACTTCTCTGTGAAAAGGCCATAAATGTGTAAAAATACAAAACTGAGCAATGGGGATTGGTGCCGGAGAGTCAATGACAAAGGCTTACTAAAAGTTTCAAGTGAATAACTTATGTAGTTGGTAAGTTACAAGACTTTTGAATAAAAGTTATTACCAAATTCAGATTCAGACGTCGACGCCACCGGCGATGCCGGTCGAGTAGGAAAGCTCACATATTCTTTGAATATTCAGCTAACAACAATTAAATATTCAAAACACATTACATTGTACTACTATTGCAATGACGGAAACTAAAAGAAAGCTTATGCTGCAATATAAAACAATATTTATTAACAGCGCAATGAAAACTTCAATTACGCATTAGACCATATAAATCAGCACTTAGCAGAAACGATATTGGAAACGCAACCCATACATTTTCACTGCTTTCAATGCCAATTTGCAACTCAATAACAACTACACATTATGTGTACAATAATGCAATGCAATAGCACAGAATACACAAGCAAGAGAACAACAAAAACTGTTTTATCAAGATCATTAAAATTCTTCAAATGTTTACCAATACTAATAGTTTCCTGATGTGTTTCTCCGACACAGCGTCAGTTTATACAACACGTGTTGAAGATAACCATTTACATTACAAACGTGTACGTAGTTCGTAATAAAATGTATCCAAAATATTAAATCTGGGATTAATCTTTGAAACTATATATTTTGTTAGATATTGTCTTTGGTGTGATTATCATATTGTAAAGTATTATCACATAGTATTTTATATACATGCGAGCAACAAACTTTACATGTAATACAGAAATAAATAACAGCACATCGAACAAATTCAAACCAATACAACTATTAGTTAATTAACTAATAACTATGCCATTTCAGAGATAAATTATGAATATCCCACGTTCTGGGGTGTGTGTAATGGGGGTAGGGCCATTTAACATACTAAATGATCAGTTTCGATATTGTAATTATTGAACTGATACGTGTATCTAGGCTCCCAAACATTGCAAAACACTGCTAAAAAATTGAAATGCGTAAACAGTATACATACAAACAAATACAACAAACCCGAATTCAATACAAACTATTTTACAGAAAATACATTATTAGCGACGTTGCATTAAGAACACAAACGTAAATTGTCTTCAAACGTAATAACATTGGAACAACATTTCTAAACAAGTTGAGGTTATTAAAGACGAGGTACATGCATTTTCAAATATGTATTCACATAATTAAAGAGTGACTTACAATACTTTGTTCAAGAAACGAGAATTAACACCTCTCACAAAGTTAACAATCACAAATATTTATTTTAAAAGCTACCTTGTGTCTATATATTAAAATAAACATTTTAAATTAAATTTTTTAATCAAAGCTTTGCACTAAAGTATGCATAAGAGGCACTTTGTTGTTCATAACGGACACTTAAGCATTCCTATGGGAAACTTAAGTGTTCATCAGGGGCTATAAAGTTTTTGTATGATGCACTTAAATATTTGGAAGATGCACTAAAGTATTTATTATATATGCTTAAGTATTTATAAAGGACATTTAAGAGTTTATGGGTTTCTATTAAGTATTCTTGAGGTGCACATTATGTATCCGGTAGCTGCACCTCAGTTTTCATAAGCGGATGCCACTTAAGTGTGTGTAAGCAGCTATACAGTTTTCGTAGGAGGTCATTAGTTATTCATAACGGGCACTTAATAATTCGTATGGGGAAGTTTTTTAGTATTCGTAAGATGCACTCAGAATCGGGACTTATTTTTGCGTTGTTTATTGGTTGTTAAACAACGATATTTTTGTTCATTGTCTATAGAAAAATTAGCGGGTAACCGTATCAAGTTAGAATGAATGTTATATTACAGTTGGTTTGCAAAATTGAAATCTTAACAAAAACATTCGTTATCACATATGTTACAGTGTACATGGTAACTCACAATGAGCTATAAATGTGTACAAAATATTACAAGTTCAGTCTCAAGTATTGACTATAGAAAAGTGTATATACACCATGTAACTATCAACGCGATATTGACTGCAATAAAAACTAGACATGACTAAACGATGACCATGCACGACAATAAAGTCAGTATAAAGTTTAAAACTCGTTGCTATTTATCAGTAATAAACTTACAAAAACGCACACTCTCTATATAATATGCACATTAAAAAGCCGAATATATCAGGTTGTTGTTTCTAAAAATAACCTACGACACTTTTTCTTATATATATTTTTTTTTTCTCAATCTCCAAGAATAGTTAAGTTTTCGAATGAAATGAACATCAAGTTATGTTCATTTTACCGTGTATTATTTCCAAGATGGAGTGTGTGGGTGGCATTAATGACATCACACAATGACGTCACACTTAGAGCTATTGCTTCATCGTGGGTTTACACGATTGGAAAACAAATGCAAGTATAACAATAGCTCACATTAAGGACTTCGTTTTCAATGGATATGAATACATACATCTATTTCTTGGCTACATGAAATCGGGTGGGACAGTTAAGTTACTGGGGATTTTACCGGCCACCGGCCCTTGGCTACACTCCTGAATGCTCGCTCCTAATGTAAAAATAATCGACTAATAGATGTATATTGTAAACAACTAATTAAATAGAATAATAGACTAAATGAAACTCGAGTTAGAACGATTATAAGAACGTATATACAATTTATACATTCTGGTTATTTACATAGTTGTTTACACACGAATTCGAAATGAATTTCGTGTATGGAATTCAAACTAACTGAGATAAAATGTTATATGAATTTGAACATGACAGAAAACAAAGCACTATCTATAACGATCAAGTTGAAAATAAAACAACTTTACACAATTAGGCATAAATCATTTGAAATTGGCAAATTATATACATAAAAAATATTTACAAATGCAGAGGTGATACTTATTTCATGCAACGCATTTTGTGTGCACTAACAATTTCAAAGGAAATAGGCATTTCACTTATTTTAAATTGTTTAGGCTATCATTAATATGCGTTGTTATTGTTAATATAATAGAAATAGTGTAATAAAAACTTTATCACTAATGTATTGGTTACCATTAACAATATTATTTACAATCATTATTATAAGCACTAGCATAGCAAAAATCATTTTGCGTCTCTTATATAAAACCATTAGCATTTAGTTGAATTTGCACACACACTTGCGGCAAAGTAAGTCTTCATAATTGGCTATTCGTGAATATGTTAATAATGTCGATTTAAACGTTTCTAATAATAGAAATTGTACGAAAATGCTGCATATTTATAATAAAATAAAAACATCGCACATTTAAGTTTGCTTATAATTCTCATCATAGCGACCGCAACACAATTAAAGAAGTAATAACACGAAATTATATTATACAGCTTCGTCGGCATTTTAAGTTAATTTTCTGAAACAAGGGTTCCTTATAGTGTATTTATGTCTAATTCAAAGAAGAGTGAAAGGTTATATTTTAGTTAAAAAAATTAACCGTTGCTTCTGAATACACAGTTGTTTGAGAATAAATAGATGTTAATCGCATTGTGCATTTTATTTGAAAATGACATGTAAGTAAGGCTCAAATTATGGGCTTGTGGGCTTCCTCAGAAGCTTTATGAATTTGGCCCCAGACGCACACATAACAGAGTTAACGAATTAGCAATTGCACGAGTTAACCAGCAACTTTAAAGTTCTCTGAACACGAAATATGAAGTCTAACTTTATAATAGCGCGGCCATATTCTCGAATCCACATATCCCTCCCGTCGTAATAAATGTGTATCACCATCGTCATCAGCATCATCAGCAGTAGCAGAGATTGAAAAGTCAGCAGCGCCACCAGCAGATCGCTGCTTTTCAACAAATTCAAACCGTTGTACCTCTACTGATTCTAGTTCATCCAATTCCTGTTTGATACAAGTATATTCGTCTACATTCCCTTCGAAACGGAACAATAGTTTACACTGTACACTATGTTTGATAGTAGACAGATTTTGCACGAAATGTCGTAGCGCGGATGGTGACAAAGTTTTATAAATTATGAACACATACTTTATAGAGTCTGGTAGTTTCATGTTCATATTATAGTCTTTCATACAAATCCTAAGCTGCTCGAATTGAGTAAGAAGAGGCAGCGTCTGAGAGAGCAAGTCTGAGTGTTCTATTTGCGTCATGTTCAGACTGGTGATAGGCATTGTGGGTAATGTTTCATACAGTCCAGGGCTGTCCTTCATAACCTCTAATGTAACATTCGACAAATCTTCACATCGCACTATCGGCTGTTCCGAATCTATATCACTGGACTCTCGACTCGATAACACCACATATTTATTCAAGCACAAACGCACAGCATGTCCTAACGTTGAAAGTTGTATCAACAAACTGTACAGCCAGCCCGGTGAACAAGATCCTTCTTGTAAAATCATTAGCCGCAGCGTCGCTGGCAATTGATGATCAAAACGTGTCAAATAAGTCCCAGTAAACGAATTCTTTCAACATGGGTAACGCGCTTTGTATCACTAAATCCAGTGAAACATCGTCAAAGGCTTTAAGTTGCACGCTCCCTATACTCGTATCGCGAAATATTTCAAACATTTCACTACGGCCATATTTCACATGTATCTCGATATTAGACATGTCACATTTCAACATTTCTGATCGCAAGTCAGATACATGCATATTTGAATCGGTTTCACATTCTTCGTTATTTGATTGCAATACAAAATCCCACAGGTCACACTCTACAGGATGGTTTAATGAAGAAAGTGAAAGTAGCAAGCTGCACAGCCACTCTGTTGAGCATTCGCCTTCCACCAGAGTTATGCACTGTAACGAAGCAGGCAGCTGGAGATTACAATGACCCTTATAGGTCCCCCATAAATAAAGCTTCTTTAACTTGCTGAGTGTGGGAAGGATCTCTGATGCCAATGAAACACAATCAGCCGTTCTCAGACACAGAATCCCTATACTTGTATTACGAAATATTTCAAACATTTCACTACTGCCATTTTTCACTAATATCTTGATATTAGACATGTCACATTTCAACATTTTTGATCGCAAATCAGATAAATGCATATTTGAATCGGTTTCACATTCTTCTTTATTTGATTGCAATACAAAATACCACAGCTCACACTCTACAGGATGGTTTAATGAAGAAAGTGAAACTAACAAGCTGCACAGCCACTCAGTTGAGCATTCGCCTTCCACCAGAGATATGCACTGTAACGAAGCAGGCAGCTGGAGATTACAATGACCCTTATAGGTCCCCCATAAATAAAGCTTCTTTAACTTGCTGAGTGTGGGAAGGATCTCTGATGCCAATGAAACACAATCAGCCGTTCTCAGACACAGAATCCCTATACTTGTATTACGAAATATTTCAAACATTTCACTACTGCCATTTTTCACTAATATCTTGATATTAGACATGTCACATTTCAACATTTTTGATCGCAAATCAGATAAATGCATATTTGAATCGGTTTCACATTCTTCTTTATTTGATTGCAATACAAAATACCACAGCTCACACTCTACAGGATGGTTTAATGAAGAAAGTGAAACTAACAAGCTGCACAGCCACTCAGTTGAGCATTCGCCTTCCACCAGAGATATGCACTGTAACGAAGCAGGCAGCTGGAGATTACAATGACCCTTATAGGTCCCCCATAAATAAAGCTTCTTTAACTTGCTGAGTGTGGGAAGGATCTCTGATGCCAATGAAACACAATCAGCCGTTCTCAGATCCAGGATCCCTATACTTGTATCACGTAATATTTCGAACATTTCACTACTGCCATTTTTCACTAATATATCGATATTAGACATGTCACACTTTAACATTTTTGATCGCAAGTCAGATACATGCATATTTGAATCGATTTCATATTCTTCTTTATTTGATTGCAATACAAAATCCCACAGGTCACACTCTACAGGATGGTTTAATGAAGAAAGTGAAAGTAACAAGCTGCACAGCCACTCCGTTGAACATTCGCCTTCCTGCAGAGATATGCACTGTAACGAAGCAGGCAGCTGGAGATTACAATGACCCTTATAGGTTCCCCATAAATAAAGCTCTTTTAACTTGCTGAGTGTGGGAAGGATCTCTGATGCTAATGAAACGCAATCAGCCGTTCTCAGATCCAGGATCCCTATACTTCTATCGCGTAAAATTTCAAACATTTCACTACTGCCATTTTTCACTAATATACCGATATTAGACATGTCATACTTTAACATTTTTGATGGCAAGTCAGATACATGCATATTTGAATCGGTTTCATATTCTTCTTTATTTGATTGCAATACAAAAGCCCACAGGTCACACTCTACAGGATGGTTTAATGAAGAAAGTGAAACTAACAAGCTGCACAGCCACTCAGTTGAGCATTCGCCTTCCACCAGAGATATGCACTGTAACGAAGCAGGCAGCTGGAGATTACAATGACCCTTATAGGTCCCCCATAAATAAAGCTTCTTTAACTTGCTGAGTGTGGGAAGGATCTCTGATGCCAATGAAACACAATCAGCCGTTCTCAGATCCAGGATCCCTATACTTGTATCACGTACAATTTCGAACATTTCACTACTGCCATTTTTCACTAATATGTCGATATTAGACATGTCACACTTTAACATTTTTGATCGCAAGTCAGATACATGCATATTTGAATCGGTTTCATATTCTTCTTTATTTGATTGCCATACAAAATCCCACAGGTCACACTCTACAGGATGGTTTAATGAAGAAAGTGAAACTAACAAACTGCACAGCCACTCAGTTGAGCATTCGCCTTCCTGCAGAGATATGCACTGTAACGAAGCAGGCAGCTGGAGATTACAATGACCCTTATAGGTTCCCCATAAATAAAGCTCTTTTAACTTGCTGAGTGTGGGAAGGATCTCTGATGCTAATGAAACGCAATCAGCCGTTCTCAGACACAGAATCCCTATACTTGTATCACGAAATATTTCAAACATTTCACAACTGCCATTTTTCACAAATATCTCGATATTAGACATGTCACATTTCAACATTTCTGATCGCATGTCAGATACATGCATATTTGAATCGGTTTCATATTCTTCTTTATTTGATTGCAATACAAAATCCCACAGCTCACACTCTGCAGGATGGTTTAATGAAGAAAGTGAATGTAACAAGCTGCATAGCCACTCAGTTGAGCATTCGCCTTTCTGCAGAGATATGCACTGTAACGAAGCAGGCAGCTGGAGATTACAATGACCCTTATAGGTTCCCAGTAAATAACGTTTTTTAACTTGCTGAGTGTGGGAAGGATCTCTGATGCTAATGAAACACAATCAGCCGTTCTCAGATCCAGGATCCCTATAATTGTATCACGAAATATTTCAAACATTTCACTACTGCCATTTTTCACTAATATACCGATATTAGACATGTCATACTTTAACATTTTTGATCGCAAGTCAGATACATGCATATTTGAATCGGTTTCATATTCTTCTTTATTTGATTGCAATACAAAAGCCCACAGGTCACACTCTACAGGATGGTTTAATGAAGAATGTGAAACTAACAAGCTGCACAGCCACTCAGTTGAGCATTCGCCTTCCACCAGAGATATGCACTGTAACGAAGCAGGCAGCTGGAGATTACAATGACCCTTATAGGTCCCCCATAAATAAAGCTTCTTTAACTTGCTGAGTGTGGGAAGGATCTCTGATGCCAATGAAACACAATCAGCCGTTCTCAGATCCAGGATCCCTATACTTGTATCACGTAATATTTCGAACATTTCACTACTGCCATTTTTCACTAATATATCGATATTAGACATGTCACACTTTAACATTTTTGATCGCAAGTCAGATACATGCATATTTGAATCGGTTTCATATTCTTCTTTATTTGATTGCAATACAAAATCCCACAGGTCACACTCTACAGGATGGTCTAATGAAGAAAGCGAAAGTAACAAGAAGAACAGCCACTCAGTTGAGCATTCGCATTCCTGCAGAGATATGCACTGTAACGAAGCAGGCAGCTGGAGATTACAATGACCCTTATAGGTCCCCCATAAATAAAGCTTCTTTAACTTGCTGAGTGTGGGAAGGATCTCTGATGCCAATGAAACACAATCAGCCGTTCTCAAACACAGAATCCCTATACTTGTATTACGAAATATTTCAAACATTTCACTACTGCCATTTTTCACTAATATCTTGATATTAGACATGTCATACTTTAACATTTTTGATCGCAAGTCAGATACATGCATATTTGAATCGGTTTCATATTCTTCTTTATTTGATTGCAATACAAAAGCCCACAGGTCACACTCTACAGGATGGTTTAATGAAGAAAGTGAAACTAACAAGCTGCACAGCCACTCAGTTGAGCATTCGCCTTCCACCAGAGATATGCACTGTAACGAAGCAGGCAGCTGGAGATTACAATGACCCTTATAGGTCCCCCATAAATAAAGCTTCTTTAACTTGCTGAGTGTGGGAAGGATCTCTGATGCCAATGAAACACAATCAGCCGTTCTCAGATCCAGGATCCCTATACTTGTATCACGTAATATTTCGAACATTTCACTACTGCCATTTTTCACTAATATATCGATATTAGACATGTCACACTTTAACATTTTTGATCGCAAGTCAGATACATGCATATTTGAATCGGTTTCATATTCTTCTTTATTTGATTGCAATACAAAATCCCACAGGTCACACTCTACAGGATGGTTTAATGAAGAAAGTGAAAGTAACAAGCTGCACAGCCACTCCGTTGAGCATTCGCCTTCCTGCAGAGATATGCACTGTAACGAAGCAGGCAGCTGGAGATTACAATGACCCTTATAGTTTCCCCTTAAATAAAGCTTCTTTAACTTGCAGAGTGTGGGAACGATCTCTGATGCCAATGAAACACAATCAGCCGTGCGCAGTATCAGGATCCCTATACTTGTATCAGGAAATATTTCAAACATTTCACTACTGCCATTTTTCACTAATATCTTGATATTAGACATGTCACATTTCAACATTTCTGATCGCAAGTCAGATACATGCATATTTGAATCGGTTTCACATTCTTCTTTATTTGATTGCAATACAAAATTCCACAGCTCACACTTTACAGGATGGTCTAATGAAGAAAGCGAAAGTAACAAGCTGCACAGCCACTCAGTTGAGCATTCGCCTTCCTGCAGAGATATGCACTGTAACGAAGCAGGCAGCTGGAGATTACAATGACCCTTATAGGTTCCCCGTAAATCAAGCTTTTTTAATTTGCTGAGTGTGGGAAGGATCTCTGATGCCAATGAAACACAATCAGCCGTGCGCAGTATCAGGATCCCTATACTTGTATTACGAAATATTTCAAACATTTCACTACTGCCATTTTTCACTAATATCTTGATATTAGACATGTCACATTTCAACATTTCTGATCGCAAGTCAGATACATGCATATTTGAATCGGTTTCACATTCTTCATGATTTGATTGCAATACAAAATTCCACAGTTCACACTTTACAGGATGGTCTAATGAAGAAAGCGAAAGTAACAAGCTGCACAGCCACTCAGTTGAGCATTCGCCTTCCTGCAGAGATATGCACTGTAACGAAGCAGGCAGCTGGAGATTACAATGACCCTTATAGGTTCCCCGTAAATCAAGCTTTTTTAATTTGCTGAGTGTGGGAAGGATCTCTGATGCTAATGAAACACAATCAGCCGTTAACAGACACAGGTTCTCTATACTTGTATCACGAAATATTTCAAACATTTCACTACTGCCATTTTTCACAAATATCTCGATATTAGACATGTCACATTTCAACACTTCACCACACAATACTTCTGTTTGACATTGGGACTTAGCACAGGCTGTCAAATACAACTGGTCCAAGTAACAATGAATATCGTGTTTTAATGAGGATAATTGCACCAGCAACCGTCGTAAAAACACAGATGTAATTGTATTTTTCCGCAAAAATAAATATTGTAAAGTGGGAGGCAAAATTATTTCGTCCTTAAAAGTGGATTCTTCTATTCCTAAATACGTTAAATTAGACAGGGATGGTAGCACATCAGAAAGCAATAAAATATCGATTTTCCCGATAAAAACCAGCTGCTGTATGTTCAAGTTATGTAATGCTTTATAAATTTCAGGAGTGCCCGTCATCTTCACGCGTTTAAGACAATGCTTAGACATTTGAAGGACTGCCAGTATTTCGTTTAATTGAAGTGCATTACGTTCTAAAATAAGTGAATTCACGTCCGACTTGTTGAGCATTAAAAGTTCCTTTAATACGTTTGAATCCGACTCATTAAGAAATACACTGAATGTAAAGTGATTACATTTGAGAAAACTTTCATGTTGCCCGCTGACCTTAGCCTCACTGTAACCAGCAATTAGCATGCGCTGGAATAAGACTGATAATTCTAGGCAACGTACCATATATTCCATCTGGTCATGTTTAGATTTTTCAGTGTTCCGCTTTCTGTACTCTTCTTTTTGAAATAAAATTTCATTTGTCTCAGTATAATCTGCCTTGATGTATACGCTCAGACCATGGTCTATGTCGTTGAGGAGGTCGCTGTTAGAGGGACGGTTTATTATTGTGTTAGCTATTTCGCAATTGAGCCCACACAGATAAATTATTATCTGGCTATTTTCTAACACAATATATTTATCTTTGCTCAGGATACTTGTTATAATGCCCTCCTTAGCGATATGATATGCTGCAAGGAATTCCTGAACCGTCTCATGTAGAAATGAAATATTTGGACTATGTAATAATGTTGTGGAATTATGGATTGCCGTCAACACGCCAGCATCAAGGCAGAATTGCAATTGTTCTTCTGTCATATACTTCTTCAATAATTCCCTTTTGGTAAACCCCACCAGAGATTTTTCCGCTAAAAAAGTGAAATTAAATGCAGCATTTCCAAGCGCATTAAATATCTCAGCCTGTGGTTTAATATAGCTCGTATTCGATAAACACTGAATTTGATGTCCTTGGAAATATCCTTCGTTTGCATTTGCATTCTTGAAAAGTAGGTCAAGCATAATACAGTTTATTTCACACAATGAACCACTAAAACTTGTATTGTTCATCCACAAACTTATTAGCATTGTCTGCAGCCATGGTGACGTAAGAAACTGAAACAATTGACGATCATTAACGTACCTCATAAAATCAGTATCTTTCTTTAGATTCCCAGTCTGAAGACTGAGTATTATGTGCTTTGTTAGCTCTTCTGGATCAGTTATTCCTTCAATTTCTAGAAGTCTGTCAATTTGAGAATCCTTGATTCGCTCATCCACCATTTTGTAAAAATGAACTAAGTTCTTTTGGTTTTATTAGAAATAGATGTATTACATTATGAGTGTTGATTACTTTCAGCCTTACCTAAAAACGAGAATTGTTGTTTGAATAGTTAAATGTTTGGAATACCATTTGTAGTGTAAAACAGATTTCAATGGGCCTATCGACGGTATTTGCCATAAATATAGACACGTATTTTAAAACTACACATTTTCTAGAAGTAATACTATATTGATGGATCGTTAAGAAAAAAATAGTTACATGCCCTTACGAAATTTTGGTGTATTGCCAGTGTATTGTCAGTTGAAATCCAGTGTACTGTCAGTGTACATATTATTGCATCTGAGCGAAACACTGGGTCAAATTATTGTTAATAGTGAAACTGAAAACGATGACAATGATGATGTTGTTGTGGTTGTTGATGATGATGGTATGTAACAACTTTGTGTATGTTTGAGCTGCACTATAATAAGCAGTCCTATAAATTAAAATTTACCAGCATCCGAATAATGTTTGTCTGATACATTGGTATATGTCAAAACTAAACAAGAGATGTTTGTAAAACATGTATGCCCCCCCCCCCTGACTTGCAGCCAAGTTGTGAATATGTGCAATTGTCAAGAAATCTTTTTAATATGCAATCCCAAGCAAGGTCTCCACATATGGTATCTATGTATGAAGTTTCATTAAAATATCTCGATGCGTTCTCAAGTTATTGAGCGGAGACCGTTTTTCTATTTTTTAGTAATGGTGACCTTGACCCCACCCACCCCATATGCAATCCCAAGCGAGGTCTCAATATAAGGTATCTATGTATGAAGTTTCATTAAAATATCTCGATGCGTTCTCAAGTTATTGAGCAGAAACAGTTTTTCTATTTTTAGTAACGGTGACCTAGACCTTGACCCCACCCACCCCATATGCAATTCCAAGCGAGGTCTCAATATAAGGTATCTATGTATACAGTTTTTTGGCCTCATTTTCATGCCGATATTTGGTACAATTCACAAAGTCAAACAGTATACTTTTTTCACAATTTTTGGGCGAAAATTCACAAATTCTTAATTAATTTTGTGAATTTTTTGTTTACCCAGGATAAAATTTCGGCAATAGCTATATGTCTACACCGCTTTTAAAGGTTACTCGATTTTAACAGGACTCGTGTCACGTTTTATCGATATTTTCGTGAACCAGTCGGTTAGTGAAACATGTGCTCATCGGGGTCACTGTTAAATGCTCATTGGGTTATAATCTGTATTGAATCAATCGTTTGAAGGATTTTTTTAAGTGTAAACACTGCAGATTATTTTCTTCTTGTGTTTTTTTTAAGTAATCACAATGCATTTTTCACAAAACTCGCAGTACTATTTGAAATGTTTTTATAAAAAGACAAGTTTATCTTACAGGAAAATGAGTCATCATTTCAAACAGGCAATTTTAAGCGAGAAAATAGTAAGTGAAGCAGCCCCCGAAGACAATTTCTGCTGCAGTTCAACAGTTTCAAATTTAGTGTCTTCACAAGTAGATTTACTGACAGTAACGAGTGCAAATTAGTCAGATTCACATACTGATAGTGGTGACAAAATAACATCGATTTTATAAGTGGAATGTGTGGAAATAGCAGGACTATAAATGGAAATACCAGGATTTTGCAAGTAAGCGAATGTATAAAAACAAATTGCATATTTAAGATAAATATAGTCATTGGATACATATCTACATTTTGTTTATTGTGAACATACAATAAGTGTTGCTCTTTTTCCTTGAAGATGCTAAAATGTATATTTGTTCATTTTGATACACCGGATCACTTTTATATTACTAATCGCAATCTCGCTGTGATTGAACTTTTATTGCTTTTATCTGTTGAATCACGACACACTAACACTTATATTAAACGACCGCCATTGTTAAAAAATTTGATTGTGAATAAACAGCTTTCTGCGGAATTCATCACTTAATTGTATCCACAATCTATTTTTAGAATAGGTTTTTTTCCACTACTGACTTTAATCACTGGATTGCATTAACTATCTATTTTTAAACAACGGGTTTTTCCAATAATGACCAAAATTATTCTGATGTAAATAAGTAGATCTTGAGTGCTTCTGTCCTCAGTAGCTTGCTAATATTGATAATTAAAATGCTCCAGATATGTTAGATATTTGAATTTAAATAAATTGGAGCATTCAAATGTCAGTTGATCATATTCAAAACTACATTTTCATGAAATACAAACTAATTGTTTGTAAATGTAAACAATGACACAATCAGATTTGTGTTGTTGTTCTTTCTCTTCATGAACACAATTACTTTTAAACAGTATACATGCATATTATGAAGGTGAACAATGACACACTGAAGTTTTTGTTGTTCTTTCTCATCCAAGCATATGATGATAATATAATTACTATGTTTAGAACTGCCTTAAATTACTTAAAATACAGTTTTTGCCATATAAATTAAGAAACTGAAATTATTATGCAAAAAAAACAATTTATTTTTTCTGTACATAATTTTAGCATTCAAGTAAGAATCAGATGTCACATTTTGAGAATATTGATAATTGGGTTGTGTTGTTTTATGATATACCAAATGAAAACTTTGAGTTTTTATAACAATGGTTGACTTAAAGATTATTTCTTACAACTGTCGCGGCCTTAATGATTGTAAAAAACGCAATGATGTATTTGATTATTTAAAAAAACAAAAGCGCATGTATATTGTTTACAGGATTGTCATTTTACCCAATCTATGGAAAAACACATATATACACAGTGTGATGGTGAATGTTATTTTAGTCATGGTACTTCCAACTCTAGAGGTGTATGTATTTTGTTTAAAAAAAACATAACAGTTAAAGTGCATACAACTGAAAAGGATACGTTTGGTAATTATTTATTCTTAGATTTAACAGTTGATTCAAAACGATTTACTCTATGTATCCTGTATGGGCCCAATAATGACAAAAGAATGTTTTACACTGAGCTTTTTTTGAAAATAGACTCTTTTGGAAATGACCATTATATTATTTGTGGGGATTACAATCTTGTACTAGACTCAAAATTAGACTATGTTAATTATAGAAGCCTGGATAACAACAAGAAATCAAGGGAACTGTTATCTTCTGTTATAAATGACAGAAACTTGATAGACACTTTTAGACTACTGAATGGTGATGCTAACCAATATACATGGAGAAAACCCAACACTCTTCAGCAAGGCAGGCTAGATTTCTTCATTGTCACTAGCAATCTTGTACAACATATAAGACAGTCTGATATAAAAGCAAGCTACAAATCGGATCATTCAGTTATAACTTTAGATTTAAATCTCTGTGAAGTAAACCATGGAAAGGGACTTTGGAAGTTCAACAATTCTTTATTACATGATGAAGAATATTTAAAGTGCACAAAAATAAAAACAGATGAAATTAAAGAACAATATTGCTTACCTGTATACAACACTGAATCATTTACTACCATTGATAATAACATGCCCCAGTTTACGAATAATGACCAACTATTTTTAGAAACCCTATTAATGGAAATCAGAGGCAAAACAATTTCTTATTCATCTTATAAATCCCGAAAGAGGAAAGAATGAGAAGATGTTCTTGTCAAACAAATTGAACTTCTAGAAAAACATTTTAGTGAAACATATATTGAAGAATAGATTTACTACAACAGGAGCTTTCAAATATACGTAATATAAAAATGAAAGGATCATTTATAAGATCAAGAGCCAAATGGATCGATGATGGTGAAAAACCCATAAAATACTTTTGCAATTTGGAAAAACAATATTCATCGAGTAAAACAATATCTTACATAGTAAATGATAACGGCCAGAAAATATATGATCAAAAAGATATTTTAACAGAAGCTGTTAACTATTATAAGACATTATATACTAAGGCTGCAACAAATCAAAAT
Source organism: Congeria kusceri (assembly GCA_027627225.1). NCBI lineage: Eukaryota > Metazoa > Mollusca > Bivalvia > Myida > Dreissenidae > Congeria > Congeria kusceri. Next base: position 32,650,043 of record CM051040.1, on the reverse strand, counting down.
AATTATAATAATGATATTTTTTAATGACCTTGAAGAACAGAAACAGTAAAACTAAGCTATGACCAATCTCAAACATTAGAGGGCTTGTTGACAATGGAAGAAATCTCAGCTACTTTGAAACATATGAAACATGATAAAAGCCCGGGCTCAGATGGCTTTACCACAGAATTTTTCAAAGTTTTCTGGAAAGATTTGAAATGCTTTATTTTAAGAAGTCTTAACCCTTGCAGTGCTGAATTGATTTCAACTGTATTATTTGCCAGAGCTGAATTATTTTTTATGACAAACACAAATAATACTATGGGTGTACTAAAAGTGCTGTAAAATTAACATAACATTTACAATTTACACAAAAATTGAACTCTAGAATGGGTATATGATGACCTTCCTAACTGATGAAAAAAAAGGAACTTTACTATCAATCAGTTACCATGATAACAATAAAAATAAATAAAAATAACATTTTTTAAGGTTTTTGTTTCTTTTTATTCATAACTAATATGTTCTTTAAGAATTGAATGTTGATAGTTAAAGAAATGACCTTTAAACAAATAAACACAAAACAACATCCTTTGGTGAGTGTAGAAACAGATAAAGTACACCACCTAACAACCACCTAACAGCAACATTTTACTTACACCAATACAGATATTGAAATAGAACAATCCTAATGCAATGCATCAGGAAGGAACTTTACTATCAATCAGTTACCATGATAACAATAAAAATAACTAAAAATAACATTTTTTATGGTTTTTGTTTCTTTTTATTCATAACTAATATGTTCTTTAAGAATTGAATGTTGATAGTTAAAGAAATGACCTTTAAACAAATAAACACAAAACAACATCCTTTGGTGAGTGTAGATACAGATAAAGTACACCACCTAACAACCACCTAACAGCAACATTTTACTTACACCAATACAGATATTGAAATAGAACAATCCTAATGCAATGCATCAGGAAGCACCTAATGCACTATTGCTTTTATTAAAAAATACAATCTATTGTGAAATAGAATCATGTATTAAGAGTTGTGTTTATGAAGAAGCAAGCAAACTGTGTTGACAAGGTTACAACATTTACTACATTCTTAAAAGTTTTGAAATAGTTATATTTTTTGTCTTATTTTTTATCTAGAATATTAAATTTATATTAAGCTTTGCATATTACATTTTCAGTGCATAAAACAAGGACTCTTTGCATTCAACTATCATTGAAATAAATAACAGCATTAAAAATATGAATAACCTAGACACAATTGAATATTATAATAATTATTAAATAATATTCTTCCAAAAAATGTTGGACTTATGTCAAATAATGTATAACACAACTGCACATTGTTGGAATTGAAAGAGTATTGTTCAACATTTTAAGTATCCGAGACATATCCCACAGAACATTTAATTCTTATGGGTTATATATATAGTAATAATGTAAATTATGAATAAACAACAATTACCGGTCTTATCTGGAGAAAAAATAAACATAAAATTAAAAGAAAAATTGTTTTTTGGGGGTGAATATAATATTTACAAACGTGCTGTTATAATAATAGTTTTATTTTGTTTTATTGATTTTGTTTTATCCAGCTGGCAGATGTATTCCAGTGCTAATATGTTGCAGTTATTGATACTTTTGAAGTTTAAAAACAAGTCAATTCTAAACAAGAAATGTCTTCAAAAAAACAATCGGCATTGAAATTACTATTGAGATGTCATTTAAAGATTACCTAAACAGACGGCCAAGATGATCGGTTACGTGACTTCTCAGATCCCAGATTTTTTGGACACTATAAGAAAATTTCTCGGACCCAAAAGTTAATTTGAGATAAATTTATAAATTTAAAAATTAAATAGAATTATAATTAATATCTATGCCGTGAATAAACCAATCATACAACTCCATGTTTCCACAAGTGATATATGAATAACCAAAATAATTTAGGTTAACACAATTGCTATCTGAATTTGTCAAGCCAATTTAACAAATTAACAATGTAAGAAAATAATTCTGGGAAAATTGTTATGTATCAGACGAGTCTATATAGTTATTTATAGTACAGGTAATATACCATTCATGTTAGTTATCTAATATAATAACGATTTGAAGTCAAATAAGCATGTACCCTGTGTAACCCAATAAAAAGCAATAGTAAGGGAACATTCAGCGATTTTTGAAATGTTAAGACTTTATTTTTTGATAATGCAAACATAAAAATTCATTAGACTATGACGATTTTAAATTATATCAGTAGAAATATGATATATCAAGGGTTCCTGTGTATAATTAGTATTGCAAATTGTGTATTCATGCTACGCGAATAACAATTCGACATATTCCGAATCTTCTTTCATAACATTTTATCTGTAGAAAATGTAGCATCTTTTTACAGATTAAATAACATCTACTGGAGAAGTTGATAGAAAGATGCAATTATAAATAATCGTTAATAAATCGTAACCACAATTTTAAAGCAAATTAACAGTAAGTTTATAATATAAATTCCACATTTATTGAAATTTTTAGGTTTATGATTCTCTGAACGCTATTATTTATGCATGTACGAGTATATTAACACAGCTATACAGCCGTTGCTAGCTACGCGCGCTATTTTTAGAATGCCACTACCTTTTGTGGAATGCGATGAACTCGCTAGAATCAATGGCTACATGGAACGGCAACTCTGTGAGATTTATGCATGGGAACATTGCACAATTTCTATTTATAGAGCGTAACGCTTATATAAATGTAGGCTAAACAAAATAGTTATTTCGTTACATGAAGGAATATATCATTCTGTTTATGGCATACAATGAGAAAATACGTTCATAATTAGCCTCAGTTCTAGAGTATACATGAGGATATGTTTATAACTTCATTTTAACCGCTTATGTAAACAATTATGTAAATTTTTATTCCCCAAAAGTATGCAACAGTTATTGGTATACGTTAAACCATTGTTTGAAGTTTGCATTCCCTAGAATTAGAAAATGTGCCCAATTCTATTGGCATTCAATTTTCCCGCTGCATAATTATCGCAAGAAAATCTGGGTCAAAAGTTATCTTAGACAGCTACGCCGAAAAAGTGGGCAAATATACATTCATGAATCATACATTTCAGTTAGTAAGAGTCAATGTAACGCTTGTTATGCTTTTCTTGAAATGAGTTACAGTTTCCAGTAAGTTGGTACAATCTTCCTGTTAGCATGATGCATATAAAATTATTCCATAAAACATAACAAACAGATGTGGAGCTCTTATAGAATATGCACACAATCCATGACATTGTTTGGCCAATTATCTGGTAAAATCAGTTGAGGATGTAAACAAGACAGTTTTTTTTTTAAAATATAAATTTCAAGAATAAATGTTCTTGTAATGTAATGACATTCATCAAATAAAATACATTTAATTATTTTGTCATAAATTGAATATTGTGTGTATTAAAGTTGTATAGTTAAAAAACCATTACCTGTTTTGACTGTCACTTTGCGTGAAATTGCGAGCACATGTACTTTTTGTTTTGGTATGCACAAATCTCTATCATCTTCAGCAAATAAGCAAACATGCAAGGTAAAAGGTTACAAAAGGCTGTAACAACTCATGGAACTTCTGGTAGCTTTAAAGTTTCCACTAATTGTTGTAAAAGACAATGAAATATTATCTTGGATGATATCCATGTACGCTGTTGTTACCGGCATGCAAGTTTTAGTAATTAGAACAATATTTGCCGCTTATGCAGTTGATGTTCATTGTAAAATATGTACCGGGTATAACAAATTAGATGCACAATAATGTTCAAGATTATTGGAAATGTTTCTTTAATCTTCATAGCAAATAGTAGAACACCCATTACTGACAGTCTTGAAAATATCAAAATTGTTTACTAGTCCATGGACAGGTTTATTGAAAAAAATCTACTTGTCTGCAATCAACAGTAACTTCTCCAAACAAAAATATAGTTTTATTCCAGGTCTTCCTTCATGATGTGTTTTCCTTAAGTAATAAATAAAACACAATTTGTTATTTTAGTATATAATAATATGAAAATATTATTTATTAACTTCCAACTTGTAAATCATTCACACCCGGAAATTGTACTTGTCTATCAGGGACAAGCAGATAGGAAAAATTTACTTGTCCGACAGTAAAATTACCCGCGTTGGACAAGTTGGGCATAGGATTTCCACACCCCTGAGTGCCATTGCAACAGTGCAAGCTTTGTTAGCTTTCTTTAGATCTGAGGTTCATCATCTATTGGTCTTGTATTCTATTAACTAAATGTGACCAAAAGGTCATGTGATTAGTTCTTCCAAATGGCCAGTAGTCAGATGTTTAACATCATATCTGCATTTTGATTTTTAAAAAATAAACAAGAAAATGTGAATAAGAATCTTATCTTGACTTATTTTGCATCCTTCCAAATATGACCAATTAATTATTGACATTATCTATTTAATTACATTTAATTGTCTGAAGTTGATTATGAATAAATTGAAAATATTCCCATATAAATTAAACCATGCCTTGACGAAATTTTTTTACTTTTAAAATGACTTGTTTAAATGTTTTTCAAATCATCAAATAATACAGTCTTGTCAATAATAGAGCTGCAATGATTTAGCAATGACTTGGTTTGATTTTTGTTTCAAACATCATTTATTGTTGAAGATTTTGATTCGATTTATGTTTCCTTTTTACTGGCTTGGTTTTGTGTATTTATGAGGCATCACTTGAAGTATAGTAGAGTTGTATTTGTTTAATGCCATTGTAATGGTTAATGTCAGTATGTGTGCCTAATATTTCAATACAATAAGAATGAAGGAAAAACATTTGGTGATAATGTTTGACATTAGATCAATAGTTCAGTGTTACAGCAACACTGATTCCATTATCAATTTACACGATGATTCTACACCATCAAACACTGTATGTATATTTAACTGTTTTATGACAAATCATTTATACATATATAAAAGAGATTTGAATGGAAATTGGTTGGTTTAGTATGGACAATCGGATCGGGCCATTTACAATTGATTTATGTATCGAAAGATGCATCAATAGATTAGTTGCAGCTCTACTCGTCAAGCAACGCGCATGTATAGTTGTAATTAAGTTTTATTACCAGTGACGGTAAATTGCTACTTCTATATTGCAATTGGCAGAAAATTACAAATAAATAATTAAATAATAAACAACATAAAATATTTACTGGAGAAAATTATCACATATTGAACAGCATATACAATGTATGTTTATACTAATATGCACAGAAGTATTTGATTAGCCGCTGCTTATAACTCAGCATAGATAGGCCTATTTATTTCTATTCATTCATAAACAAAAGTTGAAACAGTTTAAAGTAAAATTTAATTTAAAATAAAGGCAAACTTGTTATCAACACGTGCAAAGAAAATTTGTAAAATATTAGCTGGGAAGTTCAACATGTAAATTAAAAAAAAAACTCAGCAGATATCAATAACATTGCAATTCTTACAATATTTTATACGTGTAATTATACTCATCAGTTTTTCCCAATCACCTTAACAAGATGTGTAAATTGTTACACTTTAAAATTAAAGTTCTGAAACTTTGGAGTACTTATGTAATTTTGTTGATTATGAAGTAAGTAGAAGCAAAACAACTCATTTCAACTAAAGCAGTTACTAAAGTTAATAATTAATTTTATTTTTAAACCATGTTTGATAAGAAAACAAGCATGACACCTCGTTTGTATCAATAATATTCAAGATTTTTTAACCTCATGTACAATTGTTGTAACAACAAAATGGCGGACGTCGTTGACAGTTATTAACAGAGAAAATCAAACACTTTTATACAGTGTAATTTGGATTGGAAAATAGAAAAGATTAAATAGAATGGTGCAGAAAAGTGTCAGGAATTGGATTATATACAGCATAAAGGATGTCACATTTGTATTTATTTGAAAAACGACCTGAAGAAGGGCATAAGGAATACAAGATTTGGCGGAAATATCCCGTCTCAGCATAGGCCAGGTTACCTATTGCTTGACCGGATATATCCGGTCCCAGCACTGCAAGGGTTAATCATGCTTTTACTTCAGGGTCTTTGTCAGTCACTCAAAAGCAAGGAATCATCACCTGCATTCCAAAAGATAATAAACCAAGATATTATTTTAAGAATCTTAGACCTTTAACACTTTTAAATGTTGTATACAAAATAGCCTCAGGTACAATTGCTAAATGACTAAAAAGAGTTCTTGACAAACTTATTTTCAAAGATCAAACTGGTTTTATAAAGGGGAGATATATAGGAGAAAACACAAGACTTTTATATGATATATTAAAATATACAGAAGATAACAAAACACCAGGGCTTTTGTCGTGTAGGTCCCTTTTCTCAAACCTCACCTATTTTCGAACCTTTTGTTTGTGCGCTATTTACATGTAAGCAAAGTGTGTAAGACGTCATCCGATTATGTGTACCGGTGCTACGGTAAACAATCTGTACAATCGTCACAAAATTATTGGAAATATGCATCAAACACTTGTATTTACTATGATAATTTAGTTTTGTTAAACAATTTGATTAAAAACAATGACTTTTTATGCATTTCAAATAAATGTACATATTTCTTAAATTAAAAGTTTTTTTCTGAAAGAAAAACTCCCCTTTGAGTTCCCCTATCGGCTGCATCGGAAAAACATGTGATGATCATGTGATACACCATGTGTTCGTTATTGATAGCTGTGGGTTCAAGAATAGGTCAGTTATTTTTAGGCCGCCATGACAGTTGAAACAGCAGGGTGGCGACATAATACGGTGTAAATTTTCTAAAACATACAGAATCTGTGTCACTATTAATGCATAAAAATGTGCACCAGAGATTGAAATAGTGATCTATAATGTTGTTTTCAAGAATGCTTTTGCAACAAAGTCTACAGGCCAGGGTACATCCTTAGAGGTTCGAGAACTGGTACTTCCATGATAATGACATTAGACTTTGAAAAGGCATTCGATACATTGGCATTTAATTTTATTTAAAAAAAAACGTTAGTATACTATAACTTTGGTACAAAGTTCAGAAAATGGATCTCTTTTTTCCTATAAAACACCATGACAGCCGTTCAGATCAATGGGTTTCTATCAAATTTCATTAAAATTGAAAGGGGTTGTTGTCAGGGTGACCCAATCAGTTTGTATATCTTTATATTATGTGCTGAAATTTTAGCAATTAACATAAGGAATTCTAAACAAATTACAGGAATTAAAATTGAAAACATAGAATACAAAATTTCCCAATTTGCAGATGACACCTGTTTATTATTGGATGGCTCAGATAGTTCACTAAATGCTGCAATTGATTTATTTTACAAGTTTTTGCACTAGAATCTGGACTTAAAATTAACTATGACAAAACAAATTTGATATGGATAGATTCCAAGAAATATAGTACATACTCAATTAAAACTAAGTACAAATTAGTGTGGGGCACAACCAATTTTAAAGTGTTAGGCATTATATTTGATGTACATTTGGAAAAAATGATCGACCTCAATTTTTCAAGCAAGTTGATCAATTTACAAAATGTTATACATTTTTGGAAAAAAAGAAACCTTACACCACTAGGAAAATTAACCATAGTAAAATCTTTATTACTTCCCCTTTGCACACATTTATCTATAGCTCACCCCAGCCCTGGATTAAATGTGTTGAAATAAATACATGGCTCTTTTTGTAGCTTCATCTGGGATGGACCCATAAATATTAAACACAATATTATCATCAAACCCTATGAAGAAGGAGGACTTAATATGATTGATATTTACTCATTTGAAAAAAGTATGTATCCATGTTTGATGTTAAAAAAATGCTAAATATGGGGAGTGCTAATGTTCAGAAAATTGTGAACAGAATAGGTAACCACTTTTGGAAAGATGTCCTCATATATTATATTATGTATGTAAGTAAACTGAAAGTTTGTAAATTTGATGATGTATTAAATATGCCATTATTCTATAATAACAATATTAAGATGATAGAGGAATACGATTTGTAAGAGACATATTATGTACCACTGGAAATTTCAAGACTAAACAAGATATTGAGATTTGTATTGGTAAACGCCTGAATGTTTTATTTTACGAAGGACTAAAAAGAACTGTTTCAGAGTTCACTAGAAACTCTGGTTTTGATACAATATATAAACAAAATATTAATGGTATTTGTATTTCTTTTTATTTAAGTGAACTTGTTCTGACGCAAAAACAAAACAAGTCAGTATATAACAAATTTATGGCCAAAAATGAAAAACCTTCCAGTCAAATCAAATGGAACGAAATCTTTATTGATATTGATTGGAAATATGCATACAGTTTTGTCTTTAAATTAACCAGAAATACATATATACAATGGTTTCAGACTAGAATTGTACATAGAATTTTAGGAACTAAATCTCTGCTATGTAAAATGAAAATTGTAACTGATAACATATGTTGTTTTTGTAAGAAAAACGAGGAAACTTTAACTCATCTTTTCTGGGAATGTGAACACCATCCAACCAGTTATTAACCATGTTAAAAATGTAATAAATTCAAATTATATCAACTTGTCTACACTTTCTTGTCAGGACGTACTTCTTGGAATTTTTAATGAAAAAATAAACCCTATAAACATTTATTTCTAGAAATTAAAAGATACATCTTTATATGTAAAAAATCATGTAAAATCCCAACCATTACAGGGCTAAAGAAAAGTCTACATTTAGCATGGAACATACCAAAACATACAAATTACTGTGACAATGAATTCCAAAATTGGGCAGTTGTAAGATTGCTGATACAATAAACCCAAAACTATGCAATATTTTTATCATAATATTTGTGTACACTTGAAAGACTCTATGCTTGCAGTACACTGTGGCCTAATCACTCTTTTTTTATATACCTTGTATATACCTTGTGTATTTAAACATTTGCTGTCAAGATTAATACATGTTTATTTACCCAAAACTAGTGAAGCAATGCAACATAGATTATACACTTCATTTTGTCTTAAATTATTTAATATTCATAGCATATAGATATCATAATGCTCTAGAATACTTATATCTATAAAATATTAGATTTTCTGCTGTCTACAATTTTTGCAAAATAGATTGTACACATCTTCGTTTGTATTCTATAATATATGACATTCTGTGTCAACAATTTAATATTCTTTATCATATGATATTACTTTTTTAAATTAGTTTTCATAAGATATTATGCTTGTCAATTATTTCAATTGGTACTAACACATATATAAAGAATAGAAATGCTACTAACATATTTTCTGTACGGTATGGAGCACGATGGCCTCGACCTGAGCATACCTATGGACGAGGTAAATAAACTTTTTCATTACAAAAAAATATATATATATATATATATATATATATATAGTAATCATTGATAATATAAGCATCTTATCACATATTTATGTTGTCTATCAATTTAATGAATTTATGCCTTTCACAATGTGTACAATACAGTTTTATTATAATTTAGTTTGAACATATACAAGTGTGTTCCCAACATGATTTCGAACATTTATTTTTACATCGAACTTTTAATCAGGTAAGCTGGACAAGAACAAGAAGATGTTCAGCCTACGTTGTTTGGACAGACGACATTTTGTGCGGAGACATTAATACTATTTTCTTAACAGCCGCAGACCAGTGAGAAATCTTCTTTAAGTAATGAAGATTTTTGAAAATAATTTGTTTATGCTCCCTAAAATATTGGAGCTGCGACCGCGGTTCCTTCGGCCCCTGCTCCTACGCACCTGCAGTTGATCTTATGAACCAGTCCCCCACACATCGCTATAACTCCGCCTAAGATCCACATACCATAACATTCCGAAGATATGAACCACCACACTTGTTATTAATCAATCCTGTGAAGTTTTTCCAAATTCCAGACAGTGGTTACAGAAAACAGCTCAGACACAGTATGTTATGTCTACAATTTGAAAGGGCCATAAGCCCACAACTCCGCCAAAATTCTGCCGTCGAAGATTTGCACAACTAGAATAAATACTGATAAGTCCGGTTATGTTTTGTCAAAATCCAACTAGGTGTTAGGGAGAACAAGCGCAGAAATGTCTATTATGTGAAAAACGTCAAAGGGCAATAACTCCGCCAAAAATCAGCCGACGACGACATGCCGACGATATACACAACTAGTCTTGGTACAGATCAATCTTGTGGAGTTTCATCAACATCGGACCATGGGTTGTATAGAAAGAGCGCAAACAAGGATTGTTATGTGAAAAACTTCCAGGGGTCATAACTCCACCAAAAATCCGCCGACAACAAGAACCGACGATATACACAACTAGACTTGGGACTGATCAATCCTGAGAAGATTATTCAAAATCCGACCAGGAGTTGCGGCGAACAAGCGCATAAAAAGTATGTTATGTGAACAACTTCAAAGGGCCCTAACTCCGCTTAAAGTCCACCGACAATGACATGCCGACAATATGCATAACAAGACGTAGTTACTGATCAACCCTGTGGAGTTTTTTTTAATGGGACAAGGGGTAACGGAGAACAAGCGCATATTTTTTTCAGGAGTCCAGACATCCATCCATGCATCCATCCATCCAGACATCCATCTTTTCAGCACAAAATCAACATGTTTCCCTACCCATTACGTGTGGGAGGAGGCATACTTAATGCTAAGAATTATTATTTAAAAAAAGTATTTGCAACATTTCAGCGAGACGAGCACACTTACTTTGTTTATTTTTTGTTGAAAACGCGTGTCAGTTGTAAATAAAAATAATATATGTGTTAATATAATCTCTGTTTAATGTATACACTATTAAACCGTCAGCGACTATTATTCTTCTAATCATAGTGACTGCTTTTTTAAGCCGTTGTGTGTAACATCGGTTGTTTGTCCTAATTTTGGAATTCCACAATATATTACAAAAAGCATTTCTAATAATAATAATAATAATAATATTAATAATAATAATATATTACCATCGAACTTGTTTAAATTAAATAATTAAGACATCCGTTGTTAAAATGCATAGACTTCGAAATCTAGTACTTGAATGAACACCACGAAAGTCCCTCGTGGGAGGACAAGGTAAATGCGGCAACATATATGTTATCTATATAAACATAGAAGTATAAGATTTAATTTGTATACGCATGGTATATGTTCTACATGTCTGTTATCGATATACACGTATACCTGTAATGGAATACCAATAGCTGACTACATAATTGTGTTAAAGAATTGCGACATGCAAGAATGTTGCACATCACTTGCAATAACCACTAATAAGGAATTATTATCGGATACTTTACCAAGTTGGAACTACAATATAATGTCCATTAGTTTATTTCGGATGTTATTAGTAAGCCAATCTTGACTTTTATTCTTGCCAAGTTGTATTAACTTCCAATATGAGGAGTCGAAGCGCAATTTTTAATTTGACCAGGTAAGCCAGAAAATACCAAGTGTGTTTTGAGGTTCCGGCGCTACACTGTGATTAACCCCCGTATAAATTATTGATGAGATGCGAAATAACTGAAATGCATGTGCTCAGGTGAGCTAATTAACACAAGACATTACTAGGGCTCTGGCGCTACACTATGCATATTCCCCGCATTTTATTTAGGAAAATTGTATTTTCAAAAGCAGTGTTATTATACCGACATAAACAGTGTCCTCTCATTATTGCCATTTGCAAATACTAATTAAATGCATATCGCAGATTAATATTTACATCAGTAACATGAACGTCTAGGGCAAGCGATGTGCTTGTAAAGATTTCTCTATACTAATTGTATTTTATGAAAAATGTTTAACATCAGCTGTTAAGAATAATGTTAAAATTACTGAATGTAATTCTAAAACTATAATCAGTGAATAAATTAAGATCGTGCAAATGTTTTAACATTAGCCAAGTCTTCAATATTAATTTCACACAGAGTACGGCTATCATAAGTGCGCACCTCAAAAAGTCTTAAATATAATTAACAATATCGTAAGAAAATTTATGGTTGTTTTAAAAAACATAAAACGCATAAGGCAACTTATAACAATATTCGGGCAACTGTCATTATTCATGTATAGACGCGCCTCTTTCTTCTTATAATTAGATACATGAAATAAAAATCAAATTAGTAAGTGTTCTGAAATCAGCAAACAAACTTTGATCAACTAAAATGACATAAAAACCAAGAAATTTATGTCGACGAGCAGTTCATTCATATAAATAAAACAAGAGGGCCACGATGACCCTAGGTCGCTCACCTGAGTTTAAGGCATCATAATGGCTTATTACAATAGGGCCAAATGGCACTAAACCACTAGCCTGAGTATAAAGATCTGGGTCTTGCAGATTCAGGAGATTTTTATAGTCAATATAAAACATGTGACCCAAAGGGAGTGGACACTTTCTACTCCAGGGGCATAATTTGAACAATATTTTGTAGAGGACCACTATACAATTTTAATGCCAAATATGAAACCTCTGGGCCTTGCGGTCTCAGAGGAGGAGATTCTCAAAGCCAACTTTCCATATAAGTCTACAGAAACCATGTGACTCCAGAATGGGGCTTCTTTTTACTACACGGGCATCATTTGAACAGTATTTGTAGAGGACCATTATACAATGTTACATAATAAATATGAAACCTCTGTGCCTTGCAGTTTCAGAGAAGATTTGTAAAGTCCACTTGCTATATAAGTCTATACAAACCATGCGAACCCCGGGGCGTGGCTAGGATTGACCCCAGTGGCATAACTTGAACAATCTTTGTAGAGGACGAATATAAGATGTTAGATACTAATTAAAAAACCTCTGGGCCTTAAGGATTCACAGAAGAAACTTTTAAAAGTCATTTAGACATTTAAGTTTATATAAACCATATGACCCCGGGTGTGGCCTCTTTTTACCCAAAGGGCAAAATTTGAACATTATTTGTAGGACCACTATACAATGTTACATACCAAATACAAAACGTTTGGGCCATGCAGTTTCAGGAGAAGATTTTTATAGTCCACTTGCAATATATAAGTCTATAGAAACCATGTTACCCCCAGGACGTGGCCAGGTTTGACCCAGGGGCATAATTTAAACAATCCTTGTAGATCAGTACACAATGTTATATACCAAATACAAAACCTCTGGGCATTGCAATTCAGAGAATATTTTTAGTCATTTTGCTATTTAAGTATATACTAACCATGTGACCCCTGGGGCATGGTCACTTTTTATCCCAGGGGCATTATTTGAACCATTTTTGTAGAGGACAACTATACAGTGTAACATACAAAATATGAAACCTCTTGGCCTCACAGTTTCAGAGCAGCAGATTTTAAAAGTCCACTTGCCATATACGTCTAAAGAAACCATGTGACCCTCAGGGCGTGACCAGATTTGAACCCAATAATTATTGTAGTGGATCACTTTATAATGTTACATACAATATATTCAACCTTGCGGCCTTGCGGTTTTAGAGTAGATATTTTGTCATTTTGCTATTTAAGTCTATATAAACCATATGACCACCAGGGCGTGGCCAGATTTTACCCCAGGGGCATCATTTGAACAATTTTTGTAAAGGACCACTATACAATATTACATACCAAATACAAAACCGCTGGGCCTCACTGTTTCATCGGAGAATATTTTTAAAGTCATTTTGCTATTTACATGTAAGTCTATATAAACAATGCGACCCCCGGGGCGTGGCCAGTTTTGACCCCAGTGGCATCATTTGAACAATCATTGTAGAGGACCACTAGAAGATGTCACACACCAAATATGAAACCACTGGGCCTTGTGTTTTTAGAGGAGAAGATTTTTGCAGGTATTTTGGTATTTAAGTCTATATAAACAATGTGACGCCGGGGCGTGGCAGGTTTTGACCTCAGGGGCATCATTTTTTTACAATCTTTGTAGAGGACCCCTATACAATGTTTCCAACCAAATACCAAACCTCTGGGCATTGCGGTTTAAGTGTAGAAGATTTTTAAAGTCATTTAGCTATTTAAGTCTATATAAACCATGTGACCCTCGGGGCGTGGCTAGTTTTGACCCCAGGAGCATCATTTGAAAAATCTTTGTAGAGGACCACTATACAATGTTACATACTAAATATGAAACCTCTGGGTCTTGCGGTTTCAGAGGAGACAATGTTTAAAGTCATTTTGCGATTTAAGTCTATATAACCCATATGACCCCGAAGCTTGGCAAGTTTGGACCACAGGGGCACCATTTGAACAATATTTGTAGAGGACCAATACAGGATGTTACATACATGTACCATATATGAAACCACTAGCCCTTTCGGTTTCAGAGAAGATTTTTGAAGCAATTTTGCTATTTAAGTCTATATAAACAATGTAACTCCCGGGGCGGGGCCAGTTGTGACCCCAGGGGCATCATTGGGAATTTTTTGTACAGGACCATTATGCAATTTTACATACCAAATATGAAACCCCTGGGCCTTGCGGTTTCAGAGGAGAATTTGTTTTGTCATTTTGCTAAATAAGTCTATATAAACAATGTGACCCCCGGGGCATGGCCAGTTTTGACCCCAGGGGCATCATTTGAACTATCTTTGTAGAGGACCACTAGAAGATGCCACATACCAAATACGAAAGCTCTCAGCCATGCAGTTTCAGAGAAGAAGCTTTTTAAAATTTTCACTTTTTAAATCTATTTTTAGCTCTGGTGACCTATATATGCAGCGGACTGAAACGATTTGAACAATTTTAAAAGAGGGACACCCAAGGATCATTCCTTTGAAATTGGTGAAAGTCTGCACAGGGGTTTAGGAGGAGATGTTGTTTGAATGAAGATGTTGACGCACGAGAGGTGATCACCACGAGCTTTACCCCACGAGCACGTTGTGCTCAGGTAAGCTGAAAACTAGAGCACTGAATAAGGATATTTATTTTATGTAGGGCAGGGTAAGGCTTTCCGCAACTAAACAAACATGAGGGCCAAATGGCCCTGTAGCTCTCAAATGAATATGAAGATCTGGGCTTTGCGAATTCAAGTCATTTTTCTATTTAAATGTACATAAAACATTTGACACCTAAGCCGTATAATATGAACGAACTTTGCAGCAGAGGACCACTACTAGTATACAATGTAACATACCAAATTTTTTAGAAAATACAATTTTAAAGTTCACTTGGCATTATAAGACTATAGAAAATGTGGCCCCCGCCCCCGAGGGCGTGGGTTCTTCTCATCCCAGGGGCATAATTTGAACAATCATTGCAGAGGATCTTTATACAATGTTTCACCCCAAACATGAAGCCTCTGTGCCATGACATTGTTAAAGCCCACTTGCCATATAAATCTATTGAAACCACATGTCCCCAGGGCGTGGCCAATTCTACCCAATGGACACAATTTAACATTATTTGTACAGGACCACTCTACAATGTTACATACAAAATACGAATCATCCGGGCCTACATGTAGCGGTTTCAGAGAAGAAGATTTTTAGTTATTTTACTAGTTTAGTCTATATTAACCATGTCACCTCCAGGGCATGGCCATTTATTACACCAGGGCCAAAATTTGAACACGCTTTGTAAAGGACCACTATACAATGTTACATACCAAACACCAAACCTCTGGGCCTTTCGGTTTCACAGGAGAAGATATTTAAGGCCCAATTGCCCTATAAGTATATAGAAACAATATGACACCCAGGGCGTGGCCACTTTTTACCCCAGTTGAATAATTTGAACAAACTTTGTTGAGGATAACTATACAATGTTACATACCAAACATGAAACCTATGGGCCATGAGGTTTTAGGTGAGTTTTTTCAAATCATTTTTCCATTTTAAGTCTGTATAAACCACGTGACCGCCGGGCGTGGCCAGTTTTGACCTCATATGTCACTTTTGGAATCATTATGACGTCATATATATGACGTCGGAAAACACAAACTTATGTTACTTCATTAATCATTTATTTATATCACCGAACAACTTTAACAGCACAGTGCTTTAATTATTGCTTTTCTAGCAATATTTACATCTATTAACTGTCTGCCAGTGTGTTATATACTAATGTTCCTTTAAGTACATTACAATACCATATATATTGGGAATTAGTGATATTTAGCCTACTGAAGGGCAGATAAAATCCTGCCTGACCGAATTCTTTGTACATCTCTATATCTTCCCATCATGGGAGAGAACTCTTAACAAACCAAGTACACTGGGACAATAATAGACAATTCTCAGTAGAGCATTCAGAGGGTTAAACCCAGCCAGTGTTTATATTGCGTATAACTGGCTATGTCAATGGTCAACAGTACTGTTACAATTTGAATATATTTGCCTGTAATATATAGTTATAGACGTTCTACTTCTGACATTTTAATACTTGGTGCTCATACATTGTGCACATCTTTATTGATAATTTAAAATGTAAACCTCCTGGACCTCAGGCAAATTGACAAATATATGCCATTTTAACTTAATTTAAATTTTAAATTATTGCTTTTTCAGTGGAACAATATACCAGGCCTTAAATTGAATTAATGTGATCACTGAATAGAGAGATCTAAGTCTACGCCTTAATATTGAATTAATGTGATCACTGAATAGAGAGATCTAAGTATACGCCTTAATATTGATTTAATGTGAACATTGAATAGAGAAATCTAAGTCTACGGAGAAATCTAAGTCTACGCCTTAATATTAAATTTCATGTTATTATACATGTCTCTGTTGCTAACGGAGCCCTACCTCAACCTTGGCCAATCTGATTGACCAAGCATTCCTTATTTTAAGCCATTTTTTAATTAAACAGTTTTCCCCATTTACTATTGTCAAGTATTAATAAACCCCATTCTATTGCAGATTTTATACAATATGGGGAGGACCCAGTTATCATTTTTTGAATGTGTACTATAAATGGTTATAACCCACATGGGAAGTAATTTTTTTACAAGTATTTTGATCATATTGTTAATAATGATCAAGTTTGCCAATATTTCTGTGTGATGTTACATATTGCGATCCTCTGCAGTTATTCTTAATGCAGTATTTTGCATATTTTTAATAAATGACTCTTTCATATCAGGGATTATCCACATTTTAACTTTTAATGTGTTAAACTACCTCTTTTAAGTGTCCTTATCTATGTAAATCATGTAAACCTGTGCGCCCCCTGGTCCCAATATATCAAAATACCATTCAAGCACTGTCTGCCAAAATTCCCACCCCCACTGGTGCTATCCCTTCATTTAATAAATACAAACTAGACAAAGTCCTCTTTTCAGGTGCTCTTTAGGGTGATTTTCTTTTATGTGTTTATATTTGTACAGTCTAGTCAGTTCTTTTTATTAGTTAAATCTTGTTTCATCTGTGTTTTTCTTACAGTGCTGCCTGCTGTTATGTGTTTTCACTACCCACGTCGTCGTGAGTTCGATACCCACTCCGTGTTTTTTGTTCTAAGTATTGTTCTTTATTGTGTTTCTTTATATATAAAATATATTGTTAATTGTATACGCCTTTGTATTGGTCATTTCATGAAGATAATAACGTAAAAATTGCTAAACGATATCACTTTTTCGTTGGCATAGCCTCTTTAACATAATAATTACCCTAATATATCACAATCAGATGAGTGTGTGCTTTAACCTCCAAATTTTACATCGAATTTGTGATCCCAAATAAACACGGATAAAGGCTTTCGTGGAAGTAACAGGTACACATGAGCATGCAGTTTGAAATATCAAACTCTATTTAACCTTGGTCATAAAGCAAGAATTTCATTTTAGTTCTAGATCTTGTATCATGTATCCATCTTAAACAGCAACACATTATTACAAAGTGACATTTATTGAAGTCGCGTTATTATATTTCACTTAGTATATATATAATATACAAATAAAAAAATAAAAATATACGAATATTCTATTTTCAAATTTATTTAAAGAAGTTTATTTCCAGTTTGATTGCAAAGTTAACATGAATTCCAGTAGT
Organism: Congeria kusceri; assembly: GCA_027627225.1. Lineage (NCBI taxonomy): Eukaryota > Metazoa > Mollusca > Bivalvia > Myida > Dreissenidae > Congeria > Congeria kusceri. The sequence continues at coordinate 32,632,019 of CM051040.1, read as the reverse complement.
ATTTCTTGCCTAGCAGGTAGGCAGGGACAGCGTCACGTTTTTACAACACATTCCAAAAATGTCCAATTAACGACAACTGATAATTGGAAGGGGGGGGGGCACGTCTTTACAAGGGCCACCAATTAATGGTTTGTAGGAGGCACAAATATGACGCGTTGTATTCACAAATACATTGTTGTTTATTGTCCTTGGGATTGAACGATAGGAGTTGTTTACCCTCGGGACTTCGGTTGAAACCATTGCCCGAGCAAACAGCTTAACATAAATACTTTGCTTATATTTAGCTACACAATTCCCTTAATATGTCGGGAACGTTACATATATAGAACTTTGCAGTGTGGGTGCGGTGCTAATAATAAAAATATATGCTTAAAAAATAGCAAGATTTGTAAAACTTGTTTTAAAACTTACATGAAACACAATATATAATGTAAAGAACTGTATTGTGTTATCAAACTTTATACAAACAAATACTCTGCCAATTTAACACTATAGAATATAGTAGTATAATAATATATAATAATAATATTGAGGGATTTCTTAAATTTCACATAAAAGCACACTGTTCTTGTAGAAGGAAACAAATGCCAATGTATGCACAGTTTAAAGGGGAGCGACTCTGCAATATCCTTTTATTTGTCAGCAGGAATTACCTCCCTTATACTATTATAGAGTTAAACTGTACACTTTATGAATGTGTATAATAGACTATTATATTTGTAAATATGTTATCTATGTGGGCAATAGGATTAAATGGGTATAGAGTTTTTTTCAACAGGGGAAAAAATAAAGGAAGAAAACTGAGTTAAACCAATACTAACATGAGAAAGTGGAAATTGGAAGAAATAGCCCAATTAGAATAAGAATAAAATGGACGGGACACATAATTTATGTGAATCACCATTTTTCTAGACCCATTATGCAGCCAATGCTGCAACGGAATTGTTGGAGTCTTGCTTACTTAGAGATCTGGGTAAGTTTGGGTGATAATCACCATGTACTATATGTTGTATTTAATTTAAAAACCAATGTGTGAATACACAAGGGACATTATTTACAATAACGACAACAAACAATGTTAATTATTTTCAGATCACTAAGTGGTTCAGCATTGTTTTCCAATATCTGTTTACTTTACATGTCTTTACATATGAAGATAGAGAAAATAGGTTAAAATATGCTTTCTAACCTTTATGCATTATAAAGGTCAAGTAGTAGTACTTGAATATTCAGTGTAAATGAACTATTTAATTAATCGGAAGTTAAGTAATATATGACTACTTAAGTACCTTGCATCGGCAAGTATATGTTGTTGGTATGTAATACTGTCTTTATAATTGTTATATTTATTTTAATTATGGATGTCACAATTGCATGACATGCTTTTAACTAATGCTGAGCTCTTGTAGACAGGGAATATCGCTTATTGCTCCAACCTGAGACCCTGTCCATTGAGATTTATACAAGATTGTTGGGCTCTTTAGTGGAATGTAACCTACCCCAGGCTAGAATCTAAGAAATGGACAATCAAAAAAGGATGAGAATCCAATATACAGTAAAATTAAGGATAAAAATATATTACATCCTTACTATCAAACAGCTTACTTTTTAGGGTTTTTAAAAATAACACAGATAAAACAAGATATAACTAATAAAAACAACTGACTAGGTTGTACAAATATATACAGATAAAAGAGAATCACCCTGGGGGCACATGAAAGGACAACTTTGTCTTTTTCGTGATTATTAAAAGAAGGGGTAGCACCAGTGGGGAGGGAATTTTAGCCGGCAGTGCTGAAATGGTATTTTGAGATATTGGGACCGGGGGGTGCACAGGTTTACATGATTTACATAGATAGGGACACTCTGCAATGAAAGAGTTATTCATTAAAAATATGCAAAATACTGCATTTAAGAATAACTGCAGAGGATCACATTATGTAATATTACACAGAAATAATGAAAACTTGATCATTATTAACAATAATTATGATCAAAATACTTCCCAAAAAATTACGGAAACTTACATCCCATGTGGGTTACATACAATATATAGTACACATTAAAAAATTAATAACTGGGTCCTCCCCATTTTATATCAAATCTGCAATAAAATGGGGTTTATTAATTGTTGACAATAATAAATGGGGCAAACTGCTGAACTAAAAAATGGCTTAAAATAAAGGATCCTTGGTCAATCAGATTGGCCATGGTTGAGGGAGGGCTCCGTTAGCAACAGATACATACATAATAACATGGTATTTAAATTAAGACATGTGTTTAATTTTTGTTACTATCTTCCTGTGCGTCCGGCCCAGCATGGCTCATGTTAGGTCACGGAGGGAAAGGGGCGAAAAAGGAAATTGAATAGGGGAATTCTTGCAGCTATCAGAACATTGTTTATTGTTCCACTGAAAACAATAATTTACAAATTAAATTAATGGCATATTTTAGTCAATTTGCCTTAGGTCCAGGAGGTATAAATTTAAATTATCAATAAAGATATGCACAATATATGAGCACAAACTATTAAAATGTCAGAAGTAGAACCTCTATAACCATATATCACAGGCAAATATATAGAGAATACATGGTTGGTGCCGGGATGGAGAAAGTTTATCCGGTGAGGCTTAGAAAATGAAAATTGGGCGAGCTTTAGCGAGCCCTATTTTTGTTTTCGGGCCGAACCGGATAAACTTTCTCCTTCCCGGCACCTACTGTGTATTCTATTTATCCTGATTGCTATTCAATTAAATTAAAAAACACCAAACACTAAAGTTTTAAATTAAAAAAAAAATTCTAGACGGGCATCGACCTAATAACTCGCTTGCATGAATACGTACTACCCGGAAAAATAGTTCTCTATTTCTTAATTACCTTTTTCAAAAAGCAAAAGTAAAATATTAATAAATCTTACTTGCTGATGTCAGTACGAGACGAAAATGACGTAGTAAATCTGCTTTTGTTTTAAACCAGATTATATTTGTTTTTTAAAGAGTTAAATTACGTCACACCAACTACGTCATTCATTTTGAGTTGTAAGTTTACACAATGTAGTCAAACCAGAACGCGAGTGTTTTGCAGTTTAAAATACATGAAATCGGAATAAATATTTAGTGTTTCTGTGTTTTGGATGGATTATATTATGCAATAGCATTCAGATAAAAAGTGTATGGAATATTTGCCTCGAATGGAAACGGTGAGATCGATCCCTTTTCAATTTTCTACGATTTACTCGGATAGTATTAGTTGTGGGTGGAGGACAGTGTAACTGAAAGTGAAATAAATCATAAAATGTTTAGTTATACGTTAACATTTTGATAACTTTTTTCATTTATTTTCATCGGAAATTAATATAAAAGGTTATTTCTTTGATGAATATGCTCTGTTGGTTGACCAAAGAAAGTATATCCACAAAGAATAACCCGCTTGCATCAGATTCAATTGTGTTGAAATGGAATAGAACTGGAAGTTGTTGTTAACCAGTCAAATGGAATGTGAGGACAAACAACTCATTTGTTGTTTAACTCTGTTGAACTAGACAACACAAAGTTTGTATCGATGAAAAACTCTGTTAAGTAGACTTTATGCTGTGTCATTCTCGACAATGTTGTTATCCGGCGCGTAGGAATACCTATTGACGGTATATCACAGTCATGTGATCTACTGCCGGATATCAACACGTTTATACGGTCATCACTTTATTAGGTCACTGTTTGGGTTAGTAGCAGGATAAATTTAAATTGTAGCTTAAAGTACAGTACTGTTGACCATTGGGATAGCCAGCTTTACACAATATAAACACTGGCTGGATTTAACCATCTGAATGCTCTACTGAGAATTGTTTATTATTGTCCCAGTGTACTAGATAAAAGACAAGTGATTTGTTAAGAGTTCTCTCCCATGATGGGAAGATATAGGGATGTATAAATAATTTGGTCAGGCAGGGATTATATGCCCTTCAGTAGGCTTAAGGTCTAATTACCCCAAAACGGAAGTCACATCCTCAGGGTTACATGCTGTCAGTTAGATAATAAGCACATGTGGCTGAGTGCAGGATGCATATAATTTGTAAAATACAGTTTAAATGATATGTTTTGGTGTCATTTTAAAGGTATATATGTAAGCAATAAGGAAAAAGGGTGTTTAGTGCACTACTTTTTTGTCTAGTGGTTCCCAGCTTAATAACTCATGCCCATGTATTCATGCGCAAAATGGCAGCATCCATGCCAGTCAAAACCGGTGTGTTATTTCCAAGGTAAATAATTTGAGTTACAACACATATAATTTTTTGACATGCTGTTTTTTCAAAAGGTTATGTCCTCATCTTTCCAACAATGTATGGTGATATATTGGAAAGTAGCTTGGTCATGGTGAAAAGCGAGATCAAATTTTGAATATTTTATATGTAACAAAGAAGGAATTTATTTGCGCATGCGTAACCTTAATATCATCGATTCCCCCTATATATGGGATTGTAATGTATTAAGAGGAGAATTAGTGCATAACACACTGGGAGACAGTAAATAGATGTAAATATTGCTTAAAAAGGAACAATTAAAACACAGTACAGTAAAAAGCTGTTCAATGATATAAATAAATTAATAAATCACTTGAGTTTACCCAGATATGGGAAAATGTCTATTAAGATTAAGTTTTTATTATAGAATTTGTTCTTATTAAGCTGCAGGACCCCTATTTGTATTTATATTTTATCTGCAATCTGGCAGTCCACAAGATATGTTGCCAGAGATTTGTCACTGGTAATTTATTTTTGCGAGTAGGATTAAAAATATTATTAAGGGTAAAATCAATGTGTGTAGAGGACTAGGGGCACTGTGTCAGCAGGTGGTCGGTTGTAAAGGGGATCCTACATTGAGGACAGAGAGGGTCCAGCTTTAAAATATACTTTCCCGCACTAGTAGGCAAATGACTGGTCCCCAAAAAGTCGGCTAATACATTTGTCAATAATAATATTGGACGAATTTCTGGGCAATGGTGAAAGGGGCTTTTGTCCTTAAGTGACATCTATAGGGTTAACTTGTTTACAGTAAATTACAATTACTCTCTCAGTAAGCCAATTAAAATGAATCCATTATCAGCCAATCAATTTCTTTAACAACATTAGCATTATATGGTCAATCTTAATATACGTCACTTGTAAATTATTTTCCATCATATCAACACCCTATACTATATAAGAGTCTTGATTATTAAACAATGCCACCATCATGTGCTTGGAAGTACTTTACGTGGTCATTAGACAAAACCCATGCAACGTATAATCCATGTAATGAGAAATTTGAGTACGGAACGATTAACATATTAATTAACAATACATTTAACAATATCTTATATTTCTGTACATTTGCCTAACACTCACTAAGCTTTATCACTCATTTACCACTGAAACAAGGTAAAACAACCACGCACACATAGTATACATATTTTGGATAGGTAAATATTCGGACAGAGTGCCGTATACAGTAGTATTTACAAAACGAATATTCGAATATATTCGAATACCTAAAACACATATTTGAATATTGATTTTAGTATTCGGCCCCATCCCTAAAATAAATAAATAAAAACCTACCTTGTTAAGTTTGTTAATGCTTACAAAATTGGTACCATAGCTCGCGTTCAGTATCAAAGGGCAGTGCAAAAGAGGCATGTTAATTGAAGCGGATTTGAACGCTGCACGCACATAATACATTACATGAAGGGACTACAGCAATCAAAACCCAAACGTTTTTATTATAAGATTGGCTCGCTATGATAAGTATTGCAAACAATTATTCGAAAACAGATCAAGAGATAATTTTGTATTGGAGCGTGAGTGCGGAATTGTGTGCAGCGGTATTTGAGGTATTGTGATTTGATGACGTGTCAGTACAAATGGTGCGTAAGACATGGTACAACAGTGCCTGTGTCAGTACAACATGTTTGGAAGACATGGTAGTAAGGTGTCTGTGTCAGTAGAACATGTGTTTCAGACATGGTACTAGGGTGTCTGTGTAAGTACAACACGTTTGCCAGACATGGTACTACGGTGTCTGTGTCAGGAGAACATGTGTGTCAGACATGGTAGTAGTAGGGTGTCTGTGGCAGTAGAACATGTGTGTCAGACAAGGTCTGCGTCAGTAGAACATGTGTGTCAGACATGGTACTAGGGTGTCTGTGTCAGTAGAACATGTGTTTCAGACATGATAGTATGGTGTATGTGTCAGAAGAACATGTGTTTCAGACATGGTAGTAGGGTATATGTGTCAGTAGAACATGTGTTTAAGACATGGTGGTAGGGTGTCTGTGTCAGTAGAACATGTGTTCAAGACATGGTAGTAGGGTATCTGTGTCAGTAGAACATGTGTTTCAGACATTTTAATATGGTATTAGTGTCTGTAGAACATGAGTTCAAGTCATGGTAGTAGCGTGTCTGTAGAACATGTGTTCAAGACATGGTATTAGGGTGTCTGTGTCTGTAGAACATGTGTTTAAAACATGGTATTAGGGTGTCTGTGTCTGTAGAACATGTGTCCAAGACATGGTAGTAGGGTGTCTGTGTCTGTAGAACAAGTGTTCAAGACATGGTAGTAGGGTGTCTGTGTCTGTAGAACATGTGTTCAAGACATAGCAGAACGGTGTCTGTGTCAGTAGAACATGAGTTCAAGACATGGTAGTAGGGTGTCTGTGTCAGTATAACATGTGTTTCAGATATGGCACTAGGGTGTCTGTGTCAGTAGAACATGTGGTCAAGACATGGTAGTAGGGTGTCTGTGTCAGAAGAACATGTGTTCAAGACATGGTAGTAGGGTGTCTGTGTCAGTAAAACATGCGTGTGAGGTATAGTAGTAGGGTGTCTGTGCCACTTAAACATGCGCGTCAGACATGGTACTAGGGTGTCTGTGTCAGTAGAACATGTGTTTTGGAAATGTTACAACGGTGTATGTGCCAGTAAAACATGTGTTTCAGACATGGCAGTACGGTGTATGTGTCAGTAGAACATGTGTTCAAGACTTGATGGCACAAGGGTGTCTGTGTCAGTAGAACATGTGTTTCAGACATGATAGTAGGGTGTATGTGTCAGTAGAACATGTGTTTCAGACATGGTAGTAGGGTATATGTGTCAGTAGAATATGTGTTCAAGACATGGTGGTAGGGTGTCTGTGTCAGTAGAACATGTGTTCAGGACATGGTAGTAGGGTGTATGTGTCAGTAGAACATGTGTTTCAGACGTGGCATTGGGTGTCTGTGTCAGTAGAACATGTGTTTCAGACATTTGAATATGGTATGTGTGTCTGTTGAACATGTGTTCAAGACATGGTAGTAGGGTATCTGTATCAGTAGAACATGAGTTCAAGTCATGGTAGTAGGGTGTCTGTAGAACATGTGTTCAAGACATGGTATTAGGGTGTCTGTGTCTGTAGAACATGTGTTTAAGACATGTATTAGGGTGTCTGTGTCTGTAGAACATGTGTCCAAGACATGGTAGTAGGGTGTCTGTGTCTGTAGAACATATGTTAAAGACATGGTAGTAGGGTGTCTGTGTCTGTAGAACATGTGTTCAAGACATAGCAGAAGGGTGTCTGTGTCAGTAGAACATGAGTTCAAGACATGGTAGGAGGGTGTCTGTGACAGTATAACATGTGTTTCAGACATGGCACTAGGGTGTCTGTGTCAGAAGAACATGTGTTTCAGACATGATAGTATGGTGTCTGTGTCAGTAGAACATGTGTTCAAGACATGATAGTAGGGTGTCTGTGGCAGTATAACATGTGTGTTAGACATGGTACAAGGGAGTCTGTGTCAGTATAACATGTGTTTCAGACATAGTAATAGGGTTTCTGTGTCAGTAGAACATGTGTTCAAGACATGGTAGTAGGGTGTCTATGTCAGTAAAACATGAGTTTCGGACATGGTACTAGGGTGTCTGTGTCAGAAGAACATGTGTGTTAGACATGGAACTGGGGTGTCTGTGTCAGTAGAACATGTGTACCAGACATGGTATTAGGGTGTCTGTGACAGTAAATCATGTGTGTCAGACATGGTAGTAGGGTGACTGCATCAGTAGAACATGTGATCCAGACATGGTAGTACAGTGTCTGTGTCGGTAGAACATGGGTTTCAGACATGGTACTAGGGTGTATGTGTCAGATGAACATGTGTGTCAGGCATAGTAGTAGGGTGACTGTGTCAGTAATACATGTGTTTCAGACATGGTAGTACGGTGTCTGTGTCAGTTGAACATGTGTTTCAGACATGGTAGTACGGTGTCTATGTCAGTAGAACATGTGTTTCAGACATGGTACTAGGATGTCTGCATCAGTAGAACAAGTGTGTCAAACATGGTAGAAGGGTGTCTTTGTCAGTAGAACATGTGTGTCAGTCATGGTACTATGGTGTCTGTGTCAGGAGAACATGTGTTTCAGACATGTTGCTAGGGTGTCTGTGCCAGTAGAACATGTGTTTTAGATATGGTAGAAGGTTGTCTGTGTTGTAAGTACAACTCGTTTGCCAGACAGTGTATTTGGGTGTCTGTGTCAGTAGAACATGTGTTCAAGACATGGTAGTAGTGTGTCTGTGGCAGAATAACGTGTTCAAGACATGGTAGTAGGGTGTCTGTGGCAGTATAACATGTGTGTTAGACATGGTACAAGGGTGTCTGTGTCAGTAGAACATGTGTTCAAGACATGGTAGTAGGGTGTCTGTGTCAGTAAAACATGCGTGTGAGGTATAGTAGTAGGGTGTCTGTGCCACTTAAACATGTGCGTCAGACATGGTACTTGGGGGTCTGTGTCAGTAGAACATGTGTTTTGGAAATGTTACAACGGTGTATGTGCCAGTAAAACGTGTTTCAGACATGGTAGTACGGTGCATGTGTCAGTAGAACATGTGTTCAAGACTTGATGGCACAAGGGTGTCTGTGTCAGTAGAACATGTGTTTCAGACATGATAGTAGGGTGTTTGTGTCAGTAGAGCATGTGTTTCAGACATGGTAGTCGGGTATATGTGTCAGTAGAACATGTGTTCAAGACATGGTAGTAGGGTGTATGTGTCAGTAGAACATGTGTTCAAGACATGGTAGTAGGGTGTATGTGTCAGTAGAACATGTGATTCAGACATGGCACTAGGGTGTCTGGGTCAATAGAACATGTGTTTCAGACATGGTAATATGGTATTTGTGTCTGTAGAACATGTGTTCAAGACATGGTAGTAGGGTGTCTGTGTCAGTAGAACATGAGTTCAAGTCCTGGTAGTAGGTTGTCTGTCGAACATGTGTTAAAGACATGGTATTAGGGTGTCTGTGTCTGTAGAACATGTGTTTAAGACATGGTATTAGAGTGTCTGTGTCTGTAGAAAATGTGTCCAAGACATGGCAGTAGGATGTCTGTGTCTGTAGAACATGTGTTCAAGATATGGAAGTACGGTGTCTGTGTCTGTAAATCATGTGTTCAAGACACAGCAGAAGGGTGTCTGTGTCAGTAGAACATGAGTTCGAGACATGGTAGTAGGGTGTCTGTGTCAGTATAACATGTGTTTCAGACATGGCACCAGGGTGTCTGTGTCAGAAGAACATGTGTTTCAGACATGATAGTAGGGTGTCAGTGCAGTAGAACATGTGTTCAAGACATGGTAGTAGGGTGTCTGTGGCGGTATAACATGAGTGTTAGATATCGTACGAGGTCCATGTCAGTATAACATGTGTTTCAGACATAGTAGTAGGGTGTCTGTGTCAGTAGAACATGTGTTCAAGACATGGTAGTAGGGTGTCTATGTCAGTAAAACATGTGTTTCTGACATGGTACTAGGGTGTCTGTGTCTGTAGAACATGTGTGTTAGACATGGAACTAGGGTGTCTGTGTCAGTAGAACATGTGTACCAGACATGGTACTAGGGTGTCTGTGTCAGTAAAACATGTGTGTCAGACATGGTAGTAGGGTGACTGCATCAGTAGAACATGTGATCCAGACATGGTAGTACAGTGTCTGTGTCAGTAAAACATGTGTGTCATGCATGGTAGTAGGGTGACTGTGTCAGTAAAACATGTGTTTCAGACATGGTAGTACGGTGGCTGTGTCAGTTGAACATGGGTTTCAGACATGGTAGTAGGGTGTCTATGTCAGTAGAACATGGGTTTAAGACATGGTACCAGGGTGTTTGTGTCAGTAAAACATGCGTGTCAGACATGGTAGTAGGATGTCTGCATCAGTAGAACAAGTGTGTCAGACATGGTAGAAGGGTGTCTTTGTCAGTAGAACATGTGTGTCAGACATGGTACTAGGTTGTCTGTGTCAGGAGAACATGTGTTTCAGACATGTTACAAGGGTGTCTTTGCCAGTAGAACATGTATGTCAGACATCTTAGAAGGGTGTCTGTGTGAGTAGAACATGTGTTTCAGACATGGTAGTAGGGTGCCTGTGTCAGTACAACATGTGTGTTAGACATGGAAGTATGGTGTCTGTGTCAAAACAACGCGTTTGTCAGACATGGTAGAAGGGTGTCTGTGTCAAAACAACGCGTTTGTCAGACATGGTAGTAGGGTGTCTGTGTCAGTACAAAATGTGTTTCAGACATGGTAGTAGGGTGTCTGTGACAGTAGAACATGTGTGTCAGATATGGTACTAGGGTGTCTGTATCGGTAGAACATGTGTTCGTGACATGGCACTAGGGTGTCTGTGTCAGAAGAACATATGTTACAGACATGATAGTAGGGTGTCTGTGTCAGTAGAACATGTGTTCAAGTCATGGTAGTAGGGTGTCTGTGGCAGTATAACATGTGTGTGAGATATTGTATTAGGGTGTCTGTGTCAGAAGAACATGTGTTTCAGACATGATAGTAGGGTGTCTGTGTCAGTAGAACATGTGTTCAAGACATGATAGTAGGGTGTCTGTGGCAGTATAACATGTGTGTTAGACATGGTACAAGGGTGTCTGTGTCATTAGAACATGTGTTTCAGACATAGTAGTAGGGTGTCTGTGTCAGTAGAACATGTGTTTCAGACATGATAGTAGGGTGTCTGTGTCAGTAGAACATGTGTTCAAGACATGATAGTAGGGTGTCTGTGGCAGTATAACATGTGTGTTAGACATGGTACAAGGGTGTCTGTGTCAGGAGAACATGTGTTTCAGACATGATAGTAGGGTGTCTGTGTCAGTAGAACATGTGTTCAATACATGATAGTAGGGTGTCTGTGGCAGTATAACGTGTGTTAGACATGGTACAAGGGTGTCTGTGTCATTAGAACATGTGTTTCAGACATAGTAGTAGGGTGTCTGTGTCAGTAGAAAATGTGTTCAAGACATGGTAGTAGGGCGTCTGTGTCAGAAAAACGTGTTTAGGACATGGTACTAGGGTGTCTGTGTCAGTAGAACATGTTTGTTACACATGGAACTAGGGTGTCTGTGTCGGTTGAACATGTGTACCAGACATGGTAGTAGGGTGTCTGTGTCAGTAAAACATGTGTATCAGACATGTTAGTAGAGTGACTGCATCAGTAGAACATGTGATCCAGACATAGTAGTACAGTGTCTGTGTCAGTAGAACATGGGTTTCAGACATGGCACTAGGGTGTATGTGTCAGTTTAACATGTGTGTCAGGCATGGCAGTAGTGTGACTGTGTCAGTAAAACATGTGTTTCAGACATGGTAGTACGGTGTCGGTCAGTTGAACATGCGTTTCAGACATGGTTGTAGGGTGTCTGTGTCAGTAGAACATGTGTGTCAGACATGGTACTAGGGTGTCTGTGTCAGGAGAACATGTGTTTCAGACATGTTACAAGGGTGTCTTTGCCAGTAGAACATGTATGTCAGACATCTTAGAAGGGTGTCTGTGTGAGTAGAACATGTGTTTCAGACATGGTAGTAGGGTGTCTGTGTCAGTACAACATGTGTGTTAGACATGGAAGTATGGTGTCTGTGTCAAAACAACGCGTTTGTCAGACATGGTAGAAGGGTGTCTGTGTCAAAACAACGCGTTTGTCAGACATGGTACTAGGGTGTCTGTGTCAGTACAAAATGTGTTTCAGACATGGTAGTAGGGTGTCTGTGACAGTAGAAAATGTGTGTCAGATATGGTACTAGGGTGTCTGTATCGGTAGAACATGTGTTCGTGACATGGCACTAGGGTGTCTGTGTCAGAAGAACATATGTTACAGACATGATAGTAGGGTGTCTGTGTCAGTAGAACATGTGTTCAAGTCATGGTAGTAGGGTGTCTGTGGCAGTATAACATGTGTGTGAGATATAGTATTAGGGTGTCTGTGTCAGAAGAACATGTGTTTCAGACATGATAGTAGGGTGTCTGTGTCAGTAGAACATGTGTTCAAGACATGATAGTAGGGTGTCTGTGGCAGTATAACATGTGTGTTAGACATGGTACAAGGGTGTCTGTGTCATTAGAACATGTGTTTCAGACATAGTAGTAGGGTGTCTGTGTCAGTAGTACATGTGTTCAAGACATGATAGTAGGGTGTCTGTGGCAGTATAACATGTGTGTTAGACATGGTACAAGGGTGTCTGTGTCAGGAGAACATGTGTTTCAGACATGATAGTAGGGTGTCTGTGTCAGTAGAACATGTGTTCAAGACATGATAGTAGGGTGTCTGTGGCAGTATAACGTGTGTTAGACATGGTACAAGGGTGTCTGTGTCATTAGAACATGTGTTTCAGACATAGTAGTAGGGTGTCTGTGTCAGTAGAAAATGTGTTCAAGACATGGTAGTAGGGCGTCTGTGGCAGTATAACATGTGTGTTAGACATGGTACAAGGGTGTCTGTGTCATTAGAACATGTGTTTCAGACATAGTAGTAGGGTGTCTGTGTCAGTAGAACATGTGTTTCAGACATGATAGTAGGGTGTCTGTGTCAGTAGAACATGTGTTCAAGACATGATAGTAGGGTGTCTGTGGCAGTATAACATGTGTGCTAGACATGGTAGTAGGGTGTCTGTGTCAGGAGAACATGTGTTTCAGACATGATAGTAGGGTGTCTGTGTCAGTAGAACATGTGTTCAAGACATGATAGTAGGGTGTCTGTGGCAGTATAACGTGTGTTAGACATGGTACAAGGGTGTCTGTGTCATTAGAACATGTGTTTCAGACATAGTAGTAGGGTGTCTGTGTCAGTAGAAAATGTGTTCAAGACATGGTAGTAGGGCGTCTGTGTCAGAAAAACGTGTTTAGGACATGGTACTAGGGTGTCTGTGTCAGTAGAACATGTGTGTTACACATGGAACTAGGGTGTCTGTGTCGGTTGAACATGTGTACCAGACATGGTACTAGGGTGTCTGTGTCAGTAAAACATGTGTATCAGACATGGTAGTAGGGTGACTGCATCAGTAGAACATGTGATCCAGACATAGTAATACAGTGTCTGTGTCAGTAGAACATGGGTTTCAGACATGGCACTAGGGTGTATGTGTCAGTTTAACATGTGTGTCAGGCATGGCAGTAGTGTGACTGTGTCAGTAAAACATGTGTTTCAGATATGGTAGTACGGTGTCGGTCAGTTGAACATGCGTTTCAGACATGGTTGTAGGGTGTCTGTGTCAGTAGAACAAGTGTGTCAGACATGGTACTTGGGTGTCTGTGTCAGAATAACATGTGTTTCAGACATGGTACTAGGGTGTCAGTGCCAGTAGAACATGTATGTCAGACATCTTTGAAGGGTGTCTGTGTGAGTAGAACATGTGTTTCAGACATGGTAGTAAGGTGTCTGTGTGAATGGAACATGTGTGTTAGACATGGTAGTAGGGTGTTTGTGTCAGAACAACGCGTTTGTCAGACATGGTAGAAGGGGGTCTGTGTCAGTACAACGTGTCTGTCAGACATGCTTCTAGGGTGTCTGTGTCAGTACAACCCTTTTGTCAGACATTGTAATAGGGGGTCTGTGTCAGTAGAACATGTGTTTCAGACATGGTACAAGGGTGTCTGTGTCATTAGAACATGTGTTTCAGACATAGTAGTAGGGTGTCTGTGTCAGTAGAAAATGTGTTCAAGGCATGGTAGTAGGGCGTTTGTGTTAGTAAAACGTGTTTAGGACATAGTAGTAGGGTGTCTGTAGGTCAGACACGGTAGTAGGGTTTTATCGTCCGAACATCGTATGTGTGTCACATGTTGGTAGGGTGTCTGTGTCAGCAGAACATGTGTTTCAGACATGGAAGTAGGGTGTCATTGTCAGAACAACGTGTGTGTGTGACATGGTAGTAGGGTGTCTGTGTCAGCAGAACATGTGTGTCAGACATGGAAGTAGAGTGTCTGTGTCAGAACAAAGGGTGTGTCAGACATGGAAGTAGGGTGTCGGTGTTAGTACAACAGCTGTATCAGTCATGGTATTAGGGTGACTGTGTCAGTGAAACATGTGTTTCAGACATGGTAGTACGGTGTCTGTGTCAGTTGAACATGTGTTTCAGACATGGTAGTAGGGTGTCTATGGGTTTAAGACATGGTACCAGGGTGTTTGTGTCAGTAAAACATGCGTGTCAGACATGGTAGTAGGATGTCTGCATCAGTAGAACAAGTGTGTCAGACATGGTAGAAGGGTGTCTTTGTCAGTAGAACATGTGTGTCAGACATGGTACTAGGGTGTCTGTGTCAGGAGAACATGTGTTTCAGACATGTTACAAGGGTGTCTTTGCCAGTAGAACATGTATGTCAGACATCTTAGAAGGGTGTCTGTGTGAGTAGAACATGTGTTTCAGACATGGTAGTAGGGTGTCTGTGTCAGTACAACATGTGTGTTAGACATGGTAGTATGGTGTCTGTGTCAAAACAACGCGTTTGTCAGACATGGTAGATGGGTGTCTGTGTCAAAACAACGCGTTTGTCAGACATGGTAGTAGGGTGTCTGTGTCAGTACAAAATGTGTTTCAGACATGGTAGTAGGGTGTCTGTGACAGTAGAAGATGTGTGTCAGATATGGTACTAGGGTTTCTGTATCGGTAGAACATGTGTTCGTGACATGGCACTAGGGTGTCTGTGTCAGAAGAACATATGTTACAGACATGATAGTAGGGTGTCTGTGTCAGTAGAACATGTGTTCAAGTCATGGTAGTAGGGTGTCTGTGGCTGTATAACATGTGTGTGAGATATAGTATTAGAGTGTCTGTGTCAGAAGAACATGTGTTTCAGACATGATAGTAGGGAGTCTGTGTCAGTAGAACATGTGTTCAAGACATGATAGTAGGGTGTCTGTGGCAGTATAACATGTGTGTTAGACATGGTACAAGGGTGTCTGTGTCATTAGAACATGTGTTTCAGACATAGTAGTAGGGTGTCTGTGTCAGTAGAACATGTGTTTCAGACATGATAGTAGGGTGTCTGTGTCAGTAGAACATGTGTTCAAGACATGATAGTAGGGTGTCTGTGGCAGTATAACATGTGTGCTAGACATGGTAGTAGGGTGTCTGTGTCAGGAGAACATGTGTTTCAGACATGATAGTAGGGTGTCTGTGTCAGTAGAACATGTGTTCAAGACATGATAGTAGGGTGTCTGTGGCAGTATAACGTGTGTTAGACATGGTACAAGGGTGTCTGTGTCATTAGAACATGTGTTTCAGACATAGTAGTAGGGTGTCTGTGTCAGTAGAAAATGTGTTCAAGACATGGTAGTAGGGCGTCTGTGTCAGTAAAACGTGTTTAGGACATGGTACTAGGGTGTCTGTGTCAGTAGAACATGTGTGTTACACATGGAACTAGGGTGTCTGTGTCGGTAGAACATGTGTACCAGACATGGTACTAGGGTGTTTGTGTCAGTAAAACATGTGTATCAGACATGGTAGTAGGGTGACTGCAGCAGTAGAACATGTGATCCAGACATAGTAGTACACTGTCTGTGTCAGTAGAACATGGGTTTCATACATGGCACTAGGGTGTATGTGTCAGTTTAACATGTGTTTCAGACATGGTAGTACGGTGTCGGTCAGTTGAACATGCGTTTCAGACATGGTTGTAGGGTGTCTGTGTCAGTAGAACAAGTGTGTCAGACATGGTACTTGGGTGTCTGTGTCAGAATAACATGTGTTTCAGACATGGTACTAGGGTGTCAGTGCCAGTAGAACATGTATGTCAGACATCTTAGAAGGGTGTCTGTGTGAGTAGAACATGTGTTTCAGACATGGTAGTAGGGTGTCTGTGTGAATGGAACATGTGTGTTAGACATGGTAGTAGGGTGTTTGTGTCAGAACAACGCGTTTGTCAGACATGGTAGAAGGGGGTCTGTGTCAGTACAACGTGTTTGTCAGACATGCTTCTAGGGTGTCTGTGTCAGTACAACCCTTTTGTCAGACATTGTAATAGGGGGTCTGTGTCAGTAGAACATGTGTTTCAGACATGATACTAGGGTGTATGTGTCAGTAGGACATGTGTGTCAGACATGGAAGTAGAGTGTCTGTGTCAGAACAAAGGGTGTGTCAGACATGGAAGTAGGGTGTCGGTGTTAGTACAACAGCTGTATCAGTCATGGTATTAGTTTGCAGCGTCAGTACAACTTGTGTGTCAAACATGGAAGAATGGTACGAGTGAATGTACAACGGATGTCTGTGGCAGTAGAACATTTTTGTCAGACATGGTAGTAGGGTGTCGGTGTAAGTACTACGGGTGTGTTTGACTTGGTAGGAGCGTGTCGGTATCAGTGCAACTGGCGTGCCAGACATGGTAGTAGATTGCCTGTGCCAGCACAACGGTTGTTTCAGACATGGTAGTGTAGTGCCTTTGTCAGAACAAGGGGTGTCAAACATGGTAGTAGGTTACCAGTGTCAGTACAGCAGGTGTGTCAGACATGGTTGTAGGGTATCGGTGTCAGTACAACAGGTGTGTCAGACATGGTTGTAAGGTATCGGTGTCAGTACAACGGGTGTGTCAGACATGGTAGTAGTGTGTCAGTGTCAGTACAAAAGGTGTATTAGACATGGTAGTAGGGCGCCTGTTTCAGTACAACAGTTGTGTGACTCGGTAGAAGGGTGCATGTTTCAGTACAACAGTCAGGTGTGTGACTTGGTAGAAAAATGCATGTTTAGTTACAACCGGTGTTACTTGGTAAAAACGTGCATGTTTAATTACATTTTGGCATTAGGGTTTATAAGTACATAGGGACCTTATTTTGGATCGACATTTTGACATACAAAGTGTTATTACGTTGAGGTGATGATTATCGAATACACGATTTTGTATCTTTAACATTTAACATGTGCTTCCAATGAATTACAGGGTAGATTAATTAAAAATGTTTATCACAAAGAAGTTAGACAATTGCGAGGCGAAATAATTTGCAAGTAATTACTAGTATCACTCATACCTTCACAGAATTGCACGTAGGTTGATTCTGCACACCATCGCATATGTTCGTCGATTTCATCTTTACATTTGCCTGTGTGTTTATCGAGGTCCTTTTTACATTCGTCTGTATGTTTGTTAAGTTCCTCCCTGCAGTTGTCAATGCATGTACGCATCTCATTTAATGCCGTTTCGACATGTTCAACTTTCTTAAGGGTATCTTGAGCGGTCTCCAGTAAATGAATCATTTCCCTTGATGTGAGCTTTAAAGCGTCTTTTTCCAGCTGTAAAAAGAAGGCGAGCGATTCAAAATACTGCGTCTAAAAACTATTACAGTTCTTAAAAACACATGTCATTTATTTGGCTTATTTGTTAAAGCCTTAAACAAATTGCAGACAGTTTGACATTGAAATGGTCAACGATGCCTGACACCACTTGTCTTCCTCTTGGCGAAACAAGTAATATATACTAGAATGCAATACTTGTTTTAAAGAAGGAATAGTAACTGTTTTTGAAACCTACTGCAATTCAGACTATATCAGTTAAACACATGGATAAAATGGCAATACATGTGGAATGTATTTGTTGACGTGAGAAGTCGGTAAATATGTACATTTTGTAGTTTCTTCACAGCCTCCTGTGCACTGCTATCATGTACTAACGACGTTGGATCTTTCAGCAGGCCAGTCAGTATGGTGAAGATGTACTGGAGATCTGTGTCTGTGACCTTACACTGAGACGAGTGACGGACTGTTTTTCCAATTTCACGAGCCTGATAAAAAGTTCCTTTATGTTATCAAATACTGCCTAATTATATATCGCAAATGTCGTTGCGATAACATATTACATACAATGTTTTGATGTATGCGATAACATATTACATATAATGTATTGATGTATTGCATATCATGTACACCATCAGCATCGGTTTGCAGGCTTTTTCCTGGCGCACAAATCCTGAGTCATTGTCGCATTTTGTCATTAAATGACCCGCAAGAAAAACATGGACGCAATTTCTTGACAAATGCATCAAGTTTTAAGGCATAGAATTGACCCATACCTATGAGTTTTGAGCCTCATAAATTTTCTACTCCTGAAATTTCACATTGCAGGCGTTATGTTGACTCAGGAAAATATGGTACATAGCGTCAGCCAAAGTTAATGACCTATTAATATTTACATATGATGTAAGATCAACCAATCGTAATTTTATATAAGACTGGTTGAGGCAACATATAAAGGCTTTTCACACCTGCTCACAAATTACATGAGTATAGTGATACAGGTGCAAAGCTGAAACCAAATGGTGGACATAGTGATCGTCTGTGGATGTTGGGTTTATCGTTTGCTATTTACTTATTGTTAAACTGAAATGAAAACAATGCTTATTTATTCTGTTAACAATTGTTAAACCAGGGGTTTGCTGGTTCGAAGCATAAAAAATCAAATAGTGCGTGACTGTGTTTACCAAAGGTGATCAAATATAGTCGTGCACACAATAGTGACGACATTAAAGGTACACTCTTTTACAATTATATGCAAATAATGTGGGCATATTATAATTTGAAAACACTTGAACCACGTGAACCACTGTCATGCTTAAATGATTTAAGTTAAATATTACACTCATATGAGAAAATCAGCTTCAGACTCTCAGATAGTATAATGAACCTTCCATCACCATGATGCGCACATGAGACATAATGTATCTCTTGTACAATATAGATATAACTGTTGTAAACATGCCTAAATACGCTGGTAGTTGTAATTGTAACTGTTGTTTATTGATCATTTAAAAGAAACAAAAATATGAAATATATTTAAAAAATAATAACGATATTAAAATTTTGAATGCATCTGTACTTATATTACTCATTTATAAATAAAATGTATACAATAATTGTATATTAAATCAGCTGATAGTGTAAACGTGAAAGGTATACTGTGTACCTTCGTCAGGAGACACGGCTGAGATTGTTTGCCAGGAGCTATGGGGAAAGAAAACTTGCTATCAAAGTGTTTGCAGTTCAATATAAAGCTGATGATTCCATTAAAATCTGTATCTTGAACAGAACTCTTGGCATCATATCCGTCCGGTGGGAAATAGCATTTCGCTATTTCCCAAGCTTTCGTTTGCCAGCATTGCGCAGATGTGTTCTTCCAGGAACACTTACTATACCTGTGTTCCTTTTCAATTTCATCACGAATTTTATCACAAATCTGCCCACTACATCCTTTTGGTTGTTTAGCAGGTTTATCATGCATGGATTTGCACGCGCTATTTGCTCCTCTTTTATTGCATATTCCAGGCTTGGGGCATTTCAGCAAGTTAGCAGTGTAACGGCTAGTGCACGTGGCTGCTGGCGCCTGGAGAGTGGATCTTACAGCGCTGTAAATGCGCGTGTGAACATTCTGAGCCTCGATGTTTACGAAATCCTCTAGGCCCGTCTTTGCAATGTCTACTGCTAGCCACGCCTTCAGCCAATTCGTCCTTTCCTTCTCAGAGAAAACATCAGCTAATGTTGCTATAATGTTTTTGTCAGCAACATCGCAAAATACGTGTTAACGTTGATTTTAGGAACACATCAGGATTTGAACTTCATCCTGTAAAATATAAATAATAAATACAACAAAATATAAAGTTATGCAAGAAGTGTCACCGAGATACACCACATATGTTGAAAGCAATCACTATTAGTGGCCATAGTTTAACGTATCGATTTTAGACAATACTACTTTGATTCTTTTGAATATAGACAGCATATAATATATGCTCCGCGAAAGACGGTCGGACCTCTGACATTGCCGATAAAAAAGCCGTGAGGCCTGGGAAAAACTGTCCTAATACTGGTCCTCGGGTCCGGTGAAAATGTTGGTAAAAAATATTTTATGACAGCGATTGCTGTATCTGTTTCCACAACAGTCATAACGTCATACTTGAGGTTCACTGATTGCGTTGAAGACGTTGAAGGGACTTTGACAAATACAACTGAATTCATATATATCTTGAAAAATTAACATGCTGATAGCACATGTGTAGCTTTAGTTAATAAAGCACTCTGAAGTGTATATTGTTTTAGTTTTCTTTGATGATCTTGTTTTCATCGTATGTAAGAGTTTCTTACAAAAAATAAGTGGCCAGTAATAGTTTGTCCGGGCCAGTAATATTTGGGGCATTACCGGTCCTCTTGGCCAGTTATAAATGCACAACTTTCGCGAAGACTGCTATCGCCCTATTGGTTTAATTCCTACACCGTGGAACTCCAAACGGTTGGTTATTACCGCAATAGCCCACATTTACCCGTCAATTATTTCCTAATTAAAACATGTGTTGTTCTAGTTGTGTTAACATGATAGTTTATTCATTTTTATTAAATAACTTCAAGTTTCGTTCATTTTGTTTTCAGGGATGCAGAATATTGCAAGATGCTTTGACTTCACTGACTAGCGCATGTGAACGTACGTTTTGAAGGATGGAAAGGTTGAATATTTTATGACAGAGATAATGGTATGGTTAGGATGATGAAGGAATTAATTATCAAGACATCTATGATAGTGGTATAGCATCCCCTAAAAAGCTGACTATGATGGTTGTTTGAAATGATGATTATAGTATGAAGAGCACTTAAGATGCTGATTATGATGATTTTTTTACCTCTTGTCAGTGTAAAAATCATTATAAAAGTATTAACTAAAATATAATATGCATTGAATACCTACACAGTTTAAATGATATTGTTTTGCAATTAAACTTAAGACCCTTACCTTGAACACATGATTTACGTTATCTCCTCGCGGAATTACAACAATTATTTACAGCTGGATTTCCATTACTCTAATAATAGACCACGGGAAAACACTCAAGGTTTCATGATAAAGCCTATAGATCTATAGCAATTACTCTACTGTCTGCATATCCAAGTTAACATACACTTTATAACTATACAATACAATACAAATTTTATTCGGCAATTTAAGGTCACAGGCCCACAATACAGCAGTGTAATTATAACAGTATACAAGTTTAAGTGATGAAAGAACATTATTTAATGAACATTACAAAAATGTTAAATTATAAATATAGATTGTAGATGAACACAAACAGTTTATACTGTTATAATATTATAATATTTTATGGATATGGCAATAACTATGACAAATGTATATTTACAAAGGAATCATACTAACAAAATGAGGATTTACAAAAGGTTTGTTGTGAGTTTTCATGAATTCCTCTCTTAACTTGTCACAAGGAAATAAATATTTTGCAACCAATAATATATGTATGTCTTTACTGTTTGATAAGATTGCATTAAACAGATATGTATAATTACCATAATTTCGTGGGTTACCATAATTTCGTGGCCGTTTAAAACTAATAGAATGTTTGCTTGTGCATCCGAAAACATCGTTCGAATTAATATAACTTTTTAGTGAATTGAAATTTTTGCAGTATGTGTAAAGGAAATCCTATTAAATGTCAACAAGTAAGTGACTTGGTCATTTAAATCACCAATTAATGACATTAAATACACAAATTATTCACTATTGTACAACTATTTGGGAATTAAATTCATGAAATTTGGTTCTAAAAAAATCGTATGTTAATACAGGTTTCCAAGAATAATTGCATGCATGATTATCTCCCTTGTGTATATTTCTCACTGGCATTTTGCTATTTTCGTGTAAAAAAAATACATAAACAATCCCCCTTCCCTAAATCTGACTGACATTTTCAAACTTTTAACTTGAAGTTAGCATTCCTACCCATGACTCGCTCAGTGCAATTTTAGCATTTATTTAATATTTGCGAACAATAACTAACACAATAGATCTTTATAGATTCATGAAGCCTTAAGTTAAACCTGCACAACGAAAATTGAACAAGTGTGTAGATTTTGTCAGGCCTATATTGTTACCTTTTAAAAAATATGATAAGGACTGTGTATTTATAATGATAAAATAAAATAAAAAACTAGTTTTGATAAAGTTTTCGTTCTTTGATCAGCCCAGGCTCCAGCTCAAACAAAGTGAAACTAAATTGATGCTGTAAACACTCTTTTCCAACCAAAGTAGGCCAGCCAATCAGAACCCACGAAATTATGAGAAGCTTTCATACGATACAGATCAGTATGGTCAGGTACAATAACATAAGATATACGTGAAATAGCAACAAAAAATCGGTATTTTAATTACTTTGTTTGCAAAGCGTAGATTGCAAATTATGTTTTATTGAACTCAGAGGTGAGAGAACAGAATGTATTAACGCGCATGCGCCACAATCGTAAATAAGGCCCACAAAATTAGGGTGACACGGCGCATATACTTTTGGGATGATTAGGCCACTGAGGAATACAAATCGTCTGTCTTAACCCATTATACAATGGACACAACATAAACATATGATATTTGTCTTCTATTGTATAAACTTGTTGTGAGAGTACACAATACATACAGTATCCAAATTCACAGCTTATATCCAAGTGTCGTCCTTTTTCTACAATACAGGGATTCATCTGTATTTTACCCGTATATATAGCAATTTCCAATTTGTTGAAAAATCGCTTAAATTAGTATTTTTAGAAAATTCATGGATATGACCAGTTTTTGGGGGGTTGGAGACGTTACAGGATCATCCTATGTAAAACGTCTAATTATTTAGAATACTGACCGTGCTGACAGTTCATTAGTGTAATAAATGAAATCTGATAAGTTACGCAACAAGGCATACAGTGTTTCAGTTGCTCGCATTCTCAGGAAAGCTGAAAATTGAATTTGAAAGTCACAAAAATGGTTGCGAAAACTGGTGAAAATTTAACCATAAATTGTTTTGATAATGCATATTAAATTTATAGTGAAACTCTGTGCATACTTAATTTCCCTATTTTTGTGTAACCACAGCCTTAGCAATTGTGTTTTCTTTTCAGATGTTGACATTATAGGTGTGTGAAACCTGGCTGTATCCCCGACCCCGTCAATCTGGGACCGAAGCTTGAGTAACTGTATAGTGCCCCCCCCCCCCCCCTTAAGGTAAAGTGGCAAAGTCAGCTCATTCTCTTGATGGAAACTGTTTGAAATTATTTAAAATAAAAAGCTATTTGCTTTCTAAAAACCTAAATTGACACATTGGAATGGTGCATTTATATATTTTGAGCATTTAATTGTGCTTTTTATAGTATTTATTTCCCATAGATTTGAAAGGTTTTGATGCAAAATTGCATGTGATGGTTAAAATAGATTGTGTCAGTGTCAGTCGAGTGCAATTGCTACTTACTTTATTAACTATGTTGTTTCTCATTCTGTAGTAAAAAGCAGTACTATCAGACAGATGTAATGTACAGTTCCTTGTCCAGAAGAGCACATTAATTTCTGAATTAAGTAAAGAATTTCGGTATTGGCAAATAAAATGTGGGCAAGCATCTGATTTACAACCAGTTCTACTTTGGTTTTCCGGGTCCTTACTTACAAACGCGTATGTTCATGGTCACTTCTTTTTCAGTTCAAACACTACACCAGTGTTTTGCATGTGATTTTGCATGTCTTTTCAGCTTGCATGCATTAGCTTTCTTGTTGGTCAATCTGACTCTGAGGTTTTTGTCACTCTTTTGCAGCATTATAACTTCCTTCAGAAACTGAGATGTCATCTCTTGTGGACATCAGCGTCAGCAACCTGTCCTCAGCCCCTCCGAACCCGTCAAACAGGGCTTTACAGTGCTAGTGACAGTGACATTCACCTCTGTGTTTGGCTCTGAATGTAGTCTCAAGTCACCTGAATTTTAGTCACCTGATCGTAACATTCAAGATGGCGACACATGCACCCATTAAAATTACAAAATTAGATTGTTATGTGTGTTGTGTTGCCAGAATTAGACCGATTAATTTAAATGGACGAAAATCTAAAGAAGAAATTTTTTTTGGAAAAATGAAATTAGTTTTAAACAATGATAATCACTTTTCAAGCATCGCAAATTCAGATTCACCAACGGTATGCAGAAACTGTTACAGGAATATAGAACAAACATATGATTTCATAATTCAGCTGAAGACTTCAGCAACTAAATATGTTACTGAAAGTGGTGTACGAGTGAAAAGGGGTGTAGCTTTCCCTTCAACACCCAAGACATTGAATCCAGGACCACAGAATGCACTGCAGAACAGGTCAAGGAAGAAACTTAAATTGCTGTCACCTGCTAAACAGGTTCCAAATCCAACCCCTTCTGATAAGGTATCAAATATTCCAGTTATAGAACATTCAACCCAGTCTTCCACATGTACTTTACCTGCAGATCATGGTTACAGTAAAACTGTAGTTGATGACAAGGTTTCCTGTGAAAGTCCTATGGTAAGCGATTTGAAGGCACTGTAACAAGAGATTTCTGCAGGCAAAGATTCGACTTCGGTCCTGTTGCAAGAACTGCGGACGCAGTCCTCATCACTGACTTCAAGAACACAAAGTTTCTGCTCAGTCCTGTATAAATACAGAGACATAAGTAGACTGGAGGACAGCGTTGATCACTTCCTGGATGAAATAATTGAAGAGATGATGAAAAGGTAATAGTAATAATAATAATAGTAACTAATAATAATGCATTTTTTATATGCCTGCCTGCCCGCCCGCCCGCCCGCCGACACAAATTTGTCCGGAGAAGTTCTCCTACACTTTTCAACGTACAACATTCAAACTTGCTAGGATTGTTCCTTATGATATGAAGTTGTGCATGTGCGATTTTATTCTCCTACGTTAAAAATGACAAAAGTTATACCCCCTTTTCAACTTAGAATTTCTGAAACATTATTATGGTTACTAAAGACTTTATTAGCAAAAATATACATCTTTGAAACTACAACGTCCAGATGTGTCATATTTGGTATCGAACATTGTATTTGTGCCCTCTACTTAGTTTCATCAAATCATGACCCTGGGGTCAAAACTAGCCACACCCAGGGGGTCAAATATTTTATATAGACTTATTTAGCAAAATATCTTAAAATCTTTTACTCTCAAACCACAAGGCCCACAGGTTTAATATTTAGTATGTAACATTGTAACATTGTATTGTGGTTATCTACAAACTTTGTTCAAATAATGCCCCTGGGGTCAAAACTGGCAACGCCCCAGGGTCCAATTTTTCATAGTTACAACTTACTACATATTACTACTTTGTCACTACTGTGACAATGTCTAGTTAAATTAGTTTCAATAAATAAACTGCACACGTTAGGGTTATTCCTTTCCTTTATTGTAATATTTGACATTTAACTTTTTTTTTTCCAGATTTTCAACAAATCTTTACATATAATGATTATACTAAAATGCAAATTAATAATTATATATAGATAATTTTTTTTTATTGAACAGAATCACTTAACGTTGAGAGGTTTTCCTTGTTGCTTTTGGCCATATTTCTAAAATAATCACTGCAAGTGTAAACATTAACGACTACTTTTAATGTGTACATGTAATTAAATTGGTCAGGTGCTTTTCCACGGCTATTACAATCATATTTTACCGTTTTATAACTGTCGATGTCCAAACATTTATACTATGGTATATTGAAATCTCAGAGTTCAATTCAGTGCTATAATTGATAAATGAGCTGATACATTTAAGGGACTTGTTCACAGTTTGGCAAAATGACAATTTTCATAACAATTGTCATAGATTCAAAAAAGAATGTATGCATTATATGCAAACAATCAAAATAACACTCCTGGCTAGAAAAATGTTTAAAATATATGTTCGTTTATTGATAATCATCAATCGAAATCGGAAAATTAATATAGCGTTTGTAAAGCTTTTCATCGATAATTTAGCAAAAACGTGTATTACCCTCATAGCGTTTAACTTACTTTCAAAATTCAAAAGCCTATTTGGTGTACTTGTTCGCTTTTGCTACTAGAGGTTCCGGGTTCGAACCCCGGGAAAGGCATATTTTTTTATTTTATCTTTTTCCTGGTTATTATTATTATTTAAAACTATTCCAAATATTACAGCTTTGTTAATAAATTCATTTAATTATATTTTTCAAAAATATGAAAATCTGTGAACAAGTCCCTTCAAACATACATTATGGAAAATTAAACATTTTATAATGATTTCAGGCATTGTTGCTTGATATGGCAATACATATATTTCAGAGTCCCGCTACTTCTGAAGGTTATGCTGTGTGTGGCTACACCTGCCAGTGAGAATATGAAACCATCTATTCTTCCTGCCATAGCTTCTGCTTACAGCATCTTGATGAAGCACAAATATGATAACCTCTCAGCGTACCACAGGTTAACGACCATCATCGCTATCAAGGGTGGCCTGGATGAAAGAGTAAGTATCAAGACCATTTATGTTAATTGTTAAAAAGTTAATGCTCATCATCAGGGATGTGGAAATGCCAAAATTGTTTAATTGTGCTTGAACCAGTTCATTGCAAATCTATCCTGGTATTTGTTATCAAGCAATGTCAATTGTCTACGTGATAATGCCTTTATTGACTTGATTCCAAGAAATTGTCTCCTGTCTGATATATAATTATTTGCATGACATTAATACTTTAACAAAATGATAATATCATTGCGTAAATAATTATATAGTAATATAAAAATATCTTTCGACCGTATATAAACCACATTTTGGCACACTGTACACTGACAATCAGGCATAGTACTTGTCCTTGGACAAGTAAATTACCTACTAGGGATGCTAAGTACCAATATCAGAAAAATATGGCATGGAATTTCCACACCCATGTTGAAAAGTTCATGTTATTGCACAAAATTTCGTGCTTGTTATTGAACTTTTTTATACTTTGTTGTTGAAAAGTTTCTGCTGCTTTTTATTGAAATTTGACAACAACTGAAAATATGTTTTTATAAATGAATATTTTGCTTAAATATAAATGAGGAATTTCAGTAGAATTTGGAATCTATGAGTCTGAATCTATAAACCCTGCTTGTAAATATGAAGTGTCAGAATAGCAAATACAATAGTCAAAACTCAGAAATTAAAAGAATTGATTTTCTTAATACATCTTTTATGTATTTTAAATGATAATTGACATTAATAAACGTGAATAACTGGGTTAAAACCATACGAAACTTAAAGAAAAATATTGTCTTAAGTGCTTTTGAAGTTGAAAATAAAGTGGGGTGGGGCAGTTTTCCTTATATGGCTATAGTGAAATCTTGTGAACACTCTAGAAGTCACATTTTGTGTCCAATCTTCATGAAACTTGCTCAGAACATTTGTTCTAATGATATCTCGGCCTAGTTTGAAACTGGTTCCGGTCTGTAAAAAATATGGCTTCAAGGGGGCGGGGAAGTTTTCCTTATATGGCTATAGTGAAACCTTGTGAACATTTTAGAAGTCGCATGTTTTTGCCCAATCAGCATAAAACTTTATCGAAAAATGTGTTCTAATGATATCTCAGCCGAGTTCAATAATGGTTCGGGGTAAAAAGCAAGGTCAGAAGCCACATTTATAATACAAACATGACAAAAGCTGCTTAGAACAGTTTAGTTCCTTTGGTTCTTAGGTGAGCGACCTAGGGTCTTTGGCCCTCTTGTTTAGGTTTATTGTTATCCTTGCTTTTGTGTTGATTTCAGTTTTGTTACAGTTACTCCTCTGCCAGTTTTTGGAACAGCAGCATTGAATACGCCCTTGTACAAGGTATGGTAGCCTGTTGTATCCCCCAGATATAATACAAAATTTTCTCATAGAATATATGTAAATGTTACACAGCAAGCATACTTCTTTCCATTAAACCATATTACATGTATTTGTTGTGTAATACATTTCTTGGATTTCCTAATTTAGCTAACCAATAATTATATTTCAGCACAAGCATTATATATTGGCTTGATTTATTATTACAGTTTTAAACTCAACGAATCTTTTAATCAATATAGTATTTACATAGATGCACATTTTCATTAAATTACTTTATATTACATCATACATGTTTAAGTGCATTCACACAGTATTACAATTAATTGTTCTGCTATCGTGTAAGACCATGTAAATATGTTTATTCTAAGCTAGTTGCAAAATTTTTCGCCTACACAATAATTAATATCACAATGAAATGTTTTTTGTAGGGACAAACTAGATTAAACCAGCTGGGTCTGATGTTGTCATGGTCCTCAAGGATTACACTCCAGGAAGGAATCCAAGCGATGACAGAAAAACTGATTGCTGACAACCTGAAAGAAAATCCATTGATAAAGGTTACTGGTAAGAATTGAGCATGTTTCAGTGGTAGCTTTATTCTCTTACATGTGTATTTTTTCCCATAAATTTCATAAGATACAGTGATACAAATTGGAAATGAAATGCCTTAGAGATTTTTCACCCGAAAATGACTCACAAACATGTGATAGTACTACCCTGTTTATCAGTCCCCTACCGGTTCACCTGAGACTTCTCAAAAAGTACATGATTTCTTAAAAAAGTACTGAAAGTATTGTAGTGTTATAAAATTCTCATTGTTGTGCACAATGTTTGTAGGCACGAGATCGAATCACACTGAGGCGTGTTTAGAAAAATATCAGTTGTCATTGTATATATATTGTAGACAACAATTCATCAATATATCATTGTCAGACTTACTAGTAGATATATGTATGCATGAAAAAATGTAATATGGACTCTTTCAATACATTAAGGGAATTTCTGAAATACCATCAATTTGCCCCTTTAACAGCACTGGTGACTTTGGGTTTTATTTCGTAATGTCACCTACAATTATTCATATAAACATGTTATAATGTATGTTTTCAGGAGATAACCTGGATATTTATGTGAAGACATCATCTCTCAGTAAAGAGAGAAGGAATAAGGACCTGCATCTATTCACAAGTAACATAATAATCAGTAGAGTGTCGACAATAGACATGAACAATTTAGTTCCTAAGGTCGATGTTTCAGAGTTAACCAGTGAAAAAGTACTTATGCCTGAACATTCTAATGACAAAGCCAAGTTGTTACATTCCTACGCTGTGCTCCTTGCCAGAATATTATGCAAGATACCAGCTTTTCAACAGTATGGTAAACTGGTTCCAAAGCACATTCCACATGAATTCAGCGAAAAGATGTCGAGGAAATCGGTTGTACATCCTCTCCCTATCATGTTTAAGAATGAAACGAAACATGAAGATTGTATGGCTATCATGGACGGCTACGAGGAACAGCTAAGCAGCCTTTATAATCATGCATTTGGTATGCTATATTTTTTAAATTCTTTTGTTTTTAGTATGTAAATTTTGAATGATAAGAAAATATTAAGACACATTAACATTAATTATGCTCCATGATTGTTTGTTATATAAAAACATATGTTGATGAATTATCAAATTGCTAAACTGTTTGAGTGTAATATGCATCGCCTGATTGGGCATTACCCAAAAAGGTTATGAGCAAAGGCATGTTAAAGCCTAGCTTTACCTTCCTTTTATTATATGTACTCATTCTACTGAGCATGCCAAACTTTAAACTAGGCATGAAAATGTTTAGCCGCTGTAAAGAAAACTATATAGAAATTATCTTGATAGAAACCACTGGTCTGATTTTAATTTTACACAAATGATCCATGATCCATGATTGATCATCAACCCAAATACTTCATTTATTTTGATTTGATAAAAACACAGCCGCCAATTATATATAAAACTTTAGTTCAAGCCTACTTTTTTTTGCTTGATTGCATCAAAAGCCTTACGCACTCTTGGAGTCGTTTCCTGGATTGAACCAGTACTTCTTGTCACAGGTGAATATCTTGAGAACGCTCCCAGAGTGGGGATCGTACCCGGGACCTCCTGATCTGTAGGCAGGCACCATATCCATTACGCCACTGCGACCTTCAACATTTAAAATCTTGTCAGAAGCCACTAATCAATTAAAAAGAAAAAAATGTTCTTAGGCGGTCACTACCAAAATACTTCCATTATTTGGATTCATAAAATACATGACCACAAGGGGCCACAGCAATTTTACTTATTTGGCTATATAAACAAATTTGAAAATCATCTTCCCATAAACTGATGATTGGATTTAAAGATATTATCACATGAATTTTGCTTCGGTGACCCTAAAGTGGATTTCTTCCACCAACAGCATTTTCCCATATGTTATGGTATAATATTAACATGTTTCTTAAAGGCGTCTTAATACTTTACAGGCAATGCTGACCTACTCAGGAAATATGGTGTACCAATAGGAGGTGATCAGCTCACCAGAGTTCGCCTTTGTGAGGCAAAACACCTGCGGAGTTTGTCTGTAACCTCAGAAAAGAGGTATGACGATCTACATCCCATTGTCTGCGAGATGTGGCATTCGAAACAAGATTTTCTGGAGGTAAGAAAATAAATTAAACCAGCATTAAGGGTTCCACTGGTATATTTTTTTGGTAGCATAATTAACCATATTATTCAAAAACTTGTGTAAAAATTCGTCTCATTTTGGACATTTCATAGGATTTTATGGTTTTATGAAAAACCAAAATGTTCTTTAGCCATCAGCTACTGCAACTACTACTAATTATTCTTTATCTTAACACTACTATTACTGGTGTTACTGCTATTAAGATCAACATGTTACTTTATTTTTTCACTAATATTCTGTGTCGTATATAAAGACATATGTAGAGTCCGTTAGCAGCATTTAGAGACTCTGAAGGGCCTGTCGAGGCATTGTTTTATAAGAATTGAGGGTATTGATCACTTTCAGCGCTGATTTTGTTATTATTCGGAAGTCGTTGCATGAAGACAATAATATGTTTTTCATCTACAGTTGACTCATCTAAACTAAAAGGAAAAATAAATAAAACACTAATGAGTCAACATTGCTTGGCCATGACATTTAAGCACACATAGAAGTAGCCTCATTAGTGTGAAACCACTAGTATAATTTCATGCTTCAATAGCAAGAGTTCATGCTAGTGATTTTAGTAAGCAACTAGTTTGATGATTAGACTGGTAGTGTGAATTGATAACTATAAATTTAATATATTTTCATTAAATTTCAGAAATGCTTCAGAACATTCTTCAAAGCAGAGGTCAGTCCTGGTACCCTCAACCACTTCAAGACCATTCTCCACAGAACAGATGTTAATGGGAAAGTGAAGGGTCGTTTTCAACCACACTTCAATTTGCTAATGTCTGTTGGTGAGGGAATGGTTCTTGAACAGTTCCATGATTTCTTCAAGATGGAGGGAAATGATAGTCAGCCACAACACAAGTTCTTGGCTGATCTTACAGATGTACAACCAGCTGAACAAAGTGACGTGTTAATGAAGATTGTTCATGAGTTTCTGACACACTACGGGTACGGAACAGTGGACTGTCCAAAAAATATTGTGGAACCAAGTTCTAGCACTCCAAGAATAGTTGACATTTCAAAGTCAGACAATAACCAGATCGTAATAAGATATGAAGTTTCCAGCAATGCCAACAGTGAACCCGATGAGCTGTATAATTATTGCATGCAATTGTGTCATTGGTACTTGCATCTTGCTGCACTGGATGATACTGCCAAAGAAGCTGATCTGAATAGGACAGTTGTAAACTGTCAGTACTCATTGCCTTTCTTCTACTCACATTCCAAACTTAGTAAATATCTGGTGGAAAACATTGATTACGTACTGAAATGTAAGTACCTATTAAGTCCTCTGCAGAAGATGCGAGTGCTCGAGGGATCCTATGTCAATACTAAGGTTGGGAAAGGCAAAAACGTGGAAAGTGACTTGACACAAGAACATTCTGTCTGTAATCAAAAAGCACTCATTAAGTCACTTGTTGCAAACAAAAGTGAAAAAGCAATCAAAAGAGTCACAGGTGCTGCTGATACCATAGCAGAAATATGCTCCAAATTTGATGAAAGTTTTCAAATTAAGCCTAAAAGTGGCCATCACTCTAAACCTTTGAACGAAAGTGACCATGACTTGATTTCAAAAACACTGCGAAAAGTTAGGCCATTTCGTGTCACTCCTGGGAGGAAGTGTCCTGGATTCGCAAATGTTGGTGCTGTTCCAGTCAGTGTTGAGCAGATGCCAGCAATGAAACAGAGACTGAACCAAATAATAACAAGGTTAACTAGAGGTCTCAGTGTAGATGTTGAAGATGAGGATGATATTGATGTTTAGTGCATTTCAGTGAAATGGTGTATTAAAGGGACTTTTTCACATATTTTCATATATTTTGAGGTTTTTAAGACACTGATGCTGTATAAAATGACAATCAATGATGCTATGATAAACAACTATATAACATTTACTGAACATTTATTAATTATAGGACAGAAAATAAACAAAATATTTCTATACTTTTGGCTTTTTAAATTCATTATTAGTGTGTTTATTGATGAGATTCGACAGAATTTTACAAAACTTAGTTGATTGTTTATGTTTGATAGACACAGGGTTTTACACGACGCAATTTTCTCCATCATATCATAGACCCCTAAATTGTGGGTCAGAATCCCTGCTATTGTTAAATTTGCATCCCATTGGATGCACATTTTGCTGACGTGAACTTTATGTTATTGCTTGCCAAAATTAATTATTGCATTTATTGTTTATTAATGAGAAATTATCCCTTACAATACATTGAATTTCATATTGTATTGTTACAATTCATTCAAAAGGATGATTGAAATGCAGAAAAAGGAAATATCAAGTGCAAGTAATTTGCTGTATAATTGTTATATCTGCTCTTAATTATAAACATGTATAAGTATAATTTTTTTTTTTGGTAAAATGATTTGACAACCCCATTTATTGACAGGACCCCTAAATATTAGCAATTTCAGTCCTGGGGACTCCTTAATTCTAACATTGATGTAAATCCTTGCAGACACATTCACATTATTTGTATAGCTGCAATAAAACATATCTGGTAGGCCAACTTTCTGTAGAATGTTCGAAATTAATATATATAACAGTATTTACTTCACAATTTTTGACAAACATTTATGGCCTGTATTTTGTTCATGAATATAAATCACCCATTTTTGTATCAAGTCAAAGATATGATAGTGCCTGTATCAGCTTGGTTGGTTATGTTAAGTATTATTTCATGAATGTAAATTATTATTCAAGCAGTCAAGTGTAAAGAAACTTTAGCCTGATAAACTTAATTATTATGAATTCATATCCAGTGATTACTCATTTCAAATATTGAAATTGTACTGCTATAAAGTTATGTTATAGTCTCCCAAGAACAAGACACTTTATCTGCCACTTATCAAAGCATAAGATACTATTTTTTTTAATTGTCTGTTAACCATTTAAACATGTGCATGATGTGTAACTAAACAATGAATAACATTTTAAATTGGTCATATATATATTTATAATAATGTTTAAACAATCAAATTAAAAGACATCCACTAAGTATACATGTCATTATTTGATTTCATACAATAGCATTAGGGATATTTTTCACTATAAAAACTATTTTTGGTAATAGTAAGTTAATCATCAAAAGAGATATTGGTCATTGGTAAACACTTTGTACATGTGCAGTTTTCCCTACAAATAGAACAGCACTTGCAGCCTTCAATGCTGGTGTCCTTTTCAAATCCAAACACAGATAGCAGCTGATTTCTCAGACAGGAAGAATTATTCTTACAGTAAGAAATTATGTCATCATTTATGCCAGGAAGATTTTTTGCTATGTTTCTTGAACTGTAGTAGAGTGTAGCTGTAGCAGGCTGGCCACGCCTACCAGCTCTACCAATCTCCTGGAAATACTGTCTGATGTTTCTTGGAGGACAGGCATGAATAATGTTTGTTACATTTTCTGGGTCAAAACCCATTCCTAGGATGGAAGTTGTTAACACTAATCTTATTCGTGGATCCGTTTTTTTCAATTCTTGGATAGTTCTGTCAATTACATACTGATCTTGTCCTGAGCAAATTGCACTGTACAAAGCATCGTCAATGCTTGTTGACTGAAATAAACTGTTCAGATACACAATAACTTGGCTCATATAGTATATTGGAAGAAATAACAGGGTCACAGGAAACCTCTCCCTTTCCTGATACAGTCTGTCACATATTCCATGAGTAGCTGCTTCATACTCTCCCAGGACATCAGTAGTACTTTCCTTGTCAAACTTTTCTAGGAAAACATTTGGTTTATCTGGACTACTTTCAATGATACAGTGATTAGTTAAGCCTAGTTGCTTTGGTAAATTTTTTTCTGTTCAGCTGTAAGAGTTCCACTCAACCCAACAAATGGTACACCTGGGAAAAAGGCTTTTAAATTTTTCAATTCCTTGAGGAGCAGTTCTGAACTCATCTCCCCTGAAACATATGATAATCAAAAACATGATTAATTTTTGTTGAAAAGTAATTGTTGGCAATATTTAGTGTACTACAGAAATACAATGCAGTGTTAAGTTTTGTTGTTTGTTGTTTTTTCATCTGAAAGCATTTAAACAAACTACTTAGTGTTTAATGCTGACCCTCATTAAAAGTACAGTGACATTTATCTATGAATATTTTCAGCATTACTGGTAATAAATATATGAAATTAAAGTTTTGGCACCAAGCGTATAGTAAACCAAAGTTTTTTTTAAATATTAGGCCAACAATAAAAATATCTTTGTTTGCCATTGCCTACCTGCCCAATGAAATTGTCCATACTCAAAAGATTTTTTGGGGTACAATCAAATTTTTTTTTTTCAGGATTAATCTATTTTTGTTATTGAACTTTGAGTTAATAAATTAATTGTATCGACTGGACACCTGCGTATAATTGGTCATATAGACAAAAATTTCCTTGTGTGTCATAGACGATCCTTTCAAAATTTGCAAACTTAAACATGCAGTTATGTTTGCAAAAAACAGATTTGCATACCTACCTACCCATTACCAGCAACCCTGGGTAGGCAATGGCAAACAAACAATTTTTTACGGTTGGCCTTATTAATTTATTTTGTCATCTCTTTGGTGCATATTTTATACTGTACTGTTTGTAATTTCTATGCATTAAAATACATATGTACCTGTATGCATTGATAGTTTAAGTGAACATTAGTAAGTTATATCAAGTATTTATTAAATGTTAAATAATTTTTCACAGTCATTTAGTTGCTTTAAGGATAAATTTAATGTATTTGTTTATGCAAAATAATCATTCGTCACAAAATGCATCATCCTCTGAAGCCCCTGTTGGGATTTGAACCCAGACATCTTTCCTCTTCGATGGAAAGTATTCTATCTTGAAATACAAGGGCGGTTGAGAGGAAATGAGCAATTAAAGATAAGCAAAATAGCAAAAATATTTTGGCATAATTATGAACAAATATCCCTATACATTAAGTTACACATGACCATTAATGATTAATATCAAAAATACATGTACATCTCTGAATCTGCAACATATTACATGTTAAGTTCATTTTTTAGTATTGTGCATTGTACAGTATTTTCAAGTACTGTATTTATTGTTGTTACACTGTATGCCGATATATATATGTTCAAATATTAAAATCTGAATATTCTTTTATGTTACTCTTGAATTAACCCATAAAACCTTTTAAAGGGACTTATTCACATATTTTGTGTATGTTTGAATAATACCAATTAAGTTTTTAATACAAAACTAAATTATCATAATACTAAAAATCAAATAAATATAAGAACATAATCTTCATAAGAGCCAGGATCCAGATGGAATGTAGTGAGGCTCTGCGATACTATGTATATGATTATTGGGAAAATTTACTCCCCGTCTTGTTTAAAATAAAATAATTGCAATTTTGGAATCTCATCGAGACGCACAGTCTGTCAAAGATCAATGTATATCAGTACAATACCTGTGTAGTACTACTAGTAGAACTGTCATACAATCCATGAGAGGAATTTCCTGTTAGGTCAGCTCGACTATAAATGAAGCGGTCACAGATTTGCTACTATCATGGGTGGCAGTAATGATTCTGCACATCTGTGTAATCACCGTAATGTCCTTTTGTAATTGAAAATTATTGACAAACGACATCAACCACTTAGTTGACTAACAACATCAATGGAAACTTGATTAGCAGCACGTATTATATATCTTCATCCAGTGGTTTTTTTCTGATTTGGGGGAAAGGGCCTGGCCTTTTTGGAGGGGAAAAAAAAGCGCGCGAAACGCCTGATTTGGGGGAAAAAAAGCGCGCTATTGTCAACTTTGGGGAAAGTCTAAAACATGTTTACAATAAGCATTTTTACATATTTTAATGCCTATGGGTACCTTAAGTTATTATATAATAGGATAATAACATATTGAACACATATTTAAGACAACAGGGCTTGGATTTAAGTTTTACACATAATATGTGGAAGTTTTAACAGTTTAACAAGAGCATATCTGATGAATGATCATTCAATGAAAATAGTAGTGTGAATGTTCAAATGAACACATGGTTTTCTGTGCAGAGTTCAATGATTTTTTTAAATGATTCCACTAACAATTACTGACAAAACCCTTCAAAAATGCATAACCCTGTTTTTCTTATTAACAAACATGTTAAAGATCCCCTCATAGTCATCTTCAGACAGTTCATGTTTCTGAATAAAGAAACTTATTCTCATGAGAGAATCCAGGGTTTGTTGCAACATGGTCCTGTCTGTTGTTGCAATGTCATTGTGGAATAAGTAAGGCCAGCTTGAAGATTGGCTGGATGGCAGGGAAAGCCTTCCGGACTGTTGCATCTTGCTCTAGCCTGGCATACACCTTCGCCACTGTGTCATGCCCCTCCACTCTGTGTTACAAAATTTATTTTGTTATATTGATATAAGTAACTTGAAAAGTGATAAAAGCCTATGTGCAGAACAAATCTTGAATGCACCGGGCATTATGAAGACAGTGTAAATGGCTATATGTATATCTGCTAGTTATTTTAACATATGAATCATTGTAGGTTTTTATATTATTTTTATATTATTACATTATTATTTTTATCATACTAAAACACTGTCTGACTTAACATATTATTGCAATTATTATTTATAATTAAAACAGAGTAATTAATATGATCATTATTTAATTTATGGTACTCAACATTGAAAAAGCATGATATAATGATAAACGTAACAAACAAGCAATACATTTTAGAAATGAGGCCTGCAACATGGGTAAACTAGTAACAAAACAAGTAAATAAACTCAATAATAACAAAAAAACAACAAATGAGATAAGCATGTTGGTAACAAAATGCACAACAAAAATAGAAGAAGATAAACCTGAACTTCAACACATTCAAATTTTTTAACTTCAACATGGCTCAACAGTTATTACTTGTAAATGAACAGTTGTCGTCTAAAGTCTAACAGCTGTTCTAACAATAAGTCAGAACATCCCAATTCTGGCGGAACAACCGTTCTGTGGCCTTCAAAGGTATCCACCTTTTCAGACCCATAGAAACAAGCAAGCGTCTGTGCCTGATTCTGAATTGCAAAATGAATTTATATACTTCAATCACCCACGTTTTAGTGACGACGGATAATTGTTCTATTTACATATGATCAACAGATAATGAAATATGAATTTTCTTTCTCATTTGATGCCCTGGTTACATGTTCAGACAGTATACTGAAAATAGATTATATAAACGATTTTGACTGTTGTGACATTCAAAATAGTGCACAGTAGTTACCTTTCCATAGCCTCTAATGTCTTCAATCTTTGCAGGTAAGTTGTGTGCATTCAAAAATCCAAAGGCACCCAACACCTGGTCAGGAGTTGTGAATGCCTCCTCCACTTCCTGTATCAGGTTGTGGATCAGTGGGATGGCCAATGTCTGCAGTGCGGCTAAAAGAGAATATATGACAGTGTTACTCGATTGGTTAACACCAATCACCATAGACTTCACAGTCATGCTGATTGATAGAATTTTTAAGAGTCGATAAGCAATTTTATAGTTTATTTTCGTGAAGTATTTGATTTATGAACACCTTTAGTGCTTAATTCACTTAAGTTTTGCAATCACAAAAGCAGTCAGTGAGTATTATAAATTTATAATACTGAGTATTCATCAGGGTTTTATTTCTTACCATCTGGTGTCAGTTCCTGGTCAGCATAATGTCTCATTCGCCTGGCTAGGTTGCTGCGCTCATCAATGGTGGAGAACAAACGATCACACTTCCTGAATGGGGAAGTACACTGTCATCAGCATGTTTATTAAATAATAGTAATATTATAACATGATTTTCAAATAATTCCTAGATTTAATGACAAAATTAGGATGGTCAGTATTCAACTAGCACTTGAATTACCTTGCATTTAAGTTTATTATAATGTATTGTTTCAAGTCTGAAGATTATAGTATTCACTATGTAAACAAATACGATTTTGAAATTTTGTGAATTGTCATATCGTACTCATATGTCAAATTGTATATTAATTCCAATGATAACTTTCAATACCTGAACTCTAAATCTTCCAGATTTCCCTCTTGATATTGCTGTACGATGTCCTCCAAGTCCCCAGTACAACGCTTGACTCTTGCTGCAAGCTCGGTAAACACCCCGCAGTCCTCTTGGAGATACAGAGACAGAAAGTTTATCGGCTTTAGGACATCTGAGAGGACAAGGATCATGGCGACCAGGTCTTTCCTCGTCATGCTGTTACGTATGCCCTGCAATTCAGGATCACGGCTCTCCCCAATCAATGAGTCCATGGTGTCAAGGAGCTGCTCAAAACGGGCGGTGAAGCGCACACAAGCATGTAAATGCGACAGCCACCTAAAAAATGATAATAGATGTTAAATATTGTCATAAAAACAAATTTTGGTTAAACAGTTGATCATAAAAGAATCTATATGGCATAAGCCGATGGCCCATTGAATCACTGAATTAAGATTATGTGTAACAATAATTTACTGAATTTCTAAATGAAATAATAAGTTATGAAACTTAAAGGAGCAAGCCTATATTAGAAGTTATTATTATAGAACTTAAGCCTTATAACATAATTTAGTGACAACGTTAACATTATGTCATCAACAATCAGTTGACAAACAATTTATTGCTGTTTTGGTTATTTGTTCTGTAATTTGTTAAAATTAGTTTTTTACTTATTAATTTACCTGGTTGTGGCAGCTCTTATGATTGTGATTGGCCGTTGTTCATACACTTCCTGCACACTACGGAACACAGCTGCCTTCTTAGGGGAGTAATGGAAGCACTTCCATATTGCTAGCAGCAGACCATCGACTTCAGCGAGGATACTGTTCGTCTTCAACAGATGGACAAAGCAGAGTGCCAATCTGTGGTTACGGCAGTTGACATATATTGAGAGGGGGCTGACGTTGCGAATTCTTCGCTGGAGGCCTACAACTAAATGCATATTTATATTTATAAATATATGGATATTTGAATAATGTAATTAAATGATATATTCTATGACAATGTTATCACATTCTTTACCCGATGAATTTTTAAATAAATCTTTTATACAAGTGACTGATTTCTTTAAATTAATTTTAATTTTTCTATTTTATTTATCCTTTACCCTTTATATGTGATATTTTGCTTCTTTTTCAACTCATTAAATTAAAATATTTACATGTCTTAAAATCACTTAACATTTAATTACCTTTCTGTTCCCCCTTCATCGTGTTGCACCCATCAAGGCCCACAAAGCGCACATTGGACAAATCTATGTTTTTTTTCCAAGAAAAATGAGGATATGGCTTCCATCAGTGCCAGACTTGTTGTTTTTGTTACATTGATGAGCCCCAAATACTTCTCTACAATGCCATCTTTTTCGACCCATCTGCTAAATATAGACAGCTGTGTTCGGTTTGAGGCATCGGTACTTTCATCTGCTAGGAGAGTGAATTTCTCTGACCTCAAACTTTCAAGAACTTGATGTTCAATGTACTCAATGAGGATTGAAATAAGGTCAGATACTGATGTGCTAGACAAGTATGTAACACTGCTGTCCTCAACTACTTGCTGTATTTCCGGATCACAAGTTCTTCCTAGAAATTTGATGAAATCATCAAAATTCATTTGAGCCCAGTTTTTCTCACACATGAAGACAAGGGTTTTAAACAGTTTTTTTACGTAGCTTTTATTTCTCTCGGCTTTTGCTTCATTTTCTGTTTGCTTTCCCTCATTTTGTTTGGCAACAATATCAGGAATCTTCCTCATTGTT
The DNA here is from genome assembly GCA_027627225.1 of Congeria kusceri. Taxonomy (NCBI): domain Eukaryota; kingdom Metazoa; phylum Mollusca; class Bivalvia; order Myida; family Dreissenidae; genus Congeria; species Congeria kusceri. The sequence goes on along the minus strand of CM051040.1, from coordinate 32,591,610 downwards.
CCACAGTAGGCCTGAGTGCACATTTTGTGCCTGTTTGTTTGAGCATGACTGTTAAGGCGCCGAGTGGGGTGGGTTCCTAGGATGGCACCTCAAGAAATGTATGGTGTAGACCGATCAGTCGGACTTACTGATGCGAAGAGTTCACAGTACTTACACATATAGCCGCGCTTTGCATGACTGTAATACAACCATGGATAACTTTTTTCGTATTTGGATCCTTCAAACAATGTACGATCATTTTCGCTGTTGCTTTATTTAAGTTTGTTATTTGGTGGGGGCGTAACAACACTATCAGCTTCTGAGTCAGACAGACTGCCACATGGGTTAGCATCGGAACTTGGAGCGACAGGGCTGACACTAGGGCTAGCAACAGAACCTGGAGCGACAGGGTTGACACTAGGGCTCGCTTCAGAACTTGGAGCAACAGGGCTGACACATAAAAGCCAATTATACCTTACTGTAAACCATTGTTTAAATTTAAAAATATTATATTATTATAAAATAAAATTATTTTGACATTAAGTTACGTTTTGATTTAACAAACAACACCTGCGTTTTATTTCTGAAGTAAAGAATATTATATACACATGAAACATTTTTGTCTGGGAACTATCAACAAACGTTGATGATCGATCTGCTTTATCATCGTTTCAGCAACAGGCGGGTGGGGTAAACGTGAAACGTTTATAAGACCATTAAATCATACTTGTCTTTTGAAATTTTGCATTAAAAACTCATTTTTATTACCTTTGTCATTTCTTTTCTTCAATAAACTCAGGACACTCGGTGTCCCCTGCGCGACCTCTTTCTTTAATTTTTTGTTATAGTGACGCCAATTGTTAGACATTGTTGGTTGTAATCAACAAAGGTTAAAATACGGGTCGTTTCAGACTGCGTTATAATGTATTTGATTGTAAAGTTCACTATTAAAACGCAAATAAAACCAGTCTATCAGACTGAGTATCTTCGTAGGTTTCCGACTTCATTCGTGAACCAATAGGCAAGTCCGATTTCATTTTGTGGCTATTCGGAACGCCCGTTACAATCGTGGGGAATTCCCGTCATTTTACACATGCGCTTCGGTTTGTTTCCGGTAAACAATATCGTTACGATTGTTGAACTCTCACGATATTTACAAACTTAGTTGTTTTTATTTGTTTAATATAAAGGCAATCTTGGGGGAAAATGGATCGTTTGGGGAAAATTCCATGACAGAGGGGAAAAATACGTCTAGGGGAAAGGGCCGATATTCGGCGGGTCTCAAAGAAGGGGAAAAACCCCTGACTTCATCCAAGGCAATAATTTCAGATTATGACAACGTTATACTCACCATTTATCCAAAACATGGCATTCATCAATGACAACAGCAACAACGTGTTGTTGCAGCTGACTATTTACGATTTCCCGGCCCTTCTTAGTGTTCAATAGAGCTTCTGGGTGACACAGTACCACCGAGATATCACCCCTTTTCAGCTGCTCAATACTAGCATCTGACGTGCATGTGAACTTATCCTTGTCCTCGTCTGCACCATATCCACAGTCGTCATCTATATTAGAATTAATGTCAAGTCTACATGATGAAATACTGTGACTTTGAAGTGACACAAGCTGGTCCTTCTGAATAATATTCAAAGGAGACACTACTATCACAACAGGTTTGAACACATTCTCGCCAAGAATTTTAGGTAGCAAATGAAAAATTATGCTCTTTCCGTAACCAACAGGCAAATGTACAATAAGGTCCCCTTTTTTGTTCAATAAATGCAACAAAGCTTCAGATTGCTTCTCCTTTAATACAAGTTTTTCGTCGTAGCCACGCACGATGCACTCAATTTGTCCATTTTGTTTACATTTTGTGAAGTGCGCGGAATGATTCGATCTGCGTAAATGGGCAATAAAAAAGTTCCTAAAAGATGCATTAAAACTACCAGGTTTTGCCCGATGTATCATAAATTTAAAATTACTATTTCTTTATTTTAATGCCTTCGATCCTAAATATCCAATTAAATGTACTTTGAATGCATTTGTTCGGTTTTGACAAGATTCTTGTCATTGAGCCCGTTGCAGAGGTGTATGTGAGAGCATGGAACGACAACTCTGCTGGGAGATTGGACTCAGGCTTGTTTGCAAATGGCTACCGTTAACTGACTAGAAGAAAACTGTTATTTTGCATTAAATTCTTCATAGTGTATATTTAAAATGTGTGATTTAAAAAACTGATTAAATCTGAAGCGAAGTGTGTGGTGTTTCTTTGCTTTGTTTCTCCACAAATTTACGCTAAACTTGAGAACTATTTCGCGTTATAGCGTAAGGAATTTGCTTGTTATTGTATTTATACGCGAGTGAGAAGGCTATGTACAAAATTAAAGGTACTCGCTCCGATTTTTTTAATTAAAATATTTTAAAATATTTATGCGTAGAAATATTTTCATGTGGTAGGATAAATAAAATATTAGGTTAGTGTCTTAATGTACTCGAGTTTATTCGGCTCGTCTTACTCGTCTACGAACAGTTTACGAAAACTTTTCTCCAACTCGCTGAAGAAACTCAAGTACATTAAGACACTAACCTAATATTCTCTATTTTTATTTACCTTTTTCCATTGTTAAATGCGTTTTTGGATAAATAGTGTTTTGTTTTGATAGTATCCACTTATACACAAAGTTTAAGGATATTACTGATATTTTTTGAATATTTATTCAGTTTTAGAATCTTCAAGTTGACGATTTACCAAATACAAAATAAAAAATAAATCCCGACCTACCTACCCTAATTTGTTTGGGCATATGACCTGAAACACACATATTTGTTTACGCCTGAGAAATATATCACAAGTGGTAAAGTATAATTTAAACATATAGGTGAATTTGTTTCCACTTAGTTCAGGTGTCTCAGTTATTATATTACAATCCTAAATAAACTGTATTGCACATGCCTTTGAAAAACAAGAGGGCCAAATGGCCCTGGGTCGCTCACCTGAGTTTCATTAATCGAACAATTTTCCATGTGTTAGATTTTTTTTAAATATATCAGAAGCAAATATATTGCCTGTGTTTTAAGTAAATCTAAGTATTTAGTACTAAGAAACAATGATAAATGCTTTAAAAATAACTTTTCTTAATTTATGCAACATGTGTATAACCTTTGAAAACAAATATACGGCTTTAAATGAAGAATGCGGTAGCATGGGAAAGTTATTTGCATATTGAGGTTGATGCTCAAAAAGGATAGTAGTTGAACAAATAAAAATTCACGTTACAATCTGTCTGACCAATCAGGGTGTAGCTTATATAATAACGTTAGGATTTAGAGAGTATGCACTATTATGAAAAACAGCAAAGAACTGTAGAAAATAATAGATCTGCTAGATGAAAATATGAATATTTTACTATAAAAATGTTAATAAAATTAATTTCTTTATGAATGTAACATATTTATAAATAACGTATGAAGAAACTTTGATATGTTATTTTTGTTTGTTGTTGTTTTCTTTGCAGTTTAATACTTACTTATAAGAGAAAAGAAGAGAGATGATAGCCCAACAGAATAAGATTTAATGATGGAAACACATAATTTAACATGTATCATCATTTTATTAGACCCATTATTCAGCATATGCTGTTATGGGATTGTTGGAGTATTTTAAAATTAAAGATCTGGGAGAAATATATTATTTAATAGCCTATACTTTTGAAAATGTTTGGAAATATGGGTACAATAGTAGCTGTTATTTATTTAAAATAAAATTATGAACAGTTTAATATTTTACCAGATCTCTAAGTGGTTCAACATAGTTTTACTGAATAAATATGATACTTTATGCTGCCGGTATATGAAAAGGCAGAAAATTAACACTAAGTTAGCTAGAAATGATGTCACAATAAATAATACTCTGAATAACGTGAGTATTATAATGTAAATATTTGCTATTTAGGGTTCTAACCCTGTTTAACTGTATGTTCGAGTAAGAATACTTCTTATAATAAATTTAATGGATCAAGGGTGACTAAGTAGTGAAGATTTCATTTAATGTAAATGAAAATAGACTTGCATAGGCAAGTATGTTATGTGTGTCAGTAATTTTAATTCTTAACATGTGTGCGACATGCAATTAACGTATGTTGAACGCTTGCAGACAGGGAATATAGCGAGGTGCTCCAAATTAAGAACCTGTCTGTTTGGTACCTTAAGAGAGTTGGGCTATTAAATGAACTGAAGATACCCCTCAGGATGGCATTTAAAACAATGTTTAAAAAAGTATGAAATATACGTAAGATGCAGCAATATACGCTGCTAGTTACAAAACAGTCACCTTGATAGGGCCAATTTAAAACAATTTAACTTATATTACATTTAAGAGTTAAAGAAACAAGAACATACAATATTTATAATATTTACAGGTTAAACATACTTTACATAGATGAATATGTGACTGTGTACCTTTAAATAATAATTAACATGCTAACAAGCGTGTAAATGCTAATAAATTAATAGTGTTGGGATACAATTAATGAAATATTAATGTAATCCTGCAAGACTATAAAGTAATTTAAAGATCAATAGGTACACAGAAATGTGCTCGATAAAAGACATGTTGCCAATATGGAATGGATACAAAGGTATATTGGAAGTGTAGGATTGAGAGGCCACCGGGGTGGGGGGGAAATGGGTCGTGTTGGAGAGAAGGGGAGATAATTAAATGGGTGAACGTATATATATTACAGTTGTGTCCCCTGGACCAGAGGGAGTGCATGGCTAGACTTAATTATTTAAATAGAACACTCGACGTCACATGTTTTGCCAAATCTTCATGAAACTTGGTAAGAACATTGTAAGCAAGGTGACCCCCTGTTTTCGTTTTTGCAGTTTGTTGAGAATATCATTATGTATTAAATATCGAAAATTCAGGAATTTTCATGGAACATATTTTTTTCCAAAGTCAAAACTAAACTTTGATATGATTACAAAATGTATAAAAATAAATACGGATGAAAAAGCATTTGTTTGGCAAATATATATATTTTTTTCACTATGTAAGGGATTGATTTCTTACAGATACCCATTTCAACCAATAGGATGTCGATATTTTTTACTAATCAAAGGTCAATACTCTTTTTTGGCCAAAAAAAACAAAAACAACATCAAAATTTCCTAAAATGCATTCACAGGTAGGTCATTTACATGCATTTGCAAAAAAATCTACTGCGGTGACCCCCATTTTTTAAGATTTCATTCTATTAGGCATTCAAAGATCTGTAAAATATGTAAAAATGACAAATGTTCACTGAAGGGAAAAAACTGTAGAAATCGTCTTTAAAATCTGGATGCGGCACAGTTTATAAAAAAAGATTCTTGCTTCCTCAAGTGTTCCTTATTAATCAGAAATAGCGTGTAACGCTACGTTTTATACCATATCCATGGGAAATATTGACACCCTTCACTTGATTTGTTTTGGTACAGGGTCCATCCGGGGAAATACAGACAAAGGTTAACTACGGACAAACGAATTAGTAGACCGACTTTTCTACATGTTTTAAAGTTTCTTGTAATGATTTTGACTTATTTTAGACGAGCATAGTTAGGGGTTTTACATGTCTGAAATAGCAAGTGACACAATGCATTGGGTTACTGCAAATGATGGGAGCAACCAATTGATTCTGTCAGAGTTTTCCTGAATTTTAATAATAAAATAGGGCTGTAGTTTCCCAATGTAATTTACAATTGCAAAACTATTACCATCCAAATTTTCCCTACTCTGTCAGAATTTACCCGGTTTTGGGTGGCCTCATTTCTGACATAGTTGAAGTATTTTTGAATGAAGAAAGCTCAATGAAATCAACGATAAAATTCGAGGAAGACACGGTTTCCCCGGTTACGTCATGAGCATATTGAGATAAATTACAGGGCTGGGTGCAACTTATTGATAAGGGGAGTCCTTGTAAAACTGTCCGCATTTCTCCAGATTGCCCCTTTAAGTAGGTACACGAAATTATAATAATAACACAAATAGCAACAGCAATGACAAATAAGCAATAATTTAATAATAATAATAATAATAATATAAACATTTAGCTAACTGAAGTGACTAAGTCTGATTCAACAAATTGAGTGTTGCTTTCTAATAGGGCTATTAAATTGACCATATAATAAAGAGAACATAAAAAATACTGCAAATATGATACAATAAAAATGTCATAATAAATTAATTTGCAGATTAATTATTATATTAATGAAATAATAATAATCATTCATTATTATAGTATAAATAACAGAGGACTTTTTTAAATTTTGAAAAACCTATTAAAGTATATACCATTTTAAAGGTTATTCTTTTAGAAAAACAAAACTGCAAATTAAATTACTGTATCTTGAAAAATAACAAAGTTATGTGTATCTGAAAAAGGTAACACCCCACATTTCGTTCTGTCAAATATGTAAATTCTGTCAATAATACACCTGGCAATAATTTCTGGCAGTTAAACAGGTTCAAAGTAATCTTTTCATGTCACTTTATGCTTTGTTAAGTAAACACTCCACATATTTTCACTGTCTTACATACATGGTGACTAATAAAAGACAACAAATCATTTTAAATGGAATGAGTATTAAAGCCAAATGCTGGACTGAATCTGGGTAAGACAATGTCTCTAGTACTGCGTAAAAAAACATTTGGCATTAACAAACTGCAAGTAAAAGATGTTATATACATTTATAAAGCTTAGTTATATATATGATATATATCTTTAACATGCTTAGTACATATAACAGAGTAATTTATTTCAGTATTCGGAACAGTGTATTCATTAACTCTAAAGGCATATATCCGACATCATCTCCAGTTTTAAGACCATCCTTTCTGGAAGACCAAAACACAAATTAATATATTTTACCTTTTAATTCTGCCAAAAAGATCATGTACTCTTCAAAGTTATTAAAAAATGGCCACAGAAATGTAAATACATGTATTAAACAACATGCGGTCTTGATGAAAGGTGGTCTTTCAATGCAGCTTTTGCTTTAGGAACTTTTTGGAATACTAGTAATTGTTCACTCATTCAAAAGAACCCAAACCATACCTTAAATACAACAATTAACATTGTTTAAATGCTGAACAATTTTTAAGTATTGATCAGAAAATACTTGAAAAGAACATAGTCTTGTGATTATACGAAAAACTTTTCCGACAATTATGAACAGTAACAGCAACATCAAACATTAACAAATTGAATACTGGATAGGCCATCTCAGGCAAAAGAAAAAACAATTAAAAACTGCAATGCAAAGCACCACAACACAACTTTAAAGACTCCTTGGCTGACCATCTTGGATACAACCTAACATGACAAAGACTGCTAATTTCTGTCTTCAAAAGCCACTGTCTCCACTGTCTTGTTTGTCCTGTATGAACAGAAGAATAAAAACCAAAGCACAATATCTTTCAAAAACTGCAGCAATCCTGAAATTAATATATGCAAAAGCAAATCATGCAATACTTAATGCTGTTACTTAACAGCATTTTATGAAGTGCTACTAGTATTGCAGTTAAGTTAAAATATCAAGCATGCAGAATAAATGCTGTTACAAGATTGTTTTCAATGTAAGAATTGTTTTTCAATGTAAGGATGTTTTACGATTTAAAGAAAAACAACAACAAAAAAGCTTTAAATTTAAAGAAAATATTAAACCTTGTAAGTATACAACATGAAGTAATTCAATTAAACCTGCAGTGACCACTTAAAGGCAGTGACAAGGGAGGGAGTGCTCACCCCTCTCCCACCCAGCTACCTTATTTGTAGCTCATTCAAGAAATGATATAGATTAAATTGATCAATTATAAATGAAAATAAACACGACAGGCTTTGCATTTCAGTTGTGTACACGGTGATTGAGGATCAATGCTGTGCTATAAATCGAGACAATGTTTTGTCAAATTGTTGTCCACTTTCACTAACACTATCTTCCAACAGCCTAAACATCGTAAATCTTACGTGAAATAATTATATTAACAGCCATCTTGCATGCACTAATTGCAATAATAATTATTTTGATGTGGTAAATAGTTTGCAGTACCTGTAATATACAAAGATTGACAAAGACGTCAAAGTTGCACGACTGCAATACCTCGCGAAAACTAATAACATTCAGGGGAGATCACTCTTTGCAGTATGACGAACGTTAAGCGGAGTGCCACGAAATCAGATTCGGTTGATAACGGGTCGCTAATCGGAAACTGACGGAAGAACACGAAGTACCTGATCGACAGTTTATGGAATTAAATGAATTGCGAAAAAATGCGCTAAGATGTAATTTTAAGAAATTGATGTTAAATGGTGGATGGATGCTTCTTTTTTGCTGGTATACTTGTGCTTTCCAGTGACCATATTGTTTTCATCAGACAAATGGCCAGTGAAAATTGCCTAAATTTGACTCCTTGCTGTTCTTCCATGCATTAATTTGATTAATTTATTTTCAGACTAGTAGAAAGCGTGTTCTTTCCCCTTTCCAATGATGTATAATACATAATTGTAGCTAAAAATAGGCAGGAGTAATTTAGATTTAAATCACATGATCCGTTCGTGTAAACAAAGATGGAAGACGCACATTGTGGTCAGTAAACAACAAAATCGGCAATTTAATAGTGAAAATTATCAGCAAAAACGCTCATGATTTTCAATTTTATTACTAATATATAAACATTTAAACTTTAATGTCTTTAATTCCATCAAAACAATGACTTTTATGTCCGTAGTTAATTTTTAGCGATGTGATAAAAATTTATGGTTTACTATGGTGACAGATATGGACTGGCTGAATGGACAAAGCTTTGTTATCGCTAAATTTTTATACACATTAAAACATAATTATGACCGAGTTTACCCTCAATGGTTCATATTCCACTATCCACGAATAATCACCGCTGAGTGTCCTATGTGAAAATTGTACAATGCACATGAATCCATGCAGGCGAACTAATCCATATGTTGAACTTGAAGGATTATTCAATTTATTGCCAGTTGTCCGTTCACCGACACGGTTCAATGAAAAAATCCAAACACGTTTATGCCGCAAAACTGTTAATAAAACACCGTCGTGTGGAATGATAAACACACATATAACAGCTACCTATACATATTCTACAGGACGCTTTTATTAAGATGTGACAATTACTCCAAAAATGAGGAAACTACACATTAATTCATAATAATTGAATGTTTACATTTTTTGTGCGCACTGAGCACAACAATATTAACAGAGGACATCCGAATGTTGCTTGGGTAGCAACGTATCTGATTTATATGGGGCTATAGTCGATAGTGTATGTCGGGGGATGCTACGACGCATTAAGCACAAGATTTCTATGAATTACTATCATGTTTGGATAATCCGATTAATGCGTTATCTTAATTTAAATTGAATAAGTTTAGTGATACTTGGTTAAAACGTTATAAACGTTAGACTTTCACATTATGTACCCGCTTTTCCCATACAATGGTCAACAAAAAAGACACACTGGCTCATAAGTCTTATTTATAAGACGTGCAACGAATTTAGCCTTAATTTTTCTATAGGGCCAATTCAGCAAATATGCCCATATAAAAAGTAGCTCAATATTTGGCGAACGCTAACAAGTTATGCTAAGTGGCTCATCAATACATGTGTATACGTGCAATCCCCTGTTCAAAGCTGCATCACTGCGTGGACCCGAGACGTGTCTCAAATATAAACCCTAATTACACCCTAGTTCCTGTTGCGATTTTTTTGTATTGTTAGCGTCGTCTTTTTGTGTGAGTGCAAACTGGAGTACCCGCAGGAAGTCCAACCTGTCCAGTATCATGTAGGTGAACATAGGCCGATTTCGAAATACGCAAACTTATTTTACAAAAAAATATAATTATATATATAAGTGTGACCAACACATAGCATTGACAGTTAAATAAAGCCAACCAAGCAATCGGAATGATACGAAAATCATTTCAACAATTACTAAATAAATGTTTTTGCCCCTCTACAAAAGCTTTGTGCGCCCGCACCTGGAGTATGCGAGTGTGATATAGAGCCCTACCTACAGAAAACTGATACTAATTGGAATAGTCTGAACTCAGATACTATTTGCTCTAAACCGTAAATGAGTTTAAGAACAACTTAAATACTTTCTGGAAAGCGAAATACTGTACATTCAACTACCAGTAGAACCTATTGTAACATCCATCCTGCGCATGGCACACAGTGTATTAAGTGTTACAAGTGATTATATATGATTTCAATTGGGCCACTACGAGCAACCAGCTCACAGGACGGCCATCTGGATCGAGGTATATCAAGGTAAATCTGTATACAATTTTAGTTGACGTTATATTGAAATTCTTTCATAGAATAATTGGTTTATGTAATTGTTATAGAAGCTATCATAATTACATAACAGTACACACTGCTTTTATTTGAATGCTGCATATATTACGCCTACGTCCCTAAAAAATTTTCCGTATTTGAACGATGTTAGATAATGTTCCATTTTTTGACCGAAATGTGAAAATGTAAAAAAAACAAAAAAACAACAACTCAATTCCGACCTAACTTAATATTTTTTAGACCGTCGCCCGAAAGACACAGTTTCTTTGGCATGTTTCACGGCGAACAAATAAAATATATAAATACGATAATAATACAATAATTAACGTATATGAATATGGGCTTTTCAAAATGGACTATACTTTAAGCTCTGGTCAAGTGCCAAGAGAAAATTGCAGATTCCGTAAAATGTTTTAAAAATAAACATTAGTAATGGTTCAAACTTGCGTCATATTGTCGTATACAATGCGTTTTACAAATATTTAAATATTTAGCATGTACTTTAAAACGAGAACGGGTGTGGTTAAATAAAAATTGGCAAAGTATGGTTTAATGCAATTAAGCTATCCGACAGTACTGGTATTAGTAAATTAACTGACTTCAGTTACTCAGTTATGTTTGTTCATTTAAACCTATTTATTTAAGCTTGATCGCATCGAAAGTCTTTGGCTTATTGAGACACTCTCGAGTGCGTTTCCTGGGTAGAAGCACTACTCGGTGTCTTAAGGGAGATCTTGAGAACGCTCCCAGAGTGGGGACCGAACCCGTGATATGCGATCGCTAGGCGGACACCATATCCACTAAGCCACTGCGTCCTGTCTTTTTAGCCTAGTGGGTTAATGAATAGGGTTCGATTCCCATATAAGCCTATTTTGTATTTCGATTTTTGCAAAAATTTCCGTGGAAATACATACAAACTATTTATTTATGCCAAAGGGGACGTATTTGGCCTCATATCATACGACACTTTACTGCATGACTGTTTTGTTAAGATTACAAGACTAATAATTATAAACAATCATGTCACAAGGTGATAACATTGTGCGGCCAGTCCGGGACTCGAACCCGGGACCCCTCGCTATCACGGCGAGTGCTCTCTCGATTGAGCTAACCAGGCCGCCACACAACTTCTCCCCTTTAAGTGACCAAGTTCATGCCGTGACACACACCCTCGCTCAATATGAATTCGTCCTCGAATTCATGGATTCATGGTGTTATATAATTACCAAGGGCCCTCGGAGAGTTAACCCGGGTAACGTCACGGCCCCACGTTGGGCGCCAAATGTCACAGGGTGAGAAAATTGTACGGCCATTGTACTTTTGGTTTCTAGTTTCGTCTAGTAAGCCCTATTGACATGTACATGTACGCAAGCAATCATTCATTTCAGTCATTGAGTCGCTATAGTCAAATACATGCATCATCATACTGATACGGACAGAGCACTTTTCATTTCACATATCCACCCATACACATTAAGATATTTACACATTTATGATTTAGTTTAAAACCTTTTCTTCAATCAGATCTCTCATTGTAAATACCCGACATTGTTTGCATATTGGCTTAAATATTTAAACGCTCTCAGTCCGACCTTGGACATTCCAATCGACAATCCTACGCGTGTATTATGTGGTATAGATTTACAGACACGTTTTTGTTCGGTATCTAGCTTTAGAGAACCGACCTTTCTGAGCTTAAGTTGACTACGCGGATCTATAAACAATACTGTACAGTGACTACTTTTATATTCAGCTTCAGAGGTCCCTGTCAAGTTTGTTTTTTAAATAGTATTTAAGTCATATCACGGCGGTCAGTTAACCTACTCACTTTTCCTGGGCAAGCTTAGCCTATCTAAGCGGTTCACCAGTACTAATTAAGTGCACACATCTATGCAAGTAACTGACAACCGCCTTACTTGAATCAGAGGTAGGGGTAATGACCGTATACATAATTTCATGACCAGGGCCAATCCCCACACAAGTGATGTGGCCGGGCTGGGGTTCGAACTCACGAGTCCCGGGTTGACAGTCCAGCGCTCTACCAACTTAGCTAACTGGGCCCGGAGGTCCCTATTAAGGACATGTTACTATAAAGCACAGGTTACTATATAGTATGCGCTACATTTAAATAATTATGAAAATTGTCTAAAACCCGTTGAACTGCTAACACCTACCAAAACTGGAACTTAAGAGCTTGCCAAATTGTGTCCAGCAGGTGTCGCTTCTCGCTAGACGAACGCGGTGACGTCATATTTGATGTATAGAATGACAACATACAACATTCTTCGCAGAGTTGTCGTTCTTGTCGTGCACAATGTAGTTTTGGTGGACCGACTGTTTGTTCTGGAATATTCCATAAAGCAACGGGTTCATCCACCCTTGATTGCTAATTGTGTGATAATCCTCCATAATGAGTAAAACAGTTATCTTCCCTTAACAAAGTCATGACAGTTCTCCCCCCTGTATTAACGAGCCAGTGTATCTAGGGTAGACCACTCCGAGGATTATGGCCGCAAAACAAGAAGGATTCACTTCATGGAATTGATAATCGAAAAACAAATACTAGTATATCATTACGAGTAAATATGTGTTAATTATATACGAAACACTTCACACACAAAAGTTAATTATTAAATTGAAAGGGGTTCGAACAGAAAGTTATGATATACGATAACGTAAGACCTGTAAAGATCCAAACTGAGATATAACTGGTAGGTCTTATTATATCCCTGTCGGCACCAACCTCCCCGCGACCACAGTCAAATAAATGGACGTGCATTAAAATGATGGGCAAGCAAAAGAAAACCAGGTGGATACCAATCGTCGGAACTCACGATATATATTTCGTTACCTCTCGACCAAGAAGCGTAGCGGATTTGAACGAACGTAGGTTCCGACGATGGTGGATACCGTACAATCTTTGCGTTGTTATGTTTATTTTTCAGTTAACACTTTTTGATTCTCGTGGTGGCAGTGGTTAATGTAAACCACCAGGGGGAATTATGAGGCCCTGTAATCGCGCGTTTGTGATGACAAAAATGTAGAGTTCAGCGCTGTGCACAGGCTACCGGTCTTATTGCCAAACAAAATAACAACAGACAGTAGATAAACCGGAAGTTTTCTTTTTAATGAATTGACAACAAAAACACTCGAAATAATAAAAGCTAAAGGGATACATCTAAGATACGTAAAATAATGATTTTAGAACTATATTATTATAATTATGCAAGTAGTATTTGGAAACTTGAAAGTGAACAGGAAAACGATATTGCTAGTATTTATGCCAAACTTTACATGTATTTGCATGCAATAAACCAACGTACCGTGATTTATTTAAATGACTTGCAGTTCGCGGATATTTGAATTTTAAAGTAGAACTATTGTTGCTGTGAGCAAATCGCAACAATGCTAAGGGAAATAACTAGTACTCAGATACTTCTGTTATTCATAAACGAGTAACCTCCCTTCCTTGGAACATTGTGTTGATGATGCTTAGCCGACGTTTGAAAAATGATACAACTATTTAAATCGGACTTGAAAATCACAAACATACAAACATCGAAAACATAACAATATCAATGAATTGAAAACAAAATTGTGTACCCTTTTTAATTATGTTGTGTACCGAATGTTTACTGTCGGCACAGCTCGCTTTGTAATGGAGACCAAGTCTATCGTATTTGCAACAAAGTGTATCGTAATGGGGATTAAATCACTCGTATTTACAGCTGAGTATCGCGTAATGGAGACTATTTCACTAATATTTACGGCTGAGTATCGCGTTATGGAGACTTCGTCACTCATATTTACGGTTTAGTAATTTGTAATAGATACTACGTCACTCGTATTAATGGCTGAATATCTCTTAATGGTGATTACTTTACTCCTATTTACGGCTAAGTATCCCGTAATGGAGACTACACAATCGATTTTAAGACTGAGTATATCGTAATGGCGACTAGGACACTCGTAGTTAAGGCTGAGTATCTCTTAAGAGAAACTAAGTTACTCGTATTTGCGTCTGCGTATTTCGTAACGGAGACAACGTCACTCGTATTTACGGCTGCGTATCTGGTAATGGAGACTACGACAGTTGTATTTACGACTTAATATCGCGTAATAGAGACTTCGACACTCATGTTTTTGACTGAGTATCCCGTAATGGAGAATAAGTTACTGGTAGTTAGGAGATACAATTTGGCATCGGCAAGCTTCCATATTTATATTTGTAAAGATATGTACTTCCTGAACGCAAACCTCAACCTGAGTTTTCTCTTGCACGCAAACCTTATCATGACTTTTCTAAGTACAGAAAAGGGTATAATTCTGCTAAAATGCTGGTCACGTTTATGGGTCTTGGCCAGTAACCTTATATAATGATCCTGAAGGCATGTGTAAAGTTTCAATTGAATGTCTGTAATAGATATAGAGATATGGAATTGTTGCACTCAAACTCTAATCTTATTTTCTACGAAAAAAAATTGGGAATAATTGCTAAATTGCATGTCAAAGTTATGGGCCTTGGTCAGTAACGTCACATTATGACCCCGAATACATGTGTGAGGTTTCAATTGAATATATGTACTAGTTGCAGAGATATGGACTTGTTGCACGCAAACCCTAACCAGAAAATTACACCGACGCCGACGAACGGGTGAGTAGTATAGCTCGAACTGCTTGGTGAAAAGTCGACATAAAAATTGATCTAATAATATTCTGACACAGATATTCCGACAATCTCACTAAAATCATTTCCAGTCTGACGCTGCTATACTATCCGCATAATGCATAGGTCACAAATAGAACGGAAGCCGTAAGATTTTTAACGAACGGTAAAGCATAAGCAATGTTTGGAATCTGATAGGCGCCGCGCGATTAATATACTTTTTTGCCTCGCGTGGTCACAAACTCAAGCTTGCGCCGGACAATTTTCGCTGACGTACAAGTGGAACACGCAGTTTGAGCAACGGGCGGCGACCGGTCTATGAACAGACTGCGCCATGCGGAGAATATGTGAATCAGACGGTCGCCGCGCAGGATCGTACTTCAACTAAACTGTTTTGAAAAAGTATCCAGTCAATGTAAATTGCGCGGCCGCCGACCAATACACTGACGATAACTGTACATCCGGCGGCAGTTCCTTATTTGTGACCGGGCCATAAAAGCGACAACTAATGGAGAAAAGGTTAGGCTCTTATTTTAATGAGATTGATTCTGACACTGACTAAAGCATTTTAAGTTGTCCACGTTGTTGTTGTTTTGACGTGTCTCCCAGATAAATGTACATCCCGTGATCTGGCTATATACGGTCGAGCGATAATTGGTGATAAAAGTGATTTGAATTGTGCCATAATTGGAACCTGTCAAATCTCTAGTCGATACTGTAGTTTCATGTCCGTTTATTCGAGTTAGAGAATACTATTGATCCCTTAATTTATTATTTAGTTAAGTGAAAATTTCAGATCAAATTTTCTATGTGAAATCCAACGAAATTTATTTACAAAAGGGATATGAAATATCTACGCAATATTTACAAATCTGAAACATTTTAGTGTAAAATGACCTATACATGAAACAGCCACAGTCTAAAAGAATTTTATGAATTTAAGAAATTTACTTTAGTTTTCCTTAAAGAGCTTTATGAATATGGGTCCAGGTGTTTATTTTCCTACATACCAACTACGACAACAATGTGCAGCCACGGGCAGTTGATGTGTTCCAGAGAGGAAAGGTGCGCAACTCCTTGTAACAAGATTGTAGATTTTTAGAAGTTTTACCTAAGGAGCTTTGTGGATACGGGCCAGCACCTCACTGCATCTTTACAGCTGCTCAGTTACAACAGCAATATGTATAATATGTACTTGACGAAACAATTTGGAAAGATTATCGAGGGTAATTACAAGCAAAGAAAGTATACCAACATTGTACATTTAGGCTTGGTGATTTGGATCAATTTGATCATTTAATGTTGGGGAGGAAGCAGTGTGTGTGTGTGTGTGTGTGTGTGTGTGTGTGTGTGTGTGTGCGTGTACGTGTATGTGTGTATGTGTGTGTGTGTGGGGGGGGGGTAACATATCTCTTAAAAATATATTTTTATGTAGACTTGCGCTATCCGAGTGCTTTCTTGTTCGTTTTTTTAGATTTACACATTGTAGATTAAATACGAGTATTTTAGCTATCGGAATCACTTGTCATATGGTTGCCAATAAAGGACCAGCATTGAGTTTAGATCTCATCCCATTTTTTGCTTTACTGAACCTAGAAGGCCTGCATACAGGATGCTTTGTATTTGTTAGTTTCAGTGTAAGATCGTATTTTAGGCCTACTTTATGGGTGGTCAGATAAAAATATTAGTTTTGTTTGACAACAAATGAAATATAATACAATCTTATGCTGAAATAAACACATTTTCTTTTATTTCATGCTTTTTGACGATACATACAAATGCTCGAGATCTGCTCAGGCACAGAAGTTTGTGTATTACGAAGTCATAAATATGACGTCCAAATGATTCCAAAATTGTCGCTCACTGTTGAGGTGGGAAAATAGTGCCATACTTTCTGAGTCTTTGTCGCATAATTGTATATTAATTAAACTTTGTTATGTGTTTTCTGTTGTTTGAAAAGGCCGATGGTTAAAACTGACGATTAGGATATGCACATACTTTCAAAAAATATATAAATTAAAACAAAGTAAAAGTAGATCTAGTTCCATCTATAACCAGTGAAATAATAAAAAATAAAGCTATAATTTCACTTGATCCAGAGTGAATGGTCGGCCGGGTTATCATCCGCTGGTCTACATACTCATTCAAAGCATAGTATGAAATACAATATGTTGTTAACAAAACCGGCATGTTATCGAGGCCTGTACATATCGCATTGCGAACATCAATCGTAATCTGTAAAGACATGTATACATGTGCAGTCATTTGAAAATATAATCTATACATCCATAGTGGCTATTTTAAATTGTAATCTATACAGTCATACTGGTTATATAAAATTGTTATTTACACAGTCATTATGGTTAGTTTTATTGTAATCTAATGAATATATACATCAGAGGGTTATTTTAAATCTTAATCTGGACGCTCATAAGTCTATTTACAGTTGTAATTTATGCAGTCATAATTTTGATTGTATAATCTTTGTTGGGTTGTTTTTAATTATATTGAATGTTACATAACAATTCTTGCTACATTATTTGTGTTACATTGTGCTTTTGTACGATATATGATTAGTTAAAGTGAAAGCCATGTATGCTCGTATGTTTTTGTTTATCCGGTATAACGTTATGTGGAGCATAATAAAACACTAAGGAAAATTACTATATTGCTCAATATTAAGTTAAGTCCTGCAACTCGGATAATGTACATCTTACATTGCTTTCTTCTATTTACATAAAATTATAGTCAACATCGTTATTATTCGGGGACAACACTTGAAAAAAAGGTACATCTTACATTGCTTTTTTTATTTACACAAAATTATAGTTAACATCGTTATAATTAGGGGACAAAACTTGGAAAAAAATGCACATCTTACATTGCTTTTTTTATTTGCATAAAAGTATAGTCAACATCGTTAAAATTATGGGACAGCACTTGAAAAAAAAATTGTACGTCTTACATTGCTTACTTATATTTACATAAAATTATAGTCAACATCGTTATTATTAGGGGACAGCACTTGGAAAATGTGATTTGTATGCGATTTAATACAGACTGAACGCTATAATTCAGACATTTTTATTCAAATGATTATTGTATATTCAATATGTGCTTTAAAACAATACTAGTTTTATTGCTTTCCGTCTGTACTAAAATAATTATCAAAGGGAGATGAAAGTGTGAAAGACCTTACAATGTGTTCTCGAAGTTGTCTCCCATTCAAGTCATGGTTAATTATACACTACAGCAGTGATATATATTTACATATTTATATATTATTAATTTTATTTACATGTTTGTACAAGCAGACCAACAGACTAGAATTTGTCATTAAAACCACTTTTATACAATACATGTATTTTAATCCTTTTTTGGCAAAATGATGAACGCCTTAGCGTTAGTTTATTAAATGGTTGATACAATTAAGCTGGAAACATAAACATTTATCTACTGATTAAACGCATGCATCAGGATTAATTTGCTGATAGCTATACATAACCTTATCTAACAAATAATTTTCGATGTATCGTTGTTTATCGGCCAATGAACAACGATTTGGGGTTCTGATGCGTAGGAGTGATTTAATAGTCATGCATCAGCACGTCAAAGAGATGTTTATTGGCTGACGCACAACGAGAAATCGAATTATTTCGATTCTAACACGATTTGACAAATATGTTTGCAATTGTAATCAGATCTACATTTTACAATGCTCCGCTCAGAATCGGGACTACTTTTTGAGTTGTTTATAGGGTAGTTTAACAACGATAATTTTGTTCTATGTCTGTAGAAAAATTAGCGAATATCATATACGAATATCAGATACTGCCGTGTGATATTTTATTTTGATGAATAACGCAGAAAATAACGTTAAACGCGCAATTTCTTGCAATACAAGAGCTGTAAGAGGACAGCGCGGTCGACTATTCGAAGCATTTCAGTTGGTACATATATATTGGGGCATACATTTGGTGAAATACAAAGCTGAGTTATGGCAATTATTGTATCAATTTATTCCAAGTTTCAAGTGAATACCTTATGCAGTTTAGAAATTTTAAGGCTTTTGAATGCCAAACTTTACACCGAAAAGCTATGTGAAAAGGGGGCATAATGCTGTCAAAATACTAAATAGGGTAATGTGGATTGTGGCACCTGATGTTGTAAGTGATGACAAAGGTATATTCCAAGTTTCAAGTGAATAACCTATGAAGTTTTGAAGTTATAAAACTTTTGAATACAAACTAAAACCTGAAAATCTATGTACAAATGGGGCATAACTCTGTGCAAATACAAAACTGAGTTATGGAGAATGTTGCACTTGATGTTAAAGTTAATGGTACACACCAAGTTTAAAGTGAATAACTTGTGTAGTTTTGAAGCTACATAAGACTTTTGAATATAAACTTTACCCAGAACATCTATGTGGAAAGGGGCATTACGCTGTCAAAATACGAAACAGAGTTATGAGGAGTGTTGCACTTGATGTTGGAGTTAATGACAAAGGCACATTCAAAGTTTCAAGTCAATAAATTATCTAGTATTGAAGTTATAATACTTTTGAATATAAACTTTAACAAGAAATCTATGTGAAAAGAGGGCATAACTATGTCAAAATATAAAACTGAGTTATGTGGAATTATGCACCTGATGCAGGAGTTGATAACAAAGGTATATTCCAAGTTTCAAGTGAATAACTTATGTAGTTTTGAAGTTACAAGACTTTTGAATATTAACGTTAACGAACATCAGACGCGGACGCTGACGCCGACGCCGACGAATAGTCGAGCTAAAAAAGTACTCCTATACCAATGCCCTATTTATTCTTTAGAACTGTATTTTTTCCAAGCTGCATTAAGAGTTCCTTGCACTGCTGAACCTGTCTTCTACGGTCCGCCTGGCTTTCCTCATCCGGGTCACTGATGACGTCACGTCCGGTCGAGGCGGACTTTGTACATCGCGCCGCATTTGAAAGAGCTTTCTTTGACACCGTTCCTGAGCTTTCGCGATCAGAAGTATAGATCACGGAGACAGATGCCAGCGACTTCAGCGTTTTGGTTTCACGAGGCACTCCCACTTCCAGTTTGTTTGGTTCTGCGCATAACGATTTAAATTTACAACCCAAGTCCGTAACTTTCGAGGCCTTGTCTGTCTTTAGTACAACGGGTGGGGAATTGGTGGTGGATATAATCGATACTGATGCTCTTCTTTGTTCACTGCAATTTTAAGAAAATACGACACTGTTACTTGACATGCTGCTCTCAATAATCGAATAACTGAATCATTTTTTTAGTTCGATGTTGCTTCTTGTCAGATGTTTATGTTTTCGATGCAAATTATTTTAACGCAGCTGCAAA
The DNA here is from genome assembly GCA_027627225.1 of Congeria kusceri. NCBI lineage: Eukaryota > Metazoa > Mollusca > Bivalvia > Myida > Dreissenidae > Congeria > Congeria kusceri. The sequence goes on along the minus strand of CM051040.1, from coordinate 32,571,234 downwards.
GTGGATATATGATCAGAGGCTCTAAAATGAGTCATCAAAAAATAGTTTAACTTACCTCAGGGGTTTGTTGTAAATCTGTGCCAAGCTTTTGTTCAGGTCGACATATTTTGTATCCGAGGGCGTTTGTCGTAGACGTTCGTGATCGCTCCTTAACTGCTGTAACTGTTCGGATTTCTTCAGCATTTTTCCGGTAGAGTACGTCGTAAGCGTCACTGACGTCACTAGCACCCCCAAAATAGCCAACAGACAAGCTATAAACGATGCGTTATTGATGCAGACGCTGTCATCTTCCTTTGGCTCTGACAAAAGTAACCGTTTAAACTCATTTGGGCAATAATGGACGTGCAATTAACTGAGCTTACGCAGATATTTACACATATAAATTACATGTTATAAACAGCAGTTTCGAAACGTATGATAACACGTCAGATTATTCATATAAAGTAAGAACTTGTGGATATGTTTGTACAGCTGTTTGCGAATGGAAGCTTAGTTTATTATACAACATTTAGACAAAAGATATTTAAAATTATGTTCTCCCTCAATGCGTTCGTCCGAAAATAAATAACTAAATAATTTCCTTTCTTACAACAAGTACAACACCTATACAACCATAAAAGACAAGCACATTGTTCTTTAGGAGACGGTCCGCTTTTATTTGTCTGTTAACACCGTTTTACTCTACGCATATATAATACATTAGTATAAAATTAGTCCGCATATTGTTCACGCAAATATGCTAACATGCTACGCACAAAAAAGTAACAAAAACAAATCCCTAAAAGAACTAAACACACTAATAAACGCATAAATATAGCATAGTAATTATATGCAATTCTTTAAATAATTAATGTCAAGTGCAATGGGACTCGCCCAGGAAAAAACAGAGATAAAACTCTTTGAACTGCATTTGGGCAAAACACTCTGGAAACCTGTGCCCGTTTGTCAAATGTCACATCGCACAGAGTGTCGGGCTTCACCCATATTAACAATAACAATCATCACGGATACGGATATATATCGACGAAACTAGTTACTTGGCAATATAACGCAGTGGAATATAATAACGTAAGTTAATATACGAAAAATCTGACGTATAAAACACCGTTCTGAGCATAAGCAACAACGACAACTGAAATGAAAAAACACAACAGACATACATATATTTGAATATAAATTTTATCTTCTCATTCCTAATGCTGTTTAAGTTGCTATTGTAATTTAAAAATATGCTGAACCACGTGTTTACTCCTGTGTAAGCGAACCTCGAATGACTCTACCCGCCAATCGAACGAAACACTCGTGCAAAGGAAATACCGAATGCTCACTGAAGCGTGACAAAAAGAATAGCAATTTGCAACCCGTGAGTGAAATCCGACAGTAAATATGTAATTCATATAACTTAAATGGATGACAGTGTTGTGACAGAAACACTCACTTTTTGGTTTCAGATCAATATCCGTGCCAATGGAAAGTGTGGTCCCCACGTTATCTTCGTCGTAAACTACTTCTTCGAATGACTCCGATCTTTTAACGTCACGTTTCTTACGTCCGTAACCGTCAACGTTCACGCCGTAAGCGTTACAAGAGGTCTGGAAATACAGGATTATGAAATGAAATGCATTGATGGTTTTAAAATATTTTCGACTCACCGGTAAACTCACGACCATTGAAGTCAATAAAACGAAAGTCGGAATAACCATGGCAGGAGAAAATGTTAAACAATACATTGGTTTGCCAGTAGGTTTTCTTTAAATTGTGAACATTGACTCTAACCGTAGTAAGTCGCCATTTTAAGTTTTGTGACGGCGGACGGGCAAAGTTTTCACCCTAAACGTAAATAACCGTCACTCGGTATATTCGGGGAGCCCGTCACAGTTTCATCTATAGCGTAAGTACCATAACTTGGTTTATTCTGGGCGTCCTTTTTCATCTATAGCGTAAGTACCATAACTTGGTTTATTCTGGGCGCCTGTTTTCATCTTTAGCGAAAGTACCATTACTTGGTTTATTCTGCGTGCGCGTTTCATCTATAGCGTAAGTACCATTACTTGGTATATTCTGGGCGTCCGTTTTCATCTCTAGCGTAAGAACCATTACTTGGTTTATTCTGGGCGCCCGTTTTCATCTTTACCGTAAAAGTAGCATAACTCGGTACATTCGGGGCACTCGTTTTCATCTATGACGTCAGTACGTGTTCGACGTAGTAGTTGGAACTAAGACTATAGCCATGACCTACCGGCGCGCACGGTCCGAGACACACTTGCAGCGTGCACGTGAAAATCATCTCCACCAGCCCGCCGCTCAGCTCTGTGGTCCGGAACGCCGGAAACGCCGCCGTGAGCACCCCCTGGTTGACGCGAACGAAATTCGGGAACAGGAAAACGTCCACCGCGCAACTAGGGGAACAGATGCGTTAGGTAAATAAATTACTTCTACGACCCTATACTGCATTTTCTTAATAATGTTGTCACACTATCGGTTAATTATGCGACATGGCAAGAATGCACGTTATTAGAAAACTGAAACAAGAAAATGCACATCGTCATGGATAATCAAACATTATGTGTATACAAACATTTTTTGGTGAACAATACACAACAACAAGCAAACAAAACATCAACGACAAATAACAAAATACAATAACAAAGCTGACAACATTACTTACTAGTCAAGAGCAACGTCGATCGTCTTGGCCCTGCAGCTTCGCGCCTTGATATCAAAGTCGTCTGCAATGAGACGTTATCCTGCCGATGACGAAATATTTCAAAGAATAGCAATAATTTACTAAGTATATCAACACACCATTTGTTTTTCATCATTACAACGTATGCAAAGAAGATAACGTTATACATGTTGACATACTAATGCTTACAACTGAAATTGCAGGACATTGGTTTAGTACAGAGATCACTTACATTGCAAATTGGAGACGCTATATGATGGTGATGACATTAATGATTTGATGATTATGGTGGTGCTTATTGTGAGACTTGAGAACATTCTGAGACGATATGGTGATTACCCAGAAAACCTCCAACGCGTGACCCTTTTTCTAATTCGAAGCAAGTATATTAATTGACCCAAATTTTCCTCGCCCTGTTGTAGCGTCAGTTTCGGAGGAATCGTAGTTTTTTGTTTACAAACTCACTGCAATCGTCTGTATTTGTAAAACGTCTGATTTACCTGTATTGACTAGTCCATAGGTATAAAAGTTATCCCTTGCACTTTTACCGAATGTTATGTCATGGAGATAATGTCCGCCATTATCCCTATATTACTCAACAATAATTACTTACCCAAATACACCTCGCCCAGTTGTAGCGTCATGATGATCATGTCCGTCATACCCATTTTACACAATTATAGCTATTTACACAAATACTCCTCGCCCAGTTGTAGCGTCATGGTGATCATGTTCGTCATACCCATATATTACTCAACTATAGCTACTTACACAAATACTCCTCGCCCAGTTGTAGCGTCGAGGTGATCATGTCCGTCATACCCCTATATTACACAATTATAGTTACTTACCCAAATAACCCTATACCATTTGTAGCGGCATGGTAATTATAGGTATAAAACCCATATATTATACCCATATATTACACAACTACACGTATAGCTACCTACCCAAATATTCATCTTCCAGTTGTAGCTTCATGGTAATCATATCCGTCATACCCATATATCACACAACTATAGTTACTTACACAAATATTCCTCGCCCAGTTGAAGCGTCATGGTGATCATATCCGTCAGTTTGACGCTACTTCCGGTTACGTCACTGCCGTCCTTGTACAGATACGTGTGCGCAGTCGGCTTGACCGTCTTGTTAGCGCCGGCGTCGTCATCTTTGTCGTTATAAACGATCAACTCAGTATCGCATATGTATATTTTACTTTAAATTCATTACATAAATTATGTAGCATACACGATTCAGCAACGTATGTTGCAATGACATTTAAAAAACCTCGTGACTCACGTTACATGTAGCTACATTTGTTTACCAAAGCCGAATTGACATCACTGACATTGGTACGTAAAATTCGCGTATTTGGACGTCGCTTATAGGCGTTGACGCCGCTGACATGGCTAAAGACATTAAAGGACACAATGAGGTTAATTATTATATCATTGGGCATTACAACTGTGCACGTCACATTCACAGATGTAAAGCCTTTATAATTGCGTATGCACGCTATTTGAAACTCGCCTCATAGACTTTGATACAAGTCACATTACCCGACGTCGACCATACATTGAGCATGTAAACTATACGGCCGTCACCGGTTTGACGTGAACAATTTTTACTTTATAAATATTGGCTTTGCCTACCCGACTTGACGTACCGACAAATGCTACTTTCAACATCAGAACGTCACCTACCCGACGTTGACGCCGTTCCCGACGCTGATGTCGCTGAGGTCGTAGATGCAGAGGAGAGACTCCTGAAGGTCATCGCCCTTCTGATAGAGGGGATTCCTCTGTACGATGATGGTGAAGTATGTCTCCTGGAAATGTTTGGCTCTTAAAATCAGCCTTCGGGCATTTTGACATAAAACGGTCAATGGGTTATTAATTTAAAGGGCTTATATATACGAAAAGGGCCCCTAAAGATACAGTTAAATAAATCTGAAATTCAAATATTAATATTGGTATATAATAAAGTTTAAACTAATGTACTTGAAAGTAAATAATCTGCGTATATCGACAACACGATGAAAACCTAATTGTATCTTTCACACGGACGTCAAAATTACCGCTTCAGCGATACCACAAGCGTTAAAGTTGAACTCGTGCACGGTGACGTTCGACGTCGTGTCCTGTTTGCACGCGGATCCGTATCCCTTAATGTAGATGATCCCGCCGTCGGCGGCCCCCGACAGAGTGACGACGATACGCCGTGAAGAGCACACATCCCAGTTCACTGGAAATGGTGATAAAGCCTTGTAACACAACCCGAAAGGTTTCGGTGACCAAAGAAAAAAAACAAAAACAAATAAAAGACAACATTGTCTTCTTTTTAGCACACGGGAACTGTATTCAGTGTACACGTTATAACCACGCACAGTGAAAAGAGAAACATGAAGTCGCTACACACATTGTTTTGCCGAACACGTACGATTCCATACAAAATACATCGTTCCTTCAAGTCAAGTCAACTCTTCATAGTTAAGGTTATACTTCATTGGACAAACATTGTCTAGCTTTAGCCAGCAAAACTGTCAACATGCGCGGTGACACACATTGTTTGATAAGCATTATTTTCTACACAATACATCGTTCCTCCTAGTCAACTGTTCATACTCATTACAAGCTTGTCTATTCTACACGAAAAGCATCATGCTATGGAAACTCGGATTCGTAATAGTTTTCTTAAATAAAACATTAACTGGGCGAAATGCAAATGAAAACACGAAATTCACAAAATGCTTAATTAACCACGAAGTGCGTAAAATGATTAACAAAATACAAACTGGTCGACATTTAAAATGTCCACCTGAACCGCATGATATTCTAAGTAAAACGCGATCAACGCGGTATTCTAAATAAAGTGCGATCTACACGATAATCTAACAAAATGAGAACTAAACAAATATTTAAAAAAACAAACACGAAATGCATTCAATTTTGAATAAAACATAAAACTGCACGAAATTCTAAATAAAAAATGAACTGCGCGAAATTATAAACAAAACGTGAACTGCAATACTCAATTCAAGTTATATTGTGCATTTTTACTTTATATTCAGGATTTACAAAATATATTATTTATGAAACGTTTACCTCGTTTGAAAGGCACCCATAAAAGCTTGGATTAACTTACCGACCGGCTGATATTCGCCATTTCCGTTCCAGAAAACAGCGAACGAAGCCAACTGAGCGAGGTAGCAACCTCCGCGTGACGTTATTACCTTTTGTTACGAGTCTGAAGCTGGTAACATGTACAACGTTGTACTTGTGTATTAGTTTCACATTGTCCTTTAAGGGACTTTGCGAACGGAACAAATTGGCTTCATATTGCACTATAAATAATTGTATATACAATACACACTGAGATATTTGGTAAAGACAAATAAGCAAACAGTTTGGAAAAAATAAAACCATAAGTGGGTATTGAACTCACGACTTAGGAGCCGTACGCAGAAATGACAGTAGACAACGCTTTAACCAAATGCGCCATTCTTGGTAAAGAATAGACAAAGTGTGTAAACTATGGTTATACAAAATGCCCACAATTCTGACTTTAAATGTTAACATGAAAATGGCCAAACAAACAAGACACTTATGATAAATTGATTTTTATCTCAGAATGCGTACTCTCTTTCCCCACTATATATACCCTGTTTAAACTGTTATTTCATGCCAGTATTAATATATTAATTTCAGACGTTGCCCCCTTGGGCCCTTTTCGATGGAAGAGTCCCGTTAATATTAAAAATATAATTGAGGCGTGTCGTGGGAAAACAGGGCTGAATGCATGTGCGAAGTGTCGTCCGCGATAATACGGGACGTCACTTTCCGCTTTTATGTTAATTTCTGTTTCAAGAAGTCTGTTCTAAACATAAATCAACTGTAGGAGGAAGGTGCCATCTTGGATTCTGCACATGCATAAAGCCCGGTTTCCCACAACACGCCTCAATTATGTTTACTAGAAACTAACTCTAATACCATGGAGACAAATTGTTTTGAAGATTAACTCCATTCAAACCCACTTTACTCAATGATGCGTTGTGTGAAGGAAACATGCTTATTTACCAGGTCACTAGACGATTTTGTAATGTTACATATAGACTTGGTCAATTGCAAAAATATATGTCAAACTATATTAGAATCGAAAAATTTTCGCATTATCGTTGTAGATCGGCAATAAACAACTCTTTGTCGTTCGGATGCGTGGCTATTAAACAACTCGGGCGTACGCCCTTGTGTCTTACTACCAAAGCATCAGAACTCCAAATCGTTGTTTATTGGCCGATAAACAACACTACATAAAAAATATTGGTTAAATATGCTACCGAAACTTGCATTTCACAAGATGAGCATATATTGAACACATGTATTTTCTACATACATTGCAGGATGAACATTTTGGTAATGTCGCATGTGTTTTCCTTTTCTTTCAATACAATGTCCACTCAGTTATTGTGACATCAGTTTTGGCAATTGTTTATTCATCTTTCATTTAAACAAACAATCAATATATTAAAAAGCTAATTCATTTCGTCCGCAAACTACACAAAAAAACACTATTTTATTTGCACGCAATGCCACGCAGTTATTATCCACTACTAATGATTGCTAAAGAGTTACTAAATTACATTCCAGGTGCTTTGAGAAATAATTAATACTTTATAACAGGCCGTGGATAGTTGTGTTATAGGCAATTATTTACATGCGTTAATTTGATGACAAAACAAGCAGGAAGGTATTGATGAAACAGTATTGGCTCGTGTAATGTTCAAATGTAGCGTGTGATTTGCATGAATTATCTATGAGAAGTCATTCAGTATGTTACTGGTTTTATGAATTTATATATAGGCTATAAAGTTAGTTCATAGTATTGTCACTAAATTCAGTTGTCTGCGCTATGTTTTAGCTGAACGATGTCACTATCTAATTAATGCACTAAAAACTATGTACAAAAGTAACATATAAGTGAAGATGAAAGAAAATACATACAAGAAAAAATATACTTTCTACTTTGATTCTATGAATTCAATGCAAAAGTTACATAATGTACATGTTTCCTCCTAGAAATCGTTTGGCCACTGCACCTATGTGCCTCAAAAACCGCAGTTGGAAATGTTGCTGTCTGACAATTTAATTTGAAGTTGCATTGCCCGTTTAAATTATAATAACCAGCAAAGATATTTAGTTGGTAGGATTAAACATTTTTATTATTAAGGTAGTTTTAAATAAATATTTATTTTATTGATTTTAAGCATTTATTTATTCATTTATTAACAGCAATAGTTTCTGGCTGATTTATGTAAGTAATTCAAGAAAAGCGAAGACTGTATTTCGTAAATCTTTCAAATAGGACTTAAATACAATGGGACGCAACCCTCCATTTATCCGTCACTAAGGTAATTGCGTTTGTCTCCCTTGCGTAATGTAAACTTTCACAGACGCGGTCAACTACTAGAATCCTAAACATGCCTTGCTATGTGCCTAAAATAGTTTGTATGTTCGTAATTCTAGTTTAAGTCTGTGTTTCATCGTTTGGCACGCAGCTATACTTTCTCGTTGATTTAGAATGTCTAATGATAACAGTTCGAAAAATTGAATTCACGTTACAATGTTTTAGTTTTCATGTTGAATCAACGCCATACTAGTATATTAATTTATGTTAATTCTTGATTCTGACTTCAACATCTATTTACGACATATATTTGATTCCTCGCGATTTATATATGTATTATTAATTTTAATCTTTGATACTCATGCGCATTTTGTAGACATGTATAACGAAACTAAGTTTCTAAGAAGAGAATGTCAAAAATGGCTGTATGTAGAAGAACACAAACACATTGATAGTTTCCAATATTATTGTACTCATATTACATGTATATTGGAATAAGTATGCATTTATAGCAGTAAATAAAACAAAATATAAAGAACTGTTTGTAATAACATACATGCCCCCTATAGGTCCTGAAAAATCTCTGTACAAATTGCAAGGATGCAAAGTAAAAAGAAAATTGTTTTCAACTGTTTTATAGCCATCGCCCGCAAAATGTTTTACAATTATTCAATACTGTGAGGTTTTTTTTACTTAATGGTAGGTTGGACCTACCAAGTTTGAGGAACATGGATCTAAATTTCATAGTTATCAGCCGCAAAACGTTTTACAATTATTCAATATTTGGAGATTTTTTTAAGTCATTGGTAGGTTGGGCTTTGACCTTTTACCCACGACCACACGCATTATGGATCTTCTACTAGTCATGATTAAGCTACATAATACGTTTTAACAACCAAGACCCAGGGGCTGCAAGGTTAACTTATTACCAGGTCTCTGTATCGATCAGAATTTTTTTATCGATACGAAATTTGTGTCTCAATACAAGATGTTCAATATTTGACATATCGTATCGTATTTGTACTTATAAAATGTGTAGATATATAACTGCATACTACTGATGTTTGCTTTTCACTCGCATTCGCACAAGGCTACCTTAAATCCCAGGCATTAATCAAATAGTACCAAATATGACGAACTACTAGAATTAAGTTGAAATGAATTGTACATTGTACACAATACAAGTGGTTTTTATTGCAACAATGTCTTTCTTTTTGAAAAATACTTACATTGAACATCAGTATTTAATGTAGTTAATTTATGTTTTAAGGGTGGTACTAAAGTAAAACGATTTTGTTTTACAATATAAAACTAATCATTGACAAAAGTAAGAATACATTTAATGGTCATCATTAAGTACAAGTATAAATTAAAATAATCTTTTTATTAAAATAGGCAAAATAGGTATTTTTTCATTAATAAATAAGTAAGAGTACCCTAGTCTTTAATTATTGTTAAATTTCAAATTCAGCTATGAAAATAGAGAAAGTGTGACTTGTTTCAATCTTTTTACTAAAATATTAGCTTTTAGAGTCCAGTGCAATTTTCGTCGTTCAGCAACATAACAAAATGATTAATATACCATTAAGGCCATATCAATTTGATTTTAAGTTTAGCGGCCTTGGGCTGGTAGGTTTTCGGATGCTTGAACGAAAAAAAAAACTAAACATTTTAAACTATGTAAAAATCAAGTTGGAAAGCGAATAAAATAATGCATATAATGACACAATTTGTGTGATTGCTTAATTTTTCGATCACGGTAAATGAATGACATTATAAATATCAGAAGTCATGATGTTCAAGTTATATATGAGTTTTGAATGTATATTGTTGGTAGGCATCTTGCATTTGGGTATGTGTATGACTCGAAATAAGTTTATGTTATTACACAATTCTGATTTGGAATCTGCATTTGTCAGTAAATTATCTGCAGCTTTAGAGCACTTTGAATTTATATGTTTGGTCTTATTACTATTTTTAATTGCCCTTTTTAGAACATACTTTCAAAGTTAAAACACGTTTCTATGATCATGAAGATGTTATAATCTAAATGTATTCTTTGGGTTTGTCAGTGCATTATGATATGATATGACTTCAGACTGAACTTGAACAAAATCACTTTAATGTGTTTTTGAAAATATTTGTAAAAAAGTGTGCCACTAGTGAATGTACTGTTAAAATAATCTGTTAATGTAGGTTCCAAATATGAAGATGATATATAATAGTTTTGCAAGAAAACATTTGCTTAAACTTATAGAAATGCCATGAATAAGTTTTTCATCAACTCATTGTTTTTTTTTGTTCCTGTTTGATTGATAGGTTTTGAAAAATCATGGGGACGCTAAACATAGAATCAAATTTGTATGGCCTAATCACATCTTCTCCAAAAGATGCAAACAAGTAAAACTGTTAGAAATCAAGTTGGTGTGTATTACGAGCCAATGGAAGTAATGAAAGATTTAATTAACGCTTTTAGTATATAAAAGGATACAACACAGTTGGAATTTGCGGGAAATGTGCTAAAAAATTTCCCATTATTTGATTCAATATTAATTATGTTTAGTGTTGACCGATATTTTGATTGATACCAAAACATTTGATAAGATATAAATATTGGCCCTAAAGTACCCGATACGCATGGTTTACCGATAAAGAGCCCTAATTTGATCTAACCCAGACAAGATTAAATTTTTTTTGGCCTTGCTTAAATATTTTGGTCAGTTTGACCTGGTCCTTTGAGGCACTGACACCAAAATCAATCGAGATTATTTACCATACCATAACCCACCCACCTACAAAGTTTCAATAACTTTTGTCTACGTGTTCTGTAGCTGGTTTACCGACATACTGACAAACATATGGACCGACATTTGCAAACCACTATATCCCTGCTTCCTCGAAGGGGGCATGATTACAACAAAACGTCTTATAGTACGCTAATTAAGATATAATATAGAACATTTGTTCATAAGATATCTCATAACATTTATATGCATATATGTTTACACTACATGTCTAAAGAGAATGGATACCGAACATTGATAAAAAAACAAGACTACAATATGTAAACATAACATGTCTACAGAATATGCATTTCGGACATGTTTACATAACATGTTTGCGAAAAATGTCTACAACAGATGTCTACCGGACCTGATTGCAAAACACATTTACAAAACTAGTATATACTACTATATATATACATATACGAATCAGACATGTTTACATAACGTGCTTACAGAACATGTCTACAAAACATGTTTTCAGAAAATGTATACATAACGTATTTGCAGAACATGTATACATAACGTGTTTGCAGAACATATCTACAAACAGGGGCGTACCTAGGACCCACAAACCTTGACAGAGGAGCATGTAAGTGTTATGTGACTCATCGTCTGGTTATGGGAAACAACAATCTGCAGTATTATTAAAATCCCTTTTGGAAGCTATAAAGCAGAAAGGAAACTTTGACCTTTGATCTTGAATTGTGACCTTGACCTTTGACTGAGGACCATGGGAGTTGTACACGACATATCGTCTGGTCATGGGATATAATCATCTGAAGTAATATTAAAATCATTCCAGACGTTAAGACGTCATAGTGAAGAAACAGATTATCCGCTATGACCTTGAATTGTGACCTTGACCTTTGACAGACGAGCATGGGAGTTGTATGCGACACAGTGTCTGGTCATGGAAAATAATAATCTGAAGTAATATTTAAATCGCTCCAGACGTTTAGAAGCTATGGCAAGCAAACACAAATAATTTACCTTTGACCTTAAATTGTGACCTTTACCTTTGACTGATAATCATGGGAGTCTTTACGCTACACATTGTCTGGTCATGGGAAATTATAATCTGAAGTTATATTAAAAGCCTTCCATGCGTAAAGAAGTTACTGAGCGGAAACGAAGAATATTGGACCTTTGATCTTGAATTGTGACCTTGACCTTGGACAAATGAGCATGGGAGTTGTACGCGACAAATCATCTGCTCATGGGGAATAATTTAAAGTTATCTTAAAATCCTTCCAGGCGTTCAGATGGTATGGAACCGTAATTACAATTTATAAAATTGACTTTGAATTGTGACCTTGAACTTTGGCCAACGAGCATGGGAGTAGGTGACACATCATCTGGTTATGGCGAATAATAACCTGAAGTTATATTAACATCTATCCGTTAAAAAGTTACAGAGCTGATACGAAATCCGTATGGACTGAACACGGAAAACAGACGGACGGTGCGACAGCTTTATGCCCTCCTTCGCGGGCATAAATAAGAGTTTATGATGTGCAGTGCCGTGTTGGAAATTGGGAACCTAGCTAAAAGTTTACATTTGAATTTACAAAATCGTTATTATTTCCTAATGTGTTTATACTATAAACGGACATATCCTGCTGCGCCCTAAGCGTATCTTCGACGACTTCTAGAAACAAAACAAAGTACCCAGACATGTTCCCCACATAATTATCATCAACGCGTATCCCAGATTCAACCTGAGGCCCACCCCTGGCACATCATAAAGTTATCACTGTTTGTCTATGATCACATAATAAAACATAAAGGGGCTTTAAGTATCAGTGCCCTTTTATTTTTGTTTGAATACAATTATAGTAGAACCTATCTTAACCGAACTGCGTTGTGACCGTGACGATCGTTCGATTTTTCTTAGGTGTCCGGTTTACCCAGGTTTTGTTTTAAATTTAATGTCATTTTCCTGTACACGTTAATGGACGACATTGTATTTTAATGACATTATTATATAAGTCTATGGATAGTCAATTTTGAAGAAAAATTGCATATCCATATAGATGAAAAAAAACAACAAAAACACAATTTTGAGTAAAAAATGCATAACCATACATATGAAAAAAACAACAAAAACAATCGGACGTCACTACAATTGACCACTGCCCCAAAGTGTCCTATCACTTTTTAAAACAATATTATAAAAAGTTATGGTTCTTGAACGCTGCACTGCCTAGCAACAGCGTCATATTTATTCTCTTAAAATAAATCAAGTTCAGCAACTTCATATATGTTGAATACAATGCTCTCAATGCTACAATCACGGTGTGAAACTTCATTTATTTATAAAGAAATAATAATCCACACAACACCGTAAAAAGGAAGTAACTCCATGAATACAATTAACATAAATTTATTATTTTTAATTTACACTTTGATCTCAGTGACATGAATCATAAAATGAAGCTTGATTAAACCACATTATACTTGACGGAGTCATGTATCATCAAATGAAGCTTGATTAAACCACATTAAACTTGACGGAGTCATGGATCATAAAATGAAGCTTGATTAAACTACATTATATTTGACGGAGTCATGGATCATAAAATGAAGCTCGATTAAACCACATTATACTTGACGGAGTTATGGATCATAAAATAAAGCTTGATTAAACCACATTATGCTTGACGGAGTCATGGATCATAAAATGAAGCTCGATTAAACCACATTATACTTGACGGAGTCATGGATCATAAAATGAAGCTCGATTAAACCACATTATACTTGACGGAGCCATGGATCATAAAATGAAGCTAGATTAAACCACATTATACTTGACGGAGTCATGGATCAGAACATGAAGCTCGATTAAACCACATTATACTTGACGGAGTCATGGATCATAAAATGAAGCTCGATTAAACCACATTATACTTGACGGAGTCATGGATCATAACATGAAGCTTGATTAAACCACTTTATACTTGTCGGAGTCATGGATCATAACATATAGCTTGATTAAACCACATTATACTTGACGGAGTCATGGATCATAACATGAAGCTTGATTAAACCACAGTGTACTTGACGGAGTCATGGTCTCCGCAAAGGACTGAACAGAAAGAAAATAAACAGAGGTAATAACTCTAAGAATATTGAAGACATGGTTATGATTGTTGTGATTGAATCATGTACTTTCATCCATATAGTTCCAGTCACATTCCCTTTATACAGGTTGATGTTATACTGCGCACAGGTAACGACCCCGGGCATGAGCGGACGGACGGGCGGACGAATAGATAAAGTGACGGAAGTGGCGATATCGATATCTACTATATGCCAAACCTTTGGGGACATACAGTCGACAGCATTTAATCGTAAATTAAGTCACAATAACTGTAAACGGAAATTACAATAATATAATAAACGTGTATGTTATACAAATATTAAAATAAACTAAAATTAATTTCTCACACGACTTAGAACATAAAATGCCTGTATTATTAACCGACTGATTATTTACATCTTTTGCTTTCATTAAACGTGTAAATTTGCAGTAAAAATTTCAATAAACAATCCAAAAGAAAGCAAACATAGGAAGAAATCATTTACGATTAAATTCATTTGAACTATTACGAAATAAAATGTTTGTTTGTTTATCTTGTCCAAATAAAGAATGTTAATGATAGCGATTAGAAGACAATTTATATACTAAGAACATGAAGTACATGTAGACAAGCATTATGATTAGATATAATATAGTGTAAACATAAGTACGTAAATCTTATGTACAAACCATGGTTTATGTTCGCCATTCATCTTAAAGTTTGTAGCATAAGACTATTAAACATAAAACAAATATTATATAATGTCTATTCTAATTTATGATTAACAATTCAACATTCACCACATTGATAACATGTATATAGTACAATAACATTAGCCGTCAGAGAACAGCGCGCTTGACTATTAGATGTTTTTCCGTTGGTGGATAAGTGGACTGGGCATTAATCTGTAAAAATACAAGGCTGAATTTTGGAAAATTAATTCCATGATGCTGAAATTGTTGACAAATTTATATTCCAAGTTTCAAGTGCAAAGCTTAGTTTTGAAGTTAAAAAACTTGTGAAATAAAACTTTATTCTAAAAATACATAGGTGAAAAGGGGCATATCTCTGTCAAAATTAAACCAGACTTATGGGTAATGTTGCCCCAAATACTTGAGTTAATAACAAAGGTCTATTCCAAGTTCCAAGTGGATAACTGAAATAATAAGACACTTAAATAAACACTTTAACATTATTATCTATGTAACAAGAGCTGTCGGAGGACAGCGCGCTCAAATATTCGAGGTATTTCAGTTGGTACATATTTTGGTTAGCGAAAAGGGCATGCATTTGTAAAAATACAATATTTTTAAGTGAAGCCTCGTATAGTTTATACATTTTTGGAACAAAATCTTCAACCACAAGGTCTGTGTAAACAGTGGGGTAACTCTGTCAAAATACAAAACACAGTTATGGATAATGTTGCCCATGATACTAGATGATACTAGAGTTGATGACAAAGGTTAGTTCCAAGTTTCAAGTGAATAACTTATGTAGTTTTGAAGTAACAAAATTGTTGAATATAAATCTTTACCAGAAAATCTAACTTAAAAAGGGACACAACTCTGTCAAAATACAAAACATAGCTATGAGTAATGTTGCCCCTGGTACTAGAGTTGATGATAAAGGTAAGTTCCATGTTTCAAGTGAATAACTTACGTAGTTTTGAAGTAACAAAACTTTTGAATATAAACTTTAAACATAAAATCTATGTGAAGGGACAAAACTCTATCAAAATACAATATATTGTTATGGGGAATCATCACCCTGACACTGCAGTTGATGATAAAGGTATATTCCATTTTTCAAGTGAATAGCTTTTGTAGTATTGAAGTTACAAAACTTTTGAATATTAAATTTAACCTGAAAATCTATGTGAAAAAGGGGCTTAACTCTGTCAAATACAAAACAGAGTTATGGAAATGTTGCCCTTGATACTGGAGTTGATGACAAAGGTTAGTTCCAAGTTTCAAGTGAATAACTTATGTAGTTTTGAAGTTACCAAACTTTTGATTATAAACTTTAACCAGAAAATATAAGTGAAAAAGGGGCATAACTCTGTCAAAATACAGAACAAAGTTAAGGAAAATGTTGCCCATGACACTGGAGATAATGACAAAGGTATATTCCAAGTTTCAAGTGAATAACGAATGTAGTTTTGAAGTTACAAGACTTTTGAATAAAAACTTTAACCAAATTCAGACGCGGACGGGTACGCCGAAGCAGGGGGTAGAAGGAAAGCTCATCTATTATTCGAACAGTCGAGCTAAAAAGTGGCATAACTCTGACACAATACAACACATATTTTTTGGGAATGTTGCTTCTGATTTGATGACAAAGGTATATTTTAAGTTGCCAGTGAATATGTTATGTATTTGTTTATTTGGAATAAAAAAACAAACTTCCACCTGAAATGGGCCATAACTCTGTCAAAATAGAACATAGCGTTATGGAAAATTTTGCATTTGATGCTTTAGTTGATAACAAAGGTGTATTCGAAGTTTCAATCGAATAATTTGTAGTTTACAAGTGAATAAAATTCTGATTAAAAACGTTAAACTATAATTCTCTGTGAAAGGGCCATAAATGTGTAAAAATACAAAACTGAGCTATGGGGATTGGTGCTGGAGAGTCAATGACAAAGGCTTACTAAAAGTTTCAAGTGAATAACTTATGTAGTTTGAAAGTTTCAAGACTTTTGAATAGAAGTTTTACCAAAGTCAGATTCAGACGTCGACGCCACCGGCGACGCCGGTCGAGGAGGAAAGCTCACATATTCTTTGAATAGTCAGCTAGCAACAATTAAATATTCAAAACACATTACATTGTACAACTATTGCAATGACGGAAACTAAAAGAAAGCTTATGCTTGCAATATAAAACAATATTTATTAACAGCGCAATGAAAACTTCAATTACGCATTAGACAATATAAATCAGCACTTAGCAGAAACGATATTTGAAACGCAACCCATACATTTTCACTGCTTCAATGCCAATTTGCAACTCAATTAATAACAACTACACATTATTTGTACAATTATGCAATGCAATAGCACAGAATACACAAGCAAGAGAACAACCAAAACTGTTTGATCAAAATCATAAAAATTCTTCAAATGTTTACCAATACTAATAGTTTCCATATGTATTTCTCCGACACAGCGGCAGTTTATACCACACGTGTTGAAGATAACCATTTACATTACAAACGTGTACGTAGTTCGTAATAAAATGAATCCAAAACATCAAATCTTAGATTAACCGAAGAAAGAACTTTGAAACTATATATTTTTATAGATATTGTCTTTGGTGTGATTATCCAATGGTAAAGTATTATCACATAGTAATTTATATAAAAGCGAGCAACAAACTTTACATGTAATACAGAAATAAATAACAGCACATCAAAGAAATTCAAACCAAGACAACTATTAGTTAACTAACTAATAACCATGCCATTTCAGAGATAAATTATGAATATCCCACATTCTAGGGTGTGTGGGATGGGGGTAGGGCCATTTAACATACTAATGATCAGTTTCGATTTTGAAATTATTGAACTGATACGTGTATCTAGGCTCCCGAACATTCCAAAACACTGCTATAAAATTGAAATGCGTAACCAACATACATACAAACAAATACAACAAACCCGAATTCAATACAAACTATATTACAGACAATACATCATAGCGACGTTGCACTAAGAACACAAACGTAGCTTGTCTTCAAACGTAATAACATTGGAACAACATTTCTAAACAAGTTGAGGTTATTAAAGACGAC
This sequence comes from Congeria kusceri, assembly GCA_027627225.1. Classification (NCBI taxonomy): domain Eukaryota; kingdom Metazoa; phylum Mollusca; class Bivalvia; order Myida; family Dreissenidae; genus Congeria; species Congeria kusceri. The sequence goes on along the minus strand of CM051040.1, from coordinate 32,553,487 downwards.
TGCTTCGAGGTGCATTTTCAAATATGTAAATATGTAACGGGAATTAACACCTCTCACAAAGTTAACAATCACAAATGTTTATTTTAAAAGCTACCTTGTGTCTATATATCAAAATAAACGTTTCAAATTAAAATTTTTAATCAAAGCTTTGCACTAAAGTATGCATAATAGGCACTTAGCTATTCATAAAGGACACTTAAGCATTACTATGGAAAACTTATGTTTTCATCAGTGGCTATAAAGTTTTTGTATGATGCACTTAACTATTGGAAGATGCACTAAAGAATTTATTATATATGCTTAAGTATTTATAAGGGACACTTAAGAGTTGATGGGTTTCTATTAAGTATTCTTGAGGTGCACATTATGTATCCGGTAGCTGCACTTCAGTGTTCATTAGGGGATGCCACTTAAGTGTGTGTAAGCAACAATACAGTTTTCGTAGGTGGTCATTAGTTATTCATAACGGGCAGAATGCCACTTAAGTGTGTGTAAGCAGCAATACAGTTTTCGTAGGTCATTAGTTATTCATAACGGGCAGGATGCCACTTAAGTGTGTGTAAGCAGCTATACTGTTTCGTAGGTCATTAGTTATTCATAACGGTCAGGATGCCACTTAAGTGTGTGTACGCAGCTATCCAGTTTTCGTAGGTCATTAGTTATTCATAACGGGCAGAATGCCACTTAAGTGTGTGTAAGCAGCTATACAGTTTTCGTAGGAGGTCATTAGTTATTCATAACGGGCACTTGATCATTCGTATGGGGAAGTTTTTTAGTATTCGTAAGATGCACTCGGGACTTATTTTGCGTTGTTTATTGGTTGTTAAACAACGATATTTTTGTTCTTTGTCTATAGAAAAATTAGCGGGTAACCGTATCAAGTTAGAATGAACGTTATATTACAGTTGGTTTGCAAAATTTAAATCTTAACAAAAACATTCGTTATCACATACGTTACAGTGTACATGGTAACTCACAATGAGCTATAAAAGTGTACAAAATATTACAAGTTCAGTCTCAAGTATTGACTATAGAAAAGTGCATATACACCATGTAACTAGCAACGCGACATTTATTGCAATAAAAACTATACATGAATAAACTATGACTATGGTACATACGACAATAAAGTCAGTATACAGTTTAAAATTCGTTGCTATTTATCAGTAATAAACTTACAAAAAACGCACACTCTCCATATAACATGCACATTAAAAAGCCGAATATATCAGGTTGTCGTTTCTAAAAATAACCTACGACACTTTTTCTTATATATTTTTTTGTATTTCTCAATTTATAACACAAGTTAGGTTTTCGAATCAAATGAACATCGAGTTTTGTGAATGAACATCGAGTTTTTTTTTCATTTTACCGTGTAATATTTCCAAGATAGATTCTTGGCTACATGAAATCGGGTGGGACAGTTAAGTTACTGGGGATATTACCGGCCACTGGCCCTTTGCTACACTCCTGAATGCTCGCTCCTAATGTAAAAATAATCGACTAATAGATGTATATTGTAAACAACTAATTAAATAGAATAATAGACAAAATGAAACTCGAGTTAGAACCATTATAAGAATCTATATACAATTTATACATTCTGGTTATTTACATAGTTGTTTACACGCGAATTCGAAATGAATTTCGTGTATGGAATTCAAACTAACTTAGATAAATTGTTATATGAATTTGAACATGGTAGAAAACAAAGCACTATCTATAACGGTCAAGTTGAAAATAAAACAACTGTACACAATTAAGCATAAATCATTTGAAATTGGCAAATTATAGGCATATAAAAAATATTTACAAATGCAGGGGTGATACTTATTTCATGCAACGCACTTTGTGTGCACTAACAATTTCAAAGGAAATAGGCATTTCACTTATTTTAAATCGTTTAGCCTATCATTAATATGCGTTGTTATTGTTAATATAATAGAAATAGTGTAATAAAAACTTTAGCACTAATGTATTGGTTACCATTAACAATATTATTTACAATCGTTATTATCAGCACTAGCATTGCAAAAATAATTGTGCATCTCTTATATAAAACCACTTTTTAGCGTTTAGTTGAATTTGCAAACACACTTGCGGCAAAGTAATTCTTTATAATTGACTATTCGTGAATATGTTGATAATGTTGATTTAAACGTTTCTAATAATATAAATTGTACGATAATGCTGCATTTTTATAATAAAATCAAAACGTTGCACATTTAAGTTTACTTATAATTCTCATCATAGCGACCGCAACACAATTAAAGAAGTAAAAACAGGAAATTATATTATACAGCTTCGTAGGCATTTAAAGTTAATTTTCTGAAACAAGGGTTCCTTTATTTGTATTTATGTCTAATTCAAAGAAGAGTGAAAGGTTATATTTTAGGAAAAAAAACAGTTGCTTCTGAATACACAGTTGTTTGAGAATAAATAGATGTTAATCGCATTGATCATTTTATTTGAAACTGACATGTAAGTAAGGCCCAAATTATGTGCTTATGGGCTTCCTCAGAAGCTTTATGAATTTGGCCCCAGACGCACACATAACAGGGTTAACGAATTAGCAATTGCACGAGTTAACCAGCAACTTTAAAGTTGTCTGAACACGAAATATGAAGTATAACTTTATAATAGTGTACCCATATTCTTGAATCCACATATCCCTCTCGTCGTAATAAAAGTTTATCACCATCGTCGTAAGCATCATCAGCAGTAGCAGCTATTGAAAATGCAGCAGCGCCACCAGCAGATCGCTGCTTTTCAACAAATTCAAACCGTTGCACCGCTACTGATTCTAGTTCATCCAATTCCTGTTTGATACAAGTATATTCGTCAACATTCCCTTCCAAACGGAACAATAGTTTACACTGTACACTATGTTTGATAGAAGACAGATTTTGCACGAAATGTCGTAGCGCGGATGGTGACAAAGTTTTATAAATTATGAACACATACTTTATAGAGTCTGGTAGTTTCATGTTCATATTATAGTCTTCCATACAAATCCTAAGCTGCTCCAAACGGGTGAGAAGAGGCAGCGTCTGTGAGAGCAAGTCTACGTGTTCTATTTGCGTCATGTTCAGACTGGTGATAGGCATTGTGGGTAATGTTTCATACAGTCCATGGCATTCCTTCATAACCGCTAATGTAACATTCGACAAATCTTCACATCGCACTATCGGCTGATCCGAATATATTTCACTGGACTCTCGACTCGATAACACCACATATTTATACAAGTACAAACTCACAGCATGTCCTAACGTTGAAAGTTGTATCAACAAACTGCACAGCCAGCCCGGTGAACAAGATCCTTCTTCTAAAATCATCAGTCGCAGCGTCAGTGGCAATTGATGATCAAAACGTGTCAAATAAGTCCCCCGTAAACGAATTTCTTTCAACATGGGTAACGCGCTTTTTATCACTAAATCCAGTGAAACATCGTCAAAGGCTTGAAGTTGCACGCTCCCTATACTTGTATCACGAAATATTTCAAACATTTCACTACTGCCATTTTTCACATATATCTTGATATTAGACATGTCACATGACACCATTTTTGATCGCAAGTCAGATACATGCATATTTGAATCGATTTCACATTCTTCTTTATTTGATTGCATTACAAAATCCAACAGCTCACACTCTACAGGATGGTCTAATGAAGAAAGCGAAAGTAACAAGCTGCACAGCCACTCAGTGGAGCATTCGCCTTCCTGCAGAGATATGCACTGTAACGAAGCAGGCAGCTGGAGATTACAATGACCCTTATAGGTTCCATATAAATAAAGCGTTTCTAACTTGCTGAGTGTGGGAAGGATCTCTGATGCTAATGAAACACAATCAGCCGTTCTCAGATTCAGGATCCCTATACTTGTATCACGAAATATTTCAAACATTTCACTACTGCCATTTTTCACTAATATCTCGATATTAGACGTGTCACATGACAATATTTTTGATCGCATATCAGATACATGCATATTTGAATCGGTTTCAGATTCTTCTTTATTTGATTGCAATACAACATCCAACAGCTCACACTTTACAGGATGGTCTAATGAAGAAAGCGAAAGTAACAAGCTGCACACCCACTCAGTGGAGCATTCGCCTTCCTGCAGAGATATGCACTGTAACGAAGCAGGCAGCTGGAGATTACAATGACCCTTATAGGTTTCCCGCAAATAAAGCTTTTTTAACTTGCCGAGTGTGGGAAGGATCTCTGATGCTAATGAAACACAATCAGCCGTTATCAGACACAGAATCCCTATACTTGTATCACGAAATATTTCAAACATTTCACTACTGCCATTTTTCACTAATATCTGGATATTAGACATGTCACATTTTAACATTTTTGATCGCAAGTCAGATACATGCATATTTGAATCGGTTTCATAGTCTTCTTTATTTGATTGCAATACAACATCCCACAGCTCACACTCTACAGGATGGTCTAATGAAGAAAGCGAAAGTAACAAGCTGCACAGCCACTCAGTGGAGCATTCGCCTTCCAGCAGAGATATGCACTGTAACGAACCTGGCAGCTCGAGATTACAATGACCCTTATGGGTTCCCCGTAAATAAAGCTTTTTTAACTTGCTGAGTGTGGGAAGGATCTCTGATGCTAATGAAACACAATCAGCCGTTATCAGATTCAGAATCCCTATACTTGTATCACGACATAGTTCAAACATTTCACTACTGCCATTTTTCACTAATATCTCGATATTAGACATGTCACATTTTAACATTTTTGATCGCAAGTCAGATACATGCATATTTGAATCGGTTTTACATTCTTCTTTATTTGATTGCAATACAATATCCCACAGCTCACACTTTACAGAATGGTCTAATGAAGAAAGCGAAAGTAACAATTGGCACAGCCACTCAGTTGAGCATTCGCCTACCTGCAGTGATATGCACTTTAACGAAGCAGGCAGCTGGAGATTACAATGACCCTTATAGGTTCCCCATAAATAAAGCTTTCTTAACTTGCTGAGTGTGGGAAGGATCTCTGATGCTAATGAAACACAATCAGCCGTTCCCAGATCAAGGATCCCTATACTTGTATCACGAAATATTTCAAACATTTCACTACTGCCATTTTTCACTACTATACCGATATTAGACATGTCACATTTTAACATTTTTGATCGCAAGTCAGATACATGCATATTTGAATCGGTTTCACATTCTTCTTTATTTGATTGCAATACAGAATCCCACAGCTCACACTTTACAGGATGGTCTAATGAAGAAAGCGAATGCAACAAGCTGCACAGCCACTCAGTGGAGCATTCGCCTTCCAGCAGAGATATGCACTGTAACGAACCTGGCAGCTCGAGATTACAATGACCCTTATGGGTTCCCCGTAAATAAAGCTTTTTTAACTTGCTGAGTGTGGGAAGGATCTCTGATGCTAATGAAACACAATCAGCCGTTCTCAGATCCAGGATCCCTATACTTGTATCACGAAATACTTCAAACATTGCACTTCTGCCATTTTTCACTAATATCGCGATCTTAGACATGTCACATTTCAACATTCTTGATCGCAAGTCAGATACATGCATATTTGTATCGGTTTCACATTCTTCTTCATTTGATTGCAATACAAATTCCCACAGGTCACACTCTACAGGATGGTCTAATGAAGAAAGCGAAAGTAACAAGCTGCACAGCCACTCAGTGGAGCATTCGCCTTCCTGCAGAGATATGCACTGTAACGAAGCAGGCAGCTGGAGATTACAATGACCCTTATAGGTTTCCCATAAATAAAGCTTTCTTAACTTGCTGAGTGTGGGAAGGATCTCTGATGCTAATGAAGCACAATCAGCCGTTCCCAGATCCAGGATCCCTATACTTGTATCACGAAATATTTCAAACATTTCACTACTGCCATTTTTCACCAATATCTGGATATTCGACATGTCACATTTCAACATTCTTGATCGCAAGTCAGATACATGCATATATGAATAGGTTTCACATTCTTCTTTATTTGATTGCATTACAAAAGCCGACAGGTCACACTTTACAGGATGGTCTAATGAAGAAAGCGAAAGTAACAAGCTGCACAGCCACTCAGTGGAGCATTCGCCTTCCTGCAGAGATATGCACTGTAACAAAGCAGGCAGCTGGACATTACAATGACCCTTATAGGTTCCTCGTAAATAAAGCTTTCTTAATTTGCTGAGTGTTGGAAGGATCTCTGATGCTAATGAAACACAATCAGCCGTTATCAGATTCAGAATCCATATACTTGTTTCACGAAATATTTCAAACAATTCACTACTGCCATTTTTCACTGTTATCATGATGTTAGACATGTCACATTTCAACACTTCACCACACAATTCTTCTGTTTGAAATTGGGACTTAGCACAGGCCGTCAAATACAACTGGTCCAAGTAACAGTGAATAACGTGTTTTAATGAAGATAATTGCACCAGCAACCGCCGTAAAAACACAGCTGTAATTGTATTTTTCAGCAAACCTAAATGTTGTAAAGTGGGAGGCAAAATTAATTCGTCCTTTAAAGTGGATTCTTCTATTCGTAAATGCTTTAAATTAGACAGGGATGGTAGCACATCAGAAAGCAATACAATATCGATTTTCCCGATTAAAACCAGCTGCTGTATGTTCAAGTTATGTAATGCTTTATAAATTTCAGGAGTGCCTGTCATCTTCACGCGTTTAAGACAATGCTTCGACATTTGAAGGACTGCCAGTATTTCGTTTAATTGAAGTGCATTACGTTCTAAAATAAGTGAATGCACGTCCGACTTGTTGATCATTAAAAGTTCCTTTAAGCAATACACTGAATGTAAAGTGATTACATTTGAGAAAACTTTCATTTGACCTGCTGACCTTAGCCTCACTGTAACCAGCAATTAGCATGCGCTGGAATAAGACTGAACATTCTAGGTAACGTACATAATATTCCCTCTGGTCATGTTTAGATTTTTCAGTGTTCCGCTTTCTGTAATTTCCTTTCTGAAATACAAATTCATGTGTATTAGAACAATCTCTCGCGATGTATATGCTCAGTCCATCGTCTATGTCGTTGAGGAGGTCGCTGTTAGAGAGACGGTGTATTATCGTGTTAGCTATTTCGCAATTGAGCCCACACAGATAAATTATAATCTGGCTCATTTCTAACACAATATATTTATTTTCGCTCAGAATACTTGTTATTTTAATGTCCTCCTTTGAATTTGCGATATGATATGCTGCAAGGAATTCCTGAAGCGTCTCATGTAGAAATGAATTATTTGGACTATGAAATAATGTTGTGGAATCATGCATTGCCGTTAACACGCCAGCATCAAGGCAGAATTGCAGTTGTTCTTCGGACAGATACTTCAATAATTTCCTTTTGGCAAAAACTAGAGATTTTTCCGATACAAAAGTGAAATTAAATGCAGCATTTCCAAGCGCATTAAATATCTCAACCTGTGGTTCAATATAGCTCGTATTCGATAAACACTGAATTGGATGTCCTTCTTTGAAATATCCTTCTTTTGCATTTGCATTCTTGAAAAGTAGGTCAAGCAGAATACAGTTTATTTCACACAATGAACCACTAAAACTTGTTTTGTTAATCCACAAACTTATTAGCATTGTCTGCAGCCATGGTGACGTAAGAAACTGAAACAATTCACGATCCCTAACGTAGCTCTTAAAATCAGTAATTTTCGTTAGATTCCCAGTCTGACTGTGTATTATGTGCTTTGTTAGCTCGTCTGGATCAGTTATTCCGTCAATTTCTAGAAGTCTGTCAATTTGAGAATCCTTGATACGCTCATCCACCATTTTCCATGGCCGTGTTGCAATTAACGATACACTCTTCGAATGACAAGTTACCATTAAAGGTACAGTGTATTTCTTCAAATGATCAGCCCACTCGTTTAGCCCATCCATAATAACAATGCAGGTCTCTCGTTCCAGGATTCGCTGTATAAGTTTAAAGGCCTCTTTGCGTTTATCAACCGTGTAAATCATGTCGATAAGTTGTGTTTTGATCATCTCTGTTACCTCACGCTGACCCACTGCATCTCTCAGTAATATGTGAAAGAGAAACTTAAACTCATTCAACGTTTCCGCATCACTGAATGTAGCTTTGTGGTCAGGATTTTGTACAGATACCGCCTCACACCAGTCAAGCACTAATTTAGCAAGAAATGTTGACTTTCCCATTCCTGGCTCTCCTTGTACAAACACCGGACTACTTGTATGTAGTTTGTTACCTTTGTAAAATATGTCCTTGTATTGGTGAACCGCATTGTTGTTTTTTTCCGAGATCCATCTTTCTCTATTATAACTTGGCTAAATTTCGGTAACACAAAGACATCCCAGATGGGTTTGTCAAAACCTTTCCGTATTGGTGAAACAGACACAGTTTTCAGCCTCGTCGTATAGAGCCATATTAACTTTCCACAAAAATCTGAAATGAAAAATACAGATTTCAATCTACTTATAACACAGTCCAAATTAAAATTAATAATAATAATAATAATAGTAATAATAATAATAGCAATAATATTTTTATTCTCCGAAGTTATATTGCTAGAACAACACATTCATGCAAAATGAACAATGGTTGTCTTATTTACAAAGAGGAACAATATATGTATATGACTGCAAATACGCGATTATATACACGAATTCAACATGTACATGTACATATATATTTAAAACCGACAACGATTCATGGAAAATTAGATTTTATTTGGCATTGTTTTCAAAATAACACTTGTATTTAATGTCACATTAAAATGACTCGTATCTAATTTGATTATTGTAGCGATAATGTCATTTCTTTCTTTCTTTTAGTTGATTCTGTAGAAGAACCTGTTCCAAATTACAAGAAAGCTTCTTTTCGCAACATTTCATAAAAATTAAAAAAAAAGTACAATACATAAGGAATCTGAATGTGACGCAAATCTTGTTCGTGACATTATTTGCATGTTTATTGATAAAAAGTTAAACACATACTGAAGTCAACCAGTTTTCCGCTGCTTTTATTAAATAATAACCAATATTTGCCCAGAGAGCAAGATTTCACAATCCATCATTTCCAATTGTGAAGAGTTATGGATTCATTAAATAATATTTAAACGATAAATTGGTTTTCATTTGCTATCATTAACAATTACAGGTTATTTTAAAACATAGTGCATGAAAGTGCAAATGCATAATGTGTTTATTGTAAAGTCGTCAATTTAGTGCTAAAGCGTGCATAAGTATATCTTCATAACTTAATCAAAATTTTATTTCAATAACACTTTTTTATTTTAAATCAAGCCGCTAAAACCCACTAACGCACGCACACGCACCCACTCACGCGACCACACCCAAACACGTGAGCAGGTAAACACACGCGAAGTGCGTGCAATTACACACTTTCACACTTGCGCTCGTACACAAAGTCACACTATGACGCTTGCACGCACATACACGCGCATACATGTACCGTTTGAAATCGCGAAATGTAAGTCCCAATATAAATGATACCCGTAAGTCTATAATAAGAATATTGCCAAAATGAACTAAGTTATTTTGGTTTTATTAGAAATAGATGTATTACATTATAAGTGTTGAATACTTTTAGCCTAACCTAAAAACGAGAATTGTTGTTTAAATAGACCATTTTTTGGAATATCATTTGTAGTGTAAAATAGATTTCAAGGGGCCTATCTGCGGTATTTCCTATAGCTACAGACAGGTATTTTAAAACTACACATTTTCTAGAAGTAACACTATATTGATGGAATCGTTAAGAAAAATATATATACATGCCCTTACGAATTTTGGTGTATTGCCAGTGTATTGTCAGTAGAAATCCAGTGTACAACAGACCTGACAACACACTGGTAATAATTACCAGTGTGTTGCCTGTGTGTTGCAATTGTGTTGTCAGGTCTGGCAACACACTTGCACCACACTGGCAACACTTAAATACTTATCATATTAAATTATTCTCATCAGGGAATCATAAAGTAACAAGAGATGTTTGTAAAACATGTATGCCCCCCGACTTGCAGCCAAATTGTGAATATGTGCAATTGTTAAGAATTTTTTTTAATATGCAATCCCAAGAGAGGTCTCAATGCGTTCTCAAGTTATTGAGCAGAAACTGTTTTTCTATTTTTAGCTATGGTGACCTTGATTTTGACCCCACCCACCCCATATGCTATCCCAAGCGAGGTATCTAAGTATGAAGTTTCATTAAAATATCGTTATGGATTCTATAGTTATTGAGCGGAAATCGTTTTTCTATTTCTACTAACGGCGACCTTGACCCACCCAACCCATATACAATCCAAAGCGAGGTCTCAATATAAGATATCTATGTATGAAGTTTCATTAAAATATCTCAATGCATTCTCAAGTTATTGTGCTGAAACTGTTTTTCTATTTTTAGTAACCGTGACCATGACCCCACCACCCCATATGCAATTCCAAGCGAGGTCTCGATGTAAGGTATCTTTGTATAAAGCTTCATTAAAATATATCAATGCGTTTTCAAGTAATTGAGCGGAAACAGAGTTTATATTTTTAGCAATGGTGACCTTGACCTTTGACCTGTTGACCTCAGAATGTATAGGCGTCTTCCTTTTCTCCAAAGTAACCAGCATGCTAACTTTCATGATCATAAGTCAAAGCGTGCTCTCCATATCGTGATATTGACCAATGAGAAACAATGTGTCTGTAAAATTACCTTTGACCTGTTGACCTCAAAATGTATAGGCGCCTTCCTTCAATGCCAAGTAACCAGCATACCAACTTTCATGATCGTAGGTCAAAGCGTTTTCTATATGTTGTGCAGAAACGAGATGGTCTACGGACAGACAGACCATCCGACCGAACAATATACCGATCAACCGACCGACGGACAGGTGCAAAGCAAGATACCCCCACTTCTTCGAAGGGGGGCAAAATTATTGAAAATAAATTAGCAAAGTTTATCTATAAAAAATCTGACAACACACTGACAATACACTGGTTTCACACTGGCAATACACTGACCATACACTGGTTTTGGAGTTTTCCAGTGTGTTGTCAGTGAGTTGTCACTTTGTTGTCAAACTAACTAATACACTCGCAACACACTTGCAATACACTGGCAAGAATAAAAGAGAACGTTGCCAGTATGTGCCTGTGTTTGGTCGGTCTGACAACACACTGGCATCACACTGGAAAGAATCCATTTAACAAAATGTTGCCAGTGTTAATCCAGTGAGTTGTAAGTGTGTTGCCAGCTTGCCTTGGTGGATATTTGTTTATAATATATTTTATAAATACATGTATTTAATAATATAGTTTATGTTCAATGTAAAGATACAGTATTACATCAAATAAATTAAACAACATTGCATCTGAGCGTAACACTGGGTCAAATTATTGTTAATAGTGAAGCTGAAAACGATGACAATGTTGATGTTGTTGTGGTTGTTGATGATGATGGTATGTAACAAATTTGTGTATGTTTGAGCTGCACTATAATAAGCAGTCCTATAAATTAAAATTTACCAGCATCCGAATAATGTTTGTCTGATACATTGGTCTATGTCAAAACTAAACAAGAGATGTTTGTAAAACATGTATGCCCCCCCCCCCCGACTTGCAGCCAAATTCTGAATATGTGATTTGTCAAGAAATCTTTTTAATATGCAATCCCAAGCAAGGTCTTCATATATGGTATTTATGTATGAAGTTTCATTAAAATATCTCGATGCGTTCTCAAGTTATTGAGCGGAGACCGTTTTTCTATTTTTTATTAACGGTGACCTTGACCCCACCCATCCCATATGCAATCCCAAGCGAGGTCTCAATATAAGGTATCTATGTATGAAGTTTCATTAAAATATCTCGATGCGTTCTCAAGTTATTGAGCAGAAACTGTTTTTCTATTTTTAGTAACGGTGACCTAGAACTTGACCCCACTCACCCCATATGCAATTCCAAGCGAGGTCTCAATATAAGGTATCTATGTATGAAGTTTTTTTGGCCTCATTTTCATGTCAATATTCGGTACCATTCACAAAGCCAAACAGTATACTCTTTTCACAATTTTTGGGCGAAATTTCACAAATGGAAAAGTGGATAAAAAAATATGAAATCTTAATTAATTTTGTGAATTTTGTTTACACTGGATAAAATTTCGGCAATAGTTATATGTCTACACCGCTTTTAAATTTTACTCGATTTTAACAGGACTCGTGTCACGTTTTATCAATATTTTCGTGAACCAGTCGATTAGTGAAACATGTGCACTTCGGGGTCACTGTAAACGCTCATTGGGTTATAATCTGTATTGAATCAATCGTTTGAAGGATTTTTTTAAGTGTAAACACTGCAGATTATTTTCTTCTTGTTCTTTTTTTAAGTAATCACAATGCATTTTTCACGAAACTATTTGAAATGTTTTTATAAAAAGACAAGTTTATCTTTCTGGAAAATGAGTCATCATTTCAAACAGGCATTTTTAAGCGAGAAAATAGTAAGTGAAGCCCCCGAAGACAATTTCTGCTGCAGTTCAACAGTTTCAAATTTACTGTCTTCACAAGTAGATTTACTGACAGTAACGAGTGCAAATTAGTCAGATTCACATACTGATTTTGGTGATAAAAATAACATCGATTTTATAAGTGGAATGTGTGGAAATACCAGGACTATAAATGGAAATACCAGGATTTAGCAAGTAAGCGAATGTATAAAAACAATGATATAATTGCATATTTAAGATAAATATAGTCATTGGATACATATCTACATTTTGTTTATTATGAACATACAATAAGTGTTGCTCTTTTTCCTTGAAGATGCTAAAATGTATATTTGTTCATCTTCATACACCGGATCACTTTTATATTACTAATCGCAAGCTAGCTGTGATTGAACTTTTATTGCTTTTATCTGTTGAATCACGACACAATAACACTTATATTAAACGACCGCCATTGTTAAAAAATCTCATTGTAAATAAACAGCTTTAAATCTGCGGAATTCATCACTTAATTGTATCCACAATCTATTTTTAGAATATGTTTTTTTCCAATACTGACTTTAATCACTGAATTGCATTAACTATCTATTTTTAAACAACGGGTTTTTCCAATAATGTCCCAAATTATTCTGATGTGAATAAGTAGATCTTGAGTAGTGGCGGATCCGTGGTCTAGTGGTAACGCACTGGCTTCACAACCCATGGGTCGCAGGTTCGAGCCCGCGCTACACCCTAACCTACTAACTCGTCTGTCGCATGAGACGTTAACCCGAGGTGCAGTGTACTAGGTGCTTCACGCCGGGCACTAAAAGACCCAGGGTCGCCTCTGGAACGGGGCGTACCCTGTATCTTGCACTATCCCCCATAACCCAACTAACAAGTCTTCTGGGGGCGATGGCCATATGGGAGAAAATCCAGGTGCACTCGATAAAAATGTACTACACACACACAGATCTTGAGTGCTTCTGTCCTAAGTAGCTTGCTAATATTGATAATTAAAATGCTCCAGATAAGTTATATATTTGAATTTAAATAAATTGGAGCATTCAAATGTCAATTGATCGTATTCAAAACTACATTTTCACCCAATACAAACACATTGGTTGTAAATGTAAAAAATGACACAATCAGATTTGTGTTGTTGTTCTTTCTCTTCATGTACACAATTACTTTTAAAAAGTATATATTCATATCATGAAGGTAAACAATGACACACTGAAGTTTTTGTTGTTTTTTCTCATCCAAGTATATAATGATAATATAATTACTATGTTTAGAACTGCCTAAAATTACTTAAAATACAGTTTTTGCCTTATAAATTAAGAAACTGAGTTTATTATGCAATAAACAGCAAGCTTTGTTCACTTGTTCGATGTTTTGTTCAATTACTGTTCTGGACATTAGTGTAAAGAACAGTTTTTTTTTGTACATAATTTTAGCATTCAAGTAAGAATCAGATGTTACATTTTGAGAATATTGATAATTGAGTTGTGTTGTTTTATGATATACCAAATGAAAAATTTGGGCTTTTATAACAATGGTTGGCTTAAAGATTATTTCTTACAACTGTCGCGGCATTAATGATTGTAAAAAACGCAATGATGTATTTGATTATTTAAAAAAAACAAAAAGCGCATGTATATTGTTTACAGGATTTTCATTTTACCCCATCTATGGAAAAACAAATATATACACATTGGGATGGGGAATGTAATTTTAGTCATGGCACTTCCAACTCTAGAGGTGTATGTATTTTGTTTAAAAAAACATAACAGTTAAAGTGCATACAACTGAAAAGGATACGTTTGGTAATTATTTACTCTTAGATTTAACAGTTAATTCAAAACGATTTACTCTATGTAACCTGTATGGGCCCCATAATGACAAACCAATATTTTACACGAAGCTTTTTTTTAAAATAGACTCTTTTGGAAATGACCATTATATTATTTGTGGAGATTACAATCTTGTACTAGACTCAAAATTAGACTATGTTATTAATAGAAGCCTACTAACAACAGGAAATCAAGGGAGCTGTTACCTTCTGTTATAAATGATAGAAACTTGATAGACACTTCTAGACTAATGAATGGTGATGCTAACCAATATGCATGGAGAAAACCAAACACTCTTCAGCAAGGCAGGCTAGATTCCTTCCTTGTCACTAGCAATCTTGTACAACATATAAGACAGTCTGATATAAAAGCAAGCTACAAATCCGATCAATCAGTTATAACTTTAGATTTAAATCTCTGTAAAGTAATTCATGGAAAGGGACTTTGGAAGTTCAACAATTCTTTATTACATGATGATGAAGTGCATAAAAATAAAAATCGACGAAATTTAAGAACAACATTGCTTACCTGTATACAACACTGAATCGTTTACTACCAGTGATAATAACATGCCCCAGTTTACTATTAATGACCAACTATTTTTAGAAACTCTATTAATGGAGATCAGAGGCAAAACAATTTTCTATTCATCTTATAAATCCCAAAAGAGGAAAGAAAGAGAAGATGTTATTGGCAAACAAAATGAAATCCAAAGAAAACATTTTAATGAAACAAATTTTGAAGAAGTAGATTTACTACAACAGGAGCTTTCAAATATACGTAATACAAAAATGAAAGGATCATTGATAAGATCAAGAGCCAAATGGATCGATGATGGTGAAAAACCCACAAAATACTTTTGCAATTTGGAAAAACAATATTCATCGAGTAAAACAATACCTTACATAGTAAATGATAACGGTCAGAAAATATATGATCAAAAAGATATTTTAACAGAAGCTGCTAACTATTATAAGACATTATATACTAGGGCTGCAACAAATCAAAATAATTATAATAATGATATGTTTAATGACCTTAAAGAACAGAAACAGTAAAACTAAGCTATGACCAATCTCAAACATTAGAGGGCTTGCTGACAATGGAAGAAATCTCAGCTACTTTGAAAAATATGAAACATGATAAAAGCCCGGGCTCAGACGGCTTTACAACAGAATTTTTCAAAGTTTTCTGGAAAGATTTGAAATGCTTTAATTTAAGAAGTCTTAACCCTTGCAGTGTTGAATTGATGTCAACTGTGTTATTTGCCAGTGCTGAATTGTTTTATGACAAACATAAATAATACTATGGGTGTACTAAAAGTGCTGTAAAATTAACATAACATTTACAATTTACACAAAAACTGAACTGTAGAATGGGTATATGATGACCTTCCAACTGATGAAAAAAAGCAACTTTACTATCAATCAGTTACGATTGTTACCATGGTAACAATAAAAATAACTAAAAAGAACATTTTTAAAGGTTTTTGTTTCTTTTTATTCATAACTAATATGTTCTTTAAGAATTGAATGTTGATAGTTAAAGAAATGTCCTTTAAACAAATAAACACAAAACGACACCCTTGGTGAGTGTAGATACAGATAAAGTACACAACCTAACAACCACCTAACTGCAACATTTTACTTACACCAATACAGATATTGAAATAGAACAATCCTAATGCAATGCATCAGGAAGCACCAATGCACTATTGCTTTTATAAAAAATACAATATATTGTGAAATAGAATCATGTATTAAGAGTTGTGTTTATGAAGAAGCAAGCAAACTGTGTTGCCAAGGTTACAACATTTACTACATTCTTAAAAGTTTTATTTTTTGTCTTATTGTTTATCTAGAATATAAAATTTATATTAAGCTATGCATATCACATTTTCAGTGCATAAATAACCTAGACACAATTGAGTATTATTACTAATGTTTCAGTATATTCTTCCAAAAAATGTTGGACGTATGTCAAATAATGTATAACACAGAAGCCAGAACTTCACATTGTTGGAATTGAAAGAGTATCGTTCAACATTTTAAGTATCCAAGACATATCCCACAGAACATTTAATTATGAATAAACAACAATTACCGGTCTTATCTGGAGAAAAAATAAACATTTAACAGAAAAATTGTTTTTGGGGGTGAATATAATATTTACAAACGTGCTGTTATAATAATTGTTTTATTTTGTTTTATTGATTTTGTTTTATCCAGCTGGCAGATGTATTCCAGTGCTAATATGTTGCAGTTATTAATACTTTTAAAGTTTAAAAACAAGTCCATTCTAAACAAGAAATGTCTTTTAAAAAAAACAATCGGCGTTGAAATTTAGATTGAGATGTCATTTAATGATTACCTAAACAGACGGCCAAGATGATCGGTTAATGACTTCTCAGATCCCAGATTTTTTGGTCCCCACCAATATTAGGGGACTTATTGGACCCCAGATTTTTCGGACACTATAAGAAAACTTCTCGGGCCCAAAAGTTAATTTGAAATAAATTTAAAAATTAAATAGAATTATAATTAATATCTATGCCGTGAATAAACCAATCATACAACTCCATGTTTCCACCAGTGATATATGAATAACCAAAATAATTTAGGTTAACATAATTGTTATTTGAATTTGTCAAGCCAATTTCACAAATTAACAATGTAAGAAAATAATTTTGTGAAAATTATTATGTATCAGACGAGTCTATATAGTTATTTATAGTACCGGTAATATACCATTCATGTTAGTTATCTAATATAATAACGATTTGTAGTCAAATAAGCATGTTTCCTGTGTATCCCAATAAAAAGCAATAGTCAGGGAACATTCAGCGATTTTTGAAATGTTTTGAATGAGACTATATTTTGATAATGCAAACATAAAAAATCATTAGACTATGATGATTTTAAATTATATCAGTAGAAATATGGTATGTCAAGGGTTCCTGTGTATAATTAATTGCAAATTGTGTATTCATGCTACGCCAATAAAAATTCGACATATTCCGAATCTTCTTTCATTACATTATATCTATGGAAAAAAGAACCTATAGAAAATGTAGCATCGTTTTTACAGATTAAATAACATCTACTGGAGAAGTTGATAGAAAGATGCAATTAAAAATAATCACAAATAAATCGTAACCACAATTTTAAATCAAATTAACAGTAAGTTTATAATATAAATTCCACATTTATCGAATTTTTTAAGTTTATGATTCTCTGAACGTTATTATTTATGCATGTACGAGTATATTAACACAGCTATACAGCCGTTGATATCTACACGCGCTATTTTTAGAATGCCACTACTTTTTGTGGAATGCGATGAACTCGCTAGAATCAATGGCTACATGGAACGGCAACTCTGTGATTTAGATTTATGCATGAGAACATTGCACAATTTCTATTTATAGGGCGTAACGCTTATATAAATGTAGGCTAAACAAAATAGTTATTTCGTTACATGAATGAATATATTATTCTGTTTATGGCATACAATGAGAAAAAAACGTTCATAATTAGCCTCAGTTCTAGAGTATACGCGAGGATATGTTTATAACTTCATTTTGACCGCTTATGTAAACAATTATGTAAATGTTTATTCCCCAAAAGTATGCAACAGTTATTGGTATACGTTAAACCATTGTTTGAAGTTTGCATTCCCTAGAATTAGAAAATTTGCCCAATTCTATTGGCATTCAATTTTCCCGCTGCATAATTATCAGAGGTACAGTTTCCAGTAAGTTGGTACAATCTTCATGTTAGCATGATGCATATAAAATTAAACCATAAAACTTAACAAACAGATGTGGAGCTCTTATAGAATATACACACAATCCATGACATTGTTTTGCCGATTATCTGGTAAAATCAGTTGTGGATGTAAACAAGACAGTTCGTTGGAAAATAAAAATTTCAAGAATAAATGTTCTTGTAATGTAATGACATTCATCAAATAAAATACATTTTGTCATAAATTGAATAATTTAATATTGTGTGTATTAAAGCTGTATAGTTAAAAAGCCATTACCTGTTTTGACTGTCACTTTGCGTGCAATTGCGAGCACATGTACTGTTATTTTTTATTTGTTTTGGTTTGCACAAATCTCTATCATCTTCAGCAAATAAGCAAACATGCAATGTAAAAGGTTACAAAAGGCTGGAACAACTAATGGACTTTTGTTAGCTTTAAAGTTTCAACTAATTGTTGTAAAAGACAATGAAATATTATCTTGGATGATATGCATGTACGCTGTTGTTAAAGGCATGCAAGTTATAGTAATTAGAACAATATTTGCCGCTTATGCAGTTGATGTTCAGTATAAAATGTGTACCGGGTATAACAAATTAGATGCACAATAATGAAATGTTTGTCAGTTGTGTTATAATGGCTGAAAGAAAAGAAACAGTATTAATAAATATTAGAGACTGTATGAACTGCCACATGATTTGCTTGCTTGACAGCTTGATTATCTTTATTAGTAACAGCGAAACAACTAGTTAACATGATTTTGGTTTTGTAAAGCAAATTTATAAAATTATCTATTGTGGTCAAATTTCAAGATTATTGGAAATGTTTCTTTAATCTTCATAGCAAATAGTAGAACACCCATTACTGACAGTCTTGAAAATATCAAAATTGTTAACTAGTCCATGGACAAGTTTTTTGAAAAAATCTACTTGTCCGCAATCAACAGTAACTTCTCCAAACAAAAATATAGTTTTATTCCAGGTCTTCCTTCATGATGTGTTTGCCATAAGTAATAAATAAAACACAATTTGTTATTAGAGTATATCATAATATGAAAATATTATTTATTAACTTCCAACTAGTAAATCATTCACACCCTGAAATTGTACTTGTCTAGCAGGGACAAGTAGACAGGAAAAATTTACTTGTTCGACAGTAAAATTACCCGCATAGGACAAGTCGGGCATAGGATTTCCACACCCCTGAGTGCCATTGCAACAGAGCAAGCTTTGTAATCTTTCTTTAGATCCGAGGTTCATCGTCTATTGGTATTGTATTCTATTAACTAAATGTGACCAAAAGGTCATGTGATTAGTTCTTCCAAATGGCCAAGTAGTTAGATGTTTGTCATCATATTTGCACTTTTATTAAAAACAAATAAACAAGAAAATGTGGATAAGAATCTTATCTTGACTTATTTTGCATCCTTCCAAATATGATCAATTAATTATTGACATGATCTGTTTATTTACATTTAATTGTCTGAAGTTGATTATGAATAAATTGAAAATATTCCCATATAATTTAAACCATGCCTTGAGGAAATTAATTTACTTTTAAAATGACTTGCTAAATGTTTTTCAAATCATCAAATGATACAGTCTTGTCAATATAAAGCTGCAATAATTTAGCAATGACTTTGTTTGATTTTTATTTAAAACATTTATTGTTGAATATTTCGATTCGATTTATGTTTCCTTTTTACTGGCTTGGTTTTGTGTATTTATGAAACATCACTTGATGTATAGTACAGTTGTATTTGTTTAATGCCATTGTAATGGTTAATGTCAGTATGTGTACCTAATATTCAACTACAATAAGAATAAAGGAAAAACATTTGGTGATAACATTTGACATTAGATCAATAGTTCAGTGTTACAGCAACACTGATGTGATGATCAATTTACACGATGATTCTACACCATCAAAAACTGTATATATATATAACAGTTTTATGACAAATCATTTATACAGATATAAAAGAGATTTGAATGAAAATTGGTTGGTTTAGTATGGACAATCAGATCGGGCCATTTACAAATGATTTATGTATCGAAAGATGCATCAGAAGATTAGTTGCAGCTCTACTCATCAAGCAACGCGCATGTATAGTTGTATTTAAGTTTTATTACCAGTTAAGGTAAATTGCTACTTCTACAATGTATATTGCAATTGGCAGAAAATTACAAATAAATAATTAAATAATAAACATCATAAAATATTTACTGGAGAAAATTATCACATATTGAACAGCATATACAATGTATGTTTATACTAATCTGTACAGAAGTATTTGATTAGCCGCTGCTTAAAACTCAGCATAGATAGGCCTATTCATTTATATTCATTCATAAACAAAAGTTGAAACAGTTTAAAGTAAAATTTAATTTAAAATAAAGGCACACTTGTTATCAACACGTGCAAAGAAAATTTGTAAAATATTAGCTGGTAAGTTCAACATGTAAATTAAACAAACTCGGCAGATATCAATAACATTGCAATTTTTACAATATTTTATACGTGTAATTATACTCATCAGTTTTTCCCAATCACCTTAACAAGATGTGTAAATTGTTACACTTTAAAATTATAGTTCTGAAACTTTGGAGTTATTATGTAATTTTGTTGATTATAAAATAAATAGAACCACAACAACTCATTTCAACTAAAGCAGTTACTAAAGTTAATAATTAAATTTATTTTTAAACCATGTTTGATAAGAAAACAAGCATGACATCTCATTTGTATCAGTAATATTAAAGATTTTTAACCTCATGTATAATTGTTGTAACAACAAAATGCCGGACGTCGTTGACAGTTATTAATACAGAAAATCAAAACTTTTATGCAGTGTAATTTTGATTGGAAAATAGAAAATATTATATAGAATGGTGCAGAAAAGTGCCCGGAATTGGATTATATAAAGCATAAAGGATGTCACATTTGTATTTATTTGAAAAACGACCTGAAGAAGGGTACAAGGAATACAAGATTTGGCGGAAATATCCGGTCTCAGCATGGGCCATGTTACCAATAGCTTGACCGGATATATCCGGTCTCAGCATTGCAACGGTTAATCATGCTTTTACTTCAGGGTCTTTGTCAGTCACTCAAAAGCAAGGAATCATCACCTGCATTCCAAAAGATAATAAACCAAGACATTATTTTAAGAATCTTAGACCTTTAACACTTTTAAATGTTTTATACAAAATAGCCTCAGGTACAATTGCTAAATGACTAAAAAGAGTTGTTGACACACTCATGTTCAAAGATCAAATTGGTTTTATAAAGGGGAAATATATAGGAGAAAACACAAGACTTTTATATGATATATTAAAATATACAGAAGATAACAAAATACCAGGACTTTTATCGTATAGGTCCCTTTTCTCAAACCTCACCTATTTCGAACCTGTTGTTTGTGCGCTATTTACATGTAAGCAAAGTGTGTAAGACGTCATCCGATTCTGTGTACCGGTGCTACGGTAAACAATCTGTACAATCGTCGCAAAATGATCGGAAATATGCATCAAAAACTTGCATTTACTATCATAATTAAGTTTTGTTAAACAATTTTATTAAAAACTATGACTTTATGCATTTCAAATAAATGTACATATTTCTTAAATTATAAGTTTTTTTCTTAAAGAAAAACTCCCCCTTGAGTTCCCCTATCGGCTGCATCGGAAAAACATGTGATGTTCATGTGATACACCATGTGTTCGTTATTGATAGCTGTGGGTTCGAGAATAGGTCAGTTATTTTTAGGCCGCCATGACAGTTGAAATAGCAGGGTGGCGACATAATACGGTGTAAATTTACTAAAACATACAGAATCTGTGCCACTATTAACGCATACAAATGTGCACCAGAGATTGAAATAGAGATCTATAATGTTGTTTTCAAGAATGCTTTTGCAACAAAGTCTACAGACCAGGGAACATCCTTAGAGGTTCGAAAACTGGTGCTTCCATGATAATGACATTAGACTTTGAAAAGGCATTCGATACATTGGCATTTAATTTTATTGAAAAAAAGCGTAAGTATACTATGCCTTTGGTACAAAGTTCAGAAAATGGATCTCTCTTTTCCTATAAAACACCATGACAGCCATTCAGATCAATGGGTTTCTATCAGATTTCATTAAAATTGAAAGGGGTTGTTGTCAGGGTGACCCAATCAGTTTGTATATTTTCATATTATGTGCTGAAATTTTAGCAATTAACATAAGGAATTCTAAACCAATTACAGGAATTAAAATTGAAAACATAGAATACAAAATTCCCCAATTTGCAGATGACACCTGTTTATTATTGGATGGCTCAGATAGATCACTAAATGCTGCAATTTATTTATTAAAAGTTTTTGCACTAGAATCTGGACTTAAAATTAACTATGACAAAACAAATTTGATATGGATAGGTTCCAAGAAATATAGTACATACTCAATTTAAACTAAGTACAAATTAGTGTGGGTCACATCCAATTTTAAAGTGTTAGTCATTATATTTGATGTAAATTTGGAAAAAATGATCAACCTCAATTTTTCTAGCAAGTTGATCAATTTACAAAATGGTATACATTTGAAAAAATCAAACTTACACGACTAGGAAAATTAACCATAGTAAAATCTTTATTACTTCCCCTTTGCACACATTTATTTATTGCTCACCCCAGCCCTGGATTAAATGTGTTGACATAAATACATGACTCTTTTTGTAACTTCATCTGGGATGGACCCATAAAAATTAAACACAATATTATCATCAAACCATATGATTGATATTTACTCATTTGGAAAAAGAATGTATCCATGTTTGATGTTAAAAAAATGCTAAATATGGAGAGTGCTTATGTTCAGAAAATTGTGAACTGAATAGTTAACCACTTTTGGAAAGATGTACTTATATATTATATTATGTACGTAAATAAACTGAAAGTTTGTAAATTTTATGATATATTAAATATGCCATTATTCTATAATAACAATATTAAGATGATAGAGGAATACGATTTGTAAGAGACATATTATGTACATCTTTAAATTTCAAGACTTAAGAAGATATTGAGATTTGTATTGGTAAACGCCTGACTGTTTTATGTTACGAAGGACTAAAAAGAACTGTTTCAGAGTTCACTAGAAACTCTGGTTTTGATACAATATATAAATAAAATATAAATGGTATTTCTTTTTATTTAAGTGAACTTGTTCTGACGCAAAAACAAAACAAGTCAGTATATAACAAATTTATGGCCAAAAATGTAAAACCTTCAAGTCAAATCGAATGGAACGAAATCTTTATTGATATTGATTGGAAATATGCATACAGTTTTATTTTAAATTAACCAAAAAAAGATATATACAATGGTTTCAGACTAGAGTTGTACATAGAATTTTAGGAACTAAATCTCTGCTATGTAAAATTAAAATTGTAACTGATAACATATGTTGTTTTTGTAAGAAAAACAAGGATAATTAACTCATCTTTTCTGGGAATGCTAACACTTCCAACCAGTTATTAACCATGTTGAAAATGTAATAAATTCAAATTATATCAACTTTCCTACACTTTCCCGTCAGGACGTACTTCTTGGAATTTTTAATGAAAAAATAAACCCATTAAACATTTATTTCTAAAAATTAAAAGATAAATCTTCATATGTTAAAAATCATGTAAAATCCCAACCATTACAGGGCTAAAGTCTACAATTAGCATGGGACATTCAAAAACATACAAATGACTGTGACAATGAATTCCAAAATTGGGCAGTTGTAAGATTGCTGATACAATAAACCCAAAATTATGCAATATTTTTATCATAATATTTGTGTACACTTGAAAGACTCTATACTTGCAGTACACTGTGGCCTAACAACTCTTTTTTCTATACCTTGTATATACCTTGTGTATTTAAACATTTGCTGTCAAGATTAATACATATTTATTTACCCAAAACTAGTGAAGCAATGCAATATAGATTATACACTTCATTTTGTCTTAAATTATGTAATATTCATAGCATATAGATATCATACTGCTCCAGAATACTTATATCTATAAAATATTAGATTTTCTGCTGTCTACAATTTTTGCAAAATAAATTGTACACATCTTCTTTTGTATTCTATAATATATGACATTCTGTGTCAACAATTTAATATTATTTATCATATGATATTATATTTTTTAATTATTTTTCATAAGATATTATGCTTGTCAATTATTTCAATTGGTACTAACACATATATAAAGAATACAAATGCTACGAACATATTTTCTGTACGGTATGGAGCACGATGGCCGTGACCTGCGCATACCTATGGACAAGGTAAGTAAACTTGTTCATCAAAAAAAATAAATATATATATATATATATAAATATATATATATATAGTAATCATTGATAGTCTAAGCGTCTTATCACATATGTTGTCTATCAATTTAATGAATTTATGCCTTTCACAATGTTTACAATACAGCTTTATTATAATTTAGTTTGAACATGCAAAACAAGTGTGTTCCCAACATGATTTCGAACATTTATTTTTACATCGAACTTTTAATCAGGTAAGCTGAACAAGAACAAGAAGATGTTCAGCCTACGTTGTTTGGACAGACAACATTTTGTGCGGAGAAATTAATACTATTTTCTTAACAGCCGGAGACCAGTGAGAAATCGTCTTTAAGTAATGCAGATTTTCGAAAATAATTTGTTTATGCTCCCTAAAATATTGGAGCTGCGACCGCGGTTCCTTCGGCCCCTGCACCTACGCACCTGCAGTTGATCTTATGAACCAGTCCCCCACACAACGCTATAACTCCGCCTAAAATCCACATACTATGACATTCCGAAGATATGCACCACCACACTTGTTATTAATCAATCATGTGAAGTTTTGTCAAATTCCAGCCGGTGGTTACAGAAAACAGCTCAGATAAGGTATGTTATGTCCACAATTTGAAAGGGCCATAAGCCCATAACTCCGCCAAAATTCTGCCGTCGAAGATTTGCACAGCTAGAATAAATACTGATAAGTCCGGTTATGTTTTGTCAAAATCCAACTAGGTGTTACGGAGACAAAAAAACAGACAATGTCTATTATGTGAAAAACGTCAAAGGGCTATAACTCCGCCAAAAATCACCCGACGACGACATGCCCACGATATACACAACTAGACTTGGTACACGGAATCTTGTGGAGTTTCATCAAAATCAGACCAGGGGTTGTATAGAAAGAGGGCAGACAAGGATTGTTATGTGAAAAACTTCCAGGGGCATAACTCCACAAAAAATCCGCCGACAACAAGAGCCGACGATATACACAACTAGACTTGGGACTGATCAATCCTGAGAACATTATTCAAAATCCGACCAGGAGTTACGGCGAAAAAGCGCAGAAAATGTCTGTTATGTGAACAACTTCAAAGGGCCCTAACTCCGCTTAAAGTCCACCGACAATGACATGCCGACAATATGCATAACAAGACGTGGTTAATGATTAACCCTGTGGAGTTTTTTTTAACGGGACAAGGGGTAACGGAGAACAAGCGCATATTGTTTTCAGGAGTCCAGACATCCATCCATGCATCCATCCATCCATCCAGACATCCATCTTTTCAGCACAAAATCAACATGTTTCCCTACCCATTACGTGTGGGAGGAGGCATACTTAATGCTAAGAATTATTTATTTTTTTTAAAGTATTTGCAACATTTCAGCGAGGCGAGCACACTTACTTCGTTTATTTTTTGTTGAAAACGCGTGTCGGTTGTAAATAAAAATAATATATGTGTTAATATAATCTCTGTTTAATGTATACACTATTAAACCGTCAGCGACTATTATTCTTCGAGTCATAGTAACTGCTTTTTGAAGCCGTTGTGTGTAGTAACATCCATTGTTTGTCCTAATTTTGGAATTCCACAATACATTAAAAAAGCATTTATAATAATACTACTAATAATAATATCATTATTATTATTATATTACATTAAACATGTTTAAATTAAATAAATTAAATACTTAAGACATATGTTGTTAAAATGCGTCCACTTCGAGATCTAGTACTTGAATGAACACCACGAAAGTCCCTTGTGGGAGTACAAGGTTAATGCGGCAACATATATGTTATCTATATGTTATCTATATAAACATAGAAGTATAAGATTTAATTTGTATACACATGGTACATATTTTACATGTCTGTTATCGATATACACATATACCTGTAATGGAATAACAACAGCGACTACATAATTGTGTTAAATAATTGCAACATGCAAGAATGTTGCATATCACTTTCAATAACCACTAATAAGGAATTATTATCGGATACTTTTCCGAGTTGGAACAACAATATAATGTCCACTAGTTAATTTCGGATGTTATTAGTAAGCCAATCTTGACTGTTATTCTTGCCAAGTTGTATTAACTTCCAGTATGAGGAGTTGAAGCGTTAGTTTAATTTGACCAGGTAAGGTAAAAGAATACCATTCTTAATGCAGTATTTGCATATTTTAAATAAATAACTCTTTCACATCAGGGATTATCCACATTTTAACTTTCAATGTGTTAAACTACCTCTTTTATGTGTCCCTATATATGTAAATCATGTGAACCTGTGCGCCCCCCTGGTCCCAATGTCTCAAAATACCATTCAAGCACTGCCTGCAAAAATTCCCTTCCCCACTGGTGCTATCCCTTCTTTTAATAAATACAAACTAGACAAAGTCCTCTTTTCATGTGCTCTCTAGGGTGATTTTCTTTCATGTGTTTATATTTGTACAGTCTAGTCAGTTCTTTTTATTATTTAAATCTTCTGTTCTCTGTGTTTATCTTACAGTGCTGCCTGCTGTTATGTGTTTTCACTACCCACGTCGTCGTGAGTTCTATACCCACTCCGTGTTTTTTGTTTTAAGTATTGTTCTTTATTGGTTGTTTTATACATAAAATATATTATTAATTGTATACGCCTTTGCATTGGTCATTTCATGAAGATAATAACGTTAAAATTGCTAAACAAGATCACTTTTTCGTTGGCATAGCCTCTTTAACATAATAATTACCCTAATATATCACAATCGGATGAGTGTGTGCTTTAACCTCCAAATTTTACATCGAATGTGTGATCTACCTCCCAAATACAGACGGATAAAGGCTTTCGTGGAAGTAACAGGTAAACGTGAGTATGCAGTTTGAAATATCAAACTCTATTTTACCTTGGTCATAAAGCAAGAATTTCATTTTAGTTCTAGATCTTGTATCATGTATCCGTCAACGCATTATTACAAAGTGACATTTATTGAAGTCGCTTTATTATATTTCACTTAGTTTATAATTATAAGGTAAGAGCTCTTGTTGATATCTATATACATGCATAAACGTTTAGTTTTTTTTCCAACATTTGGAAGTAAATAAGGGATGGGACCAAATATTCAAATATTCGAATATCGGATAATATACAAATATAAAAAAAAACGAATACGAATATTCGATTTTCAAATTTATTTAAAGACGTTTTTTTCCAGTTTGATTGCAAAGTTAACATGAATTCCAGTAGTATTTCTTGCCTAGCAGATAGGCAGGGACAGCGTCAAGTTTTTACAACACATACCAAACGTGTCCAATTAACGACAATTGATAATTGGAAAGGGGGGGGGGGCACGTCTTTACAAGGACCGCCAATTAATGGTTTGTAGGAGGCGCAAATATTACGCTTTGCAGTCACAAATAACAAAACTGGGCCATGTTGTGATAACGGTTTCACAGTTTGCCCAAGGCATGCATTGTTGTTTATTGACCTTGGGATTGAACGATAAGAGTTGTTTACCCTCGGGACTTCGGTTGAAACCATTGTCCAAGCACACAGCTTAACATAAATACTTTGCTTATATTTAGCTATACAATTCCCTTAATATGTCGGGAACGTTGCATATATAGAACTTTGCAGTGTGGGTGCGGTGCTAATAACAAAAAGCTATGCGTAAAAAATTGCAATATTTGTAAAACGTGTTTAAAAACTTACATGAAACACAATATATAATGTAAAGAACTGTATTGTGTTATAAAACTTTATACAAACAAATACTCTGCCTATTTAACACAATAGAATATAGTAATATAATAATACATAATAATAATATTGAGGGATTTCTTAAATTTCACATAAAAGCACACTGTTCTTGTATAAGGAAACAAATGCCAATGTATGCACAGTTTTAAGGGGAGCGACTCTGCAATATCCTTTTATTTGTCAGCAGGAATTACCTCCCTTATACTATTATAGAGTTAAACTGTACACACTATGAATGTGTATAGTAGACTATTATATTTGTAAATATGTTATATATGTGGGCAATAGGATTAAATGGGTAAAGCGTTTTTTCAACAGGGGAAACAATAAAGGAAGAACACTGAGTTAAACCAATATTAACATGAGAAAGAGGAAATTGGAAGAAATAGCCAAACGAGAATAAGAATAAAATGGACGGAACACATAATTTATTTGAATCACCTTTTTTCTAGACCCATTATGCAGCCAATGCTGCAACGGAATTGTTGGAGTCTTGCTTACTTAGAGATCTGGGTAAGTTTGGGTGATAATCACCATGTACTATACGTTGTATTTAATTTAAAAACCAATGTGTGAATACACAAGGGACACTATTTGCAATAACGACAACAAACAATGTTAATTATTTTCAGATCACTAAGTGGTTCAGCATTGTTTTCCAATATCTGTATAATTTACATGTCTTTACATATGAAGATAGAGAAAATAGGTTAAACTATGTTTTCTAACCTTTATGCATTATAAGGTCAAGTAGTAGTACTCGAATATACAGTGTAAAATGAACTATTTAATTAATACGAAATTAAGTAATAATTTATATGACTACTTAAGTACCTTGCATCGGCAAATATATGTTGTTGGTATGTAATATTGTCTTTAGAATTATGTTATATTTATTTTAATGATGGATGTTACAATTGCATGACATGATTTTAACTCATGCTGAGCTCTTGTAGACAGGAAATCTAGCTTATTGCTCCAACCTGAGACCCTGTCCATTGAGATTTATACAAGATTGTTGGCTCTTTAGTGGAATGTAACCTACCACAGGTTGAGAATCGAAGAAAATGGACAATCATAAAAGGATGAGAATCCAATATACAGTAAAATTTAGGATAAAAATATATTACATCCTTACTATCAAACAACTTACTTTTTTAGGGGTAGCACAAGAGGGGAGGGAATTTTAGCCGGCAGTGCTTAAATGGTATTTGGATACATTGGGACCAGGGGGGCGCACAGGTTTACATGATTTACATAGATAGGGACACTTAAAAGAGGTAGTTTAACACATTAAAAGCTAAAATGTGGATAATCTCTGCAATGAAAGAGTAATTCATAAAAAATATGCAAAATACTGCATTTAAGAATAACTGCAGGGGATCACATTATGTAATATGACACAGAAATAATGAAAACTTGATCATTATTAACAATAATTATGATCAAAATACTTCCTAAAAATTAAGGAAACTTACAACCCATGTGGGTTACAACAATATATAGTACACATTAAAAAATTAATATCTGGGTCCTCCCCATTTTATATAAAATCTGCAATAAAATGGGGTTTATTAATTGTTGACAATAATAAATGGAGAATACTGCTGAACTAAAAATATCTTAAAATAAAGAATCCTTGGTCAATCAGATTGGCCATGATTGAGGGAGGGTTCCGTTAACAACAGGTACATATATAATAACATAGTATTTAAATTAAGACGTGTGTTTAATTTTTGTTACTATCTTCATGTGCGTCCGGCCCAGCATGGCTCATGTTAGGTCACGGAGGGAAAGGGGCGAAAAAGGAAATTGAATCGAGGATTCCTGAAGCTATTAGAACATTGTTTATTGTGCCACTGAAAACAATAATTTACAAATTAAATTAAGTTGAAATGGCATATTTTAGTCAATTTGCCTTAGGTCCAGGAGGTTACAATTTAAATTATCAATAAAGATATGCACAATATATGAGCACAAACTATTAACATGTCAGAAGTAGAACCTCTATAACCATATATCACAGGCAAATATATTTAAATTGTAGCTTAAAGTACAGTACTGTTGACCATTGGGATAGCCAGCTTTACACAATATAAACACTGGCTGGGTTTAACACTCCGAATGCTCTTCTGAGAATTGTTTATTATTGTCCCAGTGTACTAGATAAAAGACAAGTGGTTTGTTAAGAGTTCTCTCCCATGATGGGAAGATATAGGGATGTATAAACAATTTGGTCAGGCAGGGATTATATGCCCTTCAGTAGGCTAAATATCACCGATTCCCCCTATATATGGGATTGTAATGTATTAAGAGAAGAATTAGTGCATAACACACTGGGAGACAGTAAATAGATGTAAATATTAATTAAAAGGAATAATTAAAACACTGTACAGTAAAAAGCTGTTCAGTGATATAAATAAATTAATAAATCACTTGAGTTTACCCAGATATGGGAAAATGTCTATTAAGATTAAATTTTTATTATAGAATTTGTCCTTATTAAGCTGCAGGACCCCTATTTGTATTTATATTTTATCTGCAATCTGGCAGTCCACAAGATATGTTGCCAGAGATTTGTCACTGGTAATTTATTTTTGCGAGTAGGATTAAAAATATAATTAAGGGTAAAATCAATGTTTAAGTTGGAAAAAGTGGTTTTAAGCTGTTCTCTCTGTGTAGAGAACTGGGGGCACTGTTTCAGCAGGTTGTAGGTTGTAAAGGGGATCCCACATTGAGGACAGAGAGCGTCCAGCTTTAAAATATACTTTCCCGCACTAGAAGGCAGACGAATGGTCTCCATCCGCAGTCCACTAATACATTTGTCAATAATGATATTGGAGGAATATTAATGCGGCTGACTGAGGGTTTTCTGGGCAATGGTGAAAGTGGCTTTTGTCCTTAAGTGACATCTATAGGGTTAACTTGTTTACAGTAAATTACAATTACTCTCTCAGTAAACCTATCAAAATGAATCCATTATCAGCCAATCAATTTCTTTAACAACATTAGCATTATCTGGTCAATCTTAATATACGTCACTTGTAAATTATTTTCCATTATATCAACACCCTATATTTTATACAAGAGTCTTGATTATTAAACAATGCCACCAGCATGCGCTTGGAAGTACTTTACGCGGTCATTAGACAAAACCCAGGCAACGTATAATCTATGTAATGAGAAATTTGAGTACGGAACGATTTACAAATTAATAAACAATAAATTTAACAATATCTTATATTTCTGCATATTTGCCTAACACTCACTAAGCTTTATCGCTCATTTACCACTGAAACAGGGTAAAACAACTACGCACACGTAGTATACATATTTTGGATAGGTAAATATTCAGACAGAGTGCCGAATATAGTAGTATTTACAAAACGAATATTTGAATATATTCGAATACCTAGAACGAATATTTGAATAATGATTTCAGTATTCGGTCCCATCACTAAAATAAATAAATAAAAACCTACCTTGTTAAGTTTGTTTATGATTACAAAATTGGTACCATAGCTCGCATTCAGTATCAAAGGGCAGTGCAAAACTGGCATGTTAATTCAATCGGATTTGAAGGCTGCACGCACATAATACATTACATGAATGGACTACAGCAATCTCAACCCAAATGTTTTTATTATAAGATAGGCTGGCTATGATAAGTATTGCAAACAATTATTCGAAAACGGATCAAGAGATAAGTTTGTATGGGAGCGTGAGTGCGGAATTGTGTGCAGCGGTATTTGAGGTATTGTGATTTGATGACGTGTCAGTACAAATGGTGCGTAAGACATGGTAGAACGGTGCCTGTGTCCGTACAACAGGTTTGGACGACATGGTAGTAAGGTGTCTGTGTCAGTAGAACATGTGTTTCAGACATGGTACTAGGTGCCTGTGTAAGTACAACTCGTTTGCCAGACATGGTACTACGGTGTCTGTGTCAGTAGAACATGTGTGTCAGACATGGAAGTAGTAGGGTGTCTGTGTCAGTAGAACATGTGTTTCAGACAAGATTCTAGGGTGTCTGCGTCAGTAGAACATGTGTGTCAGACATGGTAGTAGGGTGTCTGTGTCAGTAGAACATGTATTTCAGACATGCTAGTAGGGTGTCTGTGTCAGTAGAACATGTGTGTTAGACATGTTAGTAGGGTGTCTGTGTCAGTAGAACATGTATTTCAGACATGGTAGTAGAGTGTCTGTGTCAGTAGATCATGTGTGTCAGGCATGGTAGTAGGGTGTCTGTGTCAGTCAAACATGTGTTTCAGACATGGTAGTAGGGTGTCTGTGTCAGTAGAACATGTGTTTCAGACATGGTAGTAGGTGTCTGTGTCAGTAGAACATGTGTTTCAGACATGGTAGTAGGGTGTCTTTGACAGTAGAACATGTGTTTCAGACATGGTAGTAGGGTGTCTGTGTCAGTAGAACATGTGTTTCAGACATGGTACTAGGGTGTCTGTATCAGTAGAACATGTGTTTGTGACATGGTTCTAGGGTGTCTGCATCAGTAGAACTTGGGTTTCAGACATTGAAGCAGGGTGACTGTGTCAGAAGAACATGTGTTTAAGACATGGTAGTAGGGTGTCTGCGTCAGTATATGTATGGCAGACATGGTAGTATGGTGTCATCGTCAGAATATCGGATGTGTGTGACATGGTGGTAGGGTGTCTGTGTCAGCAGAACATGTGTTTCAGACATGAAAGTAGGGTGTCATTGTCAGTACAACGTGTGTGTGTGACATGATAGTAGGGTGTCTGTGTCAGCAGAACATGTGTGTCAGACATGGAAGTAGTGTCTGTGTCAGAAAAAAGGGTGTGTCAGACATGGAAGTAGGGTGTTTGTACAACAGCTGTATCAGATATGGTATTTGTTTGCCGTGTCAGTACAACTTGTGTGTCAAACATGGAAGAATGGTACGAGTGGAAGTACAACGGATGTCTGTGGCAGTAGAACATGTTTTTCAGACATGGTAGTAGGGTGTCGGTGTAAGTACTACGGGTGTGTTTGACTTAGTAGGAGCGTGTCGGTATCAGTGCAATGGGCGTGCCAGACATGGTAGTAGACTGCCTGTGCCAGCACAACGGTTGTTTCAGACATGGTAGTGTAGTGCCTTTGTCAGAACAATGGGTGTCAAACATGGTAGTAGGGTACCAGTGTCAGTACAACAGGTGTGTCAGACAATGGTTGTAGGGTATCGGTGTTAGTACAACGGGTGTGTCAGACATGGTAGTAGTGTGTCAGTGTCAGTACAAAAGGTGTATCAGACATGGTAGTAGGGCGCCTGTTTCAATACAACTGTTGTGTGACTCGGTAGAAGGGTGCATGTTTCAGTACAACAGTCAGGTGTGTGACTAGGTAGAAAAATGCATGTTTAGTTACAACCGGTGTAACTTGGTAAAAAAGTGCATGTTTAATTACAATTTGGCGTTAGGGTTTATAAGTACATAGGGCCCTTATTTTGGATCGACATTTTGACATACAAAGTGTTATTACGTTGAGGTGATGATTATAGAATACACGATTTTGTATCTTTAACTTTTAAAATGTGCTTACAGGGTAGACTAATTGAAAAATGTTTATCACAAAGAAGTTCGACAATTGCGAGGCGAAATAATTTGCATGTAATTACTAGTATCAGTCATACCTTCACAGAATTGCGCGTAGGTTGATTCCGCACACTGTCGCATATGTTCGTCGATTTCATCTTTACATTTGCCTGTGTGTTTATCGAGGTCCTTTTTACATTCGTCCGTATGTTTGTTAAGTTCCTCCCTGCAGTTGTCAATGCATGTATGCATCTCATTTAATGCCGTTTCGACATGTTCAACTTTCTTCAGGGTATCTTGAGCGGTCTCCAGTAAATGAATCATTTCCTCCGATGTGATCTTTAAAGCGTCTTTTTCCAGCTGTAAAAAGAAGGCGAGCGATTCAAAATAATGCGTCTAAAAACTATTACAGTTCTTAAAAACACATGTCATTTATTTGGCTTATTTGTTGCAGCCTTAGACAAATTACAGACAGTTTGACATTGAAATGGTCATCGATGCCTGACACCACTTGTCTTCCTCTTGGCGAAACAAGTAATATATACTAGTATGCAATACTTGCTTTAAAGAAGGAATAGTAAATGTTTTTGAAACCTACTGCAATTCAGACTATATCAGTTAAACACATGGATAAAATGGGCAATACATGTGGAATGTATTTGTTGACTTGAAAAGTCAGTAAATATGTACATTTTGTAGTTTCTTCACAGCCTCCTGTGCACTGCTATCATGTGCTAGCGACGTTGGATCTTTCAGCAGGCCAGTCAGTGTGGTGAAGATGTCCTGGAGATCTGTGTCTGTGACCTTACACTGAGACGAGTGACGGACTGTTTTGCCAATTTCACGAGCCTGATAAAAAGTTCCTTTATGTTATCAAATACTGCCTAATTATATATCGCAAATGTCGTTGCGATAAAATATTACATATAATGTTTTGATGTATGCGATAACATATTGAATACAGTGTATTGATGTATTGCATATCATGTACACCATCAGCATCGGTTTGCAGGGTTTTCCCTGGCGCACAAATCCTGCGTCATTGGCGCATTTTGTCATTAAATCACCCACAATAAAACATGAACGCAATTTCTTGAGAAATGCATCAATTTTCAAGGCATAGAATAGACCCATATCTATGAGTTTTGAGCCTCAGAAATTAGGTTTGATATGATTTTGACTCCCAAAAGTCCACATTGCAGACGTTATGTTGACTCGGGAAAATATGGTACATAGCGTCAGCCAAAGTTAATTACCTATTAATATTTACAAATGATTTAAGATCAACCAATCGTAATGCAGTAAATAATTCCATTTAGATTGTTTTTCACTGTATCCAATAAATAAGGTGGAGCTGTAGTTCTATTCATGTATGCATTATACAAACAATTATTTTTACTGACTAATTACGTAATCAAGCTCATTTAGCTGACTTATTAATTGAACAACATTATATAAGACTGGTTGAGGCAACATATAAAGGCTTTTCACACCTGCTCACAAATTACAAGAGTATAGTGATACAGGTGCAAAGCTGAAACCAAATGGCGGACATCGTGATCGTCTGTGGATGTTGGGTTTATCGTTTGCTTTTTACTTATTGTTAAACTGAAATGAAAACAATGCTTATTTGTTCTGTAAACAATTGGTAAACCAGGGGTTTCCTGGTTCGAAGTGTAAAAAATCAAATAGTGCGTGATTGTGTTTACCACAGGTAATAAAATGTAGTCGTGCACACAATAGTGACGACATTAAAGGTACGCTCTTTCACAATTATATGCAAATAATGTGGGCATATTATAATTTGAAAACATGTGAACCTCTGTCACGATGCTTAAATGATTTAAGTTAAATATTACATTGATATGAGAAAATGAATCTCAGACTCTCACATAGTATAATGAACGTTCCATCACAATGATGCGCACATGAGACATAATGTACCTCTTGTACAATATAGATATAACTGTTGTAAACATGCCTAAATACGCTGGTAGTTGTAATTGCAACCGTTGTTTATTGATCATTTAAAAGAAACAAACATATGAAATATATTTAAAAAACAATAATGGTATTAAAATTCTGAATGTATCTGTACTCATATTACTCATTTATAAATAAAATGTATACAATAATTGTATATTAAATCAGCTGATAGTGTAAAAGTGAAAGGTATACTTTGTACCTTCGTCAGGAGACATGGCTGAGATTGTTTGCCAGAAGCTATGATGAAAGAAAACTTGCTATCAAAGTGTTTGCAGTTCAACATAAAGCTGATGATTCCATTAAAATCTGTATCTTGAACAGAACTCTTGGCATCATATCCGTCCGGTGGGAAATAGCATTTCGCTATTTCCCAAGCTTTCGTTTGCCAGCATTGCGCAGATGTGTTCTTCCAGGAACACATACTATACCTGTGTTCCTTTAAAATTTCATCACGAATTTTATCACAAATCTGCCCACTACATCCTTTTGGTTGTTTAGCAGGTGTATCATGCATGGATTGGCATGCGCTATTTGCTCCTTTTTTTTTGCATATTCCAGGCGTGGGGCATTTCAGCAAGTTAGCGGTGTAACAGCTAGTACACGTGGCCGCTGGCGCCTGGAGAGTGGATCTTACAGCGCAGTAAATGCGCGTGTGAACATTCTGAGCCTCGCTGTTTGCGAAATCCTCTAGGCCCGTCTTTGCAATGTCTACTGCTAGCCACGCCTTCAGCCAATTCGTCCTTTCCTTCTCAGAGAAAACATCAGCTAATGTTGCCATAATGTTTATGTATACAACATCGCAAAATACATGTTAACGTTGATTTTAGGAACACGTCAGGCCTTGAACTTCATCCTGTAAAATATAAATAATAAATACAACAAAATATAAAGTTATGCAAGAAGTGTCCCTGAGACACACCACATATGTTGAAAGCAATCACTATTAGTGGCCATAGTTTAATGTATCGATTTTAGACAATATTACTTTGATTCTTTTGAATATGGACAGCATATAATATATGCTCCGCGAAAGACCGTCGGACCTCTGACATTGCCGATAAAAAAGCCGTGAGGCCTGGGAAAAACTGTCCAAATATTGGTCCTCGTGTCCAGTGAAAATGTCGGTCAAAAATATTTTATGACAGCCATTGCTGTATCTGTTTCCACCTCAGTCATAACGTCATACTTAAAGCACTTAATAAAGCACTCTCAAGTGTATATTGTTTTAGTTTTCTTTGATGATCTTGTTTTTATCGTATGTAAGTGTTTCTTGCAAAAAATAAGTGGCCAGTAATAGTTTGTCCGGGCCAGTAATATTTAGGGCATTACCGGTCCTCTTGGCCAGTTATAAATGCACAACTTTCGCGGAGACTGCTATCGTCCTAGTGGTTTAATTCCTACTCAGTGGAACTCCAAACGGCTGGTTATTACCGCAATAGCCCACATTTACCCGTCAATTATTTCTTGATTAAAACATGTGTTGTTCTAGTTCTGTTAACATGATAGATTATTCATTTTTATTAAAATATAACTTCAAGTTTCGTTCATTTGGTTTTCAGTGATGCAGAATATTGCAATATGCTTTGACTTAACTGTCTAGGGCATGTGAAAGTACGTTTTGAAGGATGGAAAGGTTGAATATTTTATGACAGAGATAATGGTATGAATATAATGATACAGAAAATGATGATTATAGTATGAAGAGGATTTAAGATGCTGATGCTGATATTTGTTTTTACCTCTTTATATTGTAAAAATCATTATGAAAGTATTTACTAAAATATAATATGCATTGAATACCTACACAGTTTTAAGGATATTGTTTTGCAATTAAACTTAAGCCCCTTACCTTAAACACATGATTTACGTTATCTCATCGCGGAATCCCAACACTTAGCTACAGTTGGGTTTCCATTCTCTAATAATAGACCACGGGAAAACACTCAAGGTTTCCTGATAAATCCTATAGATCTATAGCAATTACTCTACTTTCTGCATATCCAAGTTAACATACACTTTATAACTATAAAATACAATAAAAAGTTTATTTGGCAATTTAAGGTCACATGCCCACAAGACAGCAGTGTAATTATAACAGTACACACGTTTCAGTGGTAAAAGAACATTATTAAATGAACATTAAAAACATGTTACATTATAAATATAGATTGTAGATGAACACAAACAGTTTATATCGTTATAATAATATAATATTTTAGGGATATGGCAATAACTATGACAAATGTATATTTACAAAGGAATCATACTAACAAAATGAGTATTTACAAAAGCAATGTTGTTAGTTTTCATGAATTCCTCTCTTAATTTGTCACATTGAAATAAATATTTTGCAACCAATAATATATGTTTGTCGTTACTGTCTGATAAGATTGTATTAAACAGATATGCCTAATTACCATAATTTCGTGGGTTACCATAATTTCGTGGCCGTTTAATACTAATAGAATTTTCGCCTGTGCATCCAAATACATCGGCCGAATTAATATAAGTTTTAAGTGAATTGTATATTTTTGCAGTATGTGTAAAGGAAATCCTATTAAATGTCAACAAGTAAGTGACTTGGTCATTTAAATCACCAATTAATGACATTAAATAGACAAATTATTCACTATCGTACAACTATTTTGGAATTAAAATCATGAAATATTTAGTACAGTTTTCTAAGAATAATTACATGCATGATTATCTCCCTTGTGTTTATTTCTCACTGGAATTTTGCTATGTTCGTGTAAAAAAAAATACATAAACAATCCCCATTCCCTAAATTTGACTGATATTTTCAAACTTTTAACTTGAAGTTAGCATTCCTACCCACGCATCGCTGCGTGCAATTTTAGCATTTATTTAATATTTACGAACAATAACTATCACAATAGATATTTATAGATTCATGAAGCCTTAAGTTAAACCTGCATTACGAAAATTGAACATGTGTGTAGATTTTGTCAGGCCTATATTGTTATCTTTTAAAAAATATGATAAGGACTGTTTATTTATAATGATAAAAAAAAACAACTAGTTTTCATAAAGTTTTCGTTCTTTGATCAGCACAGGCTCCAGCTCAAACAAAGTGAAACTAAATTGATGCTGTAAACACTCTTTTCCAACCAAAGTACGCCAGCCAGTCAGAACCCACGAAAATATCAGAAGCTTCCAGACAATACAGATCAGTAGGGTCAGGTACAATAACATAAGATATACATTAACTAGCGACAAAAAATCTGTATTTTAATTACTGTGTTTACAAAGCGTAGATTGCAAATTTTGTTTTATTCAACTCAGAGGTGAGATAACAGAATGTATTAACGCGCATGCGCCACAATCGTAAATAAGACCCACAAAATAAGGGTGACACGGCATATACACCTTTGGGATGATTAAGCCACAGAGGAATAAAAATCGCCTGTCTTAACCCATTATACAATGGACACAACATCAACATATTATATTCGTCTTCTGTTGTATAAACTTGTTGTGAGAGTACACAATACATACAGAATCTAAATTCACGGCTTATATCCAAGTGTCGTCCTTTTTCTACATTACACGGATTCATCTGTATTTTACCCGTATATATATAGCAATCTCCAATACGTCAATGATGGAAGACATTAATTGATACTTTCATACAGACCAACTTGCCTTCTGAAAACTCAACGCTAACGTTAAAATTGGTAAAACAAATAATTTGTATGGCAAGTGTATCAATGACAGCTATATTATATTAGCAGCGTATTTAACCCTGATATATACATTTTATTTTCTCTAACTGCATTTTGAGGGTTGAGCGTGAAACTATTGTATCTGATATAGAAATGTAAAGCAGATACAACAGTTTCACGCTCAACCCTCAATTTATGATTGTGGTTTTAACAATGACAATTGTTTATACCTGGTTTTGAATAGACATGTAAACTTCCTCTATAGGTTTTGTTGACTTTATCAGTTTGTATCGCCAGACATGCTTTTATCAATAACTGCCCCGCTTAGCTCGAGGTTGCAATGCACTATGTTATCCAGGCGTAAAGTCCATATAGTACAACAGCTGTATATACTGCGGAAATTTACTAAAACATTATCTGTATGTGACGTTCATGTACACATATACACGTGTTGTCAGCGTTAAGCGTATTATAGTTTCTTTTGATACTAGATGTTTAAAAGCTTTCTGTATAATGCTATCTCGGTGACTGAAACATATTGCGATTTATTGCTGTGTATAATAATGCAACTAAATACAATGAATGTTAAGAGCTTGTATTCCGTATTCAATAAGAGATCAGACATCTTGGCATGAAACACACTTTTACATATAAACATAGTATAAAACGAACTCATACTTAATTTAGGAAACGACATTGCTGCCTCTAAACATATTGTAATTTATTTAATGCTTTCATGTGATTTATTTGTAAATATCATTAGTATTAAATTGGTAAGTCACTGTTTTAAAACAGTAAAAATAACCACCCTGGATGTTGAGTTTTTCCTGATTTAATACAGTAAATGAAACGGACCTCTACTATTTGAAATGACGTCATTATTTTCACGGCATGCAATGAGTCTTGCAATATTTTCCAATAAAACTCAAATTGATAGCAAATACAATGTATAAAATAATAAAAAACATGCATAAAAAAGAAAAGAAAATGTGGTGATTTTGATGAAAGATCGTGTTCCATTTCACTCGTAACTCGTGAAAATATTATTTTCCATAACTACTCATTAAATCAAGTATGATCTTACACTGAAATCAACAAATATCCTCTATATGTCTAGTGAGTAGCTACAAAGGGTCAAATAACAAGAATTAAACCGAAGATTATTATAAGGGGTGTCACGATATTAGAAATCCATATCGCGTTATTTTGCGATATTTTTTTTAAATTTATCACGATATTAATTGCGATATATTGGAGCTTTGAATAAATTAATGCCTTTAATAAGCTTAAAACTGATAAAATCACCGTTACCCGTGCAAAAAATATTTTATATAATAGGATGGTTTTGAACTTGTTATTGTCACTAATGTTGATGCAACAATAGCAACATATAAACTGCAGATACAAAAGCAAAACAACTATGAGCAACCGTCTCAAACCGCCTTGCATGGCTTAACACTGTATTAACTATACTACACATATAGTGATTTTTTACGTGTGCATATACTCCAGTCATGGTGTATGTTTGTTTAAGCTATGCATGTAAGTAATTGTTTATTTCAAATAAAAACAATGTATCAGGTTTCAAGTGTTATTAAACTTAGACATGTTAAGAGCATACATGTATATGAAAAATAAATGAAATATTATCGTTCGCCGGTACTGTCTTCAATGGTCTAGCTTTTTACCTTCACACCTCCCTACACAATTCTCAACTATACAACTGGTAGTGGCTTTCAACTGTGCATCACTGACAAAAAGCCTGTTTTAATTCAGTCAAAAGTGTTGTAATCACGTTATTAATAACAGAAAAAACCCACAAAACTGTATAAATACCAAATCACAATGCAATATATCGGTATCACCGATGTATTTGCACCGATCTCGTCTACTATAGGTCACGAATGCGCAAATAAATTCCTTCATTGTTACATATAAAATATTCAATGTTTGATCTCAATTTTCATTATGACCAAGTGGCTTCCCAATATATCACCATACATTGTTGGAAAGATAAGGCCATAACCTTTTGAAAAAACAGCATGTCAAAATTTCTATACGTTGCAACTCAAATTATTTACCTTAGAATAAACACACCATTTTTGACAGGCTTGGGTGCAACCTCCGCGCAGAGATTTGACTGGTTCCGAGCATAGCTGTAATAAAATCCCTGCCGTCATAACAAATCACGTGAAGATGATCGATTTAAATCTTCTAGATATTATTATATTATGATGGTTTTAATTAGTTATTTTTTTTTCTGTTTATATTATTGTCTGCAAACGATATATAAAAAGTCCAATTATGTAGAAACTGTCACAAAGTTGCATTAAATAAGTAAAACTTACAAACAGATCTGGAAGGATTTTATTTGTGATGGCAGTGGTTACCGTTAACTGATAGGGGAGGTAACTGCTGTGAGGAGTTTGACTTGGGGGCTGCCATTTTGTGCACGAATACATGGGTCAAAAGTTATGACGCTGGGAACCTGTTAAGATAAATAGGTGCCTAAAACTGTCTTTTTTCTTATTTCTTACAAATATACATTTAAATTGATACCAAAGCATATCATTTAAACTGGATTTTAAAAATCATATGCATTATACACTGAACCCTATGTGTTTATTATCTAAATGACAGCCGTTTTGGTGTAATTTGACCCAAATCCCTTTATACGGCAATGTTATGCGTCTGCCTGCGTGATACAGTTTTAGATATTTATGGAACACCAGACTGCCCGTATAAACGAGCTAATATATTTATTAAAGGGACAGTACTGATCTCAATCGATGTAAAATAAAAAATAGTGTATACAGTTTATAAACGGATAAATATTGACACGGCTAGTAAGACTATCGATTATATTAAGTAATTAAAAAATTGTAAATGGAGAAATGCATAAATAATTTGAACACTATAATAGAATATAGCCACGTTTATGTGGACTGAATTGTTTTTATATAATTTACGAAATATTGCAATTGTTTTAATATCTAGATATGAACAATCTTACTAGTTCAAATATATATTTTCAAAGACAGTTTCGACATGCCTGTCAAATGAAACACACTGGTTCAGCAGTAGGTCTCAGGTTCGGCCCTATTTGCTCTGTCAGTCGAGTACCCTCCATGTAAACGAAAGGTACAGGGTTCGATCTGGTTAGCTCTGTCAAGAGAGTACACTTTATCTGAAGGTGAGGACCCGATTTCAGTCTGTTCAGCTCTGTCAGTAGAGTACTCTCCATGTAAACGAGAGGTCCCTGGTTCGGTCTGGTTTGCTCTGTCAGGAGAGTACAATTTATCTGAAGGTGAGGACCCGATTTCAGTCTGTTCAGCTCTGTCAGTAGAGTACTCTCCATGTAAACGAGAGGTCCCTGGTTCGGTCTGGTTTGCTCTGTCAGGAGAGTACAATTTATCTGAAGGTGAGGACCCGATTTCAGTCTGTTCAGCTCTGTCAGTAGAGTACTGTCCATGTAAACGAGAGGTCCCTGGTTCGGTCTGGTTTGCTCTGTCAGGAGAGTACTATTTATCTGAAGGTGAGGACCCGATTTCAGTCTGTTCAGCTCTGTCAGTAGAGTACTCTCCATGTAAACGAGAGGTCCCTGGTTCGGTCTGGTTTGCTCTGTCAGTAGAGTACTCTCCATGTAAACGAGAGGTCACTAGTTTGGCCTGTTTAGCTATGTTAGGAGTGTACTCTACGTGTACACGAGAGATCCCGGGTTCGGTCTGGTTAGCTCTGTCAGGAGAGTACTCTGCATGTAAACGAGAGGTCACTAGTTTGGCCTGTTTAGCTATGTTAGGAGTGTACTATACGTGTACACGAGAGATCCCGGGTTCGATCTCGTTAGCTCTGTCAGGGGAGTACTCTCCATGTGAACGAAAGGTCCCGGGTTCGGCCGGATTATCTCTGTCGGGAGAAAGCTCTACATATAAACGTGAGGTCCATATGTTCGGCTCTTTTAGCTCTGTCGGGAGAGCACTCCCCATGCAGACAAGAGGTCTCGGATTTGGTTAGCTCTGTCGTTAGAGTACTCTTCATGGAAACGAGGGGTCTCGGATTCGGCCAGGTTAACGCTGTCGGGAGATTACTCAACATGCACAGGACAGGTAAATGCTTCGGCCTGGTGAGCTCTGTCGGGAGAGTATTCTCCATGTAAACGAGAGGTCCCGGTTTCTCTCTGGTAAGCTCTGTTGGTAGGGTACACTCCGTGTAAAAGAGAGCCCGGGTTCGGCCTGGTTAGCTATGTCGGGAGAGTACTTACAATGCAAACGAGATGTCCCAGATATGGCCTGGTTAGCTCTGTCGGAAGTGTGCTGTACATGCTAACGTGGGGTTCTTGTGTTCAGTCCTGTAAGCTCTGTCAGGAGAGTACTTTCCATGTAAACGGGAGGTTCTGTGTTCAGTCACGTTAGCTCTGTCAAGAGGTCCCGGTTTCTATCTGGTTAGGTCTGTCGGTACGGTACCCTAAATGTAAACGAGGGCCCGGGTTCGGCCTGGTTAGCTCTGTTGGGAGAGTATTCCCAATGCAAACGAGAGGTCCCAGATTCGGCCCGGGTAGCGATGTCGGGAGAGTACTCACAATGCAAACAAGAGGTCCCGATTAGGCCCGGTTAGCGATGTCGGGAGAGAA
The DNA here is from genome assembly GCA_027627225.1 of Congeria kusceri. Taxonomy (NCBI): domain Eukaryota; kingdom Metazoa; phylum Mollusca; class Bivalvia; order Myida; family Dreissenidae; genus Congeria; species Congeria kusceri. The sequence continues at coordinate 32,509,438 of CM051040.1, read as the reverse complement.
CTCACAATGCAAACGATGGGTCACAGATTCGGCCTGGTTAGCTATGTCGGGAGAGTACTCTCTATGTAAACGAGAGGTGCCTTGTTTGGCCTGGTTAGCTCTGTCGATAGACTACTATCCATGTAAACGAGAGGTCTCGGGTTCGGGCTGTTTAGCTCTGTCGATAGAGTACTTTCAATGTAAACGAGAGGTGGCGGGTTCGGACTGGTTAGCTCTGTCGATAGAATACTTTCCATGTAAACAAGTGGTGCCGGGTTCGGCCTGGTTAGCTCTGTCGAAAAATTACTGTCTACGTAAACTAGAGGTCTTAGATTCGGCCTGGTTAGCTATGTCAAGAGAGTACTCTGCATGTAAACAAGAGGTCCCGGATTCGATCTGGTTAGCTCTATCGAGAGAGTACTGTTCATGTTAACGAGAGGTCTCGGGTTCGGCCTGGTTAGCGCTGTCAAGAGAGTACTAACCATGTAAACGAAAAATATTATCTAATGTTTATTAACGAATGAAAACTCAAAATATAAATTAAAACCGTGAAACATGGACTTTATGGGAACTTTTTTTATTTAACATTTAAGTCAATCTCAGCCTTGTTAGCTATATCCGGAGACTACCCTTCATGAAATCGAAAACACTTTACAAAAACGTAAAGAAAAACAATTTAGACTCCACCGCGGTTCGAACCTATGACGTTCGGATTAGACGTCGAACACGTTAACTGCTCGGCCAGTACGATTTGAGTACTAATGCGCGCATTGTTTTTCTTTATCTAAGTAATACATGTGTTTTCAACAATTTCAACGAAAACAACATAAACTCACGAAATTGTTAAATTTTTAGCCTTATAAACGCTTTATAATTTCAAAAAAAAATGAAACGGTAGTTCGAGTATATATGTCAGGAGTGCTATTTCGCTCATGCATATACCATATCATTTTATTTATTGAATCTGGAACAATCCGTTTGAAAACTGTCAATTTGTAAATATGATAACAAATCCCTTTAAAGATGTATATTTGATTGTTATTGATTTATTTCATGTCTTTTCAGATACTCATTAACACAAAATCGTTTTATGTAACATAAATAAACGTCAACTATTTCTCTTGACAAAAAATGTAAATATATATTTTCTGTCAATACAGTCCCGATTATCTATCGATCTGACTCCCCTAGACGATATGTATACATGCATATAATTGTTCGCGGCTAGTTCGCTGCGCAGCGAATTATTTTTGTTTTAAATTTCTCACTTAATACGCATGTCTTCATATAGGTTATTCTCAACATTTATTATAATATTATTTTCTAAATATACTGATATCACTAGACTCAATTGATGGTTTAGCATTAACAATATTTTGCAAAACCGTCAAGTCCCTCTTTAACGTATTAAATAGCGGTTGAGTTCCCTGCAGGCGGGTGGGTTCTATGCAGGCTGGCGAGTTCCATGCAGGTTGGTGAGTTCTAGGCAAGCGGGCAAGTTCCATGCAGGCGTGCGGCCTTTGTGCCAGCAGGCGAGTTCCATGCAGGCGGGCGAGTTCTAGACAGGCGGCCGAGTTCCATGCAGGCGGGTGAGTTCTAGGCAGTCGGGCGAGTTCTATGCAGGCGGGCGAGTTCCATGCAAGCGGGCGATTTCTAGGCATTAAGGTGTGTTCTAGACAATCGGGCGAGTTCCATACATGCGGGCGAGTTCTAGGCAATCCGGTGGGTTGTAGAAAGGTGGGCGAGTTTCATGCAAGCGGAAGAGTTCCAGGAAGGCTGGCGAGTTCCAGGCAGGCAGGCGAGTTCCATGCAGGCTGGTGATTGACATGCATTCGGGCAAATTCCATGCAGGCTAGCGAGTTCCATGCAGGCGATCGGGTCCCATGCATGCAGGCAAGTTCCAGGTATGCTGGCGCGATCCAGGTAGTTTTACGCAGGTTGGCGAGTTTCATGCAAGTGGCCGATATCTAGGCAATTGGGTGGATTCTAGACAGGCAGGCAGGCAAGTTTCATGGCGGGCGAGTTCCATAATGGGAGGCGGGATCCAGGCAGACGGGCGAGTCCGGGCAGGTGGGCAGTAAACTAGTGGGCGACTGAATGTACTAGTGTGAGCTAGTGACACATTCCATCTTTCAAATTAAAACCCCAAGCGGGTATCGGACTTAAGCATTTGGAGCCATACTAAGAATTAACAGTAGAGTAAATAGCACCTTAACCAACTGCGCTGTTCTGCTTTGTAAGGAAACGTGTAAAGTATGATTATACAAAATACAATTCTGACGTCAGATTGTAAACAGAAAATGGGCCACACAAACACGACCCAGATTATAAATGGAGTTTTATCTCATAATGCGAAAACTGTTTTCCTATTTTATGTACATGTACTTATAACTGTTATTACATGTACATGTATATGCCATTATTAATATCATCATTTAAATTTTTTTAAGGAAATTACTCCCTTGAGGCCCTTTTCGTTGACATAGTCCCTTTAAAAACCTGGAATTTTATAAATAGATTTTCTGACACCAAGATGAAATGTTAAAAGATTTGGACACACGCATTGCAAAATAACTCCAAGTGTGTTAATAATTAGTATTTATCGTGCAAATTTAAACTTGTTAAACGTAAGCAATACTTTTCGTCCATAATTTTGAAAACGTGTGCTTTTATCATAGTAATACATTTTCCTGTCAATTAACTTAATTAAGTCATGCTGGTCTAGCGGTGAGCGGAGTGACGGAAATTAATATCGGTGTTCCTAGGTTGCAGCCTTGTTATTGCATTCTTTTCATTACCGATGATTCATGTCGGTTACTGCTAATTTTGTAGTTTTTGCATATAATATATTTATTTTTTTTGAAGAATTTGAACATAAATCTGAGAGTAAAATTCCATAAACATATTTTATATTTTCACATTAATATTTGACTCAAAGTTTACATGTATCCAACTGGTACATACAGTTGTATCTGTGGTAAGTTAATATAAATTGTCGACATTAATAAATGTATGAATGTGTGCACAATACTAAATTAAACAGTATTTTAGATCGCATGTAAGTGTATGTTCACCAGTTTAATATGTTTGAAGGTTTTCCAGTGAAAATGGCACATACAGTATGTTATTATTGTCTTAGAAAGTTCTAAATATTTAAGACTCGTGCAAAGCCCCCTAGCATTTTAAGAAAGACTCATTTATTCTTAGATTATTTCTAAGATAGTTTAGGACACTTAGAGAACAACTAAGAAAGTTCAGCACCGACGTGATTTTCTGTATTGTGAAATCCGGCTTTAAACCCGGGTTTGGTTATGAGTATAATTTAATACTAGCTTATTATTTATATCATTAGTTGAATGGCGAGATGTGATACAAAGTGAAATAATTAGTTCTACATGTATGTAATAGTAAAACATAATGAAACATACTTGCGTGTTTAAAGTCAATTGTCGCTAGTTTTGGCGTGAAATGCGTAACATAAATAGTTTGGTAAATCTAACAGAACCGCAATGGTTTGCTAATAATTATTCGATTTTAATCAAGTACAAACTATGACAGTCACAAATTCATGGCAAATACGGTAGTAGTTGTATCTAAAGGGACCTGTTCACAGATTTACAATTTCCAAAATTGTTGTCATAGATGCCAAAATAAAAGTAAACGGTATATAAAGTAGCAAAATAGCGCTACTGACACAGAAATATATTAAAAATAATGTTTCGTTAATGAGTTATAATCAGTTGAAATGGATGCTATTATAAAGCGTGGAGAACATAGGCTGTTTTTATTGAAATTGTTACAAACACGCGAATTACACATCCGTGTACTAGTATATAAATCAGATTAGTCGTCTGTGGTGGCACTATTTGTGGCCGAGCGGTTTGCGCGTTAGACTATTGATCCGCAGTTTGTGGGTTCGATCTCCTGTGGTGGCACTATTTGTGGCCAAGAAGTTTGAGCGTTAGACTTCTGATCAGGAGTTCCTGGGTTCGATCCCCTGTGGTGGCACTATTTGTGGCCGAGCGGTTTGCGCGGTAGACTATTGATCCGGAGTTTGTGGGTTCGATCTCCTGTGGTGGCACTATTTGTGGCCAAGAAGTTTGAGCGTTAGACTTCTGATCAGGAGTTCGTGGGTTCGAACCCCTGTGGCAGCACTATTAGTTGATGCTTTTCTTATTATAACACATAATATTTCGTTCGATATTTCAAATGATTTAGTTTCTCCAGTTTGAACATTAAATGGCATATTTACAAAAATGCAACAATATGTGAACAAGTCCCTTTAATGTCATATCCGACACATACACAACAAAATGGCACCGAAAGGAAGACATACATTATGTAACGTTCCGCGAGTTTAACATCCCGTGCGTGTATACTGTTTATTAGATGTGAAGTACTTAGGCCGGAGTTTTTATTATTGATTGATTCTGTGACATTTTTTGAAAAGTGTCCAGTTGGAGAAGGAAAACAACTAACATAAAAATAGCACAGACTTGAGTAAATTAATGACTGGAATTTCACAAATGGAAATAAGCAGTGATATTAAAATCGTTATGTAACACAACATTATCTTAATAACTGCATGATAACAATGACATTAATACCAATAATAGTAACATTAAAAGGCAATGTTTATCATATAAAAATACTATTACATTTTGCAAAAACACAGTAGGCGTACGTCAGCTATCGCTGGACAGGGGCCATACTAAATGTATAACAGCATGTTTATTGAAGTGAAAACTAACTGAATATATCTTATTAATAAAGCAATATACACCAATGATATTTGTTACTTATAATGTTGATATAAAATGAGAAATGTGTATTAAATACAATGATTATGAGATCTTAATTTGTTTTACTGAGTATTTTCTTCTGACTTTAAGCGTTGCATGATGTATCAAATAACAGAGATCTTATCATATTAATTATTCTTCAGCTTTTTTGCATTCTATGTGGGAGGTTGAAACCCTTTCACAAGGTCATCATAAGATATCGGTTACATTCTACAATTTTTTTGCTTTTTGGAAAAAATCGGGTCGGCCGAACCGAGAATTAAGAAATCAAACAACTCTCCTCTTATCGAAAACAATATTTATATATTAATTATATATACTACTAAAATGTACATAAATTGCAGAATACTGTGAATACTTTATTCAAACATTAATTTGCGCAATATTCTTCAATACTGAATGCACTTCTGAATACCAAAAGATGCACACGTCGTTTTTTGGTCAAAAATGGTTTACCGATTAGCGTTTTGTTGGGATTGTATGAATAGTTCTTTAATATGTTATACAATTAATAATGATTACAGCAAACATGTACTTGAATTTGCATACAAAATGATATTAAATGGTTTTGGTTCCGACGTTACTTAATTATGATGTTTTATGATGGATACATGTATGCAGGGTGCGCCTTTTTACGCTTTTAACGTCAGGCTATAAAGTGTTCTTGTGATAAACGACAGATTTGACAACAACAACAATAACCAACAACACTAATAATGATAATAATAATAATAACAATAATAATAATGTTACATATGTATAAAATACATTAACTTGATAGTAATTAATCATCATCATTATCATCATCATCATCATCATCATCATCATCATCATCATCGTCATCATCTTCACTGATTAATTTAGCTCTATTTCTTCACCGTTGTATATGAACCACCTGTTTGATTTCACATTCAATGTTATATACATTAGGAAGATCTGTAAACATGCAAAATCCGTTTGGCTCTCTTACTGCATTCAAAAACACAGGCATTGAACCTTATTTGTATTATTCATTTACCGAAGTGTAATGTCATTAAATAACTCACACGTTCACAATCAAGCTCATCTATTGTCTTCAAAGTGTTATAAACTGTGTTTTTATCGAAGCGAAGCAATGGACAGTCGACATTTTTTTACACGAAATGTGAAAGATACTCCTATGATGGCGTTGTGAACTAATAAGGCAAGCGATGCCAACTTTGTGTCAATTTCCCTGACATATGGTGCCACAAAAATATGAAATCGACAGAATTGGAGCGACGTTGTGGACAACCCTCTATGTAATTTGTAACTTTATATATCTTTCCTATGAATGCAGACCACAATATGAAATTCGGTGTAATTGCGAAAGAAGCATAGAACAAAAAGTCTTTCGATTAAATTGTTGGGAACAATTTATTGAGACAAAACTGTTTAAACTCGTAAGTAGTCATTAATTTGACGTGAATTTCGACTTTAAATCATATTTATTTGAAAAGTATCAATGGTATTTATGCCGTATTCTGTGGCAATGGAATTCAATCTGACATCTTTATATAATGTATAAAGTTTATAAAATAAATCAAACCACCCGGAAATAAAGATATATATACGCGTCGGTGATAGTTATCGTTTTAGCCTAACTTTGGCGCCGGTGCAACGGTGCTCGTATGAGGAGGGCTAGGTCGGCTTCATGTTTACTGAAGTGAATTTGTATAAAATGTAGCAAGCAAACCGAGCGAAAAATTGTGTTCATCATATTTATCCACTTTTGACCGTTTTATATATGCACATATATGTATGGTCCGTGCCCTTTACGAGGCTCACGAACCAGCTGAAGGTATTTAAATATTGTTATTAGTAAATACATTTAATTAAATTTTATCATATTACTATTTAATTATTCTAGCGTAAAACTGTCCTGCTTGATTTCAAGAATGACAGGTCCATTGATCTGAATGTTACGTGGTATTACGATATGGTTTAAAGCTCTTTGTATAAGATTTTTAATTTACCTGAATTTGTTCTATTTAAAACTAGTTCATCTTGGTGATCACCGTCAGTAACAAATATTATTCCATGTTCACCAACACTTCTAATGCGGTAAATACATGCCTGCATTGTATTACGTTAAATATCACATTGTATTATATTAACTATATAATCACAGCTCTTTTAGAATTGCTCGTCTTATGTGAATGAAACCCAGACCATTAGTGCACGAATACGTATAGCGCTATCACAGGTAAACGGATACCAATTAGGTGACACTTGTTGATTGGTTGAATATCATGACATGATTATTACCATATACGGAATAGTAACAAGGGAAACATTTTAAAGTGGTATGTAATGCATTATTTAAATTTAAAGTATTCTTAGAGTACTCATTGACTCAAATAAAATGTATATTGTTAAATATGCAAAATAAATGTTCGCGTCTCTACCTAAAGCTAAAAAAATAATGATTTTTTTTTCAGGCAGCGCCGCAACTTCTTTATGGTGTCCGCCTAGCGATCGGGAGGTCCCGGATTCGAAACTTACTGGGAGCGTTCTCAAGATCTCCCCAAAAGACACCAAGTACTGGTTCTACCCCGGAAACGGACTCGAGAGTGTCTCTATAAGCCTTCGGCTTTCGATGCAATCGAGCTAAAATAAATAGGTTTAAACTTAAACTTCTTTTTATAGCCTGCCTCGATTTGTTATTAACTATTTTCTAACGATAGCGCCCGGGTTTTTAAGGAGCAGTCCAGAAATATGTTAATACAAATTAAACTTTGCAGAAAGTGTTTGTAATGGTAATGTAACCGAACAAAATACAAAAATATGCATTGAAATCTGTGAAGTATGAACATTTGGTTACTTGCTATCGTCTATTTTCTGTATGTGATAACTGGTGATGAATGGAGTAAACAAGCATGTACATTATAGTATATGCCGTTCGTTACAAGTGCCTTTCGTAAATAAAAAAGAGATTTCGGACGATTAAACACCATAAACGTTCATATGAAGTATTACTAACATTACGATGGAAAGACAGTGGCTTAAAATTAAACGATTCCGCATTTTGTCATAGCGTAAGAAGAGTAACCCGGTGGAGATTTCGTTATTTCCAGTAACTTTCTTCCAGCCTGATTTAATTAGATAAATCAGTTATACACAAATTATGACATGTGTACATTCTGAAAAAAAGTCATATTTGATTGGGAACCTTTATAAATATCGTATATTTGTTGATTTAAACTTTTATTTTTCTTAGATGCGTTTCCTTGTGTAATAGCATTCCCTTTTTTTAAAGAAAATCTATGTAAATATAAGTCCTATGGAACCAAAGAAAATGCCAGATGCATTGACAACATTGATTTTCCTTTCCAAACATTATTGGTGATTTATTGCAAAAATAATATGAATTGCGAAAAAGTTAAATTATATAAATAGAAGTACTTTATTGCTGATGGTATATCAATTTGAAGGCACTTATGTTAATTAAGAACATTCAAAATGATTGTGGTATTACGTCAGCTTGCATAAACGACCGTTTGTGATTAATACATCTATATTTAAAATTTTATAAAAAGGGATGCTTACGGTATGTTGTTATAAAACTTAAAATTGTCTTTAATCTGTTCTAAGTCACTACTTATATACGTGTTTTAATAAGCCATTACAAAGTGCCAATAGAGGATAAACAAATAAAAAAATTTCATCAATAAAAATAAAATCGGAAACCCTTTGCTATTCAAGTCTATATAAACCATGTGACCCTCGGGGTGTTGCCAGTTTTCACCGCAGGGGCATCATTTGAACAATCTGTATAGAGGACCACAACACAATTTTACATACTAAATATGAAACCTCTGGGCCTTGCGGTTGCAGAGGAGCAGATGTTAAAAGTAATTTTGCTATTTAAGTCTATATATATCATTTGAGCCACGGGGTGTGGCAAGTTTTGATCCCAGGGGCATCATTTGAACAATCTTTGTAGAGGACTACTATCCAATGTTACATACAAAATGTGAAACTTCTGGGCCTTGCGGTTTCAGAGTGGAAGATTTTTAAAGTCATTTTGCTATTTAAGTCCAAATAAACCATGTGTTCCCCAGGGTGTGGCCAGTTTTGACCTCAAGGGCATCATTTGAACAATCTTTGTAGAGGACCACTAAACAATGTTACGTACCGAAAAAGGAACCTCTGGGCCTTGCAGTTTCAGAGCAGATTTTTAAAGTCATTTTACTATTCAATTCTATATAAACCATGTGACCCCCGGGGTGTGGCCAGTTTTGATCCCAGTGGCATCATTTGAAAAATCTTTGAAGAGGAACACTTTACAATGTGACATACGAAATATGAAACCTCTGGGCCTTGCAGTTTAAGAGGAGAAGATTTTTAAATTTATTTACTATTCAAGTTTATATAAATCATGTCGTCCCCGGGTGTGGCCAGTTTTGACCCGAGGGGCACCATTTGAACAATCTGTGTAGAGGACCACTATACAATGTTACATACGAGATATGAAACCTCTGAGCCTTTTGGTTTCTGAGGAGAAGATTTTTAAAATCATTTTGCTTTTCAAGTCAATATAAACCATGTGACCCCCGGGATGTGGCCAGTTTTGACCCCAGGGGCATCATTTGAACAATCTTTGCAGAGGACCACTATACAATGTTACATACCAAATATGAAACTTCTAGGCCTCGTGGTTTCAGAGAAGATTTTTAATGTAGTTTTGCTATTTAAGTCTATAAAAAGCATGTGAGCCCCAGGGTGTGGCCAGTTTTGACCCCAGGGACATCATTTGAACACTCTTTGTAGAGGACCACTATACAATGTTGCAGACGATTTTTAAAGTCATTTTTCTATTTAAGTGCATATAATCACTGTGACCCCCGGGGCGGTTTCAGTTTTGACCCCAGTGGGCTTCATTTGAAAAATTTCTGAAGTAAATTCTGAAATTGAAGCTTTTTGTTCAATTTTACCTAGTGACCTAGTTTTTGACCCCACATGACCCAGATTCGAACTCTGCCAAAAAACCATTGGGACAAATGTTCTGACCATGTTTCAGGACGATTGGGCAAATAATGTAACTTCTAGAGTGTTAAAAAGCTTTTTCTTCTATTTGACCTAGAGACATAGTTTTTGACCCCACATGACCCAGATTAAAACTTGGTTGAGATACCATTAAGACAAATGTTCTGACCAAGTTTCAAGAAGATTGGGCAAACAAATGCATCTTCCAGAGTGTTAACAAGCTTTTCCTTCAATTTGACCTAGTGATCTAGTTTTTACCCCACATGACCCAGATTAAAACTCAGCCCAGATATCATTGGGACAAATGTTCTGACCAAGTTTCATGAAGATTGGGCAAAAATGTGACTTCTAGAGTGTTAACAAGCTTTTTCTTCAATTTGACCTAGTGACCTTGTTTTTCACACCACATGACCTAGATTCGATCTCTGGCGAAATATCGTTAAGACAAATGTTCTGACCAAGTTTCATGAAGATTGGGCAAAAAGTGTGACTTCTAGAGTGTTATCAATTTTTTTCTTCAATTTGATTTAGTGACCTAGATATTGACTCCACATCACCAAGATTTAAACTCCTCTGAAATATTATTTGGACAAATGTTCTGACCAAGATTCATGAAGATAAAGCAAAAAATATGACTTCTAGAGTGTAATCAAGCTTTTTCTTCAATTTGACCTACTGGCCTAGTGTTTGACTCCACATGACCCAGATTCAAACTCTGCTGAGATATTATTGGGACAAATGTTCTGACCAAGTTTCATGAAGATTGGGCAAAGATGTGACTTCTAGAGTGTTTACAAGCTATGTAAAGTTTTCAATTTAGCCATAAAAGAAAAACTGTCCCGCCCCCTGGCAGTCCTGTTTTTCAAGGGAGGGCAACCATTTTCGTACTCGGCTGAGATATCATTAGAAAAATGTTCAGCGCAAGTTCCAAGAAGACTGAGAAAAACATGTGACTTCTAGAGTGTTAACAAGCTTTTTCATCAATTTGACCTAGTGACCTAGTTTTTGTCTCCACCTGATCCAGATTCGAACTCAACGGAGATATCATTGGGTCAAATGTTCTGACCAAGTTTCATGAAGATGGGCCAATAAATGTGGTCTCTTAGAGTGTTAACGAGGTAAATGTGGACGACGCACGACAGACGACGACCGACGGACACAAGGCGATCAAAAAAGCTCACAATGAGCACGTTCTGTTTAGGTGAGTTAAAAACACTGGTGAAAAACCAGGAGGCCACAAGTCACTAAATAAGGAGGCCGCAAGTCACTAAATAATTGATGGGACAAGAATTCTGCCCAGTGTTAACTGTGTTAACAGACGCATTTCCACATGCACACAAGATAGAGGTCACAAAATAATGATTGGACTGAAACACGCCTATTATATGTGCAAGAAGGCATCTTGCTAAGTACCAAGAAGTTACGGGGAACAAGCACAGACAAGTAAATTTCACAGCATAATTGACGCAAAATTATTCGACTTGAATTTGCCAATAGTATGCAAAATTTGACTTATTACTGGCTTTCATTAAACCAAGATACTTATGGCATTACAATTAATAAGAAACTTAAAATACGTTGTCTTACGCAAATCCATTACACACAGTATGAAATGTGGATTTTGCGAGGACTGAACATACATGCAGTTTTTGAAACTTCCACCAGCTTAAGAGAAGTTGTTACTAGTAAAATACAAAACAAACGACAGACGACAAACAACTATGACAGACCATGGCTGACTACTAGTAGCAATAGTCGTTGTTGATCTAGAAAGCAGAAAAAAATCACAACGCCGACAGCGTAGAGACGGTTGGGGACAAAAGGAACTAAAAGCATGTGAATTATGAGTGCATTTTTGCTAAAAATGAAACAATTGTTTAAATGAAGTTCAATTTCCCACCTTTAAACTTGATAATATGACTTCTTATTCAATAGTATACATCATAATAAGAATTTATTCATAAGTAACGAACTAATATTTTTCAAGCTCATTATCTAATGCAAACATAATTATATACATGATAGTTAACAAGTCAATCTGCAAAGAGTCATGCAAAATAATAGAAAAAGCGTGGTAGTTAGGAGCATCGATGTGATACGTAGTTCACTCATTCAAAAGTCGATAATACGCTGCGTGCTCTCTGCTTTCCTTACTACAGTTTCAAATTAATACATGGCAGTAATTTGTTGTCAAAATATTCATACTAAGAATCAGTAACAAGAAGTAACACTGACACAATAACTCAAAATTAACCCCATGTAGCGCATTAATTTAATGGTCTTATTCCAGTACATTTTTAATAAATTGACTTTTTATAAACTGTATTTGTAATAAATACATAATTTACATATATAATACACATGACATATATAATCTAAAATAATTAATTAAGCTAAGAAAACATTCCAGGTTTAGATTTACTGATTTGTAGCCTGAAAGGAAAAGAAGTAGTTTTCCGCCATACCTATTTTTGAAATTAACCTCTCAAAAGACCGTTGGCTTCCGCCAACCGTCTAAAAACAAATTAACTTTACCCAATTATAAACCAGTTAATTATTAATAAAATGCATTTTATCATAACTGGTATGTATTTTACATTTCACCAGGGGTGTGGAAATCCTATGCCCAACTTGTCCGACGCGGGTAATTTTACTGTTGGACAAGTAAATTTTTCCTGTCTACTTGTCCATGAACAAGTAAAATATTAAGGTGTGAACATGATGTAAGAATTGGAAGTTAATTATCATATTATTATACTCTAATGCATCTAAATAACAAATAGTGTTTTATTTATCATTTTATGAATTATAGATCAGGAAGGCCAGGGATGAAAACAATATTTTATTTGGACAAGTGACTGTTGCATGCAGACAAGTAGATTTTTGCAATGAACTTGTGCATGGACCAGTAAACAATATTGGCATTTCCACACCCCTGATTTCACAAAAATATCCAGAAGGTATTACAAATCCTTTATCTAGCCTGGCATGGCCATTTGGCTCACATGAATTCTTTGGGGAGGGGTATCACATTTGTCAAGCTATTTTAAATATTAATGTGTTTAGTCATTTGGTTTCAAACTTGATAATAATTTGTTGGACCATAGAAAGTTTTTAAGGCGTATTATTTCTCTTAGTTATTTTTAAGGCGTATTATTTGCTTTTTGCTTTGTTTTCCGATGAAAAGGGTGAAAGCAACACTGATTACTTTGTATCAAAGATCTACTTAAAAAAGCAATGTGTTTAATGATTTATGATTGTTGTTTTGTATGTTGACAATTGTTTTCACATTCCGCTTTCAAACTGTAGCGTCATTAGCAAGAGATATGATATTATTTACACCTTAATTTTTTTAACAGTGGTTATATACACCAATCAAGATAAGAATAAAATAAACTAGAATTGTCACATTAGTGACGGATATACCTCCACAATATGGCCTTGTCACAAAACTATGGCATCCATTCGAAAGAAATGGACAGAGAGACTATGCTTTAATTTGCTAATGGTCAACAGTGTATTTGGAAAAAAATAATTTTAGTAGAAGCCATAACTCTGTCAACATTTAGTGGTTTGAAACCATGGTTGACCTTGATCTCTATTTTATGATGTTACACCTATGTACCAAAAATAATTTAGATATGTGAAGCCTTTCATGAATTATTGTCCATGTTTTGGGGGAATTTAAATCAAAAGGTGGGGCCATAACTGTGTCAAAATTTAGTGGTTTGTAACCATAATTGAACTTGAACTGTATTTTATGACGCTACACAAATATGTCAAGCCTTTGTTGAGTTATCATCAGGAAACCATGTTTTTAGGTAATTAAAGGCAAATAAAGGGCCATTACTCTGTCAAAATTTAGTGGTTTGTAACTAAAGTCGAATATGACCTGTATTTTATGATGCTACACAAGTACATCAAGAATTATTTGAATATGTCAAGCCTTTCTCGAGTTATCATCAGGCAACCATGTTTTTAGGGAATTTTACGTCGAAAAGGGGCCATAACTCTGTCAAAATTTTGTGGTTTGTAACCAACATCAAACTTGACCTGTATTATATGATGTTACACATGTGTACCAAAAATTATTTGAATATGTCGAGCCTTTCTTGAGTTATCATCGGGAAACCAAAATCCAACAGACCGATGGACAGACAGACAGACAAACCGACACGCTCACTCCTATATACCCCCATAAAATTCGTTTGTTGGGGTATAACCAGTAAAAAACAGAATGTATACAGACAAAGGAAATTAGATACACTTTCATGCCCATTAAACAATATACAGTTAAAATACAGTCAAACATAATACAGAAGGACAAAAGTGGCCCTGGGTGGCTCCCCTCTGTTGTCACAGAAGTAGATTGAGGGCAAGAGCCCTGTGTCCAGTACTGAATGTCTAACCTCAAATTAGGACAAACGTTTGTAACTTCCGATTTCGTAGCCAAAATTCTAATGTGTCAATTCTCCCATCAATAAATGGCCTTAAACATTTAAGTTTAAAACATATATATATATTTAATCTTTTATGTAACACTTAACAGCTAGCATTCTTATTTTATTTGTCCAGTTTGTGACTTCTAATATTTTGAACAAAATGTCAGATAATGAAGGCTTAAAATGAATTTTATTATTCGAAGCAATCTCACTCAAGGAACAATTCTGTTAAATTATTTCGAAATCCAGCAAGTGGTTTCTGACAAGAAACCTGTCAAAGCTGACTTATATATAAGGGAACACTTGCCTTGCCCTGGTAGCCATGTTTTTAGAAAAATCTAAATTATTTGAAGAAATTTGGTAGAGGGTCACCCAAGGAACATTTCCATGAAATGTTGCATGTGCTTTCTGACATGACAAATTTTAAAGTTTGAAATCTTTTGGTTGCCATGGCAACAATAATGTTGCTGATTTCTTTGAAATAAAGGAAATTGGTGAAGGACCAACCCACAAACATTCCCGCAAAGTTTTGTTAGATTTACCAAGCTGTTTCGGAGAAAAAGTTGTTTGAAGTAAATTGTCAATTAATATGTATGAAGGACGGTGACTATTCACAATAGATCTCCACTTAGCACTTTATGCATAGGTGAGCTAAAAAGTCACCATGACCAATTTAAACATTTTGACTTTGTTTTAAGAAAGATGACAGTCTACTACTTTGTTTTGAAACTTCATTATTTTGTGTAGGACCACAGAACATTAATTTTTAATAGCATATTATTTCAGCTTAAGTTGTTTGCATTGTTTCAAATGAAAGGCTCAAAGTAGCACTGCTTTCATTGTGCCAAAGATATATTAAAGAACAATGTGTAAATAGATCTGTGGTTAAGCTTCAGTAAGTTAACAATCGCTTTCTCGTTCCGACTTAAATAGGGATTGTCTGATTTTTACAGATTTATTTTGGGTCTGTTTCTTTACCTACAAACATAAAAAAGAGTGTCATAATGGCCCTAGGTTGCTCACCTGATATCTATGTATAAAGGTTCATTAAAATTTCACAATAGGTTTTCAAGTTATTGAGCGAAAACTGTTTTTTCTATTTTTAGTAACAGTGACCTTGACCTTGACCCCACCCACCACATTCGTAAAGCAAGATCTTGATAAAAGCTATCTACGTATGAAGTTTCATTAAAATATCTCAATGCGTTCTTAAGGTATTGAGCGTAAACCGTTTTTCTTTTTTTAGTAACAGTGACCTTGACACCACCCATCCCATATGCTATCCCAATCGAGGTCTCGATATAATGTTTTAACCAAATATGAAACCTCTGGGCCTTGTGGTTTCAGAGAAGAGTTTTAAAATAATTTTGCAATTTACGTCTATATAAACCATGTGATCCCTGGGGTGTGCCCAGCTTCGATCCAAGGGGCATAATTTGCACAATCTTTATAGAGGACAACTATACAACGTTTCATACCAAATATGAAACCTCTGGGCCTTGCGGTTTCAGAGGAGAAGATTTTAAAAGTCATTTTGCTATTCAAGTCTATATAAACCATGTAACCCCCGGGTTATGGCCAGTTTTGACCCCTGGGGCATCATTTGAACAATCTTTTTAGAGGACCACTATACAATGTTACATACCAAATATGAAACCTCTAGGCCTTGCGGTTTCAGAGAGGATTTTTAGAGTCATTTTGCTATTCAAGTCTACATAAACCATTTGACCCCGGGGTGTGGCCAGTTTTCACCCCAGCGGCATCATTTGAACAATCTTTGTGAAGGACCACTATACAATGTCACATACCAAATATAAAACTTCAAGGCCTTGCAGTTTCAGAGAAAAAGATGTTGAAAGTCATTTTGCTATTTAAGTCTATATAAACCATATGAGCCCTGCGGAGTGGACAGTTTTGAACATAGGGGCATCGTTTGAACAATCTTTGTAGACGACCACTAAACATTGTTACATACCAAATATGAAACCTCTGGGCGTTGCGGTTTAGGAGGAGAACATTTTTTAAGCCAGTTTGCTACTCAAGTCTATATAAACCATGTGAGCCCCCAGGGTGTGGCCAGTTTTGACCCCACGGGTATCATTTGAACAATCTTTGTAGAGGACCACAATAAATGTTACATAACAAACATGAAACCTCTGGGCCTTGCGGTTCCAGGGGAGAAGATTTCTAAAGTCATTTTGCTATTCAGGTCTATATTAAACAATTTACTCCCGCGCTGTGGCTAGTTTCGACCCTAGGGGCATCATTTGAGAAAT
Organism: Congeria kusceri; assembly: GCA_027627225.1. Classification (NCBI taxonomy): domain Eukaryota; kingdom Metazoa; phylum Mollusca; class Bivalvia; order Myida; family Dreissenidae; genus Congeria; species Congeria kusceri. The sequence continues at coordinate 32,492,932 of CM051040.1, read as the reverse complement.
ATCTGAAGAGGACCACTATACAATGTTACATACTAAATATGAAACCTCTGGGCCTTGCGGTTTCAGAGAAGATTTACAAAGTCATTTCGCTACACAAGTCTATATAAACCACGTGACCCCCAGGCTGTGGCCAGTTTTGATCCCAGGGACATCATTTGAACAATCTTTGTAGAAGACCACTAGAGGATGTCACATATCAAATATGAAAGCTCCAATCCTTGTGGTTTTAGAGAAGATTTTTAAAGTTTTCAGTTTTTAAATTTATTTTTAGCTCTGGTGACCTACATATGAAGCGGACCGGAACGATTTGAACAATTTTGAAAGAGGGTTATCCAAGGATCATTCCTGTGAAGTTTGGTGAAAATCTGCCCAGTGGTTTAGGAGGAGATATTCTTTGAATGAAAATGTTGACACATGTTACGTGACGCACGACAGAAAAAGGCGATCCCAAAAGCTCATTATGAGCACGTTGCGCTCAGGTGAGCTAAAAGGCGTTGTATAAATATCAGAACACTTGGTTTGCAAAGCATAATTAGCCGAGATAGATGAAACCTAATCACGGTTTGTACTTGATCCTTGAAAACAATTGTCAGACTCCGTGGGTGTACTGGTATCTGTTGTCAAATCTATAGCAAACAAGGAAAATGAGATATTAACTGCAACAATGGGATACCAGGAATGGCCGATTAAAACTGTAGATTGGACCAAACAATGTCTCAAACACTTAGTATATGTATCGCTGATATATTCAGTAGTACAGTGCATTTATCTCCGAAAAGAATTGCCTTTTGTGGACAACATGCTATTATTTGGCAATTTGTAATTGGCAAAATGTTCAATGGTTTCATGTTTTAAATAATTTTTGGAGTACTTGAGACGTAAATAGCCCCTTTTAAAGTACTACTACATGTACATATGTATTCATGTGTTATGAATCCTAATAAAACATGTGACATCTACAATATCCACCAGCTCAGTGGTTTGGAAACCAAGCTGGAAATAAAAACAACGTTGCAACAGGATACTAATTAAAGATTTGATGTATTTTTTTCCACTTTAACTTGCATGCACTCAGAAGTATAATGTATAAGTTAATCTTTGTTACAACTTATTGCATCGATTTTCTTCATATAACAATATGTATTCATATTAGAAGGTCCAAAAGGTCCTTACCGCACAACTGGCAACGGATGACAGAAGCACAATGGGCATCCCTTTTGGAGCTTCATTTGATAGGTGAGTAATTAAGGAATCCCAAACACAACTCTCGGTGGCCATGTGTTTAGACGAATTAATATTGCTTGCATGAATGTAGTAATTTAAATTTTTAAACAAAGTGTATAAAAGTCAGCACAATAATAAAAGAAATGTTGCAAGGTGAAGGTTACACATAAAGCTATGGCTAGGAATTAGGGATGGCATCAAATACTAAAATTGGTATTCGAATATTCGCTTTTTTTATTCAATCAACTATTCCAATATTGCATAGATTCGTATTACTACTTTAAACTTTGTGGCCTAGGAGATATAATATTATTTTTGCATTTTATTACCGATGAGTCAGTCACACCTATTTTCATTAATAAATTGAGCTTTCTAACTATTGCATTAATTACACAATACAAACGCATACAAATCTGCAGAATCTATTTTAATTGTTCTTTTAATCAAAAAGTTTTCAAACACCACACATTTTTATCAGTAGTGAAATGCTCTGATAAGCATTAGTTTATCAGCAAATGTTAGCAAAGTTTCTCAGTTGTGACTGCTAAATGTGTGATCGCACTTCTGTAATATTTTGTTTTGTAACTCTTTTCACAAGTCTAAAGGCGATCGTTCTAATTACCAATTAACAGCTATCATCACCAGGTTTCCTACTGTCTGGTGTAATTGTGTATTATTGGCGACCCTATGCGAGTGGCGACTGAGACCGAGTCGTATATTCAATAACTGTCAGTCTGACACGTGACACGGGCCATCCCATTGGAAACACGGTATAAGAAATTAATTTCTTAAAAACTGCCTTTATGTTTTCAGAAAAATCTACAATTGGGAAATTATTTGTTTTTAAAAAAGCAATACACATTTGCGAATATTCGAATGGTGTTTTAACAATTATAATGGCGATTATTCAATCGAATATTCAAATAGTTTTGCCACTCCTACTAAGAATACATAACCTCAATTCGTTATTGAACCATTTTTTTTTTCTATTTTTAGTAACAGTGACATTGATCTTCACCCTACCCATCCAATATGATATTCCATGCCAGATCTCAATATACGATATGATGAAATTTCATTGCATATCTCAATTTGTACCAGATTCTGTGCGGAACTCATTTTTATATTTTTATGAACGGTGAACTTGACCAGGAACCACCCATCTAATATGAAATGCCAAGTTAGGTATTAATATAAGTTATTAAAATATAAAGTTTCATTACAATAGCTAAAAAAGTTATGAAGTGATTGAGTGAAAACAGTTTGTTTTATTTATATTAATGGTGACCTTGACCCCATCCACCATCACAAGCAATGTCTCATCTCAATTAAAGGTGTCTACAGATGAAGTTTCACTACAATATCACAATTCCTTTAAAAGCTATGGAGCAAAAACCCTTTTTTTTCTATGTTTAGTCACGGTGACCTTGGCCTCACCCACCCCATATGCACTCCTAATCGAATTCTCGATATAAGGTATATATGTATGACGTCTAAGTATGTATAAAACAGACCCCATTTCGTACCTTTCACCTGTCATTGCGACCTTGACCTTGGATGTCCGGACATGGGTTTTACACGCAACACATCATCTCATCTCATGACTACCTGGGTGTTGCACGCAACACATCATCTCTTCTCATGATGGTTAATATTTCGGCCAAGTAATTTCAAAATCCACCTAGAAACGAAAGAGTTATGGAGCGGACACAAAATAGAGACCCCAATTTTGACCTTTGACCTCTAGGTGTGACCTGGACCTTGGAGGTACAGACCTGGGCCCTGCGCTCAACACGTGGTCACATGATGGTGAGCATTACAAAATCCATCCACAAATGACAGAATTATAGAGAGGACATTAAATGGGATGTAAAGAAGGATGGACAGATAGGAGGACACCCCGATAGTCATAGGCAAATTGTTAAGTTTGGTCAACACTGAATAAAAAAATCGTGTGTGCAAGCCAATCATTAAAAACTTGTTGATGTTTTTGCTACACACAAGTGGCAATAACTCTGGTATTTTTTGCCCAACCATGCTTATATTCGACTTCACCTGTAATATTATGTTCATAGACAAACTGCGCGCAATTGCTGAAGACTGGATGAAAAATGAAGAGTTTGTCCAAAATTTGAATATTTTTTCAGAAACCAAAGGCTAAAAATCCTGCGTTTCTGGCCTCATTTTGCTTATATTAAACTTAACTTTTAATTTTATGGTCATAGACAAACTGTGATTGGATAAAAGGTATCCAGTTTGAGATCACAAGAAATTGCTTAAGGCACACGGACGACGGACGACGCAGGAGAGGTCGCACATACCAATAGCTCACCCACCGAGCACTTTGTGCTCAGGTGAGCTAAATTATTTAGTTAAAATTTGCAACACAGTTTTATAAGAAATGTCCACCATGGGTGACCAAATTTTCAACAACTGAATGTTATCAGAAGGAAATTGTTCAATGATTTCCCAATGGATTTCAAACTCTGGAGAGTGGTTTTTTATGAGAAAAATGTGCATGACCTGGCAACCGCCTTTTCCATATAAATCTTCGAGATGAATTAAGTTGGTAAATGGTCATCTCAAAAACATTTGGCAAATTTTGTTTACAATTCGCTATGCGGTTTCTGAAAAAAAAGTAGTTTCTTGGAAGCCAAGCAATTGATGGTGGATGCATTATACATGTATAGCAAATTTTTTTAATAATAAGTTTTATGTACCATCAAACATTACAATACAATTAAGCGTTAAAGGTAACAAAACATTATTATTTCTATCTTACCACTTAGTTACCACTATCAACATGACCTTTTTTATTGGATAGGGTGTTATATGAACGTCAAACAAAACATGTTAAATAGATGCATACACAACCGGTTATGCATTCATGTGAACGGGCATTAAGATGGCCCTTATTTAGTAGGTAACAAATATGTCTTAAATTACTAGGGGGTATACAATGTGGAGTTGAAACTGATATGACCATTAACGCATTTAGAAGTAGTTCTTCCATTCAATGTATTACACATGACCATCTCAGTTTACCTAGTCCAGGCAAATTACCTGATTTTTAAATCAGCTCTGTATTAGCTAGTTTTAACCAAGGGGTTAAAATCCAGAATAATTTTCAGATCAATGTCATTTGCATTATGAATAAAGTCTATATAAGACAGTGGGTATTTCAATTGGCTGTGAAACAATATATTCAGACGCATATCTTGCATATGTTCCTTTTCCTAAAATTGTTATATTGTGTTCAATATTTTGAAAATCAAATTCAAAGAGAACGTCATCATCAATGTTTACACATGTATACAGTATAACAAGCGGGCCTAGATAACGCTAGGTCGCTAACCTCAGTAAATTAATCATAGTGGCTTAAACAAATTTGAGGCGCGTCGTCGGAAAACCGGACTTAATGCATGTGCGTAAAGTGTCGTCCCGGATTAGCCTGAACGACATTTCAAAATAATTGGTAGAGAGTCTCCCAAGGATTATGTTGATGAAATCATTTAGAAATTCTATCAGTGGTTTCTGATATGAAGAGTTTTAAAAGTCTTATATATAGGCATGTAAGGAAAACCGCACCATCACATGTAATCATATCAAAATCGAAATCCTTCATGTGGTTCCAGACTTGTTGAGATATAATAAAAGTTTTTAATCAATCCATATCAAGCTAAATTCCCGACAAGTGGTGGCCAAGTTTTTGAACGAACCAATTCGGTGTTTTCAGACAATATTGTATTCAACGATTTTAATATAGTCATATAAGGGAAATTAACCTGCCCCAGCCAACCATCCTCCCCTGGCGGCCAGGTTTTCACCAAACGCAAATGGTCTGTTTGAACAAATCATGTTGAAATCAATGCTTTCTGATAAAGACATGTTTAAAATTATGGATGTTTAAGCTTTTGGTTGCAATGAATAACAGAATCTAATTGTCACTATATTTTTTTGAATTCCTGCCTTGTGTGTTAACAATGTACCAAGCAATTTCAGAGCAGGTGTTTCAGTAAACTATCGATGACAAATACTAAGTTCAAAATACTACTTAAACTTCATAGTCATTATTATAATCTAGGATTTGTTTACATATTGCATTCAACTGAAAACAAAATGAAGCATACACACGCTCATAACAGGGATTGTTTCGTGCATATAGACAATTGCATTTTGTAAAACCAGTATTTAAATGTGCCAACATACATTTGTAAATCAAAAATAATTCTTAATGTCAAATATATATAAACAACATTAAATTTAAATTTTGTGCAAATACAAAACATAAAATATAACTTACTTGCAAATATTCGTATACAGCATAACCCGTCAAACATGCTTGCAAGCCTCTGTCACCTATCAAAATAATAGACACAGGCTTTGCTTATTGTTTAAAACAATGTTTGCCGCCAATTGTATCAGGTTACGTCTACAAAGTTACAAACATTGCAAAACTAAACCTGATCAGACTTAAAGCTGCAGATCCAAGATCGGTAAACAAAAGCATTTTCTAAAGCAATGTTTTTTACAAGGAAGACAAAATATATAAGCCTTGGTAAATACAATGCTCCTTGTTTGCATAAACATTTGAGGCATGTCATGGGAAAACCGGGCTTAATGCATGTGGGTAAAGTGTCGTCCCCGATTAGGCTGTGCGGACTGCACTGCGCCTACAGTGGATTTATGTTTAGAAGAGACTTCATTGAAACAGAAAATACCATAAAAGCGGAAAGTGCCGTCCCGGATTAGACTGAACAGGCTAATCTCAGACAACACTTTACACAGATGCATTATGCCCGGGTTTCCCACAACACGCCTCATTTATTAATTTACTTTATAAACTGATGACATCAAAGAAAATTTGCAGAGGCAAGGCATTCAGTACCAGTTGTAAAACAGATACATGTATGACTGAAATAATCATGATGTTCAATACGCAATTGTGTGCCGTTGACAAAAACTCAGCATTTTCAGAACCTACGAAAAAAGACCTGTCGGAGGACAGCACATTTGAATTTTAAAAGTACTTCAGTTTGAACATTTGTTTGAAGGTGGGCAGACGAGAAAACTCTAGAAACATAGACTTGTTCATTAATAAAGGTAGAACCTCTTAATGGTAAAATCTCTACCAAAAGTAGAATTCACCTGTAAGCTTCAATCAGAAACAAAGATATCAGTGAACTGATGTATGCTCCCCAATACGCTTTGCTAAGTTATAGAAATGTTATCAGAAGAAGCGAGTCCAGAAAATTGTGCTATAGATATTAATTTCAGCGATCATCAATGTCCCATAACTGTAAGGAAAATAATTGAAGTGGAGCATCTTGGTACAGGTAATGAAGCTTCCCATAAAAATTCATTGAATACTGGCTAGTACTTGCTGCAAAACAGTCCAGACAAAAATTGCACACTGTACACTAATTTCAGCAACCTTCAAGTCCCATAACTCTAAGGAAAATCACTGAAAGGGAACATCCTGTACTGTGCACAACTAATTTTGATAATGAAGCATCACAGACAATTTCATTGCATTCTGGCCCGTAGTTGCGGAGAAAATAGCCTGGACTAATATTGTGCACTATATTCTAATTCCAGAAATCTTCTATCCCATTACTCTTAGAACAATCAGTGAAGCAGAAAATCCTGGTTCAGTGCACACCTGCTTTGGGAAATAAAGCTTCGCATAAAGTTTAATTGAAATCTGGCCAGTAGTTGGATTGAAATAGATTGGACAAAAATTGTGCACTAAATACTTACTTTAGAAATCTTCAAAGTCCCATAACTCTGAAAAAAATTACTGAAAAAGAACGCCCTGGTTCAATGCACACCTCCTCTTGGTAATAAAGCTTCCTATGATGTTTCATTAATTCAGACCAGTACTTGTGTAGAAATATACCACACAAGAATTGTGCACTAAATGCTTATTCCAGAAATCTTCAAAGTCCCATAACTCTGAGAAAAATCACGAAGCCGAAACATCCTGGCTCAGTGAACACCTCTTGGTAATTAAGCTTCCCATGAAGTTTCAGTGAATGCTGGTCAGTAATTGCTGAGAAATACTCCAAACAAGTAAACGGGATGGACGAACGGACAGACGGACAAAGCACAACTATATGCTCTCCCAAACATTTTTTGGGCAGCAAAACAATTATAACAAGAGGGCCATGATGGCCCTAGGTTGCTCAACTGAGTTTAAGGCATAATGGCTAATAACAAGAGGGAAAAATGGCACTAGACGCCTTACCTGCGTATAAAGATCTGGGCCTCGCAATTTCAGATATTTTTTTCGTCTATATATACCATGTGACTCACAGGGCATGGCCACCTTGTACTCCAGAGGCATAATTTGAACAATATTTGTAGTTGACCACTTTTCAATGTTGCATACCCAATATGATTCCACTGGGCCCTGCGGTTTCAAAGGAGATTTTTCAAGTCATTTTGCTATTTAAATGTATATAAACCATGTGACCCCCAGGGGGTGGCCAATTTTTACCCAAGGGACATCATTTGAACAATCTTTGTAGAGGACCACACCACAATGTTTCAAGCAAAATATATAATCTATGGGAATTTTTAAGGCCCACTTGCCATATAAATTATGTGATGCCCTGGGTCATGGCCACTTTTAACCCCAGGGGCATAATTTGAACAATCTTTGTAGAGAGCCACTATACAATGTTACATATCAAATACGAAAACACTGAGGCTTCAGGATATTTTGAAGTCATTTGGCTATTTAAGTCTATATAAACAATGTGACCCCTAGGGCAGGGCCAGTTTTGACCCCTGGGAAATCATTTGAACAATCTTTGCAGAGGACCACTCTAAAATGTCACATACCACATATGAAACCTCTAGGCCTTGCAGTTTCAGAGGAGAAGATTTTAAAAGTCATGTTGCTATTTAAGTCCATATCAACCATGTGAGCCCTGGGGTGTGGCCAGTTTTGACCCCAAGGGCACCATTTGAACAATCTTTATAGAGGACCACTATACAAGGTTACGTACCAAATATGAAACCTCTAGGCCTGGCGGTTTCAGAGGAGAAGATTTCAAAAGTCATTTTGCCATATATGTCAATATAAACCATGTGACCCCTGGGGCGTGGCCAGTTTTCACCCCCGGGGCATCATTTGAACAATCTGTGTAGAGGACCACTACACAATTTTACATACTAAATATGAAACCTCTGGGCCTTGTTGTTTCATAGGAGATTTTTAAAGTTTTCACAATTTAAATATATTTTTAGCTCTGGTGACCTACATATGCAGCGGACCGGAAAGATTTGAACAGCTTAGAAAGAGATCCACCCAAGGATCATTCCTGTGAAGTTTGGTGAAAATCTACAAAGCGGTTTAGGAGATGTTGTTTGAATGAAATGTTGACGTTGCACGCACACATGAACGCACGCTCGCACACACGCCGGACAAAGGGCGATCACAAAAGCTCACCATGAGCACTTTGGCTCAGGTGAGCTAAAAACAGGCTCATGTGCATTGTTGAATGCAGTGTAGGATTTGATATAAATGTTTCATTCCAAATTTCAAGTGAATACCTTATGAAGTTTGGAAATTACACAACAAAAACATTATTTTGAAAATCTATGTAAAGAAGGGGCATAACTGTGTCAAACTACAAAACACAGTTATTGGGATTGTTTCTCCTGCAGCTGGAGTTGATGACAATGATATTCTATGTTTCAAGTGAACACCTTGTACCATTTTGAAATTGTAGGACTTTTTGATCTAGAACTTTAATCTAAAAATCAATGTGAAAAAGGAGTATAGCTCTGTCAAAATATACAACAGAGCTTTGTGAATTGTTGCACCTGATGCTGGAGTTGATGAAAATTTCCAAGTTTCAAGTGAATAACTTATGTTAAGATGTTTTGAAGTCAAAGACTTTTGAATATATATTTTTACGTAAATGTTGACATTGATGTAGGGATGCTTACAAAGGTGCATTTTAAGTGAAGTTACAAGAATCTGTAACCTGAAAATCGATGTGAAAAGGGGGCATAACACTGTCAAATACATAAATGAGTTATGGGGAATATTGCAATTGATGTTGGAGTTGAGGACTAAAGTACATTCAAAGTTTCAAGTGAATAACTGATGTAGTTTTGTTACAAGTTAACAAGCCTTTCGAATATAAATTTTAACCTAAAATCTATATGAAAAAGTTGCATAACTCTGTTAACATACAAAACTACATTATGAAACATGCGGCACTTGATGTTGGAATAAATGCCAAAGGTATAATTTAAAATCGAAGTGAATGATTTATGTTGTTTTGAAGTTTGAAACCTTTGAGTATGAACTTTAACATGAAAATCTATGTGAAAATGGGGCATAACTCTGTCAAAATACAAAACTTAGTTCAGGGAAATGTTACATCTAATACTGGAGTTGATGACAAAGTTGTATTATAAGTTTCAAGTGAATAACTAATGTAGTTTTGAAGTCACAAAACTTTTAAATATAAACTTTTACTTTAAAATCTATATGAAAAGCAGAATAACTCTGTCAAAATACAAAACAGAGTAATGGGTAATGTTTTTGCCCCTGATACTGAAGTTAATGCCTACGCCGGGGCGAGTAGGAAAGCTCACCTTTTCTTCGAATAGTCAAGCTAAAAATGATTACCCTTTCATTTGCCTTGCTTGGCAAAGTGCATTACAGGAAAGCATCTAATAATTCTATGGATATTCCTGTTATATCCCAATTATTTTTGAAATATAACTTGTATGCACGTGAAAAGCTACTTGTGTTTGTTGAGAATACTTCTGTCCTCTTATGTGCATATTTCGTATATGTACGTTTATATTCGACATCTTAATGTTTACAAAAGTTCTTAATTGAAACAAAGCTTGGCTTTTGTTAAAGACAGAGAAATAAGTCATGACCCACTTGATCATATCATTTGAGAATAATATTTTCATTATTTGTGTGGATTTGTTCATTAAAAAAAAAAATAGTTATGAAAAGCTTGTCAACACATTGCTAAAAAGGAATTATTTTCAAATGTTTTAAAACTTCTTGAATTGTTTGTAGTTATAGTCAATGGGACAGCATTGTACTTCATTGTCAGTATAGTTGTTCGAGTATTGAAAACCTTAAAGTGTATCTTTCGATCGCAATGGTCATTGCTTTTGTGCAGGTATAGGATTTAATGATTTGCACACTTGCCAAAGCGGAAAATCCACCCGACAAAAAAGTATACAAAACATGCTGACGCCAATTGTAACACTTAAAACTTCAGTTATTGTTGCGCTACGTGCGTGAAATGACATTTGCCATTTAATCTAGAATGCAAGGACAACATAAAATATACCTGATACTGATACAATCAATGGAATAAAAGTGCTTTTGTTTAACGAGTCTAAATGACACGTTCACATTGTTCAGGATTGTCTAGCCATTATTTAAAGTGACATAACTATTTACAGTACTGATAGAATAACACCTTTTAACTTATATCTCGAACAAATGTGCTGCCAGTCGTCAATTCGATGTAGCAATTTTGCAATGTAACATATTTGTTTGTAAAAGATTTCTGCTGTTTCCAAAACAAACATTTGATCACATCACATGATTTTATGTAAATGATGTAAATACACATGATGATAATATTATTGCTGCACGGAAGTGTTTTAATTCGGAAATAAGTTGACAGGTGAGCTAAAAACATAGCTGCCGGGGGGTCCTTTACAATTTCGTTCAAATTATACCCCTGGGGTCAAAATGGACCACGCCCCGGGGGTCACATGGTTTATATAGAATGTCTATTGTTTATTTGTTAAGAAATGGTTGATCTCCTATTCAAACTACATCATGTAGTGTGCAGTTTTTCAGTGAACAGTTAGAACGCAGTATTATTTAGTAAATCGATATCAACAAATAGAAGTTTCGTAAAAAAGGTAATTTTCTGTTGAAGCTTTTAAGCTTACCAAACTACGTATATTGGTGAAATGTTTAATAAATACATAAATAAATAACCATGCTATTCTGCGAAGACACAATAAATGTTTTGTTGCCAAAAAAAGACTGCCTCGTCACAGCCTAGTATACTTGCTCAGTTTTAGCCATTGTTGGACTTTACGGGTGTTTTGATATCATATATCTGATCTGCAGAAAACTACGAAAATAAGAAGTACAACTGAACAATGCAATACAAGGAATTTGGGTGTTGCGTATACATGTGGAGACAACATGGTTAGACAATGAAATATTCCCCAGACCAAGTACTAATTTTATCACGTAATTGTGTTTGGTTTAAAAGTCTTATGTGTGTGCCGAAAATTCAGATTATTAGTGCGACATTGTGAATTGACGCCTTTGAAAACACTGCATAATTTTTCATATGTCCAATCCACATCTGGATTGCGCAAATCCGCATCCGCAATAATTCAAACAAGTTAAAAACAGTTGAAATGTTTCCATATGTCTGCAGTCCGTATTGGCAATATCCATCCGCAAAAAATCACTCAGTGAGCAATTGAATACGGATGCGGCCGGCATGGTGTCAAACTATAAGTAACTAAGTATGTTCAATGTAGCAGAAATAGTCAATGAACACCCTTAGAATGCAAGATTTAAACAAGGCTTGTCACAGGCTGTGATATATGGCCCCGAAGCATATGCTTGTCAGTTACATGTTGACAAAAACAGTGATGGTCCTTGTACACTGCTCTTCCTCTCAACATACTCTTATCAATATATTTGTTTTTATTTAAAATCCCTTCATTACTAATGGAGTTATGCTCTGCAATAAAAAATAAAAGGGCAATAAATTTGTGAAGAAAGAGTTATGGTCCTTGTACTCTGCAGTTCCTCTCATTGTCCACTGCCATTCTATGAAGTTTTATTTGAACCCCTTCAATACTAATGGTAGTATGCTTCGCACAAGAAATTAATGCTTTGCAAAAACAAATAATACAAAGGGCAACAACTCCATAAATATTGAAGAAAGAGTTGTGCTCCTTGTGCTCTGCATCACCTCTCATTTTCCTCTATCATAATATGAAGTTTGATTCGAATCCATTCATTACTAATTGAGTTGTGCTTTGCAGAAGAAAATAAAACAAAGGGCAATAACTATGTAAATATTGAAGAAAGAGTTGTGGTCCTTGTACTTTGCACTTCCTCTCAGTGTCTTCTATTATTTTATGAAGTTTCATTTGAATCCCTTCAATACAAATTGAGTAATGCTCTGCATAAGAAAATTAAACAAAGGGCAATAACTCCATAAATATTTAAGAAAGGGTTATGATCCATTTGCTCTGCACTTACTCTATCATTAAAGGAAGTTTCATTTGAATTCCTTCAATACTAATGGAGTTATGCTCCGCACAAGAAAATTAAAGCTTCACATAAGGAATAAAACAAAGGGCAATAAGTCTATAAATGTTGAAGAAAGAGTTGTTGTCCTTTAGCTTTGCACTTTCTCTCATTGTTATTTATCATTATTTGAAGTTTCATTTAAATCCCTTCAAAACTAATGGAGATATGCTCCACACAAGAAAATTTAACAAAAGGCAATGACTATGTAAATATTGCAGAAAGAGTTGTGGTTTTTGTACTTTACACTTTCTCTAATTGTCGTCTATCATTATATGAAGTTTCATTTGAATCCATTCAATACTAATGGAGTTATGCTCCGCACAAGGAGCGTGATGGACGGACGGACAGACAGACGGACGATGAGATAAGTATATGCCCCCGAAGGGTATGCCCCTGAAGAATCGGGGGCATACAAAAATATATTTTAAGCATAATAACTCAATAATAACGAGTATCATTTGGAGAATCATGGATGTTGGCGTAGCTATAAATGGTAAAAAAGTGTTTCAAAACCACTATCTATTAATATTGTTTGCATATTTGTACACATATCCACAGTCAACAATAATAAAATGCTTGAATAATTCTTACTCAGACATAATTATTCACTCTTTTGATACAAGAACAAGACTAAAAATTCGATGTTAAATGTGGATACATGGAAAAGTGCGTGCATAGTGTAATTTCCTGTGGATACGGATACAGATGCGTACATATGGAAACGCAGCCTAATAAGCATTCAGTCCAGACAGTTCAAAGCCATCGCTTTAATCCTAACTCTTAGCGTGACAACTATTACTTAAATGCCCACAATAATCTGCCGGTTGCAAGGTAAAACCTGTTTATCATATATTGTCAAAGGCAATAATCTGGCGGTTGCAAGGTAAAACCTGTTTATCATATATTGTCAAAGGATATTGCTTTTGTGCAAATGTCACAATGCTTGGTTTGCAAAGCTTGGCCATGCATGCAATTCATTTAATACAAAAAGAATGTTTCGTTTCTTAAAAGGCTGCATTTTTACCACATTGTACATTGGATACTTCAAAGTCATTGTTAGACTTAGAGGATATCTTCTGTTTAATTTATACAATACAAGGAAAACAAGCGTAAACCGAAACCCTGCAATAAGCAGAATTAGGTTGCCAGTTTAAAGTTTCGAGACGATTTAACTTCTTTTACAAATGTTATGGGACGAAACTGCATATCGAGGGTTGAGCATTAAACTATTGTACCTGATATAGAAATGTTAAGCAGATACAACAGTTTCATGCTCAACCCTCGCTATGTATTGTGAAACCATTAGTATATAGATTGATATTTCAGTGTTCCAAACCATGCAAATACAAAATGTTGATTGTCCTGGTGTACTATTTGTTTGTTATTAGCTATTGGTAAAAAGCAATTAGCAGTAAATGGAATCGAAGAAGAGATATCAATACTTTCAAGTAGACAGTTTGGTTTTGGTGAGGTGTTCTACTCTATATATCCAATGACATAAACATGAACAAGAGTTGTTTGTAAAACATATATGCCCCCCGACTTCCAGCCAAGTCGTCAATATGTGCAATTGTTAAGAGATTTTTTTAATATTGTATGTGCACATTAACACATGGGGAGGAAATTAAAGTTGATGCTTTAGAAACTAAAAATAAAGCTGAAAGAAAGATAGAGTATAATTATGGATTTATGTTTACAGTCTATTATATAAGGATACCTGTTTTCTGTTTGATTTAAACATCAAATAGGCCAAAACATCTCTAGATATTCTGCGGAGACAAAATGGTCTACGCAGAAAACAGTTTTCATGTTACAAGCCCCTGTAACTTTGACCTTTTGACCTCAAAATTGATAGGCGTCTTCAATTCCTGCAGAGTAACCTGCATACCAACGTTAAAGCGTATTGTACATATTGTGGGGAAACGAAAATGGTCTACAGAAGAAACAGTTTTCATGTTACAGCGTTTTTACTCGCCACTTTAGGAATGGTACCGGTACCGGTCGAATTGGGAGAATTAGCATCGTTTATCAGCCAAATTGGGAATTTTATCACTTTCATTAAAATATGTCCTAAAAGATGTAAAAACAGGGGCTCCAGTCCCTACGTCAATTGTTTTTGGCAACATATGTCATCTGACGTTATCTGGTGCGTTTTAGCTCTTAAAATTTAGGCTAACCCGTTTTCAATTTTGTTGTACACGTTCAAATTAATTAAAATAAACGAAACATCGCCATTTAAACCGTATACCTCTAGCCTTTTAAAGCAAAAGCGTCATTATAAGAATCATGATTAAAATACATATAAATGATACATGCTTTGTTCTTGCAAAAACGGCGGGAGAATTTCCCCGTGCACGTTTTGCCTACGCGCTTCAAATGTTAAAGACCTGTAATGTGAAAGCACATGGTGAGTACACTCACGCTTTCCATCTGCTTTCCATATATAAACAAGACTGCTTGTTTTTACGAATCTACAACACTGAGCAGTAACACAAAATATAGGCTTTTCCGAAAACCATTTCATATGAGCGTGATTTTTCGAAGTTTATTCTTCAAAGTTATGAAATTTATTAAATAAGAGTGCATATTATAAAATACCAAAGCTCATTTACCTTTTAGGTCGATAATACGCTTGACGCGCGTATAAGATTACGTGTGCGTGGAAACATGCCAACTGCGCCGATTGGTCAGACATAACATTCCAAAGCGAAGATTAAAACTGAGCGTTTCTATTGGCTTATACCGATTTTAATGCATGATGACAATCTGCCTACAGGGCTGTGCTTCACGGTGATTTACTGCGTCTTATGAATAACTGTAAATTGTTAAAATTTTCGACGAATTGACATTGCTTTGATCATTTACTGAAATAAGTAGAGTGGGTGTACATGTTTCTCGATTGAAAAACGGCCATTGTGACGTAATAGATTAGCTTTCACAGCAGGAATTGTTGGTCTGCTGCAGACAACACTGCTAATTAATTTCTAAAAAACATATGCTTCGGGCAATGTTTATAAGCACAACACTAATTTTAGGCGCCCCGGATATGTTCCGAAGTTTAAAATTTAAGCGCCCGGGCACCGGGGCGCTAAAATTGCCTGGGGAAGGCCCTGCAGCTGTGCGTGGAGGTCTACGCTTGGGTTAAACAAAAAGTAAAATATAGGAACATGGTCGATCTTTTCCGGGTCCTATTGGATTTTTTTCTTACATTTGGGAACTTTTTAACTTCCAATTGTGGAAATGGTCAGAAAATCGGATTGGGAATGCTACCGTTTTCCAGTTACGACTTTATATAGAGGAAAAACACTGTGTAACAAGCCTCTGTCACCTTGACCTTTGATCTGTTGACCGTCAAAATTGACAGGCGTCTTTTTTCCACCGAAGTAACCAGCATACCGACTTAAATGATCGTAGGTCAAAGCGTTCTCTAGATATCTTGCGGAAACGAATTTCATGTTACAAGCCCCTGTGACCTTCACCTATAACATGTTGACCTCAAAATCAATAGGCGTCTTCCTTTTCTTCAAAGTAACCAGCATACCAACTTAAATGATCGTAGAACAAAGCGT
This sequence comes from Congeria kusceri, assembly GCA_027627225.1. Classification (NCBI taxonomy): domain Eukaryota; kingdom Metazoa; phylum Mollusca; class Bivalvia; order Myida; family Dreissenidae; genus Congeria; species Congeria kusceri. The sequence goes on along the minus strand of CM051040.1, from coordinate 32,476,792 downwards.
TCTCTAGATTTCGTGCGGAAACGAAAAGGTCTACGGACAGACTGACCGGCTATCCGACCGGCCATCTGATTGCCAGGTGCAAAGCAATATACCCCAACTTCTTCGAAGGAGGGCATAATTATTTCATTCTAAATAAAGAGAAACGTTATTTTGTAACAAGAAATGTTTGTAAAACATGTATGCCCCCCCGACTTGCAGCCAAGTCGTAATTTTTTGAATGTGCAATCCCAAGCGAGGTTTCAATATGTGGTACCTATGTATGAAGTTTCATTAAAATATTTCGAAGCCTTCTCAAAATATTGAGCGGAAACCATTTTTCTACTTTAAATAATAGTGAACTTGACCTTGACCCCACCCAGACACCAGAAACTAGGACACCATGTCTTTAAATGGCACTTTTATGCGAAAAAAAAATAAAAATGTTTGTTTCAGGTAACATGCCCCAAAAAATTGGGGTGGGTAGGTCAGGATTTGATTTTGGTAAATGGTCAACTTAAAGATTCTAAAACTGAATAAATATTCAAAACATATCAGTAATATCTTTAATGGTCCTGGTGCTCTACATTTCCTCTTATTGTTCTCTATCAATTTAATTTCAATCCCTTCAATACAAATGGAGATATGCTCGGCACAAGAAATTTAATGTTTCACATAAGGAAACAAAACAAACGGAAATAACTCAGTAGATATTAAAGAAAGAGTTATGGTCCTAGTGTTCTCCACTTTCTCTCATTGTCCTCTATTATATATGAAGTTTCATTTGAATCCCTTCCATATTAATGGAGTTAAGCTCCTCACAAGAAAATCAATGCTTCACATAAGGAAATAAAACAAAGGATAATACGTCCATAAATATTGAAGAAAGAGTTGCGGTCCTTGTGCTCTGCACTACATCTCCATGCCTTCTATCATTAGACGAAGTTTCATTTGAATCCCTTTCAAACGGATGGAGATATGATTTGCACGAGAAAACTAAACAAAGAACAATAAATCAGTAAATATTGAAGAAAATATTGAAGAAAGAGTTGTGGTCCTTTTACTCTAGGACACGAATGCCCCCATATTTCGCTGGATGTCACAAAACGCTGCTGATGTCGGAAAAAATGCCCCAAAATTCACGGTGCACAAGTTCACATGCTGATTAATATGTTCATAAAGTGTCATCACTCTAGCATTAACACTTTTTGAGTTACGCGCGACACAAGTCCAAAATGTCATTTTGTTCTCAAAACAAGGCTTGTCACAGGATGTGAAATTCCACTGAAGCATATGCTTGTCAGAGGAAGGCAAAACAATGTCAGAGTACAATACTACGCCCTGGACAAATATCTTGAGGTTTCAGCAACACAGCTCTTTATTGTTTCCACACGCTGCCTCATAATGATCTTCATTCCCACCAAGTTATTACGTCACTTACATGTTGGCAAAAATGATGCTTCTTACAAAAAGTTCATTCTAACATTTGACATTTTAAGGGTAACCTTGGACTCATAGACCTTGACAGAAGACCAGTTTAGTGGTATGTAAAACATCATCTGGTCATGGGAAAAGTTGAAACAAACATAATTGACCTATGACCTTGAATTGTGACCTTAACCTTTGACCGACCAACATGGGAGTTGTATGCGACACATTGTCTTGTCATGGGGAATAATAATCTAAAGTTATATTAAAATACTTCAGGCGTTAAGACGTTACAGAGCGGAAACAAAAATGCATGACCATTAAAAAGTTACGGAGTCGAAACAAGTCTGGACGGATGGAAAACCCAACCACGCAACCAACCACAGACGGGCGGTGCGACATCTATATGCCCTTATTTGGGGGCATATAAAGGGCCAAAACTCCGCTCATTTCGGAAAAAAATGCACCAAAACCCAGGTGCACAGGTTCACATGCTGATTAATATGTTTATAAAGTTTCATCACTCTAGCAGTAATACTTTTAGAGTTACTCGCTACACAAGGCCAAACATGTCTTTTTTTGCTCAAAAAAGGGCCACAGCTCAGCTGATGTCAGACAAAATGCACTAAAATACCCAGGTGCACAAGTTCACATGCTGATTAATACCTTTATAAAGTTTCATCACTCTAGCAGGAATATGTTTTGGGTTACACGCGACACACATTGAAAAATGTCTTTATTTTTCTAAAAAAGGGCCATAACACCGCTGATGTCGGAATAACACTGCGCCAAAATACCCAGCCCCAATGCAGATGAATATGCTTATAAAGTTTCATCACTCTAGCAGTTATACTTTTTAAATTTACGCGCGGCACACAAATCTGACGGCAGACGGAAGGACAAGGGCAAATCTATATGTCCCCATCCCCTCTAAAGTGTGTGGGGGGGGGGGAAGTGCATAAAAATCATATCCATTCTATGTTTGATGTTTGATAATTTAAGGATTTATTTGTCACAACTGTTTAGCTCCAGGGGAATTCGATACCAAATGATTGTAGAATAGCTCAAAACAAACGTCAATTTCGAAAAACAAAACTAAAATCGGCAGTTTGCACATGCATAGAAAGATTAAGGGTTTGAACAAATAACATTCAAATATGTGAAGAAAAAAATCAAAGTATTAGTCAATGTATGTCTAAATTTGAAAGCATTAAGTAGAAATTACTTGTAAATATCCGGTATACGACAAGAGTTGTCAGTTGTTACAGACATGCATGGAGAACTGTCGCCTGCCTAAAGAATGAACAAAATCTTTGGTTACTGATTTAAATATTCGTGTTTACCTCCGCGCAATAGTATTTTGTTACGTCTATAAACATAAGGGTTGAGTGTGAAACTGTTGTATCTGCTTAACATTTCTATATGAGATACAATAGTTTCGCCCTCAACCCTCGATAATGAAACAAAAAAGTTGACACTTACAGGTAAACTGCTCGCCAATACCACAGTTATTTGGAAGCGTTAAATAAATCTTTTAAAAATTAGCTAATTTTAATGCAGTTATAAGTGCTATGTCTGTGTATATAAAGCAAAACAACCAAACCAATTTAATTTTTTCTGAAATCAAATGGCATTAACTAGGTACAATATATAAAGTCCGACTATTTGATTAAGATATGCAATTCTTTTTAAGACAAGCCTTCTTAACTTCTTATATTCAAAATACTTTAATAATCAAACTGTAATTGTCTCATTTTTCATGGAAGTACCAGTTCTCGAACCTCTTAGGATGTACCCTGGCCTGTAGACTTTGTTGCAAAAGCATTCTTGAAAACAACATTATAGATCACTATTTCAATCTCTGGTGCACATTTTTATGCATTAATAGTGACAAAGATTCTGTATGCATTAAACAATTTACACCGTATTATGTCGCCAACTTTCTATTTCAACTGTCATGGCGGCCTACAAATAACTTACCTATTCTCGAACCCACAGCTATCAATAACGATCACATGGTGTATCACATGATCATCACGTGTGTCTTTCCGATGCAGCCAATAGGAGAACTCAAAGGGGAGTTTTTCTCTCAGAAAAAATACTTTAAATTTAAGAAATATGTACATTTATTTGAAATGCATAAAAAGTCATAGTGTTTTTAATAAAAGAGTTTAACAAAACAAAATTATAATAGAAAATACATGTTTTTGATGCATATTTCCGATAATTTTGCGACGACTGTACAGATTGTTAACCGTAGCACCGGTACATATAATCGGATGACGTCATACACACTTTGGTTCGAAAATAGGTGAGATTCGAGAATAGGTACCTACACAATAAATGGAAAACAAAATTAAAACATCAATTGATAGATAATGACTAAAACTCGGCAAATCGGAGACGTTGTCTGACGGGGCTTAACTGAAGTACTATAAAAGCAATTATGCAGAAAACTGAACTCAACCTTACTTCTATGCCTACATTACCTAAAGTTTCCTAATGACTGCACAAAAACGTTTCAAGTTATTGTCTGCACAAGCCTTATTTGAACAATTTAAAACTAGACTTGTGTCCGTAAGGACACGGATAACCCCAAACGCCGCTGGTTGTAACAAAATTCTGCTGAAAAATTGCACCAAAATACCCAGGTGAACAAGATCACATGCTGATGAATATGTATATAAAGTTTCATCACTCTAGCAGTAATACTTTTTGAGTTAAGCGTGACAAAGAATGCATTTTTTTGTTTAAAAAGGGCTATAATTCCGCTGATGTTTGAAAAAAAAATCACCAAAATACCTAGATGCACAAGTTCACATCCTGATTCATAAGTATGTAAAGTTTCATCACTCTAGCAATAATAATTTTTGAGTTACATGCGAAACAAGTCCAAAAATGTAATTTTATGCTCAACTAGACATGAGTCAGTAGGACACGGATGCCCCCACATTCAGCTGGTTGTCACAAATCTCTGTTCATGTAATAAACAAGAGGGCCATGATGGCCCTAGGTCGCTCACCTGATATCTATGTATGAAGTTTCATTAAAATATCTCAATACGTTCTCAAGTTATTGAGCAAAAACAGTTTGTCTATTTTTAGTAACAGTGACATTGACCTTGACCACACCCACCGCATACGTAAAGCAAGGTCTCGATATAAGGTATCTACATGTCAAGTTTCATTAAAATATCTCAATGAGTTCTTAAGTTATTGAGCGTAAACCGTTTTTCTACTTTTAATGGTACTGTTTTCGTGGATTCCGAAATATTGACTGTGTCTTTGTATACAATTTTCTCAACGATTCTATCAATATCAATTTGATACTCCAAATACATTTTTGAGAAAGAAAGAAACATAATCTAACTATGCAAAACATAGCCGATATGTCCATTGGCCTCAAAGTTTCATTGAAATGTGGGAATGTATTTACGTCATTAAATGACCACAGTCGCATCTTCTTGATCCCATATTTCATTAAGATCGGACTTGGCATTTTGAACTAGATGTGTCACAGACACGGATGCCCCTACGATGCATGTTTTGGTGTGTTGCCAACACTATTTTTTTGCCTTCGCTTATTTATTTTCATATAAATTCTATAGTCTAAAAAATGCCATAATTCCTCCAAAACTGTTTGCAACCTTAATTTCTTTCTTAACGATCACTTTACACATTAAGATTGAATAGCCGTGAAAGTTTGAGCGAAATCCGCCAAGTAGCTAAAGAGGAGTTGAGTCCGCAAAATTTCGAGTATAAATTATATAGTGAAAAAATGAAAAGACCATAATTCTGCCAAAATTAGTCGCTGCAAACATTCCGTCCTTTACGAACACCTACACGTTAAGGTCGTTGTGAAAAATTGAGCGCAATCCTCTCAGCAGTTAAAGAGGACTTGAGTCCACAAAATTATATAGTGGAAGAAAACAAAGGGCCATACTTCTGCCAAAATTGGTCGCAATCCAAAATTGTCTTATTAGGAATCATCTACACACTAAGGTCCTTCAGATGTACAAGTTTAAACGAAAGCGGCCTAGCATTTAAAGAGGAGTTCAGCACAAACAATTATTTTGTGGAAAGACAACAAAAGGCCATATTTCTGCCGACATGTGTTGCAGCCAAAATTCCCTTTTTACGATCATCTACACATTGAGGTTCTTCAGCTGTGAAAGTTTGAGCAAATTCGGCACAGCAGTTAAAGAGGAGTTGATCACAGAAATATCTTTAGTGTAAAAACACAACAAAGGGTCATAGCTATGCCGAATTTGGTTGAAGCCAAAATCCTTCATTAACGATCATTGACATATTAAGTTTTATCAGCTGTAAAAGTTTCAGCGAAATCAGCCCAGCAGTTCAAGAGGAGTTGAGCACACACAATTGCAGGACGGACAAAAGAAACGCTTAATGCCTCCTACTGTGGGCAAAAAACACGCGCAGCATTAGACCAGACAATTATGCAAGCACGTTATCTGACCATCTCTTTACGCGGAAATGTACAACTGTGCTGCATGCCGATGTTATGTTTCATTAAATTGGCATGCCATTATGGAGAAAAATCACAGACAAGCATATTTTAGTCATCAACGGACCACTGTTGCATCAACAAGCATTGGACAGGAACATAACAATAGCTCAACAGACAGACAGAAAGACAGAGATGCAGACAGACAGACATTACAAATACTTCACTTATTTTCCCTCTGCAGGACAAACATACGTTAGAACTATAACAGTTTCAATATTTAAATACAATTGGCTAATGCATTGAACTAATGCGAATAATATGTGTTCTATACAAACAATTATTGGATCTAAAACATCTAAAATAAATTAATTACATATTACAAAAGAACGAACTGTGCTTGCCCTATGATAAATGAATATAAAATGATTACCTTTTAGTAAACAACTTCTCACGGCGTAGTTTTCTCCGTCTCCGTTGTCTTATAAACAAATGCGCAGTTAATATTCGTAACTGCGGCAACACCCGTTGTATTTGATTGGCCTGCCCTATATCGTGCCATATAATATGTCGTTTTATGTACAGGACACGGCTGGCTGCTTAAGAGCTTTCATCGATAGTAAATAGTAAAACAAGTTTCACTTACCTCTAAGTGCAACGCATACTCGAGTATCTAAACAGCATGACATCTACTTACAGTAACTGCAGGTAAATCTAAGGTGGACCCGAAGCTACATTCAAACCGTTTGTACATGTATCTTGTCGCTGTACTTTCTTAAGCTTTTTAAACGTTACTATTGTCAATGGGTTAAGAGGATCTCCAGTGACAATTGAAGCCGGTTTATGAAGATGGAGTTTCAAATGATTTATATTTATATTTACATCTACATGTTAAGTCGCAGTTGTGTAACCAACATATTTGATGAAAAGGTTGGGTCAATGAATGCACAACAATATTTTTCTTTACATAATAATTTTACTACAGCAAAACATGAATATCAGAACCGAAGTAATTGCGTCCGTGTTGTAATAATAATTAACTGGAAAACATAATTAACCGTTACAAAAAAGCGAGTTTAAAAACAAGACGATCAGGTACAGTGTTAACATTTCAGCGGCGTAGCTTCCATAATGTTGTGTGGGTAGCAATGTGCACGTTTTCAGAGAATATACAAATGCCAAATTTGCAATAAAAATTGAAAGTTTCCGGCGTTGAGGTGCGATTAAATGGCTGTTCAGACATACACAATGTACCCAGTAAACTTATTAAACATGAGTATTCTGTAGTTTAAATCCAAACAACATCGTATATCAACCACATGTTTAAGGCATTAAATTTCATGTATAAATCTCTTTTTCGGTTTATACTTATTATATTTAAATGTATGTATTAAAGTAGTGAATCTAAAATAGTGAGACAAAATAGAAGCAAGAGATCTTACATATGTATGATAATACATTTTAATAAAAATTTATATATACATGTACATACGTTATGTTTTTTCTGAATGTTTTCAAAAGTGTTAACTATATAAAATAAATATGTTATTTTTGATGTGGTTCACAAATTTTGTTTTATGTGTTTCTCTTCAAATAGAAATTTAGCTGAAAATGTTTAACTGAAACACCATGGCGGCGCTTGAGATACTCCGTGATAAAAGATACAGCGCACTGAGCAAACTGCTGTTTATTTGCACGGTTGAAAGGCAACATTCACATGCGGTTTATCCGGTTGTAAGAATATCTCCATGCTTTTGAAACGCCATTTGTACTCAAATCAGCAAGACGCTAAGGCAACATATCAAATACCGAAGTGCAAACAGCTTCTGTATTATTCAGATATAGAATGTGTTCTTAGACCATTTGGGTCATCAAATAGTGACTCGATTGCTGGGTACTGAAGATTGTCACGCACTGCGCACACGATCTACTGACTTCCGGGGTGTCTCCTTTAAGTATTAACAAAGCGAAACTCCAGTTGCGACAGCAGGAGTGAACTCTTATTAGCAGCTCGACGTCTTTTACTTACGGCAAGTGACAAACTGCCAAAACATTACAACACAAAACAGGATATATAAAAAAACGCATTTCAAACACAAAACACACGACCTCATAGCATAGCAATTCAAATTTAACAGCAATAAAAGAGAATATTATTCAAATTAATTACCATTTAATTTCTCAATGGCTAGATCCAAACCTGAGCAGCAGAATTGCAACTTTCTGAAATGAAACAAAAAACAAGTATCAACTACATCTCGTATTTTTATAAGAAGCTTTAAAGACATAGCATCATATAGTTCAATTTTCAGATCATCGTCATGCAATTTCAGGAAGAAGCCGGTATGTTGGGTGTAAAAAGCCAGATTACATAGCTTTGTTGCATATGTTTATTTTAAACTGAATGACACTGAATATATTATTATTTATCTTCCTGCTAACCCAAATTGAACAAAACTAATTTAACTGAATGAACGTGGGTGTTATAACCAGTGTATAAATCGGAAATGCTGGAAAATATTAAATAAAAGGGTACAATATATCCTATATAATCTTACGCTACGTAAAAATATTTAAATGATGACGTAATCCAGAAACGCGCAATGCAAACAAAGACGTCATAATTTTAAAACGCAAAGAAGGTAAAGCTACTTATCAACAATTTAAAACGATCAAATTTGTAACGATTAAAGAAATTCAGTATCGAAAACTAATCAGCATATGTTTTTAGAATAAGTGGATTATATCCTTTTGATAAGAAAGAGTGCACTAAATTATTAAGTATACGTTTAGCATTCACATTAACATATTTGGGTAATTCTACAAAAAATGGTCAAAGGCGTGTCATTCATGTTAAAATGATATTTTAAAGACTTTCTTGCTCACAAACTAACCACAATTTGTTTTATTCTATATGATGAAAGAAATAAAACAAAATGAGTTGTGATATAAAACTTGTATCAATAAAATAAAACGTCGATCTTTAAATTGCACACTTTCCTAGAAATGCGTTGTCACTCATAAGATGTGTCTAAATGTTAACCGACTTATATAAGAAAATAACTCATAAAAACCTAACAGGTTGACTAATAAATATTTTTACAAGTCTAAATTGTATGATGCTTATTTTTTTATCATCTTTGTGACAAGTTAAACATTGTCTGGTGCTTCATCATCAGGAATTTAAGCGGGAATATTTTACACCGGATAATAACAGAGCAGATACTTTAGTTATCCTCCAAAGTCGATGGAAAGTTATCATTTGTACTGTGTATACTTTCTAATTGTCATTACCAAATGCTGAGAAATAAAACTGTGGCTACATAGTTATTGCTCATTGAAGCCATTCACCTTAATTCATGGTTCTATCTCATGTACAAGGTTTTTAATGCATGTACAACTATATTGCTTGCATTTCAAGTGAATTTTTTGCTAAAGTGTCAATACCGAAACAGTCAACTCCGCAACGCTGTTACAATTTGGATAAATAAAACATGCTTGATATAAGGCTCAATTCATTAAATGGATGTTTTCTTTCGTCAAATTGAGTTAAACATTAATAAAAAGTAAATACGTCCGTTATATTTGACTGTATTTCATAGCCGATGTCATTTCCGCAACGGCATGTCATTACCGAAACGAGTTGTCATTGCCGCAACGACATAATTTACGTAAAATATTTGTAAGATATATAGGGTAAACACAATACATTCTTGAAATTATCATAATCGAAATCAACTTATTTAAAAATGCAAAAGTAGTTAAAAAGCTGTAAGAAATTATAGAAGCTCTTTTTAGCATTTATTCATACAATACGTTGAATAATTTTCAACATAATTAAAACAAAAAACACGAACTTAAAAATTATTTTTGTTTTAATATTGCATATTTTTATATGCAATAGAACATTACTTTGTTTTACCATGATGCACAACTAAAAATGACACTTTCGTGCAAATATAGCTAATATCTGCTAATAGCTAATAAGTTTTCCACCGTTGCGGTAATGACAATTTGGGCAGTTATAGGTGTCAAGGTCACGTCATTTTGGTCACATTGATAGCCTATTCAGCGCCGGTGACAATTGTTATGTTACCTATATAGGCTAAATTTGTTGCTTAAAACAAATTTTGTTCAAAATAAACACTTAGAGCTTCTTCTGAAATTTCAAATAAAGTGGTCATAATTTGTGGAATTTCCCATTTACATTTGCGAATTCTTTTCAAAACATCACTGTAAAATGATGGATAGAATATTAGGACAACATGCTCCCGGTGATATTCACTACCTTTGTTTCCGACCTTCAGCAAACGTTGGAGACATTAAAATCCGATATCGTGTGGTGGATAGTAATGTGGAGTATTACAGAAGAAAACTCTCCATTCGACAGCAATCGAGCTAAGACCTTTATTATTTTTCCGATGTCATAAACGATGGCCTCATGTGAAATTCCATTTTAATGGGATAAAGCGCATCAATCTTTTTGTTTAAGAGCACTCTTGGCATCTGAATGAGTATCGTTCTTAGCATTACTGCGTGTTCACTAGGCATTCTATAATAACTTGGTTAATCAATCGTTTTATTATAATAATTCTTCATATTTTTCAGCATACTATTTTTATGTCTAATTGTACAAGGTAGTCAATATTTCTGTGTTGACAAGCCCAGAGGGGCAGCAGGGAGAAGCACAACCGACCAGGTGCGGTACCCTTGTGTTTTACTATGCATCATTCCCTACATGATTGCAATACTTTATGTATTTTAAGTCGCATTTTAAAAAGTTCTAATGTTAACCAAAATTCACGGGTTGTACACACTGATAAAAGATGTGAATGCTCAAGATTTAGTAAGGGGATTTTTCACGATAATTTGGTCACCGAATTTCTTACTTCAGATCGTATCTGTGTATATACTACGTTACACATCTTCATTGGTTAGCACATGTCGGGTGTATAATTACCCCTTAACGCATATACTTACTTTTGCCACGTTGATATAATGTATCCTTTATGTCATACGAGTGAACAATTTAACCGACGCAGGAGTTTACGTTCACTTGCCCAGGGAGCGACTTACTTTGAACTTCTACGTGCCCCCAGTGAAAAAAGGTTGCCTGATATTTAAGTCAATGTTTGTTGATTTTGATATTTAAAGAATGTACATGCATTATGTATTATAAGATGTATTTCAGCAAACATGTATTAAATCTAATGATTTTTATAAATGACATTTTATAAATAAAAGCTATCAACAGAAACAATTCACAGCTGTTTTCTGATGATCATATAACATGCTAAAATATCAACAAATTAGTCACAATTTAAAATAGTGACAAACACTTCGTAGGCCTGCTTTGCAAACGATCTTCACATTCTATGTGGCCATTCGCTGAGCGATTGAAATTTGCTAAGCTACGAGGTCTGGAAAGCTCGTTTACGTGATTCTTTCAAATATTTTCTTGTTCTTTGTGTTTCTGATGTCTGTTTATTTGTTTATTTGTTTATTTGATAGATTTTGCGTATTCAAATTATTTATTTTCTGAACAATAGGAAAACATTGTGACGCCTTTGGATTGTTACCGTCCGCCATTTTGGAGAAACTGCCGAATATAACCTGTTTCGAGTAGTTTGGTTGGCTAATACCATGCAAACGACTAATCAAAATCAGTTTTCCGTATAGCTGTTAAACTGCGATATGAACTAAAAGAAAATAAATAATTGCAAAGGAAAAACTCGGAAAGATGTCACTACTATGATTGAATTGCCCGGCGGGCTATCTTCTTTGGAAAATTAGTTGCCGCGGCAATTTTAACTGGTCTCGGGCAAGCGGGCGTCCGCTTAAGTAAATACCTGTAACCATAGTTACATTGAAATCTTTTGCAAGGTAAGACAGGTATGATTCTAAAACCCGTTTCGATGATAAAGCAGATACTTGTATCCTTTCCAATGGCAATAAAACGGAAATATGCATGATTTAATGCAATTAACTATAAGCAAATTCAAATGTTCACATCAGTAAGTTTGTTTATGTATTAAAATACAGACATATCGTTGGTTAACAAGTGACCAATTGCAGTAGTATTACTTTACGTATGTACACGATTATACCAATAATACATGAAACACCAAGAATGCTTAGTTTAAGAAAATAGTTGGTGTTTAGCCATAACCACTGTTCAATGCAATCATTGTATATTACAGGGCTAACTTGTAATTTGCAGATTGTCATGTTTGTGTTTATTTCGTAGTCACATTGAACTGAAATAGACACAAACATCTCGTACTAATTTGAGCAACAACAGCACCCAGGACTCTTGTAAATGCTTTTAATACAACATATGTTTTACTAAATCAAAGATTGTTTCTCGTATGTTTCGACCTAAGTATGTACGTTATGCAATAATTGCAGGTCTATACAAAACGAAACCCAATCAAATATACATAATCGCTCAATCTGTCTCGTGTCCGCTTTTTCCGAAATACGCTGAAATATTAGTACACTTTTAGGTCTGGGAACACCCCCACGTGCTACGTAACCGCTTGAGTTTGGTATAATACATGTAATTGGTAATCTCGCTGTCAGATAATAAACACATCATTCTGATACGCATATCATTCAAAAGCAGACCAATAAAGTGTCACAAGAAAACATGAAAAAATGTACGTCACCGTGGAAGGTTGCCATTCGAAATCGAGTCATTTCGCTTCGAACTAGTGCACCGCAAAATAATGGACTGATGAATGTCCTCCGGATATGCAAAGAAAATGAGCTTTTGTGAATATATTTTTTTCTGGAGAAATGCGACACAGTCGTCTGTATAAGCTTTGTTTTTAAATATAAAATATTTATACATGAAGTATGTATATACAACTGAATGATTTTTGAGATCTTTGATTTGCAGTAAAAAATATTTTGTCAACACATGCAAGTAATTCTGATGCATTTTATATCGCTCTTATCTTCGCAATTCTTCTGTAGTTGTAAAACGTCGCCGGTGAGCTGCCTGTGTGGTCAGTTAATATATCTGATTATACATTAAAGGTAATTGACTTGTAAATTGCTTTGAAAAAAAAAAACTCTCTTAAGCATTGTGAGTTAAATATACATTTTGTGCTGTGTTTACACCAGTTGTACTGTAGCTGTAGATATGTCTACAAGTAAGGAAAGGTTACCCCAGACATCATTAACTAGATCCAGTCATTGTTGCACAATGTCTAATACATCAATGCAGTTTGAGCCTATATGATCCAAACAGTGCAACATGATGGGAAAGTTTCCCTTGCAATAACAATGTACCGTCATTTCCGCAATTGCCTGGTCATATTTTAGTACCCATTGGAATGCTTACTTAGGGATTTAATCAATCCCCTAAGTCATTTGCAGTTACAGGGAACACTATTTAGCTTATGCTGACAACACATTATTTCGATGAAGAATAAAGTTTGATGTCACAAAGATTCATGCTGGTATTAAACACATTAAACTGTATGTTTTATATTAGAATGTATTTATTAATATACACATGCTTATATTAATTTAGAGAACGATTTACAGAACGCACATATGATTATTTTTTCGTCATGCAATCAGATCATATTTTATAAAAATGCATCTATAGTTGTTACAGAGCTTGTCCAATTGCATGGCTGTTGGCAAACCTTATCAAATCATAGTTTATACAAATGCATCTATAGTCGTTAAAGAGCTGGTCCAATTGCATGGCTGTTGGCAATCCTTATCATATCATATTTTATACAAATGCATCTATAGTCGTTAAAGAGCTGGTCCAATTGCATGGCTGTTGGCAATGCTTATCATATCATATCTTATACAAATGCATCTATAGTCGTTAAAGAGCTGGTCCAATTGCATGGCTGTTGGCAATCCTTATAATATCATATCTTATACAAATGCATCTGTAGACGTTAAAGAGCTGGTCCAATTGCAGGCTGTTTTGGAAAACTTATCAAATCATATTTTAAACAAATGCATCTATAGTCGTTACAGATATGGTTCATTTGCATGGCTGCTGGCAAACCTTATCAAATCATATTTTAAACACATTCATCTATAGTTGTTGCAGAGCTGGTCCAATTGCAAGGCTGTTAGAAGTGTCTCGTTGGCCAATTCTCACAAGTATTGCAGCATTATATATATATATATATCACCCTGTCTATACGTGTACGTAATAGCCCATATGTAGGTGTTGAATCGATTTCGTTTTATTTCGCACCTATTTCGGACGTTTGAGTATATTGACCTAATGGTAATTTCACAACAGAATTCGAATTATAAATTGTTCTAAAGTGTCCACACGCTTCATGGTGAAACAATGCGCTGTAATTAGTAAACTACCGTATTTATTTTATGTTTTCAGACGCACTTAGTTTTCGGACACCCACACAATCTGCCAAAATAATTATTTTTTGCGGCTCTATATTTTCAGGCACTTTCAGAAAAGGAATTAAAATGTGATTCTATGTTTTCGGACGGAGAATTTATGTCAACTATACAAGTATTGGCAATTAACACCAATTATACTAAAACCTTTCATAGGGAGCGACAGGTGTCATCACTAACCTATCTTCTATTGGTTTCCAATTTCATATTGCGAACAATTTGCAGCACTATTCTGCATGTCAATTATCAATTTAGGGACAATATTAGGACGTCGATTAACAACCGCGTGTCTAAAATTAACACCTCCGGCTATAAACGAAGTCCATATCCGCAGACAACTATACAAACAAGAGCGTATCTGACGTATCTGATATATATATTGCTCAATTGTATCAAATTACAATGAGATTCATGAGTTTAACAATTTTAATGTTACCGATATTTACAACACGACATATAGTGGGTAATTAAGCAATAACACAATTAAAAACGATCACGTCTTTCAAAACAAACATTAGGGATTTTAAAAATTGCAAAGACGACAACTTTACGTGGGTTTGATGGGTTTTGTAAATTAAAAACCACAAACTAGCCTAAATAGCCTTACAATTCTACTCGTTCCCTAGTGACGTACGTGACATTTTCTTTAAGGTCTTAGAATGAACGAACAACTGCACTGGTAAACCGACGCCAGTGTGGTGTTTAGTCTTTGAAAATAACACACTCAAGTACCGTGATCGTCTTTGCATGTTTTAATTTTGCGTTTAGGTGAGGCTAACATTTTAATGATTGATCAATTGTGGGCCCTAAAATTATTTATTAGTTCAATTTATAACCAGAAGTTTGATACCAAATTCATCCATATTTAAATCTAACACTATATAAGAAAACGAAATGAAAATAAATGTCCAGTTTCTTTTTTATATTACTATATATTAACCAAGCTGGGTCGTCACTGACGAAAGTTGATGAAAACGAAAAATTTAAAATTAACGTAACCAATCATCACTGTATTGCTGTTGCTAACATGAGAACATTTAGCTTAAGGTTGTGTTTTTAATACAGTTGTATTTTTATCTTGATTTTGAAACTAAGGGCCGAAAACATTTCGCACTAGTAGTTAAGGCCCTGTCACACTGTGGCGAATTAAGGCTTCGAGTTCTGTACGAGTTCTGACGACGTATAACAGGCCGTAAAGTGGACGAGTTGGTCGCGGAATCGTTTTAAGACAACATTTCTTCAAGTTCCTTTTAACCTCGGCACGAACATTTACACGACACAAGTACGATGATCACATTTTATCACAAGCTGTGTCAGCTCATGAGATTTTTGGCCCAAATGTGGTATCTGGGCAAAAATGAGTTATTGGCAGTTTTGACTACAATGATATGTGTAGAAACTGGAAATGGCTTCATTTTTTTCAGTCATACGTTTTGAGAAAGAATAAGCAGTTTAAGTAACTCCACCGTAAAGATAAATGTTCACATGATGAGGACAAGTAATTTATATTATATATATTTACTGGACTGCCATTCCCAAATAACACTCTTTGAATATATAAATGTGTTGGACAAAAATAAAAATAATAAAGAGATTGTTGTTATGGCAACCAAACAAGCAATCATAGCAAAAATGATAATTTTTCTACAAATCACATAATAAATAACGTTTTTTCGTTGACAATATTTAGGATTTAAACAGTATTTTGTTTACTATCTTAATCATAATCCTGACTTTCTTATTCAAATCACGTACCTCAACTTTGACGTCAATTTTCTCAAAATGATGCAGGCCGCTATTGGGATAAAAATCTCATGGGCTGAAACATTTGCGTACGATATCTTTTCGACAATCGAAGACTCATCTTCAAGGAATGTACGAGGTACGAGTATGGAAGAGTCTGTACGACTTGTGATGACATGAGCACAAGTTTATGACGACATTTTACGAGAAACGGTCGTGCATAGGTCGTCGGCAAGTATCCCAAACTCGCAACAAACTCGTGTTATGTCGAAGAGCGATAATATACGGCGACACGTTACGACAACGGAAGACATGTCTACGGAATGTGTTCAAGTGTGTTTGAGAGTGCGCGAGATTCCTTCGACATGTCTTCAACACGTGTATGATAATAAAAAGTTGCCGAAAAGCGTCGATAATTTTAAACCGTTAAACCCGCTACTTGGCCAATTCCGGCGACATAAGAAGACACAGGTAGACATCACTGCGATAAAGAACGACATGTGTACAAGATCTGCACGAAACCAGGCAAGTTGTGGCGAGTTACAACTTAAATTCGCCACAGCGTGACAGGGCTTTTAACAAGGAAGCCTTTCGATATGATGCTCGAGTTCATCGTGGTCACAATCGTTTAGAGAATATCTCTTAATATTTTACCATCAATTCTAATGGTAATCGTATTAGATTTATTGTTAAAACATAAAATAGATTTTATAGGTTCCTGCATTTTACAAATGCATTGCTAAAATTGTGTATTGTCCAAAAACATAGGTTATATAGGGTACTTTGAGTGTCAATTTTAAAAAACACCATCCCGAAAAATACACTTTAAAGTGACAAAAATTTATTTTCGGAAACAATAAATCATTGTCCCACACGACATTACATTTGAAACACTTTGGTGTCAACTGTTTTCAGTGAGAGCATGTGGGAGATCCTTATTATTCGAGACAGTTATGAATCAGTTGCTGTTTGTTAATAAAAAATATCGTGTTATACATCTCATGGCAATGTTGGTGGCAAGGTTTTGAGTAGGAAAAGGCTTTACAGTGTTTTAGCATTACATAAACATTATTACTTAAAAGACCTATTAATCTAATGCAAATCTATTTCTATTATGCAGGTTAATTTTCAAAGAAAACGTACTAACCATTCTGTTAGTGTAAATGTAACTTCCATATTTTATTTCTGTCTTGATTAGTTTTAAAAGGCATTATATGAACATATCACCGGAAACTGCGTGTCATACACCACAAAAAGGCAAAATTATAAACTGTTCCTAATATAGAACCTGTAACTTCACGTACAAAGGGTTGTATTTAATTAGAATATGCTAAACATTCCAAAACATTTGGTTACAACACATAACAAATGGGTGGGATCGACAACAATTTCTTAATCAAAAATGTTGATTCACATTTGGTTAATGTTGACAGTCGGTTATAGTTATTAATTACGTTTTAGAGTTACGTTCTAAACGTTTGCTGAATGACAGTTATGTTTTAGAATTACACCTTATTAAGGAGGAATAAGATTTTCGGGTTTAACGCAGAATAGAGTAAGCGTAGTTTACGTGCATATTCAGTAAAGCGAAATTGTAAATAAGATCTACATATTACCCAACGCTATGTTCATACTATAGCAGTGTCATTTGACGTACACAAACTAGAGGCAGACGAATATCACACAATCTTGCCTCCAACACTAATCTGAAGGTATCCGGACATCGGCACCTACGGACATTCGTTCCTTCGCTATTTTTGACATAGGCGGACAATGGTTCCTACATAATGATGACATCCCGGACACTCGTTCCTAAATTGTTTCGATAGCCCGGACATTGGATCCTGCAGTATTTTAACAGCCCGGATAATCGTTCCGGTGTAATAGTTAACACGAGACGGCGGCCATTTGAAGCGTAGGAACCACTGTCCGTAGGAACCGATGTCCGTAGAAGCCACTGTCCGAAGGAACCGATGTCCGTAGAAGCCACTGTCCGTAGAAACCGATGTCCGTCGGCACCCCTGTCCGTAGGAACCGTTATGCCCCTTCCATGTTAAACACAATTCTTAAAATATCAATTTTGTGAATATCAGATGAAAATTGCTGGCCAATTTTAAATAAATCAAGGGCCATAACTCTGCATTTCCTGGAGCAGTTTGGTTGATCATCGAAATTGACCACAATATGATAACTTCAAGCGTTTTCATCAAGTTTGGTGAAGATTGAATGAAGACTGTTCACTAAGAGAGCAGAAGCAGCTAAAATCTAATTATAGCCATAACTCTACAGTCACAACGTCGATTTGGTTGATTATTGAACTTGACCGAGATATTAATTTCATCAAGTATGGAGAAGATCGGATAACAACTGTCGGACGGAAATTGCTAAAAAGGTCAGTTTTAGATAATAAAAGGGCCATAACTCAACATTTTGCCCACAAACACTTTTATGAAGTTTAGTGAAACCCGGATGAAAACTGTTGGAGAGCGGAAACAAATGTGGTCTGTCGACCGACCGACAGACAGACCGACCGACATTGGCAAAACAACATACCAAACCATTTTCGCTGGGGGCATAATAAATGCATAAGCATACTTGACATTGGAGATGTTTTCAAAATTTCATATGAACTATACAAACAGATTCCAAACAGTTTTAATTATTGCAACGGGGTACAACTACAATACAGGAGTCGAATTTAAATCCAACATGAAAGGTATAAATACTGTAAACTGTAAGTTTTGTATATGTTCAGACATTTCAGCCAACTGCGCAAAAACGCCGACTATTTAATGTAAATTAGCAACGTGATATTGCTGACGTCAATACAATGACACGACAGTATTGTACACTACACTGGTATAATGTTACAAGACCGGGTTTTACACGTGAAGAATGTAGACAATAATAAATCTTTCATCCGTTATTTTTGGGATAAACACAGCTCAGGTGAAAGCCATTACCTACGGTTTCCACAAAAGAAAATAGTGTTATGAAATATTTATACATCAATCAGTTTCTTAAACGGCAAAGAAGCGTGTGTTCTATACAGTTTTAAACGTGCTTTTGTGTTTAAATCATCTCTGTCTCGTATTCTCAAGTAAAAGTTAATCTCACGACTAATGGGATATACGTCATAACGTGGGAATTATACTGAGTCCATATACACTCCTGAATCTAGTCCTACGGATCACCATTAAAACTTTATAATTTGTTTCTTAACCCTTTCCCGCATTTATTATTAATATGATGGAAATAAATTCATAACGTTTTTGCGTAAAACTAGTAATCCAAACGTCGACAGAAACATAACCCTTTCACGGAGGTAATTTTTTGAGCAACAAGGACCACACTGAATCATACTTATATATTTGTCATCAGGCATAAATGGATACGAGTCATGTATGCGGTATAAAATGTTGCTTTAAGATCAGAATCTATAACAGGTTTTAAAGAAAACTAATTGCTTTTTACTTTTGCTTTTATAAGTGCACACAGCTTTGACAATGAAATTAACACTTCATTAACAAATAGTGACAGTTTGAATAATTCGCAACCGCGCAGCCAAGAATTTGCTCTAGTTTTTTCCGAAGTCAAAGAAGGCTGCGCTTATTAATTGAATTGTAACCAGAAATATATGACAAACATCACACTGTGGTCATCAGTATATAATGAGTATGAAATATCAATTATCAATTATACATATACACAGTTGTGTATTATTCATGGACAACAGCATTGCAGCTAGATGTTTATGATGATATAAAAAGAAAATCGCTAATACATATAAAATACTCTTTAAATCAATGCATGGTACACTAATATCTAACATCAGTGGTGTTTTTTAAATAACGTTTGCTGGTAGTCTGCGGGCGATCTGTATTAACTTTAAACAACTTTAAACATGTGTATCTTCTTTCCGTCTTACCTTTAAATTTATATAAGGTACAATTTAGATGGACTACAGATGAGTTATTGTGAGATCTGAAACCAGGTAACGCCCACGTGTTTAAGTCGTAGGTATCACCGACGATGCATTGTGAAGGATAAGGTGTGACATTTTCTTTGTCGTTATTCATATGTCGGTGTCACAGCCAAAACTAGTATAAACCGCCATCTGATTAGTTGTAAGCATTAATTGTGTACTTTCAAATGTGATTCATATATATTCCATTGAAATCAATCCATTGATCCAATTACAATTGCACTGTCTACCATGTAGCTTGTGCAGCAAATAATTTTAAATTAAAGTTTGTTCCAGTTCGATGTTTTCACTTATTTATTTCGTTTACCATCAAAGTTTAATACTAATACTTATATTAAACGCATGAGCACATTAGGTATCGTGAAGATGAAATATGAATAAATTCACTAAGTTTAAATTTGAAGGACCTTTTTACATAACTGCATATCATACGTTTAACAGGTATACTGTGTAATGTGAATATTGAGGCGCACTTGATATATTATATTTGTTATGGTTTATTCATATGAATTGAACAATATCAACATGTTCATAAACATTTACTGAAACGGTTTCGATGGTGTTCAGATTTCCTATGTAACCGAATATAACTTTTATGTGTAAAACAATGCACATGGCTGTTTGATGCACCATTATGTTAACTTGATGATGGAATAATTCATAATACTAGAAATGGCAGCGGGTCGACATGCTAATGACTTTCGGCTTGGTAAACACGTTCTTAACGTGTTTCTCAAAACAGCTCACCAGTCTATCAATGAGCATCATATGAGATTTAGTATTAACATGTAATAGACATAACCGGTTCCCCGAACGTCCACATGACCTCACATTAGAAAACGGTGTTGTCTTAACATCACACGATGTGTGCACACTTGATTATGCCCAATATGAGTTTCTATAACATTTACAAACCAAACTTCAATATTATAACACGCACACTGTGTGTGCTACATCGTGTCTTTTTCTAAACTTAATAATAAAATCTAACTTTAGGCTGTTATTAATTTGACAGAATTGTGTTGTATCATTAAACAAGTGTCCCATTTCATGATACATATTGGTATGGTCTAAATGTTAACAATATGAATTTCATATGATAAAATATGTGCAAAGCCGTCTGTTATGTTTACACGAGGAAGACTTCCTTGTTTATAAATGCAAACATGAAGATACGTATACCTGTAATTTAGTATATTCAGCTACTCTCTGTATACGCATGGTTACATATATATAGGTCAAGCGTTTTGTTACAGGTATCTTAGCTTCAAAAACAACATTTGTAAGTACCGTATATTTTCAATGAAATAAGGCTGAAGTACTCAATACAATTGATGTTTGCTTTTGTCTTCTTATAATGTATAACGTTTAATTAAGTTACAAACTACAATTTGGAACGTTCCGCATTGGACATATGTACACACAATTATAATTAAAGACAATGCTAATGCATATAAATAGTCGCTACTCTCACTGTTAAGCACGAATCTGATTAAACAACCCTGCGTGTTTAAAGTATATGCATATACGCCTACATTCAGTTCGGAAGATACTATTGTCATACACCAAAATAACTGCATATAACGCAAGGTTGACTCGCCTGAAGACCAAAGCTACACATTGTTATGGAATGTATACATTTGATGTATTTGTGGTACACATCTTTAAAGATGCATTACCGTTTAAAACCATTATTAAATTTACGAACATGCTGGTAGATCTATAATAATAATTAAATGCATGAACACTATAATGACTAAAATTAAAAGTCCTAATATTACACATTTATAACATAGCATTGTGGCTATGGTTGTGTTTGGACGTGTTTTGATATGTAGTCAGTGACTGTATATTATCATAGTGTACAACTGGATAACATCAACAAATTTTATATCAGTGGAAAGCGGGGATTGTGCCCAGGACTACGCTGTGAGGCTCGGTGCTGATACAGATGGTTATAAAGAGTTATTATTCGGGGTTGTATTGTTTTCGTTGATTACAAAAGCCAATACAGGTGAACACAGGTGAACGCATATATACGTCTCTCGCATGCTCGAGTGATTTCAATATCCGCCTATTGTTGTTGTGAACAGTGACAGTATATGCACAAGTAAGGATAGATTGCGGGTGTAAAATACCGTAACGGGATATCGGTTTTAGCGCTGAAGGTAATCTACGGAACAGTGAAAGGGACATAATGGGTGTAACGATAAACATTTGGCGTGCCAGGATCGGATTATTCAACCCGATGAGGATGAAAACGCCCTTAAAACAACGAACTGGTGCGGTTACCGATATGTTCAATATTTCGTTGACCATTCGCTTGTTTTTATTCTGTCTGCTCGTTACACAGGGAGTCGAATCGAACCCTGGGCCTGCAAAACAAGGCAGAGCTAAAAGCACAACTCGGCGAACTGTAGCTACGTTGGAGACCGATATCAATACGTTATCACAAGAGCGTATGCGTACAATGGACCCATGTACATCGCGTCAAACGACTACAGAGACAGCAAGCAATGCATCGCTTGATTCGTGGTTACGTTCGTCAGCGCGGCAGCATGACTCGTATGAAGCAGACAACGCACATATCGATAATTACGCTGATACCGACGTTGAAATTGATTCAGTCAACTCTCACAATATACTGCTCGAAATTTACAAGAATGTCAAACAGCTTAACAAAAAATTTGATTCGCTGGATACAACAGTGAAAGGCCTTGAGAAAGACAATAAACAGTTGAAACAGCAAAATTTGGAACTGTCGAAACAAGTAACTACATTGACTGAAAAACTTAATACCGTTGAAACTAACCTAGCGGCTTCCAATAAAAAGCAAGAATCGTTTGATAAGCACATAAAAAAGCAAAACCTTAAGATGTTTGACCTCAATGAAGACAGAAACGAAACGCCCGCTCAAACTGAAAAAAGACTGCTTGACGCTGTAAATCGTCATTTAGGCCTTTCGGAAAATGAAAACTCACTTGATTTTGCGTACCGTCTTCCCGGAAAAACGTCACCGAGGCCAATTCTAATGAGATGTGCAAATGTGAAAACAAGGGACAGAATCCTAGGCACATTCAGGTCACAGAGAAAAGTTGGAGTTAATCTCCCGTTTAGAATTGGCGAAGACTTACCTGAACATATCATGAAGTCCCGCTCAAAACTGTATCCATTCTTCAAAGAGTGCCTTGAAAACCGGAAGGACGTGTTCTTCCGAAACGATCATCTAGTAGTTGATGGGACTAAATATGTTTATGACGATGTTAGTAAAACGCCAGTGGCAGTTACTGATGATGACAAATAGGAAGGTGGCCAAGGACCATATACTGTGCAGCTTTTACAAATCAAGCTGTGTTCATTAAACGTTCAAGGGTTACGAAAATACCATGATAATTATTCATTCAAACAATATTGCAAACAATTTGATGTGATAGGGCTTTGTGAAACTTGGCAAACGGGTGAGGACGATTTCAGCACACTAGTTCCAGGATATAAAAACTTCGATAGTCCTAGAAATATTACTCGAGGTCGTAGAGGTTACGGTGGTGTAACTGTTTTTATTAAGAACAGGTTAATAGAGAAGGGTGTAGTAAAGCGTATATACGAACAACTTGAAGAAGCTATTGTGCTTCATTGATAGATTATTCACCGGATTTAACAGAAATTTGGTTCTATATTTCACATATGTTGCACCTGAAAAATCACCCATATATGACCCTGAAAATAGTAACGGAATCAAACTCTTGCAAGAAAAGTTATCTCATATAGAATCTGATATAGGCGACATTCTGTTTCTGATTGGTGGTGATCTAAATGCGAGGGTGAAGGATATCGATGACTTTATTGAAGAAGATAACCTGTACTATATTTATAATGACGATGTTCCCTACCCAGGAGACGATTTTCGTATGCCTCTTGCCAATAGGGACGATAAATATAACTCATTCGGCCTTTCACTAATAGAGTTATGTTGCATTAAAAGTGTCCACATGTTGAATGGTAGATATAGCGATATTAATGGAAATATAACGTGCACTACTAATAGTGGCAGTAGTGTTGTAGACTATTTTTTGGCATCGACGGACCTCTTTCCGTCGATAACAGATTTTTACGTTGACAATTTAGTTGCCTCAGATCACTTCCCTATTGTTTGCAATTTGACATTAAGCTTGGCCGCGACAGTGGACGAAGAACAACCAATAAGAAATGACGAACACTTAAACTCATTTGACACCTATAAGTGGCGAGAATCTTCAAAAGAGGAATTCGTAAACACGTTTGAAGCATTATTTAACACATTCCTGAGCTCTATTGAAAATGATATAAGTCACAGTTATAATGAGTTCGTGTCATTGTTTCAGAAAGCTGGAATTTGCATGAAACGCACATATCCCCCGTTAAAAGTTTCAAAGCAAAATCGTCATAACGAGCAACCAGAATGGTGGGATGATGATTGTAATCAAGCTAAATACCAGAAGTACTACAAATTAAGACGTTATCGACTAACCAATTCCAAACATGATTTAGAGGAATTTATTAAGAGTAAAAATACCTTCAAAAACCTATGCCGTGCAAAATGTTTATCACTGCAAAGGTCAAGGCGTGATGCTCTTGTGGACAACAGAACGAACCCAAAAGCATTCTGGAAAAGCATTAAACAGGCCCAGAACGCACGTAATGATGATTCTAATGAAATATCTGCAGACGACTGGCGGGAATATTTTGAAACTTTGTTTTCTGACATGTCGCCGGAGACAGATAATGCAAACATTTTTGACTTCATGAACGAAACTAGAAATAACGATATTTTAGACGGAGAAATTAGTGCAAATGAAATTTTGAACAGTCTTAAAGAATTGCGAAATGGATGTGCGGTTGGTACAGATGGCACGTGCATGGAAATGTATAAACACACAATACATATCACCCTACCTTACATAAGTGAGTTGTTTAATCATTTGCTGTCATCCGAGACTTTTCCTAAGGAATGGTGCGATAGCATAATAACCCCTATCCACAAAAAAGGAAGCACTACGGACCCGAATAACTATAGAGCTGTTTCTGTCGCAAATAGTCTAGGCAAACTTTTTATGAAAATATTAAGTATGAGACTTACTCGTTGGTCTGATGAATACGGAGCAATCAGTGAATCACAGGCAGGATTCCGAGCTGGCTATAGTACTACCGACAATATTTTTAACCTTAGCGCAATAGTGCAGAAATATATATCTAAGCGAGGGGGACGTTTGTACGTTTTTTTCATTGACTTTTTTAAGGCTTTCGACGGTTGCAAGCACCATCAGTTATGGAATAGTCTGATACGCAAAGGTGTTGATAGAAACAGCCGACTGTTGTCAGTATTCAAGTCCATGTACAGCCAATTACGCTCATGTGTGAAACTGAAGAACGGTCTTACGGACTTCTTCTCGTGCCACATAGGTACCAAGCAGGGGTGTGTAAGTTCGACGATTATTTTCGCGCTGTTTATAAACGATCTTGTCTCGTACTTGAAACAACATTGTGGTAGTGGAATTTTTATTTCTAACGAAGTCGATGAAATCCAGGCTCTCTTGTTCGCTGATGACATTGCAGCCGTAGCTGAAACGGCTGGTAAGCTACAAAGTCAAATTGACAGGATAAGCGAATTCTGCGATTTTACGGGAATGAGGCTCAATCTTGAGAAATCAAAAATTGTGGTATTCCGCAACGGTGGTCCACTAAGACGATATGAACACTGGATTTTTAATAACACACCCGTGCAAATAGTTTCCTTTTATAGGTATTTGGGCTCGTTCTTTACCCCGAAGTTATGCTGGACGAAAACTAAACAAACATTAGTCAACCAAGCGAAGAAAGCGATGGGTTCAATATTTCGTTACCAGAAACATTTTGGTTTCTTTAATCATAGCGAAGCTTTTAAATTATTCGATTCAATTGTGAAACCTATAATTCTCTATTCGTCTGAGCTCTGGGGGTACCAGACCTGTAACACTATTGAAAGTGTCCAGGTACAATTTTGCAAAAGGATCACGTGCCTAAATCAGAATGTAACAAACAATTTTGCACTAAGTGAATGTGGTCGCCTACCTTTATTTGTGTCAAATATGTGTAGATGCATTAAATATTGGGTAAAGCTAACAAAGATGCAAACAAATAGATACCCAAAACAGTGCTGTCTGATGTTGCGACGCCATGATGAAATCGGGAGAACTACTTGGGCAACCTGTGTCAAGAGGGTTCTATTTCTTCACGGCTTTGGACACGTTTGGATTTCTGATGGACCCGGAAACGATGTAGCTTTTCTTGATATATTCTGTAAAAGACTCACGGACTGTGCTAGACAATCGCTTCTCGGAGATATAAACTCTACGTCGAAGGGTTTACATTATAAGCTTTATAAAACATTGATTGAACCAGAAAAATATATATCAGTACCTTTGACGTATCGTTTAAAACATTGTTTGTCAAACTTTCGTTGTTCTGGCCACCAGTTAATGATAGAGAAGGGTCGTTATATTGGAATTGATCGAGAGTTTAGGTTTTGCCCGTTATGCCTACATAGAAATGTCTACAGCATAGAAAACGAATTACATTTTTTAATTGTCTGTCCCACGTACGTCGACTTACGGCAACGTTATTTTAGAGACATTTGGTTGACATTGCCCGCAACTGAGCAGTTATTTATAAAATTCATGTCTAATACAAATGTGCAAAGCATTTTTGCACTCGCAAGATATCTGGACGCTGCATTTACTTTAAGAGCAAGTCTACTGTAACATGTTTATTTTGCGTTATTTGAATGGACATTATAGCAGCTACTTTATATTATTGACGTGTAAAGCGGTATGAACAACTAAATTAACAGTTTAGCCATTGTTGCATATTATTATTGTGTATAACAATGTGAATATTGAATAGACAATTTAGCTACTATTTTATATTCTTGATGGGTATAATATGAACATTTATATTATCGATGTGTATAAGGTTATGAACAACTAAACTAACATTTTAGCCATTGTTGCATATTATTATTGTGTATAACAATGTGAATATTGAATAGACAAATAGGTTACTATTTTATATCCTTGATGTGTATAATATGAACATTTATATTATTGATGTGTAAAACGGTATGAACAACTAAATTAACAGTTTACCCAATGTTACATATTGTTATTGTGTATAACAATGTGAATATAGAATAGACAACTTGGCTACTATTTTATATTCTTGACGTGTATAACCCGAACATTGAATAGGCAGTTTAGCAATCATTTTATAGTCTTGATGTGTATAACGATACAAACATTATGTTGCAAGTATTGTAAAAATTACCTCAGTTATGCAATTTTTATTACCTCGTTGTGTTATTACTGTACGTGTACATAGTGAAATCTGTATAATTATTGAATAATTATCAACATTCCTCACACAAATTATTATATATTTCTTATATCTGGAAAATGCCATTAACATTGCTTGATGCTTGTAATGCTTGTATTATGGGCCGGAGGCCTTATATTACAAAATAAACGAATTGAAAAATTGAAAAATATAGAAAACAATGCGCAATTAATATACATTGTATGCAGAATGCAACCAAACTTTACAACTTAAAAACATCAGGGTCGCTTTTTATAGTTTTTTGTTTCTTTGAAAACAATTAATGCGAGTTGTTTTACCTAAATTGCATGTTTATTGTTTTTATTTGCCTAAATTGCATTCACGTTGTTTTCATTTACCGAAATTGCATGTACGTTGTTTTCATTTACCGAAATTGCATGCACGTTGTTTTCATTTGCCTACATTGCATGTACGTTGTTTTCATTGACCAAAATTGCATGTAAGTTGTTTTCATTTACCGAAATTGCATGTATATTGTTTTAATTTACCGAAATTGAATATATGTTGTTTTCATTTACCGAAATTGCATGTACGTTGGTGTGTTTTTTTTCACTTAATATACGTACACAATAATAATTATTGATTATCCGCGTTCTGATTATTTTGCATGTGTTTTGTAATGTTATTCTGATTGCAACGGGTGATGTCCCTGTAAATGTTTTTGTTGAAACACATGCACATAAGGATGGGTTCCAAGTATTCTATCAACACCTTTGTTCAAAACCTTTCTTTACATTTTGCTTATTTTGAGTATCGTTAATATGGAAATAAACTTCAAATCACGCACAAACATGGAAGATATAGTTTGTTACTTAAAAACACATATTTGCTTGTAATATCATTGTTGTTGTTTTTTTGTTATAGTTATTGCCATACTAAGTTTATTTTATACGTATTTACAATGTAGGGACGCTCTGTTCACAGTTTACCAATAATATTTATCGTAAAATTAAGACACAAGTCAAGAGACATAGCAATATGCTAGTAATAACGCAACCATCACTAAACTGATCAAACAAACAACAATACCATATATAGTAGAAGTATGCAAAACAACATATAAACAACATAAATGGCAGTATATACTACAGATAATATGTACACTAATAATTGCAGGATATGAATTTAAATTGAAACTTAATCTGGTAAGGTATAAATTCTGCAGGATGTAAATTTCAATTTCATTTGGGCTCAGTCATTTTAACCAATTGTGCAAAGTACCCCGACTATTAAATGTTAATGTGCAACCTGATCCTGCTGACATCTATACAATGTTTTGTAAAACCGATGTTATAGCGTTACACGTTCGGTTGATAAACACGCTAGGAATGTTGAAAAAGCATAAATCTTATATCAGTGGGTTTGTGATAAAAACAACTCGGGTGAAGGTCAAAACTTTTATTGCTTCCACGAAAACAGGGTTACTATAATTAAACATAAAGGCGGTCATTCTGATGAAAAGTAGCGCATGTCCTATAAAAATACTACGGTGGCATGGAGGGACATGATAAATATTTTGTTCTTTTACGTGATCACATGAAGGTCTACGTGTGCAAGTGAAGGTCATTACGAACGCAATTGAAGGACTTTACGTGCGCACGTGGAGGTATTTTGTAATAAAACAACCAATGGCCAAAGTCTTAGTTTGCAAACAACCAAATTTATATTACCTACATAGTGAATGTAAGTTTGTCTGAGAGATAAACCATCCGTTAATGAATGTAAGGATTCCTTAAAAAAAAGATCACAAATTAATATTGATGAATGTTAATTGTGAGTTCATGGTTTTTAAAAAGTACCCTTAATGTATTAACCGTATTGTAGCAAAGGTGGCTATTATACATTCGATTACCACATTATTTACTTTGACTTTTTACATCAGAGCTTGTTGTTTTCATGTTTTACAGGTAAGTCAAACTTAAAAAAAATAAAACTTAACGTTTTTCATCCGATATATCGTGCGCAAACACATTCCGAGATTTGGAAATCAAAAATAAATATGCAATTTCTTAATTTGTTGAAAACTTAATAAAATTAATCTTTCTTATCTGGATATATTTGTTAAACGTTATTGCGATTATTTCTGTAACCAAGATAGTCGAACTGCACGCGAATCTCCGGAAATAACGATTGTTAATGAATGCGAATTGCATCTTTCAACGAAGTGTTCGAAAATTAGTCGTGGAAAATAGGTATTACCGGATAATAAGTGTCTAATTTTAAGTATTAGACATACTGAAATTTTGCTTATGAGACGTAACAAGGCAAGAACATAGATGCAAGATTCAATTCTTATTTATCTCATATAATATTTAATGTTTCATATGTAACTATTCTGTTGTCTTAACACAAAAATGTTTAAACCTGCGGGACATTGCAATACACCATGATAGAAAAATACAGTACTTATTTATACAGAACTTAATGCACCGCAAGGGTAAAACATAGATCTAAGCTTGTTATGCGTAACAATTCATAATACAGGAAAAAGTATACAAAGTAACAAATCATAATACAGGAGAAAATTAAACAAAGTAACAATTCATAGTACAGGAAAAAGTATACAAAGTAACAAATCATAATACAGGAGAAAATTAAACAAAGTAACAATTCATAGTACAAGAAAAAGTATACAAAGTAACAATTCATAATACAGGAGAAAAGTAAACAAAGTAACAATTCATAGTACAGGAAAAAGTATACAAAGTAACAATTCATAATACAGGAGAAAAGTAGACAAAGTAACAATTCATAGTACAGGAAAACGTATACAAATGATGTATAATAAAGTGATGACCAACAAATATAAGGAATCGACATTTTGGCAAGTACTGAAATACTTAATTACATTGTACTTATACAATTTATTAAACATAAATATCATTTACAAGAAGTATAGAACATGTACCTCTTTTAGGCCGAAAGGCAACGTTAAAATACGACTGAAATACTTAATTACATTGTACGTTTACAATAATTATACATACATATCATTTACAACAAATATAGAATATTTATTTATTTTTCATGTCACCCCCATGCCACCGTATAATACAGACATGTTTTAACAGAAATTGTGCGCATCATGTTTGGTGATTTGCGCAGACACCCAAGCGTTTCTAACAGAAACATGAATACGACATTACATAGTTAAACTATAAAATATATAATTTTCTAAGCGACCTCGGATTGAAAAAAATAAACTGAAAAATAAACTCAAACACGATGTTTCTGGCAATCATCTATGCGATGATCAGATTCTCACGGCAGTTTGTGACCTGATAAAATACGCAGAAAAACGAGATAAGCTTTACTGATAGAAATTTCCAAATAATATACTACGTAATAAGAGTTAGTTTTGTGTCAATAAACTCGAATACCTATATAAACGCTGAGCGGACCTTGTTTGTGGGCTACACAACATCGATAGACGACAAAGCTTTAATTCGATATTTAACTGTTCCCTTCGATATTTTTGCTTATCTCATTACCAGTCATGATGCCATTTTCAAACGCTTATTTTATAGCAAGTAAATTGATAATTCGCTTGAAGTCCAAAGGAACATATTCAAAGGTTTATAAAAATTTGCTATTTCGAAACTGTTGATCACCTATTAAAAATCTAGTACTTTCTTATTGGCAAATAGAATAATATTGGAAATAACGTGTCGCTGATAAATTAAATCTGCTGAAATTGTCTAAATTAGCGAAACGATTGATTAAAAGGACTTCGCATGTTCTTTCCATTGGAATTCCTGTGGCACATGTGTCACTGACCTATCGATACCTACCGTTATAATTACATATATTTCAGACCGCATGCAGAGCTTAGTGCGACGAACGCACTATTTATCATGATGCATCAGGTTTTTGTTGCTCGATGAAATAGTATTTGTGGTTTTGTAGTTTAAGTGCTTAAGTGTTTGCAGTTTAAAAACGCGGAATTATGCAAACGATGCAAATTGAAATTATATACATAGTTAATGTTAAAATGCCTCTTACATGAAGTATCTTAACATAACAGTCATATGCATGTAAAATATCCAATATATATAATTATGTATCCATATCTAATATTTTACATTTTTGTGCCTTCGACACTTGTGCCAAGTCTTCCCAATAAAGGGGAAGTCACTTTTAGTATAAATTGACGTTTAAATACTATTGGTCACGAGTTGTCGCTCTTTTATTTCAAACTTAAAAAGTTTTACAATGTAATATTTGTATAAGTCTATAGTTATTATTCAGCCAGGTGACTGTAATGTTGTATGTATGCATTGTTTATCTATTGCCCTAATTTAAATTGTTAATGTTATTTCTAACTATATATAAAGGAAGGCAAGTTTTCTTTTAGCCGAATGTAGTCATTGCATTTGTCTCCCCTGCATAAGATAGCCAAGCGAGGCTTAAAACAGGCAAAGAAACATTGAATTCACATTTAAATATGTCTTATACATTCACGAGGGTTCATGGTCAAAATTAACGTCACCTAATTTAGTTTCCGACTCAAGTGCGTGCACTAGAGACGTGCAATTAATAGGTATATTAAACCAAATCACAACAAAGTAAATTTCTGCTACAATAACGATGTACCATATTGTAGACGTGCATGCTTCTGAAATACAGAATGACCTAGATGGACTGATTTAGAACAATACAAACATGCACATCATTTCAAAAACTATTTTATTCATGCTATTTTGGCAATAGACAGTTATTTTATACTTAAATAAAACATTGCTGCTTGCTAAAGAAAAATGTCAATGCCGTATCTAGCCAAGAGTGGCAATGCGTATAACAAATGTATACAGGACATTTCTATGCACATTACATGTATATCGACCATGTCTATATAGCATGTACTATTCAAATGTCTACGTAAATGCATATCGACCATGCCTAAGTAACACGCATATCCATCCATCACGTATACATTAGATGTCTTCATTTCTGCTCTGCATTACATATTGTACAGTACATTTCTATGCACATTACATGTATATCGACCATGTCTACATAGCATGTACTGTTCAATATGTCTTCGTTAATGCATATCGACCATGCCTAAGTAACACGCATATCCATCCATCACGTATACATTAGTTATCAAACATATCATTCTATGTACTTCATAATGCAGAGAACATCTTAATATACATTTCATGCATATCGACCATGTCTATATACCATGTACTGTTCAATATGTCTACGTAAATGCATATCGACCATGTCTAATTAACATTCATATCCATCCATCACGTATACATTAGTTGTCTACATGTCTGCTCTGCATTACATATTGTGCAGTACATTTCTATTCACATTTCATGGATATCGACCTTGTCTACATAGCATGTACTGTTCAATATGTCTTCGTAAATGCATATCGACCATGTCTAAGTAACACGCATATCCATCCATCACGTATACATTAGATGTCTTCATTTTTGCTCTGCATTACATATTGTACAGTACATTTCTATGCACATTACATGTATATCGACCATATCTACATAGCATGTACTGTTCAATATGTCTTCGTAAATGCATATCGACCATGTCTAAGTTACAGGCATGTTCATCCATCATGTATACATTAGTTGTCTACATGTCTGCTCTGCATTACATATTGTACAGTACATTTCTATGCACATTACATGTATATCGACCATGTCTAAATAGCATGTACTGATCAATATGTCTACATACATTTATATTGACGAAGTACACGTAATAATGTGTTTATGATGCGGAATAATCTGCTTTGTTAAAACATGCTTCAACATGTTTTATCATTCGCATAAAACTGGTACACGTTAATTTGCGACATTTAAAAGGGACGTGTTCGCATAAATAATTGATAATCTGTAAAAACTAAAACATTCTATCATTATTTCCATTAGCATACAAAATGGTGCCTCTACCGGGGTTTGAGCCTTTTTCCTCCGGGTCAAAGGTTTTTAAGTCTTACCACTTGGTCATACTTTCACGTGCATTTTAAAGTTATGCAAGTAATACACTTGCTTTCTAGATGTTTAACGATTGCTCTGAAGAATTCCTCTAATTCAATCATTTTGCATTACAAATTATCTAAATTTTTATTTAATGACGGATGATTATTCATCAATGATATACTTTTATTTGCCTGATCTGTGTGACAAAAAAGTCAATATGCCAATCTGTGAATAGGTCTCTTAAAGATACAAATGCACACAAATATGTAATAAAACAAAAATGGAAGCCCCCGAAGTGTTCAACTAAGAAACGACACGACACGACAGATGGCCCTATAGCGCTCACCTGCGTATGAAGTTCTGTTCCATGCGCCTTGCGATTTCAGAGGAGAATATTTTAAAAGTCATTTAGCTAATTAAGTCTATAAAACAAAGTGACTCCCAAGGCGTGGCCACTTTTTACATCAGGGGTATAATTAGAACTATCGTTGTAGCCGACCACTATACGGTGATTCAGAGAAGAAGAATTTTAAAATTATTGTGTTATTTCAGCCTACATAAACCATGTGACACCGGAGCGTGTCCAATTTTCAACCCCGAGGCATCAGTTGAGCAATTTTTGTAGAGGACCAGTACAATTTAACATAACAGAAAAATATTTACAATCAAAAGAACTACACAAGTCTACTTTAGACTATATAGCAGCTGTGTCCTGTTTTAAGGAAACAAAAGCAACATGTTTTTTTCTGACACATTTAATATACATGAATCCAATAATCAGACAAAAAAATAAATTATTTATAAGCACGGGCGTCTTTGTCAATAGTAAATGAACATCACACATACATGTATGGTGCACACTGTTTCAGTTTTTCAAATATGCCTGCAGTCTTACATTTAATATACATTTAATTGAAACCATTGGAACGAACAAAATTCCGTTAATTACATTTAACTGTAACAGCACTCTACATGCAATATATTTCAGTAGTATTGAACGTGGTTTGAAATGAAAACGAACGCTTTCACTTATTTTTATAATACAATATATATCATATGTACAACCATGTGTACTAACAAATTGAGTGAAGTAATAACAAGCAGAAAAACATATATAATTTTAATATTTTCACACACATCATTTACTGGCAAATCAACAATATATTATAATATCTGTATCAATATAAAATGTAGGGGAATATCTAGAGCGAAATAACAGAGTGAAACACCCTTCTCCTTTTTTGTTCCCCCTGCCCCTTTTGTGGTGAACAGACAAATGTTGAATATCTTATTATAATATACCATGACAAGAAAACGGTCCGCCCAAACTGCCGCTTTTCAGCAACACTCTGTTATTGATCATAGATCTTTCCCCGTTACATTTTTATTCAATGTTTAACTATATTTGCAACAGAAATCGCTATTAGGAGCAATACATAATTCCATTTTGACAAACGACAATTCAAATATTGCCCTGTATTGTATAGGCAATTGGTCACTTGCCTAAAATACTAACGGATGGTAATAAGGGTGTCTCTCTTGGCGTTTCATTACTCCCAAAATCAACATAAAACATGTGTAACGAAAGCTAATTTGGGAAAATAATACTCACAAGCTAACATATATTTTTGAAAAGCACAGAACAAATGGATGTTGAAATAAATGTATTATTATTCATTGTATTTTAATTTCTAAATAAAATAATAATCATTTTGCTTACATTTATATATAATTCGAGGTACTAACGTATTTAAGCGTTCGTTCTCCTAATAACATTACGAAATATTACAATTAATTTTGTCCTATATATATTTAAATTACTGAAAATTCATTTGATAGACGCTTATTTTGTATTTACCAGTATTGTCAACATTAAGGAAGACAAATTAAAACTACAACAAGTTACAAGAATGCCGCCGAATCAAGTATAAATGTGTAAAACGTCAAAAGTAAATACACATTTTTTCAATTCCAACGCAAGAACAACAATAATGTCTCGCTCGGATACAAGCAATTTAAGGCATTTATATTATGAAAATTTAAGTATATATATAATTATTGTGATATTTTTGTTCGTTTCTACATTTTTATCGTTTTGTAATACAGAAAGAAATACCAGCAAAATGTGCCAACGTTCCTACAAATAGAAATATATAATTTCAACGGACACAAAAGCAGTATTTGTACACAAACAGAATCTTAGCTGAATGAAAGCAGATGGCCGATTAAGTTCATTTATCTAGGATTTTAAAGGCTCTCGACGCGTTTGTAAAATGAACGAATCAGTATATAAAATAAATCACAAACATGGGCGTAGCTAAAATAAATGAGTTATTGATATTATCCAAAATTAATTACAACATGGAATCAAATGGATTTTGAACGGCTATAAAATATACAAAGTTATGCTGGTGTATCATGTTTATTTACACAATAATTCAACATGGGTATAAAAATCATCCTTATAAAATGAACTAGCAATAAGAGAAACAAGTAAAAGAGCATATGTGAAAAATATAACAATTGCTCACAATTTTGCAAAATCAATTAAACATGGAAACACAATATTAACAGATGAATGGATAATTTGTTTTTTTGCCAGGTTCATAATGTGTCTTGTGTAAAATTATAACGTAAAAATATCTCAACGAAACATATAAACATACATAAACCTTTTGAGAACACCTTTTCACTCGATTGCAGAACAGACTCAATCCGGTTACAAACCAGACAATGGTGCATCTAAGACAGCTTGATCAACACAGAACACAACACGTCTTTGCCTTGCTGTAAACGTTAACATTGAAATAATGCAGACACGAGAATCTTCGACAACATATTAACATTTTAAAAATATTTTAAACTGTCTCACATAACGTGTATTAATAAGAATGGTAATATTTTATTTTCTTTCAGTTTGTATCCATATATTCATTTCAGAGAAATTGTTTCCACTATACTAAAGTCATGTCGATGTGTTCATTTGTAATTTGAATGTAAATACGCAACACTAATACGAAAATGCTCTTTTGCTAATCATGTGTTAGACATGTGTTAGTGCGCACTCGAATATAAGATTGTCAATTGTCACCCAGTTAATGTTTTCCTTAGCTGCAAAAATGCTGAAAAGCAAAAGTCAGTTCTTACAATTAGCAAAGTGGAAACACAAACGTAGTGTAATAGTTGATTATGAGGACTTGGGTTTCTTTCGTGTCTCGCCAAAAGTCTGTCCATGATATAGGCGCGTTGATTCCAAATTACTGTGTGTCATTGGTACATCCGATGCCATAGAAACAGCATCAGCAGATTCTGATGACATTTCATCCAACAATAAAACATCGTCAGCCGTTCTGAGTGTCAGCGTCCCTATGCTAGTACCACGCAATACTTCTATAGGTCCCTACTATCATTTATAACGTCCAGTTCAACATGAGACATGTCACATGACAACAATCCACATGGCACAACGGCCATATTCGTACCAGTTCCGTCCTCTGCCTCACTTGTTCTTACAACAAAAGTCCATAGTTTGCATTGCACTTGATGGGGTAATGAAGATAGCGCTATTAACAAGCTGCAAAACCACTGAGTTGAGCATTCGCCTTTCTTAAGAGATACGCATTGTAACGATGTTGGCAGCTGTAGATCACATTGACCTTTAAACGCCCCAAATAAATATAGTTTTTTAACCTGCCGAGTGTGGGTACAATTTCAGCTGCCAATAAAACCTCGTCGGCCGTTCTGAGTGCCAGCCCCCCCTATACTAGTAAGACGCAATGCTTCATACAGGTCACTACTACCGTTTTTAACATCCAGATTAACATCAAACATGTCACATGACAACAATTCACATGGCACAGCGGCCATATCCGTACCAGTTCCATCCGCTACCTTACTTGTTCTTACAACCAAATTAAACATTTTACACTGTACTTGATGGGGTAATAAAGATAGCGCGATTAACAAGCTGCTGAGCCACTTAGTTGAACATTCGCCTTTCTGAAGAGATACACAATGTAACGATGTTGGCAGCTGTATATCACATTGACCCTCAAACGCCCCCCATTAATATAGTTTTTCTAACCTGCCGAGTGTAGGCAGCATTTTAGCTCCCAATAAAACATCGTCAGCTGTTCTTAGTGCCAGCCACCCTATACTCGTACCACGCAATGCTTCAAACAGATACCTACTGCAATTTTTTATCCAAATCATAAGGTTGGGCATATCAGATACGTTTATAACAAATGGATCGTCTTGGGGTTTTACGGTACACTTATTCAGGTAAAAATGTATATGGAGATCTTTAGTAGATAATTGCACTAACAACATTTGCAGAAACCCAGCAGAACATGTATTTTTACGTAAATGTAAGAGTTGTAAAGCGACAGGAAGACATAGTTCTTGCTCTAAATCGGAATCTGTTATTTCTAAATACTTTAATTTTGAAAGGGACGGTAGCACTGTAGATAGCTGTGATACATTAATTGTCCAGTAAAATCCAGCTCCTTGATGTTCAAATCACGTAATGCATTATGCAGTACGGGATTCCCTGGTATCACCAAGCGTTCGAGGCTACGCTTAGAGTTTTCAATGACTGTCAGTATTTCATTTGTTTGTAATGAAATTGAGCCATATCGCAGTTCAGAACGATCTCCGAAAAACGGACAACCAGGTAAAATTACTTTAATGCTTTTGATTCCTTCACATTAAGATATTTATGGAATATGAAGTCACTACACTTTATACAAATGTCCCTTTGTTGCTGACTTGAGCCTCATTACAACGGCCAATTATCAGGCGCTCAAATAAAACTGCCAAAGCTGGACATTTTTCATTAAAGTTCATATCATCGTGTTCATACTGGACGATATTTCCCTGTGTTGTGTTGCTTTCTTGACATAATAATGCCTTTGTAACGAAATTAAATCGCTGTATATTATTGCTAAGTCCATGGGTTATGTCACTATGGAACTTATGAATTCGCAATATGATATGCTGCAAGGAATTCCTGAACTGTTTCATTTAGAAATGAACCAACAATGATACCACCAGCGGTAAGGGAAACTGTCAAATGCTCGTCATTCAAATACTTCCGCAATTCCCTTTCGCTAAACACTAGAGACGTTTCCGATGTATAAGTGAAATGAAATGCCGCAATTGCAAGGGCATTCCCTACTTGTGGCTCAATGTAGCTGGTTTACGTCAAACATTAAAATGGAGGATATTGAAAATATCCTTGTTTTGCTTTTGCTTTTTTGAAAAGATTGTCAAGCAATAAAGTATTTATTTCGCATAATGAACCGCTTATATGTATGTTGTTCATCAACAAACTAACAAGCAGCGTATGCAGCCAAGGGGACTTAAGAAAATTTGTGAGTTTATGTTCATTTACGTATTGAGTAAATGCGAACATTATGTCATCCTTCTGGAGACTGTGTAATATGTGCTTTGTTAGCAGTCCTGGGTCCGTTAACCCTTGAATTTCTAGAAGACAGTCAATTTCAGAATCTTTGATTCGCTCATCCGCCATTTGCCATGGTCTTGTAGTAATTAAAACAACACATTGCTTGAGACCAGTTACAATTGATGGTATATATGTTTTATTCTCGTGACTGGTCCATTCGTTAAGTCCATCCATAGATTCCAGGCATGTCTCACGCTCATTGATACGTTCAAGTAGTTCGTAAGCCTCTCCCCGATACTTGAATTGTACATCTTATCAATAATTTGTAGTTTGATAATCTCTGTTACTTTTGTTTGATTAACTGAATCTCTTATTGCGACGTGGAACAGAAACCTGAACTCCGGTAATGTTTCCACATCACTGAAGATAGCAGTGTGCTCAGGAGTTTCTGGTGATAGTGTTTCGCACCAGTCAGGCACTTATTTAGCAAGAAATGTAGATTTTCCCATTCCCGGATCTCCTTGTAGGAATATTTGGTCATTTAATATGTTTTCTTGGTAAAATATGGCCTTGTATTTATCAACAGCCATGTCCGTGTTTCTTCGAGATCCATCATTCTCGATTGCGACATGTTTCAACTTCGTTTGCACAAATATATCCAGAATGGGCTTGTAACGTCCTGCCAACATTGGTGAAACAGACACGGTCTTTAGCGTCTTCTGGTAGTGTTCTATTAGCTTTCGACGAAACTCTGAAAAGAAAGTTATACCTTGAATTCGAAAGAAACTACAACTGATTTCATGCAAAGCCCGACTTCTTATTCCAACCTATTACGTTTATTACAAATCGTTTAACCGTTAAAACCTAAGCACACATGGCCACACCGTTTTCAGAATTTAAATGCCCCATATTGTAGCAAGAAAAGCAATAATAATACAAAAATGTAATATCACCATGAAAGTTTGTGTTTGTTAAACAAATATAAACAGACAGACTTTGTCATTCTTATAATATCACTATTTAAGCTAATCGGTATGTCACACAAAATAGTATCACTATTGGCATGTATTGTCATCACTCAATTAGTTGGAAAACATAACATTAATTGCATTACCTATTGTGTATTGACAATGAAACTAAACAAAATCTGAAAATGCATGTTAACCTAATGCATATATTATTAAGTGGGTCAAGACCAACCAGATTTACAAGTACAACTCACAAGTAACATGCGCACGCACACAGACACGCATAACACGCATACAAGAAGGCAGACAAAATTACACAAATTTATAGGTTTTAGTTACTCACGAAAGAGTATGAGAGTCAGTTACCTCTAGCTTTGTAAATACATATAATCCATTCATCTAAAATACATAATAAAATTAGTGAACCGTATCTTGTTTTACTGCTGAATGTATGTAGTAGATTAGCACGAGTATGTGCCTTGTAGCCGCATTCTATTACAATTATCAATGCAGATAGACTTGATATCGAAGTTGTTAAATATTTTATTATAAAGGGCGTGAGCTCATGGTGAATTCGGACACGCATACCGCTTTTACTACAGGTGAAACGACTGCTTTCATTGGATTGTCTTAAAACAATGTATTATTTTCTATTTGATAACTTAAATCGAAAGCATACGGAAAGTGAAGCGACCGCCGCCACGGTAGCTCATTCCCAATCTGGTTTGCAACTTATGTTTCATAGCGCATATTCCATAATGTTTATTGTATTATTAATGTCTATACATATGAATAAAAAATATTTTAATAAATTCCTGGTCCATATGGTCATCCAGATTATTACGAAATCTAACCATTTGTCTATTGTCTCATTTACAATATTCCCAGATATTTAATGCAAATCAGTTTACTCCAAGTTCGCGTTAAGTTGCACAAATAGGCACATTCAAAAACCAACTCCGGCAAATTTCTATGGGAGATGAAATTGGAAACCCAACACGCCGCGTTTGAAATACGTGGAAGACAAGAGATGCAGTTATTTCATATGAATTTCAAACATTTGAAAAAGATTTGTACACTAAATGTAATTGTCAATAGCCAAAAGTAGATAAATCAGAAATAATATCGATCTGTCTATGTATGAGTCAGGCGCCGTGCTGACTCGGCTTCGAAAAGATGTCGAGTACCTAATCCGCCCTTTGAAAAATAATACGTTAATGGACGTTTAGGTTCAATTCGAATTCAAATAATAGTTTTAAATAAGTATCATATAATATATGAGGTATCTGCCTAATGTGAGTTAATAATGGTTTGTTCAATAATGAGAATTCCTAAAAATAGTTTAGCAGCGAATCAAGAAGCTTGTTACGACAACGGCAGAATACGGTTTTGGAAAAATAGTCGAAACGTGTTTGTTTCAATTGTGTCTGAGAGCAAAGTTATAAAGTATCTAAATAATCTTTGTCCTAGTAAGTCAAAATGGTTGGATGGGATCATCTGTTGTTTCTTAAAGGATTCCGCCTTAGTTATTGCTGATCCTCTTTCACATATCATTAAATTGCCTATTAAACAGGGCG
The DNA here is from genome assembly GCA_027627225.1 of Congeria kusceri. Lineage (NCBI taxonomy): Eukaryota > Metazoa > Mollusca > Bivalvia > Myida > Dreissenidae > Congeria > Congeria kusceri. The sequence continues at coordinate 32,435,486 of CM051040.1, read as the reverse complement.
TGGTTCCTGATGATCTGTAGTCTGCCCGAATAGTTCCCTTATACAAAAAGAATGACAAGACAGATGTTGGAAATTATCGTCCAGATTCCATATTAAGTGTCATATCTAAAGTTATAGAGAGGGTCGTATATGACTAGAGGAATACCTGATCAAAAATAGGCTCTTCTATCAGCATCAGTCAGGTTTCAGGCATGGGTTTTCCACTGATAATTGCCTTATTTATCTCACTGATTATATCCGTTTTCAAATGGACAAAGGTTACCTTGTTTGTATGGTTCTCTTGGAGTTCTAAAAGGCTTTAGACACAGTATATTATTACATTATTTTAATGAAATTAATGCTATAGGTCTCTCAGAATCTTCCTTGCCATGGTTATTATGTTATCTATCAGACAGACGCCAATTGGTTTAGCTTTCAGGTGTTATGGCTTCACCAGCCAATATATCCAGTGGCGTCCCCCAATGGTCCATTTTAGGGCCGATGCTATTTTTTTTTTTTTTTTTTTTTTTTTTTTTTTCCGTTCTATATATTTTATTTTCCTCGTCAATAGGTGTGTGAGGGTCGAGGGCATCCCCCTCCACACCGTACATCATGAGTATTGATAATAGTTCAACATGCATGATATATAATATTACAATGAAGACAAGTGCTCACAATTGCATATTAACAATAATATCATAATTGCTTAAACAGCAATATACAAATTGATACACATATTTAAATTTTGAATATACGGATAAAATATGCAAGTCACAATGTTCTTAACGATACATATTTAACAAAATGTCCCATGTAGTTATTAAGTTAGAATCTAAATTGCAGAAGAAGTTCATTTCCTTCAAAATATGATACTGGATAGAAAAGAATGATCTTGCCGCGATAACGGTAGGTAATGTTTGATTCATTTTACAATTATAAATAAACCTTTTAGTGAGAAGGACTGTTAGATTAAGAGGACTACTTGTGTTTTTATGTCCTAACATGAAAGAGGGTGCATTTATGAAGTCAGCGAATACCTCAAAACCTTCAAACAAATCAGCAATACATTTTTTAACGTATTTACATTCCCAAAAAATGTGCTCAATTGTTTCCGACATATCATGGCAGAAAGAGCATTCAGCTGACGATTTATAATTGATTTTATACAAAAAATAGTTGGTACCAATAATTCGGTGTATAATTCTATACTGGAACCATTGTAGCGTAGAATCTTTGGTTATACAAAATGGCATACTAAAGATATGGTTCCAGTCTTTTAATTCAATATTTTCAAAAATGCTCGTCCATTTTAACATACAGACTGGTAAAGTGTCATTTGTTTTAACAATATTATACATGGGTTGGGTACCTTTTTGATATTTTAAAATGGATATCACTTGAAGGGGAACAAAAGGCTTAACAAAGTCAAAATCTGCAATCGTATTCAGAGCAGATGTTTTATCGAACAAACCATATTTCTTCAAGTATTTAGTAACTACATTAGTAATACCTATGTATTGCAAGTAGTTTGGATAGAAATTATATCTGTTACACAGTTCTTCATAGCTATATAATTCTAACCCATCGTTGTTTTTGATCAAATCGCAGATAAAATGCACGCCATTTTCAAACCATGTTTTGAGGAATACACTTTTATTACCGATCGTTATATCAGGATTATAGAATATTGGGGTTTGTAATATGTATTTTATATTTAATGATTCTGCTTTGCGGAAATCAACAAACGATTTTAAAGTGTCTTTCCAAAAAGCATTGCCTGTTTTATTTATAAGGTTTTCTGGATAGTGAACACCACAGTTGTAAAGTTTTTGGGTGTCTATTATCATTTTTACAATATTAATCCATTTACCATTTCCTGTGATGATCCTTCGTATCCAAGAACATTTCAACGCAATGATAAATGAAAAGATGTCGACCATATTAAGACCTCCTTCAGTATATTCTTTAATAAGTACATTTTTGTTAATTTTTGAACTCCCATTCCACACAAAGTTTAAAAAGAGATCATTAAGCTCAACCAATATTCTATGTGGTGGATTGGGAAGTGAAACAAATAAATGGTTAAGCACTGGCAAAGCAATCGTTTTTATTACTTGTATCCTTCCAATGGGAGTTAATATCCTTCTGGACCAGTTTTTAAGCAGCGTTCTAATTCTATACAATTTATCCATATAATTAAGATCTATCATCTTATCAAGATCGACATGAAATGTTAAACCAAGCATATCAAAAGTATGCTGGTTCCATTTTAACTTCCATCTAGTTTTTATGCTTTCGGAAATGAATTTATGCTTCCCTATCCAAACTACTTTGGTTTTGTCGAAATTTACCTTTAAGCCAGAGCACAATGTGAAATGCGACAAATCATCTAAGGTTTCATTAAGGGATTCTGCAGAGCCATCCAGGAGTATAGACGTATCATCAGCGAATTGCGATAACTTATATTCAGTATTATCGATTTTGATTCCTTTGATTTTGGGATTTGCCTTGAGTTTTAGAGACAAAATTTCAGCGCATAAAATACAGATATAACAACTTGACGACAACCACGTTGTATTTGAAAAAACTCAGATAACGACCCACACTGCGTTACTGCTGAAATGCCATCCTTATATAAAACGTTAAACCATTTTTTCATGTCAGGACCGAAATTAAACAAGGAGAGTGTTTTGTTTACAAACCTCCATGACAAGGAATCAAAAGCCTTTTCAAAATCTATAAGTAGGAGAAGTCCGGGAATATTATTTTCCTCAGTGTATTTCAAAATGTCGTAGATTAGTCGAGTGTTTTCACCTATGAACCTGCCTTCGATAAAACCAGTTTGATCATTATTTATAAGTTTGTTAATGTATTTTTTTAATCTATTAGCAATACTTCCAGAACCAATTTTATATACAGTGTTTAACAATGTTATTGGACGCCAGTTTTTTAAAAATTGTCTGGGTTTATCACCCTTAGGTATGCAAGTAATTATCCCCTGTCGTTGTGTTATAGACAAAATGCCGCTATCGAATGCGTGATTTAACGCTCTACAAACAAACGTACCTAATTTGGGCCAAAAGACTTTGAAGAAATCAATACTAAAACCAGACGACCCAGGGCTTTTGTTGTTTGCCATGTTTTTTAAGACAAAAGAGGCCTCACTTAGTGTTATTGGCCCTTCTAATAGTTTTGACTCTTCATACGACAGTTTAGGTATGTCAATATTTGCTATAAAAAAAAAGCTATTAAAATCATCATCAATGTTGGTATTGTCGTTATTTTGATACAATGTTTTATAAAACAAAGCGGTTTCGTTCAAGATATCAACCTGCTTGTCTAAAACAAGTCCGTCATCAGTTGTTAGGCTAGTGATAGTTTTTGTTGTATAGTTATATTTTTCGAGGTTACAGAAAAGTTTTGATGGTTTTTCTCCAAATTGTATCCATTCGGCTCGCGATCTTATTATGGCTCCTTTTAATTTCTCTTCTTGTATTTTCATTAGTTCATCTTTTAAGTCAAGTATAATTTGCACGTTACTCTCGGTCAACAATTTCTCGTGTTGTTCAATTTCAGCTTTTAATTGGTTTTCGCGCTTGTTACGCGATTTTGTTTTATACGAACTATATGAAATAGCTTTACCTCTTATTTCCATTAAAACTGTATCTAAAAAAAGTTGGTCGTTTATTAAAAACTGTATGTCTTGGTCAGGTATTGTATCAATGTTATCTTTATTGTATACAGGTAACATATATTGTTTCTTTATTTCGGTAATTGAATCATTTATTGTGTTAATGTAGTTGATGTCGCTAAGAAGCATGTTATTATGTTTCCACAGACCTTTTCCGGTTTTAAAATCAGTAAATTTTAATGTCAACGTTACACTCGAATGATCAGATTGGTAACTGGGCAATATATTAATGTCGTGAAAAAACGGTGACAAAAATGACGATAAAAGATAAAAATCAAGCCTGGCTTGTTGTATTGGATTTGTTCTTCTCCATGTATATCGTCTAGAGTTAGGATATAATATCCTAAAAGGATCTGTAAGAACACGATCTTCCATATTTTTTAAAATAAATTCTCTTGCATTTTTATTATTTATTGATTTGTAGTTTTGATAATCTATATTTGGGTCTAGAACCAAATTAAAGTCGCCACAAATTAAGTAGGAGTCATTCCCAATATTGTCAATAATATCAAAAATATTGGTGAAAAATTCGGGACTGTCAGAGTTCGGTCCGTATATAGAGGCAAGTGTGAGTCTAGTTTCACCAATATTTATATCCAAAATAATATAGTTACCAAATTCATCATATTGTACATTATGTATTTTATACTCAAGTATTTTCGACAAAAGTATTGCTACACCACGCGAATTAGAAGAGCCATAACTTAGGAAACACTCTGATCCCCATTCTGAGTAAATGGTTTTAATCTGTTCGTTAATAAAGTGTGTATCTTGAAGGCAGTAAATATCACATTTTGTTTCTTTTAAGTATTGAAAAACTTGTAATCGCTTCTTTTTCCCCTGAATGCCTCTGCAGTTGACAGATAAAATTTTAAGCTCGCTCATAGATAAGTAAAACTAAGGAACATATAAAATGTAGCACTTGCATGCATAGTAACAACACAACATACCTTGTAGTACAGAACGGAAAAAAGTACAAAATAATAATAGAAAAAAAAAAAAAACTAACATGAAAGGAAAAAAAATACGTGAACATAATAAGGTATCTTTTTGTTAGGAAAATTAGAACCGAGTCAAAATAGCATATACAAATCAGTAAATGTTTTCATTAATAAGCTTATCACTAGGATTAATGAACAATGGCAACATCTGAAGATATCAATAAATAGCTATCAGTATTTAATAATATGTAGAGCTTTAATAACTCTATGTATTTGCTCTAGTGTAAATTATAATTTGTCTAAGTTTAGAGATATATTGAACATAATCTATATTATATATTGTATATTAATAGAAAAAAAAATGTGTATTTGTCCCTGTTTACTTTATAAACACTAAGAGGAAACAAAAAGATGCAGACTTGTGGCAACAAGTGTTGTATTTTTTTTACAAGAGATTGATACTTAAAAATATATATTGAACATAATCTATATTATATATTGTATATTAACTAGAGAACAGTGTGTATTTGTCCCTGTTTACTTTATAAACAATAAGAGGAAACAAAAAGATGCAGACTTGTGGCAACAGGTGCTGCATTTTTTTTACACGAGATTGATACTTAAAAACATCAATATTTACATACAGGATTTTACAGAATAAATCAACATTATATATTATATATTAACTAGTAAAAATGTTGTATTTGTCCCTGTTTACTTTATAGACAAGAGGAGAAAAAAAGGAAGCAGACTTGAGGCAACAAATGCTGTATTTTTACAATAAATTGATCCTTAACAATATCAATATTTACATACAGGATTTTTATATGTATTTACTCTGAATAGATACAAAGTTTTACCAATATGTACATATTTACAAGTATATTTTTTGTTTTTGTCTACGTTTATTTTATATAAAAAAGGAGTAAGCAAAAAGCTGAGTGGTAGCAACACAATGGTGGTCTATTACAGAAACTGCTAGACTTTAATCATCATTTTTTCATACTGATTTACTATAAGTGTTTTTACTAGTTTAAATAATCATTCAAAGTCAGAGATAAATTGAAAAATATTTACTAAAAAAGTTTTATCTATATCTACGTTTTAACAATATAGGTTACTATAATTTTCAATATTAAAAATATTATATATGTTTATATTATAAATTTTAACAAGTATAAATAGTTGTATTTGTCCATGTTTATTTAATAAATAAAAAGAGGAAACAAAATTGAGCATAGTGGTACTTCATACTGAATTACTATATGTATTTATTCTAATGTAAAACCAAAATCAGAGATAACTTGAAAGATATCTACATCTCAGAAGTGGAGTTTTATCTAAATTTACATTTTAACAGCATTATTTATTTAATTTTCACTAATACAAGGTGACATATATATCTAATGTAAATATTAATTTAACTAAGTTCAGATATCAGCTGAACACTATCTACATTTCAAAAAGAGGAGTTTTATCTAATTTTACAATATAACAGCATTATTTTATATAATTTTCAGTAATACAAAGTTTAATATATATCTAATGTAAACAAGTAATTTAACTAAGTTCTGATATAAATTGAACACTATCTATAGATCAAAAAGTGGAGTTTTATTTGAATTTACATTTTAACAGCCTTATTTTATAAAATTGTCAATACTACAAAGTTTAATATGTATCTAAATGTAAATAGTAATTCAAGTAATTTCTGACATAAATTGAACACCATCCACATATCAACAAGTGTAAATTTTATCTATATATATATTTAAACAGAATAATGTTATATAATTTTCTATAGTACATACTGGGTACATACAATATATATATATTTATATTTATTTTATATACTTTATATTAACAAATTTACATTATTACATTTGTCCATGTTTATTTTATAAACTAAAAGTGGAAACAGAAGGAGGCCATAGCAAAAAGTGGTAACAACAATAGTCCATGTTTATTTTTTAAACGAAAAAGAAAATACAGAAAGATGCAGTGAAGTAGCAGTACCATATTATTTATATACATTTAACACGGTTAAAGTTCATACTGATACTGCATTTTTTTCAATGATGTATTATCAGATATTTTGTTGAAAATTAAAACAACAAACAATTATCAACACACAACCACTTTAGTAGCCTTAAACACTGGAACATTATGCACAACCATATGATTTATTACACTTAACAGTGTTATCCACTTACGAGATGCCATCATTTTATTAACATTATGTTTGAAAAGGGAAAAGGAGTTTTATAATTGTGTATGTGTTGCTATATATTTACAGAAAATACCAAAAATTTGAGTGTCATGTTTTGTTACATAATGAGTACATTATGGCTATAAACTTACAGTTGATCAATAATTTTGACTCAGGACGGATAAAGACTAAGACCAAAAGAACTAGCATTATAAGACTTTCGATGCAGGTCAACTATCACACAAGATTTATGCACCTTTTCAACTTTTTGAATAATATCTGAAATTTTATTGCTTTTAGCATAATCATTCACTTAACATTTTAAAGAGCTTCGTATGAAAGCGAAAATGAAGCAATTTGGGTGAGAAGATGTTATTGGAAAAACAGCTTGTATTTGTTAAGTGGAGAATTATATTATTTTCACTTCATTACATTTAATACCTTCTTAAGTATGAACAAACACTGTGTAAAACAACAACATATTTTGTAAAGAAGGCATTTGTAGTGTTAACAGTCATATAAAGCACTAAACAAAAAGGCTGAAGGCGTGCAAATAAATAAAGAAAGATGACGACATAAAAACATCTATATAGACTACATTATCACTGTCTGTTGACATGACAAATAATGCTTACAATAAACATTTGACATGATGTTTAAGGGCTGAAAAAACAACAACAGAAGATCGATGGCTATATTAGTTTTTTAAGGATGATGCTTTGTGGTCCTATATAGAAGTATGCATACAACAAAAATACAAGCGACTTATCCATGCACAAAAAGGTAATAATACATCGAGCCAAAAAGTCCTATTCTAGAGTGTCATAAGCAACAAAAAATGTACACTATTTACATACAGCCTCTTACATAAATAGCTGGAAGTGCACAGTAAAGTTAAATTAGTGCATTAACTGTCATGAATATACCTGAGTCTGACTATTTTGTTGTAATAAATGTTTAGAAACAACTAGCTGACCTCTATTTACTATTTTGACATGTATGTTTTTACTACTCTCAGTGGCAAGTTTGTTTGAAAGGGAAATAACTTCGCCGATAAGTATTAAAAGTATTGCGCGGGCGTAGCTATGTCATTTAACACTTGGGTGTCTTAATAGCGAAAATAGATTTTTATTTTACAAAGACATCTCATTATGTATGCAAATTTTACGAACAACAATTTTTAGTTACTCAAATATGTAATATTATTTAATATATTTAGTATATAATTTATATTACGTTTATTTATGTAAACTAACTACAAAGAAATTTTAACGGCTAAATGAGATCTAGAGGCGCTTACATATTATGAACAGCTATCTTAGCGTATATGGCTTATTTTTTGTTGGTGACACGTTTGCGGTTCGTCTGGGACGAGGCCCCGAGAGACTCAGAGTAGGATTTTCGTGGCCACGGCTTTGCTATCCAGTTTTTGTAGTCCTCAAATGTTATTTGAGTAGCATGCTGGTTTCCTTTGAAAACGGCGTAAATTTTGCCCTCAAAGGACCAGCATTTTTCTACATATTTTGGGTCTTTCAGTCGCACTGACGCCAACACACTTGCGTTAAGCTTTGTTAGGTCCTCATTGACGAAGACGGAGGAGCCCTTGAACAGCTTTGCTTTTTTTAATATGTCAATTTTTGTTTGTCGCCTGACGAATTTAATAATGACGGGTCTGTTTTCTGTTGGTTTAAATTTTCCCAGCCGGTGGGCGATGTCTATGTCGCAGGGTGTAATTGGTATGCCGAGCTTTTCGTTCACTAGCGTGACTATTTTCTGTGTTACAATTTCTGAGGATTGTCGTTCTTGATCGTCTTGAACACCGGTCATTCTCAGGTTATTGCGTCGACTGTATTGCTCAGTGTTATTTGCAAATTCCTCGTGATGATCAGAAATGCCACTTTTTTCGGCTTGTAAGATTGCGTTTTGGTTTTTGAGTTCTTCAATTTGTTTATTTTTCGCTGTAATTTCCTTTTTTAAAAGCTCAATGGCATTTTTATGTTCGAAAGCGTTTCCCTCTAAGATTTCAATGCGACGGAGAACATTTCCTAGCAGTGTTTCTTTTAATTGTTCAATTGTTTCTTTGACGATATCTTTTATGAAACATGCATCTTCCTTTGTTAGAACTTTGGATAGTTTATCGTTTATTTCGTCAAGCCTCGTCTCAATTTGTTGCACAGGTAAGTCATTGGTGACAGATGGTGTGCTTTTTACGAAGGTTGTCATTGTTTTTTGTTTTTTGGAATCGGGTTTAGGGTTTTTCTTTTTGTTGCTATTTTTAATGTTACTTTGAACAATTGTTTCTTCTTTTTCAAACACAGTGTTTTCCAATAAGCTTGCGTCAGCGTTAGTTGCTTCGCTGGCGGTTGATGAGTGTTGGCGTTTATTCATGTCAGTACTTTCATCGGAGCGCCGCGTTCGCGGCTTGATTATTCAAAGCTAGTACACTGATCGAACAATCACTACAGCTATACAGCTATACAATTGAATGTTTCTTAGAGCGGGTAATTATACATTTCATTCAATCGAGTAGTTCAAGCGTGACGTTTTTATTGTAAGTCATGCGTGACGATTGACCGATTTGTGTTGCCACTAAATAGCACACTTTTTACTATACCCCACCCTTTAATGTTAGAAATTAGATAGCGTTATTTCTCATAAATTGAAAGAACTGATTTCATACATACTTCTTCAAATTAAGTCCTTATATTCCATCAATTTCACAAGTTTTTCACACGCGATTACTGACTGTATATGCTATGAAATTAAAAAGAACACTACATTGTTTTTTTTTTCGTACCGCTTGTTTTGACCGGAAGTGGCGTATTCTCTCTGACCGGAAGTGGCGTATTCTCGATGCTATTTTTAACCTATGCGAATGACATGTCTGCCGCTATTAAGAACATACATTTACTTTTAACGAATGACTCAGCAATCCTTTTCTCTGACAAAAACAATCATAACATTGAAAGATCTTGAGTCATGACTTGAAAATTGTCAGTCAGTGGGTGGTTTGCAATAAGCTGTTTTTGCATCTTGGCAAAATCAGTTTATTTGGGTCTTAAAAAGGTTAACGTCCCTGTCCAATCTTGATATTAATTGCAATGGTAAAACAATTGAACACCAAAAGTCAGTTAAATATCTTGGTGTCACCCTTGATAAGTGCCTGTCCTTAGATTCCTTAAAAAGGTTAACGTCCCAGTCCAATCTTGATATTAATTGCAATGGTAAAACATTGAACACCAAAAGTCAGTTAAATATCTTGGTGTCACCCTTGATAAGTGCCTGTCCTTAGATTTTATTGCTAGATCTGTTATTAAGAAATTCAATGCTAGGTTAAAATTTGTGTATCGCAAAAGAGAATGTTTTCACCCAGCACACTACATGTTTGCCTACATGGGTTGATCTCTGTGGAAAAGTTTGCCTCAACATATCAGGGACTCATCAACCACCCAATCTTTAAAATCCATGGTTAAGGAGGATTTTTTTAATTGTATTTAATTTTACACGTGCTATAAAATTTGTTAGCTCATTACTAGTATTAATGCTCGGTATTATCTTAATTTTATGCTAATGCATATATACATGTACTGTGATAAGTTTGTTTTTAATAATTTAATGTCTTATATAGACATTTTCATGTATCTATTTATTAAAAACTTGAGTACCAAAGTATAGTTTATATATTTAACTATAAATGTTGTTTTTTATTATTGCAAACCGTAATAAAATATCTTCCTTTGTCATACGGCACTTCATCTCAAATACCACAATTGAAGTAAGATTTTATTTAAAATATATTTTGTGTAATCCTTGGCATACAATGTTGATTGACATAGCAACATTAATGCAAACTTATTTATTATTTGTTGTATGTAAATTGTCTATTTTTATGATCCATCCATCCATCCATCCATCCATCCACCCACCCATCCACCCACCCACCCACCCACCCACCCACCCACCCACCCACCCACCCACCCACCCACCCACCCACCCACCCATCTATCTATCTATCTATCTATCTATCTATCTATCTATCTATCTATCTATCTATCTATCTATCTATATATCTATCTATCTATCTATCTATCTATCTATCTATCTATCTATCTATCTATCTATCTATCTATCTATCTATCTATCTATCTATCTATCTATCTATCTATCTATCTATCTATCTATCTATCTATCTATCTATCTATCTATCTATCTATCTATCTATCTATCTATCTATCTATCTATCTATCTATCTATCTATCTATCTATCTATCTATCTATCTATCTATCTATCTATCTATCTATCTATCTATCTATCTATCTATCTATCTATCTATCTATCTATCTATCTATCTATCTATCTATCTATCTATCTATCTATCTATCTATCTATCTATCTATCTATCTATCTATCTATCTATCTATCTATCTATCTATCTATCTATCTATCTATCCATATATCTACCTATTTACACAGTTGTCATATTTTTTACCAAAAAAAGTTTCAATTACTTCACGTACTTCACGTTTGGTCTGGTGTGGTTGTGGTCGCGAATAATGATTTCTGATAAATTGTACTAAGATTTATTACCGTGATAAGATACAATTCACTACGGTGACCTAGGACAATAAGGACACCTAACGTATGCACTAGAGAAGCTTAGGTGACTGGAAAACTATATTAATGGGCTAATAGTACATGCAACAAATACGTTATTTAATAAGCTTTGATAATAAAGTAATACACATCTTAGTATTTACATAACTTTGTATATTCGAATAGCTTTCATTATTTGAATATTCGAATATCCGTTGTCATCGTTTGTTAACAGATTTCATGTCCGACTTTTATTCCGGTCTCTAAGGGAAATAACTCGCACAACCTGACCCCTTTAACAATGCTAGCTAGTATGGCTGACATCGCAAACCCTTATCATATATCTGATCACAGTTGGTCGCTAAAACACTGCTGGGTGACAATTTACTGTTTTGTGGTCGATAATCCGTAAAGGACCGATTTGAAAGACGGGTTTCTCATAGCGAGAGAGTCTAGATAGCTTAGATAGCCATTATACCGCAAGATATCGAGATGCAGAGAGATTTTCTGTACGTGTTTGCATAGCGCAGAGACGTATCAATACATGTTATTTAATAAATAGCTGCATATCGTGAAATGTAATTGTTAAATAATGTTAAATGCACAACTTCAATGTTATACGTTGAAGACAGTTTACAGTTTCAACAATAACTTTAAATATGGTCATAAATATGGGACCGTTTTAAATAATAAAAACGATCCTATAAAAAAAGTAGTATTCTACCACGTTTAATTTTAACATGCTGTACTAGTTAGTTGCCAATTCTTACTAAACTGAGTATGATGCTTGAGAAAAAAAAACGTTTGATCAATAGTTTTCGCGCGCTTTTGTTACAAAACACTATTTACACATGCATGCATGTATTTTCTGTTGATGTTTGGTGTGTATTACACAATGTATATTGAACGATCAAACAAAGGCCCTTTGGGGTTTTAAAGGGACTATGTCAACGAAAAATTGGTTTCAAAATTCACTATACATGATTGTAGATGATAGAAATGCGATAAACTAAGATATGCACAATCAATAAACAACAAATAATGTAATACATAATGAGACATTATATAGTAAAATCTGTTTTTATCACTCGAGTGATACTTATTCCGAAATGGCTTCTAGAAATACTGTGGGAACCCTGAGTGTAAGTTTACCAAAGTGTTCCATGTATGGCAAAATAAACGAGTTGCGTTTACTAAAATTATTTTGTTCTTCGTCTGATAACATATATCTAGGGAAGTAAACATGCGCATATAACAAAATACACGTTGTCGTGTAAGGTGATTTTCTTCACACTCGCATGAGGCCGTTTAACGTCAAAAAGAATGCATCGTAAAATAATTGACTGATGATCAAACACGCTTAAACAAGGTCATAATGGCGCAAAGAGCTCTCTTGAGTACTGACTATGACATAGATCAGCTCCGACATCTTAAGGTCTTAGTCAGCAAAATGACCCAGCTTACTTAAAAAAAATTGACTTTTTCTGGATAGTAAAATGCCTGGTTGTAACTTTACCAACTAGCTGTTTGCCCATACCATTTAAGAGAAATCGGTGGGCATTAATACTATTTTCAATACAGAAGATACATAATACACAAATAATAAAAAATTATTCAAATGCACCCATTTTTCTGACCTTCTGTTTTGTCTTCATAAAGTTTTTGCAACGTTTCATTGATTGTTTTGTCGGCCAAAGGAAGAGTGTCTCTCTGAAGCTGAAACGAAATGGCTTTGAAGTCTGAAAAACATATCACTTTTGTTTGGAAAAAGACCCGTGATATCTGGTCATGTATCCATATTATAATGGTCAATTAGTCAATACAACTACGTGGGTAATTCCAAAATGACACATAAACAAACTGAATATCATGTCCATATAATTATAATAACAGTGCAACCCGATTTAAAGGGCGTGTTTGCATAACCTACGGATGTTCTGTAATTGCAATGAACAAATACAATACATAACCTGGGTTGGCTTATTGCGCGCATCCAATGCTAGCTGAAAACCATTTAGATGTGTAGGATCATTCAGAAGAGTCAAAAGACAGTCGAAGAAGCCTATCATATCCCCATCATCTATACTCATGTCGTGCACGTGTCGTAATCTGTTCACTTCCTCTCGTGCCAGAAAGACGAGTTGTTTATATGCAACCCACAAAAATCACAAATCACAAATGACGTTAAGACAGAGCTGAGTTAACCACGCCTACCGATTTCCAGGGATACAACCCTGTTTATGTCCGTCCAAAACTACATGGCGTCACGAGTAGGTACGCTAGCCGATAAACCGGTAGACGCTGGCATAACACATTTTAAGTACAGCGTTTCATCGCGAAACGAGCACAATTAAGGCACAATCTTTTGTGTCAGATTCTTGTATAATGTAGCATGATCGGCGTGGAAGTCGTTAAATTCACGAGGCGATCAAACCTACAGTAGTGTCTAAAAGACAAATATTGTCGATATTTGTATAAAAATGACATCAACATACAGGAAACGCGCCAAACAGACGCTTTCAAATGTATTCAAGGAAATTTTCTTCTATTACATTACGAAAGTGTATGGTATTTTTTCAGTTGCATATAAATTATTGAAGTACCTAACCTTGACACTTTCTTGTGTTTCCATTGTTGTATTCCCTTTGGTCACAGATGACAAAGAGACAATGTCTGTGGTTATGGGTTTAAACCACAAGTCATTGGAGCTGGTCATCTTGGTCCAAACCGTACTTTAACATCAAATATTTATTTTTATTCCATCTTTACGCTGTCATTGACGAAATAACAACCCGTGATATTAACATCCACACTGTGGAAATATACTTGTCGCATGCACGGACTACGTTTTCACGATGCAGTCGAATTGTCTACGTTTGCCAATCGCATTTTCTGGTCAGTTATTTAAAGATAAGTTACATACATGGTATTTTAAATACGCAAACATGTTGTCCAAAACAATCAGAATAAATTTGCAGTCACATATGTGTTTCGTTTTCGTGTTTTTGCAAACGAGCAGAAAGGTCATGGTCATTTATATTGTTTATATTGATTTATATATCAATAATTGTAAGGATCATGGAACAGTTGTGTCTTTGGTGACTGAAAATGTCCTTTTCATTTTAAAAGCTACTACTCGATTATTTTTTGTATTAATATTTTTTGTAGTGATAACACCAACATATACAATAACAATTGTTAACAGCCTAAGTTTTGTCTATTGCATTTCTAGAATCTTGCGACTACTTCTTTATTACAATTCTTGCATTTTGTATTCAATGCAAATAAAAGAAGTTGTACTACCAGTTTATGAATTCCACGGTTTGTTAAACATTTGGTCTGATATAGTTTGGAAGACAAACGATGGGATAAATAAAATACAGAATAAGTGTTCAATATTGAGAAGTTTATCTTGCTCGAGTCGAACATCGAAGTTCTAGTCCTCACAAGATAAATTCCCCATGTCCAACACTAACTTAGTATTCTCAATATCCTTTGTTTTATATTTATTCCCCACACATTAGGTCGATACTTTCACTTGTTAAATGTTGCTAGGCACGCATAGTGTCGCTTTTGTTTTTTTACATTTTATTGCTGCCG
Source organism: Congeria kusceri (assembly GCA_027627225.1). Classification (NCBI taxonomy): domain Eukaryota; kingdom Metazoa; phylum Mollusca; class Bivalvia; order Myida; family Dreissenidae; genus Congeria; species Congeria kusceri. Next base: position 32,420,472 of record CM051040.1, on the reverse strand, counting down.
TTGACGGTTCTAAAAATAAATCCATTTTACCCTTCAATATTAAATTACAATTGTTCATTTAACATCTATTTCTATGATGTTTTGTACGTAATTTAAGTATTTATATCCAGTAATCATATCAACATATTTCATTATTCAAGAAGTGTTCGGCGTTCTTAAACTTTTGTTCGGGCGCCATATTTTGTTTTGATGGCCGAAATGTGAATGTTTGTCGCGGCCAGTTTCCGACCGTTTTTCGTACATTCATGCCACTTTTAAATTTGTGGTTGGTCGTTTTGTGTTTGATCGGCCCATAAACAAAACGTCTGGTCAAGATTCGAATTTAATTTTGTTAGTCATGAAGTTAAAGTGGATTTCAAAGAGAGAGCAGCAATATTCAATATGCTCCCGAAAATGAACAACTTTGTTTCCAAATTTGAATACAGAAAACACGTACAAGTTGGTCAGTATGACGGACAAAATGGCGAATAAAACCGGTGCTTCTCAGTGCCGCGATCGGATTGGTTAATTGACCTGTCAATTATAGATCCGTCATAACGTCAATTATTTTGTTATTATGTATATGAATCAAGTAAGTATAATTGCAATTACATCATTATAAAAATAAAATAAGTAGAAATGGCGAAGCGATTTGTAAAATACCTTTGTGCAGATATTATTATCCTGACTAAGATCATCTGTAAAATAGTTTTGCACCCAAGAACAATTTTATATCGCGCCTATGATGCCATTGAAATCCGTGGTGTCAGCACTTGGCTTATCCATGTAACCTGTGGGAGGCATATTGCGCTTAGCCAGCTGCCAAGTTTCTGTGTACCATTTTGTAGAATCTGTATTGCTTCATGATGGTCCTTTCAGATTACCTTGTTTAAATGATGGTTGTCCCAAATCATGTAACATATTTTTGAACACAGGCGACATTGTTTAGTTTGATCACTACATGTGTTACACGTCTTTTCCTCTCACTAACACCGTGATTAGAATGTAAATCCCTGCGAATGTGCTTGTACAATGCTTCAAATCCGTCTTTCGCTAACTGTGCAAAATAACATTCCTCGTCGTGTATGTTGCTGTCATACATTTTAGCCAATTCTGAGCCTCTTTAGTCCTGACCTTTTCTTCCATTTTAAAGGTTAAGTATATTGTGAACTGTTGTTATATGGACAAAATCCGCATTGGAGTCCACTTTACATATCTGTGATCCGGAATTGGGAAATACAGTTATGTATGTTTTCTTTAGATTAATACTCATGCCAATGTTAGCGCACGATTATAAAATTCTGTTTGCTTAAGCAATTAATTACCAGCTACCACAAAGATGTCTACATCTTCTACTAACAGAAGGCATAACATGTCATAGTTTTAAGTGTCAAAACCCCTTGCTTCAGGTGTTGCCGATATGTGTTTGGATAATAATGAAAATATCAGCGACTAATTTTTGCAACATATTAATGTATCCAGTGTTCAGTGTAGAATAACACTTAAGTGTGCGCGATGTTTTAACAATAGAAGGCTTGATAAAGTGCATAAGTGTGTTGTTAAGTCATTTGACTATATTCCGTCATAAACAAACACATAATGACACACTCTGAATTGCATTAAAATGTGTAAATATACATATATTATTTATATTGCATTACATTTGCATGGAAAGACGAATACAGTGATGAAGGGGTACCAAGCTTGCAACATAAGTAGCCGAAGAAATGTAATGCGACATGTTAAGGAAATGAATGCCCAAAGGAATGACATGATGAAAGAGGACGTTGTTCGGAGGCAGGAATGTGGCGTGTGAACTGTTTTGCACGGCATGAGCTGTGAAAAATGTAACAGAATTGTGTATATTGGCGAAATAGGCATAACACTCAAAGATCGATTGAAGGAACATGACGTTGTGTGACAAGAGAGGAAGCCGATTGCGGTGCATTTTTGTTCTAAGGATCTGATCTCAGCGTCCAGGACATGGTGGTGACAGTGTTGGAAGAATTTAGGACAGATCCAAATGGTACAATGCAATAAAAAAAAAACTAGAGTTGATACACAGTTTTAATACAGGATGGCCGAACGGACTAAACACAAGGCTAACTGCGATGCATTGTGGCAGTGCTAAATAACGATGATAAGTTTGTGAAAATAATGTTAAATATCATTTATCAATGCTATGGTTATGGATACTATGCATATGAGTCTCCGCCGTGGTAACCAAATACGATGTCCGTATCCGCATCCGTATCTGCATAAATATTATACGGACGCGCTTTTCCATGAATCCGCATACTCGTCGAATAGTTAGTGTTCCTAATTATTTCCAAATAGTTACAATCTGCGAAACAAGCTTTTAAACCGTTTGAATTTCGTCGCCTGCAAGTATTTAGTCCAGCATGTGAAAGCATACACATGCGGTAGATTTAAACAATATACAACATCCAACAATTATATCTACAGCGTAAGTGAGGACTCATGTAAAGATTACCCTGACTTGCAAAATCTGTTTCCTTGACTAAATCAATTTGACTAAATACTGAAATCAATTTACATAGCTTAGCGGAACGTCGTGATTACTAAAGTAATTTATTACTAGAAACTGTTCTTCAACATTCTGCTAGAAATCTTAGAAACGCAAATCATTATGTTATTTATGAAGACGGACTGAACTTTATTCACGATTCTTCATACCGTCGGCTATCGAATTGTGGAACAGTTTACATCTTGATATTAGAACGTATAGTTCTCTAGCCCAATTCAAAACCGCTTTGAACAACTTTTGTTGCTAAACTCCAGCATTTTTCGGAGACAGGAAAACATAAAATCACACCTATATAACAACAATTTGGAACCTTCACCTTTATGTTTATGTGGAAAGTTGAATCGTTTACCACTGAGAGCTGTTTACCGCACAACGATCAACATTTTTTCAAGCCCTACAATCGATTGAACCTATACACTGCGATATTCTTCTTTTCGGTAATAGCAGGCTTGATCATAATACGAACTGCAATATTTTTTTCATAAATGTCCAAAATATTATAAAGACTACAAAGCAATTGTTTGTAATTTGGTTTTCGCATACAACTTGAACTCTTTTATTATATGCGTTATATACAACATTTGCTCGTACATGTTTATTTCTTTTCATGTTCTTTCATTTGCTACTCGTGTTTGTTTATTTTCTTGTTCTAACTATACTCTTGACTTAAAAAAAATTCACGTAAATCGCCACGAACATGTAAATTAACCATACACAGAAAGACCATAACTTATATTGGTATAACTTTAGGTTTTACCATTTATTCAAGTGAATGTATTCGACAAATAATATGTATGCATTTATCCATTTGTACATCTATCCATCTATCCATCTATCCATCCATCCGTCCATCCGTCCGTCCGTCCGTCCGTCCGTCCGTCCATCCGTCAGTCCGTCCGTCCGTCCGTCCGTCCGTCCGTCCGTCCGTCCGTCTCTCTCTCTCTCTCTCTCTCTCTCTATCGATCTATCTATTTATCTCTCTATCTCTCTATCTATCTATCTATCTATCTATCTATCTATCTATCTATCTATCTATCTATCTATCTATCTATCTATCTATCTATCTATCTATCTATCTATCTATCCATCCATCCATCCATCCATCCATCTATCTCTCTATCTCTATCTCTATCTATCTATCTATCTATCTATCTATCTATCTATCTATCTATCTATCTATCTATCTATCTATCTATCTATCTATCTATCTATCTATCTATCTATCTATCTATCTATCTATCTATCTATCTATCTATCTATCTATCTATCTATCTATCTATCTATCTATCTATCTATCTATCTATCTATCTATCTATCTATCTATCTATCTATCTATCTATCTATCTATCTATCTATCTATCTATCTATCTTCCTATTTAGACAGTTGTCATATTTTTTACCAAAAAAGAAGTTTCAATTACTTCACGTACTTCACGTTTGGTCTGGTGTGGTTGTGGTCGCAAATAATGATTTCTGATCAATTCTACTAAGATTTATTACCGTGATAAGATACAATTCACTACGGTGACCTAGGACAATTAGGACAGCTAACGTATGCACTAGAGAAGCTTAGGTGACTGGAAAACTATATTAACGGGCTAATGTTACATGCAACAAATACGTTATTTAGTAAGCTTAAAAAATAAAGTAATACACATCTTAGTATTTACATAGCTTTGTATATTCGAATAGCTTTCATTATTTGAATATTCGAATATCCGTTGTCATCCCTAGTTTGTTAACAGATTGCATGTCCAACTTTTATTCAGGTCTCTAAGGGAAATAACTCGCACAACCTGACCCCTTTAACAATGCTCGCTAGGATGGCTAACATCGCAGACCCTTATCATACATCTGATCACAGTTGGTCGCTAAAACACTGCTGGGTGACAATTTACTTTTTTGTGGTCGATAATCTGTAAAGGGCCGATTTGAAAGACGGGTTTCTCATAGCGAGAGAGTCTAGATAGTTTAGATAGCCATTATACTGCAAGATATCGAGATGCATAGAGATTTTCTGTACGTGTTTACATAGCGCAGAGACGTATCAATACATGTTATTTAATAAATAGCTGCATATCGTGAAATGTAATTGTTAAATAATTTTAAATGCACAACTTCGATGTTATACGTTTAAGCCAGTTTACAGTTTCAACAATAACTTTAAATATGGTCATACATGTGGGACCGTTTTAAATAATAAAACCAATCTTATAAAAAAGTAATAGTCTACCACTTTTAATTTTAACATGCTGTACTAGTTAGTTGCCAATTCTTACTAAACTGAATACTCAAGAGCCGGAAAACATTTAAATGGGCATTTAATAAGTATGATGCTTGAAAAAAGATGTTTGATCAATAGTTTTCGCGCGCTTTTGTTACAAAACACTATGTACACATGGCATGCATGTATTTTCTGTTGATGTTTGGTGTATATTACACAATGTGTATTGAACGATCAAACAAAGGCCCTTTGGGGTTTTAAAGGGACTATGTCAACGAAAAACTGGTTTCAAAATTCACCATACATGATTGTTGATGATGAAATGCGATAAACTAAGATATGCACAATCAATAAACAACAAATAATGTAATACATAATGAGATATTATATACTAAAATCTTTTTTATCACTCGAGTGATACTTATTCCGAAATGGCTTCTAGAAATACTGTGGGAACCCCGAGTGTAAGTTTACCAAAGTATTCCATGTATGGCCAAATAAACGAGTTGCGTTTACTTAAATTATTTTGTTCTTCGTCTGCTTTAATATATCTAGGAAAGTATACAAGCGCATATAAATAAATGCACGTTGTCGTGTAAGGTGATTTTCTTCACACTCGCATGAGTCCGTTTAACGCCAAAAAGAATGCATCGTAAAATAATTGATTGATGATCAAACACGCTTGAACATGGTCATAATGGCGCAAAGAGCTCTCTTGAGTACTGACTTTGGCATTGATCAGCTCCGACATCTTAAGGTCTTAGTCAGCAAAATGACCCAGCTTACTTAAAAAAATTGACTTTTTTCTGGATTGTAAAATGCCTGGTTGTAACTTTAAATCATATATGACATGAAATATTTTATTAAAATTAAACATAAAACAGACCAACCCTTTAAGCATAATGAGAACAATATCGTATCGAAACGATATTAGGTTAAACGCTTGAGCGAGTCGTATTCAAATACCTTAGTATTTTATAAAGTCAACACAGGTAAATAAACGGTTTCAAAAACAAATATTTCGATGCGTCCTTTGGCTATCTTATGTTAGAACAATTACTTTCGAAGGAACTGTTTTGTATATTACATGTTTGTCTGTCTTTCTGCCTACATGAATGTCTGGCCAGTCCGCCCGCTTAACCGCCTAGCTGTTTGCCCATACCATTTAAGAGAAATCGGTGGGCATTAAAACTATTTTCAATACAGAAGATACATAAAACACAAATAAAATAAAAAATTATTCAAATGCACCCATTTTTCTGACCTTCTGTTTTGTCTTCATAAAGTTTTTGCAACGTTTCATTGATTGTTTTGTCGGCCAAAGGAAGAGTGTCTCTCTGAAGCTGAAACGAAATGGCTTTGAAGTCTGAAAAACATATCACTTTGGTTTGGAAAAAGACCCGTGATATCTTGTCATGTATTCATATTATAATGGTCAATGAGTCAATACAACTACGTGGGTATTCCCGAAATCACACATAAACAAACTGAATATCATGTCCATATAATTGTACCGTAAAACAGTGCAACCCGATTTAAAGGGCGTGTTTGCATAACCTACAGATGTTCTGTAATTGCAACGAACAAATATAATACATAACCTGGATTGGCTAATTGCGCGCATCCAATGCTGGCTGAAAACCATTTAGATGTGTAGGATCATTCAGAAGAGTCAAAAGACAGTCGAAGAAGCTATCATATCCCCATCAGATATGTTCATGTCTTGCATGTGTCGTAATCTGTTCGATTCCTCTCGTGCCAGAAAGATAGTAGTTTATATGCAACCTACAAAAGGCAATCACACATGACGTTACGATATAGCTGAGTTAACCACGCCTACCGATTTCAAGGAATACAACCCTGTTTATGTCCGTCCAAAACAACATGGCGTCACGAGTAGGTACGCTAGCCGATAAACCGTTAGACGCTGGCATAACACATTTTAAGTACAGCGTTTCATCGCGAAACGAGCACAATTAAGGCACAATCTTTTGTGTCAGATTCTTGTATAATGTAGCTTCATCGGCGTGGAAGTCGTTAAATTCACGAGGCGATCGACCCTACAGTAGTGTCTAAAGGACAAATATTGTCGACATTTGTATAAAAATGACATCAACATACAGGAAACGCGCCTAACAGACGCTTTCAAATGTATTCAAGGAAATTTTCTTCTATTACATTACGAAAGTGCATGGTATTTTTTTCAGTTGCATATAAATCATTGAAGTACCTAACCTCTGACACTTTCTTGTGTTTCCATAGTTGTATTCCCTTTGGTCCCAGATGACAAAGAGACAATGTCTGCGGTTATGGATTTAAACAACAAGTCATTTGAGCTGGTCATCTTGGTCCAAACCGTACTTTAACATCAAATATTTATTTTATTCCATCTTTACGCTGTCATTGACGAAATAACAACCCGTGATATCAACATCCACACTGTGGAAATATACTTGTCGCATGCACGGACTACGTTTTCACGATGCAGTCGAATTATTTACGTTTGCCAATCGCATTTTCTGATCAGTTATTTGAAGATAATTTACATACATGGCATTTCAAATACGCAAACATGTTGTCCAAAACAATCAGAATAAATTTGCAGTCACATATGTGTTTCGTTTTCGTGTTTTTGCTAACGAGCAGAAAGGTCATGGTCATTTATATTGTTTAGATTGATTTATATATCATGAATAGTAAGGATCATGGAACAGTTGGTGTCTTTGGTGACTTAAAATGTTCTTTTCATTTTAAAAGTTACTACTCGATTATTTTTTTTATTAATATTTTTTGTAGTGATAACACCAACATATACAATAACAATTGTTAACAGCCTAAGTTTTGTTTATTGTATTTCTAGAATCTTGCGACTACTTCTTTATTACAATTCTTGCATTTTGTATTCAATGCTAGTAAAAGCAGTTGTACTACCAGTTTATGAATTCCACGGTTTGTTAAACATTTGGTCTGATATAGTTTGGAAGACAAACGATGGGATAAATAAAATACAGAATAAGTGTTCAATATTGAGAAGTTTATCTTGCTCGAGTCGAACATCGAAGTTCTAGTCCTCACAAGATAAATTCCCCATGTCCAACACTAACTTAGTATTCTCAATATCCTTTGTTTTATATTTATTCCCCACACATTAGGTCGATACTTTCACTTGTTAAATGTTGCTAGGCACGCATAGTGTCGCTTTTGTTTTTTTACATTTTATTGCTGCCGTTGACGGTTCTAAAAATAAATCCATTTTACCCTTCAATATTAAATTACAATTGTTCATTTAACATCTATTTCTATGATGTTTTGTACGTAATTTAAGTATTTATATCCAGTAATCATATCAACGTATTTCATTATTCAAGAAGTGTTCGGCGTTCTTAAACTTTTGTTCGGGCGCCATATTTTGTTTTGATGGCCGAAATGTGAATGTTTGTCTGCGGACAGTTTCCGACCGTTTTTCGTACATTCATGCCACTTTAAATTCGTGGTAGGTCGTTTTGTGTTTGATCGGCCCATAAACAAAACGTCTGGTCAAGATTCGAATTTAATTTTGTCAGTCATGAAGTTAAAGTGGATTTCAAAGAGAGAGCAGCAATATTCAATATGCTCCCGAAAATGAACAACTTTGTTTCCAAATTTGAATACAGAAAACACGTACAAGTTGGTCAGTATGACGGACAAAATGGCGAATAAAACCGGTGCTTCTCAGTGCCGCGATCGGATTGGTTAATTGACCTGTCAATTATAGATCCGTCATAACGTCAATTATTTTGTTATTATGTATACGAATCAAGTAAGTATAATTGCAATTACATTACAATACAAATAAAATATGTAGAAATGGCGAAGCGATTTGCAAAATACCTTTGTGCAGATATTATTATCCTGACTAAGATCATCTGTAAAATAGTTTTGCACCCAAGAACAATTTTATATCGCGCCTATGATCCCATTGAAATTCGTGGTGTCAGCACTTGGCTTATCCACGTAACCTTTGGGAGGCATGTAGCTCTTAGCCAGCGGCCAAGTGTCTGTGCACCATTTTGTAGAATCTGTATTGCTTCATGATGGTCCTTTCAGATTACCTTGTTTAAATGATGGTTGTCCCAAATCATGTAACATACTTTTGAACACAGGCGGCATTGTTTCGTTTGATCACTACATGTGTTACACGTCTTTTCCTCACTTACACCGTGCTTAGAATGTAAATCCCTGCGAATGTGCTTCAAATCCGTCTTTCGCTAACTGTGCAATAACATTCCTCGTCGTGTATGTTGCTGTCATACATTTTAGCCAATTCTGAGCCTCTTTAGTCCTGACCTTTTCTTCCATTGTAAAGGTTAAGTATATTGTGAACTGTTGTTATATGGACAAAATCCGCATTGGATTCCACTTTTCATATCTGTGATCCGGAATTGGGAAAAACAGTTATGTATGTTTTTTTTAGATTAATACTTATGCCAATGTTAGCGCAATTATTAAATTTAGTTTGCTTAATCAATTAATTAGCAGCTTCCACAAAGATGTCTACATCTTCTACAAACAGTAGGCATAACATGTCATAGTTTTAAGTGTCAAAACCCCTTGCTTCGGTGTTGCCGATATGTGTTTGGATAATAATGAAAATATCAGCGACTAATTTTTGCAACATATTAATGTATCCAGTGTTCAGTTTAGAATAACACTTAAGTGTGCGCGATGTTTTAACAATAGAAGGCTTGATAAAGTGCATAAGTGTGTTGTTAAGTCATTTAACTATATTCCATCATAAACAAACACATAATGACACTCTCTGAATTGCATTAAATGTGTGTATATACATATATTATTTATAGTGCATTACATTTGCATGGAAAGACGAATACAGTGATGAAAGGGGTACCAAGCTTGCAACATAAGTAGCCGAAGAAATGTACTGTGTGCGACATGTTAAGGAAATGAATGCCCAAAGTAATGACATGATGAAAGAGGTCGTTGATAGGAGGCAGTAATGTGGCGTGTGAACTGTTTTGCACGGCATGAGCTGTAAAAAATGTAACAGAATTGTGTATATTGGCGAAATAGACATAACACTCAAAGATCGATTAAAGGAACATGACGTTGTGTGACAAGAGAGAGGAAGCCGATTGCGGTGCACATTTGTTCTAAGGATCTCTGCGTCCAGGACATGGTGGTGACAGTGTTGGAAGAATTTAGGACAGATCCAAATGGTACAATGCAATAAAAAAAGACTAGAGTTGATACACAGTTTTAATACAGATTGGCCGAACCGACTAAACACAAGGCTAAATGCGATGCATTGTGGCAGTGCTAAATAACGATGATAAGTTTGTGAAAATGTTAAATATCATTTATCAATGCTATGCTTATGGATACTATGCATATGTGTCCCCGCCGTGGTAACCAAATACGATGTCCGTATCCGCATCCGTATCTGCAAAAATATTATACGGACGCGCTTTTCCATGAATCCGCATACTCGTCGAATATTTAGTGTTCCTAATTATTTCCAAATAGTTACAATCTGCGAAACAAGTTTTTAAACCGTTTGAATTTCGTCGCCTGCAAGTATTTATTCCAGCATGTGAAAACATACACTTGTGGTGGATTTTAAACAATATAAAACATCCAACAATTATATCTACAGCGTAAGTGAGGACTCATGTAAAGATTACCCTGACTTGCAAAATCTGTTACCTTGACTAAATCAATTTGACTAAATTCTGAAATCAATTTTCATAGCTTAGCGGAACGTCGTGATTACTAAAATAATTTATTACCAGAAACTGTTCTTCAACAATCTGCTAGAAATCTTAGAAACGCAAATCATTATGTTATTTATGAAGACGGACTGAACTTTATTCACGATTTTTCACACCGTCGGCTATCGAATTGTGGAACAATTTACATCTTGATATTAGAACGTTAAGTTCTCTAGCCCAATTCAAAACCGCTTTGAACAACTTTTGTTGCTAAACTCCAGCATTTTTCGGAGACAGGAAAACATAAAATCACACCTATATAACAACAATTTGAAACCTTCACCTTTATGTTTATGTGGAAAGTTGAATCGTTTACCACTGAGAGCTGTTTACCGCACAACGTTGAACTCTTTTTCAAGCCCTACAATCTATTGAACCTATACACTGGGATATTCTTCTCTCCGGTAATAGCAGGCTTGCTCATGATACGAACTGCAATATTTTTTTCATAAATGTCCAAAATATTATGATGACTACAAAGCATTTTTTTGTAATTTGGTTTTCGCATACAACTTGAACTCTTTTATTATATGCGTTATATACAACATTTGCTCGTACATGTTTATTTCCTTTCATTTTCTTTCATTGGCTAATCGTGTTTGTTTATTTTCTTGTTCTAACTGTACTCTTGACTTAAAAAAAAATCACTTAAATCGCCACGAACATGTAAATTAACCATACACAGAAATACCATAAATAATATTAGTATAACTTTAGGTCTTACCATTTATTCAAGTGAATGTATTCGATAAATAATATGTATGTATTTATCTATTTGTACATGTACTTTATTTTGAAAATAAAATATGTTCAAAGTACCCGTACTACCGAGCTATTGTACACTGTGAGTCTTATGTTGAGTTATCCAGGTGTGACTATACTATTTCTTCTACTTTCCAATATTTTTAAGTATAACAACCCTTCGTTCAACTTTCAAAGTTAGATACCCTGTCATCCGCATCCGCATAAAATCGCTCACTGTCCAATTTCTTGTTATTAGTGTCTTTTGCGGATACGGAATGCGGACATATGAATGATTGAGGTAGTTTATGTCAGTTAACCCGCGAGACTACGATTGAAAACCATTGCCCGAGCACACTGCTTAACATAAATACTTCGCATAAATATAATAAACTATACAATTCCATAAATATGGCGAAAAAGTTGCATATGTAAAACTTTGCAGTGTGGGTGCGGTGCTAATAATAACAATCTATGCTTTAAAAATAGCAAACTTTGTAAAACTGTTCAATAATGTTCATAAAGCAGAATATGCTATTGTATAAAACTGTATTGTGTTATAATAATTTATAAACACATACTCTGCATATTTTTCACTAAAAGCATACCAATACCATAATATATAGTAATAATATTGAGAATGTCTTACATTTCACTTAATAGCACACCGTTCTTATAAAAAGAAATCAAATAACAAGGTATAGACAGTTTTAAGGAGAGCCATTCTGCAATAATCATTTATTAGTAAACAGGAGTTACTTCCCTTATAATATTATAGAACTACACTGTTAAACAGCCAAGCAAACAAGTATTCAATCAGAGTGTGTGAATACGTCTTCCTTTACTTGCAAAATTGATATTATGAGTGACGTAACAGTAAAAATATTTATTGTGGAAATCTGTAATTAACTATTCTATTATTAAGATTTTTATGTTTGACAATAGTAAAAGTTTCTTTGCAAACAGAGAAAAAAGGGGTAAAACCAGAGATTAACTTCTATATTAACATAAAAAGTGAAGATTGGAGAAAATATCCCAACTAGAAAAAGAGTTAAATGGCGGATGGGAACACACAATTTTATGTGTATCACAATTTTTCTAAAACCGTTATGCAGCAAATGCTGCAACGGTATTGTTGGAGTCTTTCTTACTTAGAGATCTGGGTCAAACTCGGGTAAACCTTACCATATACAATATGTAATATTAAATTTAAAACCATTGTGCAAATGCACATGTGACGATATTTACAATAACGACTGTAAACAATGTTAATTATGTCCAGATCGCTAAGTGGATCAGCATTGATTTACAATATCTGTATAATTTGCATGTCTTTACATATGGAGAAAATAGGTTAAAATATGCATTATAAGCTTTATTTATTACAAAGTTCAAGTAGTAGTACTTGAATATATAGTGTAAAGTGAAATACTCATAGGAAGTATAATAATATAAGATTTCTTAAGTACCTTGCATCTGTAAGTATATGTAGGTTGGTATGTAATATTTTCTTTATAATGGGTATATATATTTTAATGATGGATGTTACCAGTGCATGACACGCTTTTTACTAATGCTGAACCCTTGCAGACAGGGGATATAGCAGCAGGGGAAATAGCGTGTTGCTCCAACCTTATACCCTGCCATTTGAGATTTATACAAGATTGGGCTGCTCAGTGGAATGTAGCCTACCCCTATGGAAAGATATATAGCTGTATAAAGAATGTGGTAAGGCAGGAATTATCTGCCCTTTAGTAGGCTCAAAATAATTAATTCCCACTATATATGGGATTGTAATGTAATAAAAGAAATCTAAGTATATAACACTCTGGAAGACAGTAAATAGATGTAAATATTGCTAGAAAAGCAATAATTAAAGCACTGTACAGTTAAAAGCTGTTAAGTGATATAAATAAATGATTAAATCACTCGTATTTCCCCAGATATGGGAAAAAGTGTTTAATATAAAATATGTTTTTATTAAGCTGCAGGTCAACGGAGACGGTCTAACTGTTTTTAACATGTTCGATTTTGTTCGATTTGGATTTGCGCTATGCGGATGCGGATAAACATATGGAAAAACGCCCTAAGGAGATATGCGTCCTTTATCAATTTATCTCCAGACGATTATTTAGAACAATATACCATAACGAATAGTAAATGTAAGTTTTAAATCATTAAAAACAAAGCGATTTCGCTATGTAAATGATCACAATATGAAATAAGAGGGCCAAATGGCCCTGGGTCGCTCACCTTAGTTTCATTAGTCGAACAATTTTCCATGTGTTAGATTTTTATACGGATATGAATATACTGATACAGACTGATGGAAATTCGGCCTTAATCATCATGGTTTAAAAAATTTAAGTGACAAAGTGACAACAGACAATCAAAATTTTGAAGTACATATTGAAATTGAAGCTTTTTCTTCAATTTGACCTAGTGACATAGTTTTTGACCCAACGTGACCCAGATTCGAACTCGGCCAAGATACCATTGGCACAAATGTTCTGACCAAGTTTCATGACGATTGGGCAAATAATGTAACTTCTAGAGTTTTAACAATATTTTTCTTCAATTTGACCTAGTGACCTAGTTTTTGACTCCACATGACCCGATTCAAACTCGGCCGAGATATCATTAAGACAAATGTTCTGACCAAGTTTCATGACGATTATGAAAAGAATGTGACTTCTAGAGTGTTAACAAGCTTTCTCTTCAATTTGACCTAGTGACCTAGTTTTTGACCCTACATGACCCAGTTTTGAACTCGGCCGAGATATCATTGGTACAAATGATCTGACCAAGTTTTATGAAGATTGGGCAAAACATGTGACTATCAACGCGTTAACAAGCTTTTTCTTCAATTTGACCAAATGACCAAGTTTTTTGACCCCATATGACCCAAATTCAAACCCGGCCGATATATCATTAAGACAAATGTTCTAACCAAGTTTCATGAAGATTGGGCAAAAAATGTGACTTTTAGAGTGTTAAAAAGCTGGTTCTTCAATTAACCTTAGTGACCTAGTTTCGGACCCCACATAACCCAGATGCGAACTCTGCCAAAATGTGACTTCTCGAGTGTTTAAAAGCTTTTTCTTAATTTTAACCTAGTGACCTTGTTTTTGACCCCACATGACCCAGATTCGAACTCTGCCAAGGTATCATTGGGTCAAATGTTCTGATCAAGTTTCATGAAGATTGATAAAAAAATGTTACTTCTAGAGTGTTCACAAGCTTTTCCTAGCTGAGCAAGTTTCATGTTGATTGGGCCAAAAATATGACTTTTAGAGTGTTCACAAGCTTTTCCTAAAGGAAAACTGACTCCCCCCCCCCCCCTTGGTGGCAATGTTTTTCAACGGACCGGAACCATTTCGAACTCGACCGAGATATCATAAGAACAGATGTTCTGGGAAGATTTTATGTTGATTGGACAAAAAATGTGACTTCTAGTGTTCACAAGCTTTTCCTATATCCTTATAAAGAAAACTTCCCTGCCCCCTGGCGGCCATGTTTTTCAACGGAACGGAACCATTTTCGCACTCGACCGAGATATCGTAAGAACAAAGGTTCCCGTTGATTGAACAAAAAATGTTACTTCTAGAGTGTTCACGAGCTTTTTCTTCCATTTGACCTAGTGACCTAGTTTTTGACCCCACATGAAACAGTTTTAAACTCGGCCGAGATATCATTGGAATAAATGATCTGAAAAAGTTTCATGAAGATTGGCCAATAAATGTGGCCTTTAGAGTGTTTACAAGGTAAATGTTGACGATGCACGACGGACAAAAGGCGATCACAAAAGCTCACCATGAGCACGTTATATAGTAGGGTGTATGTGTCAGTAGATCATGTGTTTCAAACATGGTACTAGGGTGTCTGCGTCAGTAGTACATGAGTGTTAGACATAGTAGTAGGGTGTCTGTGTGAGTAGAACATGTGTGTCAGACAAGGTAGTAGGGTGTCTGTGTCAGTAGAACATGTGTGCCAGACATGGTAGTAGGGTGTCTGTGTCAGTAGAACATGTGTGTCAGACATGGTAGTAGGGTGTCTGTGTGAGTAGAATGTGTGTGTCAGACATGGTAGTAGGGTGTCTGTGTCAGTAGAACATGTGTTTTAGACATGGTAGTAGGGTGTCTGTGTCAGTAGAACATGTGTTTTAGACATGGTAGTAGGGTGTCTGTGTCAGTAGATCATGTGTTCCAGACGTGGTAGTAGGGTGTCTGTGTCAGTAGAACATGTGTTTAAGACATGGTAGTATGGTGTCTGTGTAAGTACAACTCGTTTGCCAGACACGGTATTAGGGTGTCTGTGTCAGTAGAACATGTGTTCAGGACATGGGAGTAGGGTGTCTGTGTCAGAAGAACATGTGTTCCAGACATGGTAGTCGGGTGTCTGTGTCAGTAGAACATGAGTTTCAGATATGGTACTAGGGTGTCTGGGTCAGTAGATGATGAGTGTCAGACATAGTAGTAAGGTGTCTGTGTCAGTAGAACATATGTTTCAGGCATGGTAGTAGGGTGTCTGTGTCAGTAGAACATGTGTTTAAGACATGGTACTATCGTGTCTGCGTCAGTAGAAAATGTGTTTAAAACATGGTACTAGGGTGTCTGCGTCAGTAGTACTTGAGTGTTAGACATAGTAGTAGGGTGTCTGTGTCAGTAGAACATGTGTTTCCGACATGGTAGTAGAGTTTCTGTGTCAGTAGAACATGTGTTTTAGACGTGGTACCAGGGTGTTTGTGTCGGTAAAACATGTGTGGCAGAGATGGTAGTTGGGTGTCTGTGTCAGTAAAACATGTGTTTCAGACATCGTACTAGGGTGTCTGTGTCAGTAGAACATGTGTTTCAGACATGGTACTAGGGTGTCTGCATCAGTAGAACAAGTGTGTCAGACATGGTAGTAGGGTATTTGTGTCAGTAGAACATGTGTAGGGTGTCCGTGTCAGAACAACGTGTTTGTCAGACATGGTAGAAGGGGGTCTGTATCAGTACAATGCGTTTGTCAGACATGCTACTAGGATGTCTGTGTCAGTACATCCCTTTTGTCAGACATTGTTGTACGTGGTCTGTGTCAGTAGAAAATTTGTTTCAGACATGGTACTAGGGTATATGTGTCAGTAGGACATGTGTTTCAGACATGGCACTAGGGTGATTGCGTCAGTAGAATATGTGTTCCAGACGTGGTAGTAGGGTGTCTGTGTCAGACGAACATGTGTTTCAGACATGGTAGTAGGGTGTTTGAGTCAGTAGAACATGTGTTTCAGACATAGTACTAGGGTGTGTCAGACATGGAAGTAGGGTGTCAGTGTCAGTACAACAGCTGTATCAGATATAGTAATAGTTTGCCGTGTCAGTACAACTTGTGTGCCAAACATGGAAGAATGGTACGAGTGATAGTACAACGGATGTCTCTGGCAGTAGAAAATGTTTTTCAGACATGGTAGTAGGGTGTCGTTGTAATTACTACGGGTGTGTTTGACTTGGTATGGTAGGAGCGTGTCGGTATCAGTGCAACGGGCGTGTAGTGCCTTTGTCAGAACAAGGGGTGTCAAATATGGTGGTTGGGTACCAGTGTCAGTACACCAGTTTTGTCAGACATGGTAGTATGGTACATGTGTCAGTACAACAGGTGTGTCAGACATGGTTGTAGGGTGTCGGTGTCAGTACAACGGGTGTGTCAGACATGGTAGTAGTGTGTCAGTGTCAGTACAACAGGTGTATCTGGCATGGTAGTAGGGTGCCTGTGTCAGTACAACAGGTGTGTCAGATACGGTTGTAGGGTATCGGTGTCAGTACAACGGGTGTGTCAGACATGGTAGTAGTGTGTCAGTGTCAGTACAACAGGTGTATCAGACGTGGTAGTAGGGCTCCTGTTTCAGTACAGCAGTTGTGTGACTCGGTAGAAGGGTGCATGTTTCAGTACAACAGTCAGGTGTGTGACTTGGTAGAAAAATGCATTTTTAGTTACAACAGGTGTTACTTGGTAAAAAAGTGCATGTTTAATTGCAATTTGGCGTTAGGGTTTATAAGTGCAAAGGGCCCTTATTTTGGATCGACATTTTGACATACAAAGTGTTATTACGTTGAGGTGATGATTATCGAATACACGATTTTGTATCACAAAGAAGTTCGACAATTGCGAGGCGAAATAATTTGCAAGTAATTACTAGTATCAGTCATACCTTCACCGGATTGCGCGTAGGTTGATTATGCACACTGTCGCATATGTTCGTCAATTTCATCTTTACATTTGCCTGTGTCTTTATCGAGGTCCTTTTTACATTCATCCGTATGTTTGTTAAGTTCCTCCCTGCAGTTGTCAATGCATGTATGCATCTCATTTAATGCCGTTTCGACATGTTCAACTTTCTCAAGGGTATATTGAGCGGTCTCCAGTAAATGAATCATTTCCCCTGATGTAAGCTTGAAAGCGTCTGTTTCCAGCTGTAAAAAGAAGGCGAGCGGTTCAAAATAATGCGTCTGAAAACTATTACATTTCTTAAAAACACATGTCATTTATTTGGCTTATTTGTTCCAGCCTTAAAAAAATTACCGACAGTTTGACATTTAAGTCGTCATCGATGCCTGACACCACTTGTCTTCCTCTTGGGGAAACAAGTAATATATATTAGAATGCAATACTTGATTTAAAGAAGGAATAGTAACTGTTTTTGAAACCTACTGCAATTCTGACTATGTCAGCTAAACACATGGATAATACATGGGCAATACATGTGGAATGTATTTGTTGACTTGAAAAGTCAGTAAATATGTACATTTTGTAGTTTCTTCACAGTCTCCTGTGCACTGCTGTCACGTGCTAGCCACATTGAATCAGTCAGCAGGCCAGTCAGTGTGGTGAAGATGTCCTGGAGATCTGTATCTGTGACCTTAAACTGAGACGAGTGACGGACTGTTTGGCCAATGTCACGAGCCTGATAAAAAGTCCCTTTATGTTATCAAATACTGCCTAATTATATATCGCAAATGTCGTTGCGATAACATATTACATACAATGTTTTGATGTATGCGATAACATAATACATATAATGTATTGATGTATTGCATATCATGTACACCATCAGCATCGGTTTGCAGGGTTTTCCCTGGCGCACAAATTCTGAGTCATTATCGCATTTTGTCATTAAATGACCCCCAAAAAAACATGGACGCAATTTCTTGACAAATGCATCAATGTTCAAGGCATAGAATTGATCCATATCTATGGGTTTTGAGCCTCAGAAATTTGGTTTGACATGATTCTACTCCCGAAAGTTCACATTGCAGACTTTATGTTGACTTAGGATAATATGGGACATAGCGTCAGCCAAAGTTAATGACCTATTAATATTTACATATGATGTAAGATCAACCAATCGTAATGCAGTAAATAATTCCATTTAGATTGTTTCTCACTGTATCCAATAAACAACGTGGAGCTGTAGTTCTATTCATGTCTGCATTATACAAACAATTATTTTTTACTGACTAATTATGTAATCATGCTCATTTAGCTGACTTATTAATTGAACAACATTATATAAGACTGGTTGAGTCAACATATAAAGGCTTTTCACACCTGCTCACAAATTACAAGAGTATAGTGATACAGGTGCAAAGCTGAAACCAAATGGCGGACATCGTGATCGTCTGTGGATGTTGGGTTTATCGTTTGCTCTTTACTTATTGTTAAACTTAAATGAAAACAATGCTTTTTTATTCTGTAAACAATTGTTCAACCAGGGGTTCGCTGGATCGAAGTATAAAAAATCAAATAGTGCGTGACTATGTTTACCACAGGTAATCAAATATAGTCGTGCACACAATAGTGACGACATTAAAGGTACGCTCTTTTACAATTATATGCAAATAATGTGGGCATATTATAATTTGAAAACACGTGAACCACTGTCATGATGCTTAAATGATTTAAGTTAAATATTACACCGATATGTGAAAATGAGCTTCAGACTCTCAGATAGTATAATGAACCTTCCATCACAATGATGCACACATAAGACATAATGTATCTCTAGTACAATATAGATATAACTGTTGTAAACATACCTAAATACGCTGGTAGTTGTAAATGCAACTGTTGTTTATTGATCATTTAAAAGAACGTATGCAATATATTTAAAAAATAATAATGTATTTAATTTTGAATGTATCTGTACTCATATTACTCATTTATAAATAAAATGTATCAATAATTGTATATTTAATCAACTGATAGTGTACAATTGAAAGGTATACTGTGTACCTTCTCCAGGAGACACGGGGGAGATTGCAAGTTTGCTTTCCAGGAGCTATGGTGAAAGCAAACTTGCAAAGTGTTTGCAGTTTAATATAAAGCTGATGATTCCATTATAATCTGTATCTTGAACAGAACTCTTGGCAGTATATCCGTCCGGTGGGAAATAGCATTTGGCTATTTCCCAAGTGTTTGTTTGCCAGCATTGCGCAGACGTGTTCTTCCAGGAACACTTACTATACCTGTGTTCCTTTAAAATTCCATCACGAATTTTATCACAAATGTGCCCACGACATCCTTTTGGTTGTTTAGCAGGTGTATCATGCATGGATTTGCATGCGCTATTTGCTCCGCTTTTATTGCATATTCCAGGCGTGGGACATTTCAGCAAGTAAGCGGTGTAACAGCTAGTGCACGTGGCTGCTGGCGCCTGGAGAGTGGATCTTACATCGTTGTAAATGCGCGTGTGAACATTCTGAGCCTGGATGTCCACGAACTGCTTTAGGCCCGTCTTTGCAATGTCTACTGCTAGCCACGCCTTCAGCTAATTCGTCCTTTCCTTCTCAGAGAAAACATCAGCTAGACTTGCCATAATGTTGCCATAATGTTTATGGCAGCAACATCGCAAAACACATGTTAACGTTGGTTTTAGGAACACGTCAGGCCTTGAACTTCATCCTGTAATATATAAATAATAAATACAACAAGATATAAAGTAATGCAAGAAGTGTCCCTGAGCCACACCACATATGTTGAGCGCAATCCCTATAAGTGGCTATAGCATCAATTTTAGACAATACTACTTTGATTGTTTTGAATATAGACAGCATATAATATATGCTCCGCGAAAGACCGTCCTACCTCTGACATTGCCGTTGAAAAAGCCGTGAGGCCTGGGAAAAAAACTGTCCAACTACTGGTCCTCGTGTCCGGTGAAAATTTCGGTCAAAAATATTTTATGACAGCGATTGCTGTATCTGTTTCCACAAAAGTCATAAAGTCATACTTGACGTTCACCGATTGCGTAGAAGACGTTGAAGGGACTTTGACAAATACAATTGAATTCATATATATCTTGCAAAATTAACATGCTGATAGCACATGTGTAGCTTTAGTTAATAAAGCACTCTCAAGTGTATATTGTTTTAGTTTTCTTTGATGATTTTGTTTTTATCGTATGTAAGTGTTTCTTGCAAAAAATAAGTGGCCAGTAATAGTTTGTCCGGGCCAGTAATATTTGGGGCATTACCGGTCTCTTGGCCAGTTATAAATGCACAACTTTCGCGAAGACTGCTATCGCCCAATTGGTTTAATTCCTACGCAGTGGAACTCCAAACGGTTGGTTATTACCGCAATAGCCCACATTTACCCGTCAATTATTTCCTGATTAAAACATGTGTTGTTCTAGTTATGTTAACATGATAGTTTATACATTTTTATTAAAATATAACTTCAAGTTTTGTTCATTTTGTTTTCAGTGATGCAGAATATTGCAAGATGCTTTGACTTCACTGATTAGCGCATGTGAACGTACGTTTTGAAGGATGGAAAGGTTGAATAGTTTCTGAAAGAGATAATGGTATGGTTAGGAGGATGAAGGAATTGATTATCAAGATATCTATGATAGTGGTATAACATCCAGTAAAAAGCTGACTATGATGGTTGTTTGAATATGACGATAGAGAAAATGATGATTATAGAATGAAGAGCACTTAAGATGCTGATGATGATAATTGTTTTTACCTCTTGTCACTGTAAAAATCATTATAAAAGTATTAACTAAAATATAATATGCATTGAATACCTACACAGTTTAAAGGATATTGTTTTGCAATTAAACTTAAGTCCCTTACCGTAAACACATGATTTACGTTATCTCCTCGCGGAATCCCAACACTTATTTACAGTTGGATTTCCATTACTCTCATAATAGACCACGGGAAAACACTCACGGTTTCCTGATAAAGCCTATATATCTATAGCAATTACTCTACGTTTTGCATATCCAAGTTAGCATACACTTTATAACTATACAATACAATAAAAATTGTATTGGGCAATTTAAGGTCACAGGCCCACAATACAGCAGTGTAATTATAACAGTTTACAAGTTTAAGTGGTAAAAGAACATTATTAAATGAACATTACAAAAAGGTTACATTATAAATATAGATTGTAGATGAACACAAACCGTTTATACTGTTATAATATTATAATATTTTATGGATATGGCAATAACTTTGACAAATGTATATTTACAAAGGAATCATACTAACAAAATGAGTATTTACAAAAGCAGTGTTGTGAGTTTTCATGAATTCCTCTCTTAACTTGTCACATTGAAATAAATATTTTGCAACCAATAATAATATATGTTTGTCGTTACTGTCTGATAAGATTGCATTAAACAGATATGCCTAATTACCATAATTTCGTGGGTTACCTTTATTTCGTGGCCATTTAAAACTAATATAATTTTTGCTTGTGCATCCGAAAACATCGTCCGAATTAATAAAACTTTTTAGTGAATTGTATATTTTTGCAGTAGGTGTAAGGAAATCCTATTAAATATCAACAAGTAAGTGACTTGGTCATTTAAATCACCAATAATGACATTAAATAAACAAATTATTCACTATCGTACAGCTATTTGGGAATGAAATTCATGAAATTTCGTTTTAAAAAATCGTATATGTAGTACTGTTTTCCAAGAATAATTGCATGCATGACTATCTCCCTTGTGTTTATTTCTCACTGGAATTTTGCTATTTTCGAGTAAAAAAAATACATAAACAATCCCCCTTCCCTAAATTTGACTGACATTTTCAAACTTTTAACTTGAAGTTAGCATTCCTACCCACGAATCGCTGCGTGCAATTTTAGCATTTATTTAATATTTACGAACAATAACTAACACAATATATATTTATAGATTCATGAAGCCTTAAGTTAAACCTGCACAACGAAAATTTAACAAGTGTGCAGTTTTTGTCAGGCCTATATTGTTACCTTTTAAAAAATATGATAAGGACTGTGTATTTATAATGATAAAATTTATAAAAAAAATAGTTTTCATAAAGTTTTCGTTCTTTGATCAGCACAGGCTCCAGCTCAAACAAAGTGAAACTAAATTGATGCTGTAAACACTCTTTTCCAACCAAAGTAGGCCAGCCAATCAGAACCCACCAAATTATGAGAAGCTTTCAGACGATACAGATCAGTAGGGTCAGGTACAATAACATAAGATATACATGAAATAGCAAAAAAAAATCTGTATTTTAATTACTTTGTTTGCAAAGCGTAGATTGCAAATTATGTTTTATTGAACTCAGAGGTGAGATTACAGAATGTAACGCGCATGCGCCACAATCGTAAATAAGACCCACGAAATTAGGGTGACACGGCATATATACTTTTGGGATGATTAAGCCACTGAGGAATAAAAATCGTCTGTCTTAACCCATTATACAATGGACACAACATAAACATATGATATTCGTCTTCTATTGTATAAACTTGTAGCGAGAGTACACAATACATACAGTATCTAAATTCACGGCTTATATCCAAGTGTCGTCCTTTTTCTACAATACATGGATTCATCTGAATTTTACCCGTATATATAGCAATTTCCAATTCGTCAATGATGTAAGACATTTATTGATACATTAATACAGACCAACTTGCCTTCTGAAAACTCAACGCTAACGTTAACATTGGTATACTCCGCATCGGTATTCTCGCGGTATCTCTATTTTCGCAGTAATTGTTTATCTTCGGAATTTCATGCATAATTGTCAATATCTAACATATTTTTTTTAAGAAAATAATAATTTATAAATTAATTCATTCGAATTCAAACAAGTAATATGATTTGAAACCATAAATATAAATAACTTTCTTATCAGCTTGCAGCTATCAGTAGACGTTAGGGGGTCAATGTCTACACTTTCGTCTGCTTGAGTAAATATAAATGAAGACTCAAATTATTGTTTTGTTATACATGTTAAAGGTTACAAACCAAAATTGTTAGGTGTATTTGTGTTTGTTTATACACTAACAGCAAACTTATTTCAAAACAAAAGTTTTACCGCGATATTACCGATGACGTAATTGTTCAAGATGGCTACATGGTGCATTGAAAATCAGAATAATTTAAGGATGAATTCTTTACTTTTAAACACAATTTCCAGTTGATATTTTTGTGAAAAGGTTCGATTTTTAGCATTTTATTGAAAGAAATTGTTTTGTTGGTTGTTTTTTTGCTCCAAAAATTTACTTAAAGGTTAAGTACCGCGAGAATACAGATGAACAGTATAAAACAAATCATGTGTGTGGCAAGTGTATCAATGACAGCTATTTTATATATTAACAGCGTATTTAACCCTAACATATATATTGTATTTTCTCTAACTGCATTTATGATTATGGTTTTAACAATGACAATTGTTTATACCTGGTTTTGAATAGACATGTAAACTTCCTCCAACGGGTTGTGTTAGCTTCATCAGTTTGTATCGCCGGAAATGCTTTTATCAATAACTGCCCCGCTTAGCTCGAGGTTGCAATGCACTATGTTATCCAGACGTAAAGTCCATATAGTACAACAGCTGTATATACTGCGGAAATTTACTTAAACATTATATGTATGTGATGTTCATGTACACATATACACGTGTTGTCAGCGTTAAGCGTATTATAGTTTACTTTGATACTAGATGTATATAAGCTTTCGGTATAATGCTATCTCGGTGACTGAAACATATCGCGATTTATTGCTGTGTATAATAATGCAACTAAATACAATGAATGTTAAGAGCTTGTATTCCGTATTCAATAAGAGATCAGACATCTTGGCATGAAACACACTTTTACATATAAACATAGTATAAAACGAACTCACACTTAATTTAGGAAACGACATTGCTGCCTCTAAACATATTGTAATTTATTTAATGCGTTCGTGTGATTTATTTGTAAATATTAGAGGTATTAAATTGGTAAGTCGATTTTTTAAAACAGTGAAAATAACCACTCTGGATGTTTACTTTTTTTTGGATTTAATACAGTAAATGAAACGGACCTCTACTATTTGAAATGACGTCATTATTTTCACGTCATGCAATGAGTCTTGCAATATTTTCCAATAAAACTCAAATTGATAGCAAATATAATGTATAAGATAATAAAAAATGCATAAAAAAGAAAAGAAAATGTGGTGATTTTGATGTAAGATCGTGTTCCATTTCACTCGTTACTCGGGAAAATATTATTTTCCATAACTACTCATTAAATCAAGGATGATCTTACACTGAAATCAACAAATATCCTCTATAATCCAATGAGTAGCTACAAAGGGTCAAATAATACAAATTAAACCGAAGATTATTATAAAGGGTGTCACGATTTAGAAATCCATATCGCGATATTTTGCGATATTTGTTTTTTTATTTATCACGATATTGATTGCGAATTTTTGGAGCTTTGAATAAATGAACGCGTTTAATAAGCTTAAAACTGATAAAATCACCATTACCCGAGCAAAAAATATTTTATATAATAGGATGGTTTTGAACTTGTTATTGTCACTAATTTTGATGCAACAATAGCAACATATAAACTGCAGATACAAAAGCACAACAATTATGAGCAAAAGTCTCAAACCGCCTTGCATGGCTGAACACTGTATTTATTATACTACACATATAATGATTTTTTACGTGTACATATACTCCAGTCATAGTGTATGTTTGTTTAAGCTATGCATGTAAGTACTTGTTTATTTTAATTGGAAACAATGTATCAGGTTTCAAGTGTTATTAAGCATAAACATGTTAAGAGAATGCATGTATATCAAAAATAAATGAAATATTATCGTTCGCCGGTACTGTCTTCAATTGTCTAGCTTTTTACATTCACCCCTCCCTACACAGGTATCAACTATACAAATGGTAGCGGCTTTCAACTGTGCATCACTGACAAAAACCCTGTTTTGATTCAGTCAAAAGTTTTGTAATCACGTTATTAATAACAGGAAAAACCCACAAAACTGTACAAATACCAAATCAAAATGCAATATATCGGTATCATAATTCATATCACGATATGTTATTGCAGAATCAAATATTGCAATATACCAATACACATATAATTTATAAATGAATGCAGACAGATAAGTTGCATTCAAGACTGTGCAGGAAATCCTGATCATTTGTTAACAAATAGCTAATCAGCTATCAATACACCCTTTATTATCAATTTACGTGTTTACAGTTTCTTTTGTACTTTTAAAACATGCAATTAAAGGTTTACACGAACAACAAAAATAAATCAATACACATCTGAACAAGAAAGATCAGGGTTATAGCATGACGAGCGTAAAAGCATACATAAAATGGTGCCTCCTCCGTATAAAAACACTGATTCACTAAACACTCGAACAGTCTGATTTTCATACACATCCGTAAATTGTGTTATCTTTGCTTAGTTAATCACATGTTTCCATTTAGTTTATAAACACCAGAAAAAAAACAACCAAAAACAGTCCTGTATCAGAAGTAATGCTGCATTGAATAACCATTAACTTCCGAAATGATTGAAATCATAGCACGCGTGTCACGCAAATCGATTGAAAACGATTCATACAAGTTTTGTTAGCAAGGTCAGATACGTAATGTAATGTAGTTAATAAGATGAGTTTTCGCAGCGATCTCGTCTACTATAGGTCACGTATGCGCAAATAAATTCCTTCATTGTTACATATAAAATATTAAATGTTTGATCTCAATTTTCATTATGACCAAGTTACTTCCCAATATATCACCATACATTTTTAGAAAGATAAGGCCATAACCTTTTAAAAAAAACAGCATGTCAAAACTTTCTATACGTTGCAACTCATATTATTTACCTTAGAATAAACACACCGGTTTTGACAGGCTTGGGTGCAACATCCGCGCAGAGATTTGACTGGTTCCGAGCATAGCTCTAATGAAATCCCTGCCGTCATAACAAATCACGTGAAGATGATCGATTTAAATCTTCTAGATATTATTATATTATGATGGTTTTAATTAGTTATTTTCTTTTTCTGTTTTCATTATTGACTGCAAACGATATATAAAATAGTCCAATTATGTAGAAACTGTCACAAAGTTGCATAAATAAGTAAAAGTTACAAACAGATCTGGAAAGATTTTACTTGTGATGGCAGTGGTTACCGTTAACCGATAGGGGAGGTAACTGCTGCAAGAAGTTTGGCTTGGGGGCTGCCATTTTGTGCACGAATACATGGGTCAAAAGTTATGAAGCTGGGAACCATTTAAGATAAAGTAGTGCCTAAAACTGTCTTTTTTCTTATTTCTTACACATATACATTTAAATTGATACCAAAGCATATCTTTTAAACTGGATTTAAGAAATCATATGCATTATATACTGAACCCTATGTGTTTATTATGTAACTGACAGCCGTTTTGGTGTAATTTGACCTACATACCTTTATACGGCAATGTTATACGTCTTATATTTAGATATTTATGGAAAACCAGACTGTCCGTATAAACGAGCTAATATAGTTATTAAAGGGACAGTACTGATCTCCATCGATGTAAAATAAAAAAAAAAGTGTATAAAGTTTATAAACGGATAAATATTGACATGGCTAGTAAGACTATCGATTATATTAAGTAATTAAAACAATTAAACGGGAGAAACACATAAATAATTTGAACACTATAATAGAGTATAGGCAATTTGTAAGCCACGTTTATGTGGACTGAATTTTTTAATATAATTTACGATATATTGCAATTGTTTTAATAAATAGATATGCACAATCTTATTAGTTCAAATACATATTTTCAAAGGCAATTACGACATGCCTGTCAAATGAAACACACTGGTTCGGCAGTATGTCTAAGGTTCGGCCCTATTAGCTCTGTAAGTAAAGTACCCTCCATGTAAACGAAAGGTACCGGGTTCGATCTGGTTATCTCTGTCAAGAGAGTACAATTTATCTGAAGGTGAGGACCCGAATTCAGTCTGTTCAGCTCTGTCAGTATAGTACTCTCCATATTAACGAGAGGTCCCTGGTTCGGTCTGGTTTGCTCTGTCAGGAGAGTACTCTGCATGTAAACGAGAGGTCCCTGGTTTGGCCTGTTAGCTCTGTCAAGAGAGTACAATTTATCTGAAGGTGAGGACCCGAATTCAGTCTGTTCAGCTAGGTCAGTAGAGTACTCTCCATATTAACGAGAGGTCCCTGGTTCGGTCTGGTGTGCTCTGTCAGGAGAGTACTCTGCATGTAAACGAGAGGTCACTAGTTTGGCCTGTTTAGCAATGTTAGGAGTGTACTCTACTTGTCCCTGTCATGTCCCAGTAAGTGATCTAACAAACTTTAACTAAAGTGAATTTTAAATGACGTAAATCCCTGAATAAATAAATTCAAACATTTGAAAAATAAGTATTAAGCCCGGACACATTGACCTAACACTCCAAAACTGTATAAGCAGTAATTACGCGCTTGCATTGTTCCCCATATTAGTACGTTGTTTCTGCATGTGTTTCACACGCTAAATGATTCCATAACTGCAGTGACTGGGAAACCCATGCTAAATGCATTATTTGCGCATACAATTTAGGAAAATCGTAAAGAAATGTTCACCGATGTGATTTTATATCGCACCAAAATTTTTTACTAGTCGGTACAAATTGAAAACGGCTGCCATACAACACCCCAATGCTCGGTCGGGTTTGCAGTCGTGTAACTACGCGGTGAGATTTTATCCATAAAATTAATTTGGCGGTCTAAAATATCAATATCACAGACGCTTAATAAACCTTGAACGGGAAGCGCGAGCATCTGCGTTGTGTATTATTCTCGATTGGAACAGTTAGACATTTGCAAAATGTAATTGCTTTAAACCATGTAAAATCAGAGACAATCCCATACATTTTTTAAAAAGCCCATAGGATTTTGTGGAGATGAGAAATAATGTTGTAGGTAAAAATCATTTCCTAGTCACTTTAACTGTACTTTTTCAGTGGGCGACTCTTTCATCGATTAACAACAATTTCAGTACAAAAATTAGTATATTCATTATAACTGTTTTTAATATATTCCTGCATAAAATTCAGTGTAAGAGTGCCAGATTAAAATGTCTGAGCTATATTTTACCAGCAGACGATGATCTCAGGAAATGTAACCCCTTAACAAAGATTCTTCCTTTTTTTTGTCGGCTGTCAGGGTAACTCCGTCTGACATCTTGACGGCTCGGCTACACAAACTGAAGAAAAAGACATGTCACATTATGAAAAGGTTTAGTTATTCATAATAAATGGTTTAGTTATGCACAATAGATGGTTTATTTATGCATAATAAATGGTTTATTTATGCATAATAAATGGTTTAATTATGCATACTGTAGAAGAAAACAGATATTCTGATGGCTTAGTTACACGTACTGACCAAAGCACAAGACATTTTATTAAATGGTTTAGTGATGCATAATAAATGGTTTTGTTATGCATACTGAATTGTTTAGTATTGCATAATAAATGGTGTAGTTATGCATACTGTAGAAGCAAACATATATTGACAGTAGTTACACATACTGACGAAAGCACACAACAATTTATGAAATGGTTTAGTGATGCATAATAAATGGTTGTGTTATGCATACTGAATTGTTTAGTATTGCATAATAAATGGTGTAGTTATGCATACAGTAGAAGCAAACATAAATTATGATGGCTTAGTTGACTTACTGACGAAATCACGTGATACCTTATGAAATGGTTAAGTTAATTATAATAAATAAATGGATTACTTGTGCATGCTGCAGAAGCAAACATGAATTCCAATGGCTTTAGTAACGCATATCGACGAAAAATTAAACACAATACACATTCTGATCGTTTAGTTATACATAGTGATGAATGTAGGAAACACTAGGAAAACATACTGATTATTTAATGACACACAAATGTACCCATATGAAATAAACGTAAAATGGTAATACTTTCAACGTAGCACAACATTTACGGTCATAAAATGGCATATTTATATTTTACATAAAAAATACACTAGAATTGACAGCTGTAATTTGGAAATGTGATTGATGTTTTATCGTAACTATGAACAGTGTACGAAATATGACGCCAATTTCTGAGCCGGAATCCAGGCGACCAATCATTGCAAAAAGCAATTGGTTTTTTTAAACATGTAAAAGGAACATCCAGGCGCCAAATACAAAGCCAGGCAACATTTTTCAAATTAAGCAGATATTTGTCCAGCTGGTCTTAAAAAATTGGGCTTCAAATGAATGAACAAACCAGGCGTTACAAACAACCTGGCGTCAAAAATATACTGGAGTAAAAAAAACAAGCATCAACCGGGCGTAAACCAGCTCACATTATGCAAATTATGCGGATATTTGTCCAGCTGGATTTTGAAAACCAGGCGTAAAAGCAGTGAAAAAGAAAGGCCTCAAAGATATGGCCAGGCGTCACACTAAAATGATCATTAAAAAATGCATAGAAGAGATACTTCACTATTGAAGCTTATATACAGTAACTTGCTTTTCATTGTACCAGTAATAAAGACAATGTTGGAACACTGTATTATGTGACGTTAGAAATAGACATTAAACATAGAATGGACATGATTTTTGTTATTTTTTCACATAAAGCTGAGTATTTCATGTTGTTTATGTATGTTTGTTATATTATGTCAATACGCTTGGTATAAATAGCACTTTTCCATGACTTTTTCATTAAAACTAACTGTGCCTTTGATCATTTGTACTGTATTTAAAAACTGTGTTCATGCACGCATGGAGACCGTTCAATTTTTTTGTGAAAAATTTGTAAAAACTTACAAGTATACAATTTTGTGGTAAAATCAGTTTTAGTGATGCAGTTATGTATGCAGATGTCTATTGCACTAATTACTGTGCAAAATTCTTAAATAACAAATGGTAAACTGCATATAAATCATTGCTGAAATAAAACAGTTTATTCTAAGTTTGACGTCTTATTCCGACTTCACATAATAGTGTATTTTGGATTGAAATCACAATAAACATCACGATTAAAACATTAGCAATTGCAAAATATGTGTCCTCTACAAGTGCATTTACTACTTTTTATTTTGATAAAATCATATCATATAAAAGTATAATACAAGTAATATTAAAATATCATCCTACGCAATGATCTTGGTTTGTATTATCATAATAATTTGTTAAAAAAGTTATTTTAAATATGAAAGAAGCTTTATTTATTATATAACATTTAGTGTTCATTGTTCTAGATCTTTCTTCTTTTCTCAATTCTATTGTCATTTCATGTATAAATAATCATCTATAACTGATATAGGGAAAGATCTAGAGCGATATAGGGAAAGATCTAGAGCGATACAGGGAAAGATCTAGAGCGATATAGGGAAAGATCTAGAGCGATATAGGGAAAGATCTAGAGCGAATCTGGTCCCCGCTGCTGCCCATCTGGGCTGGTCAACACAGTTATGTTGAATATCAATGAAATGAAATACACTATTCTTAAAAACCCTGCTTGGAAGCATAACACTCAAAATACCTGGATTTAGCAAATATATATTTGGAGAAGGCCAAATTTAAGATTCTTTCATGTGGCCAACAGATGACATTCTTTGGATGTAACACGATGATATAATAATGAAGTTCAAACAACTTCAACGATGATGAAGAGGCTTAGTCGAAAGGTTAAACTTGTGACCATGTGGCGTATTTAAAAATATGTTTATTTTAGGTTACCGACCTACCCCAAAAATGCCCCGACCCTAGAATATTTTTGGGTTTGTCAGATTGATTTTTGTTTTATTTACCCTTTTCCATTGTTAAATGCGTTTTTGGATAAATAGTGTTTTGTTTTGATAGTATCCACTTATAAACAATGTTAAAGGATATTACTGATATTTTTTTAATATTTATTCAGTTTTAGAATCTTCATGTTGACCATTTACCAAATAAAAAATAACAAAATAAAAAATAAATCCCGACCTACATACCCTAATTTGTTTGGGCATTTAACCTGAAAAACACATATTTTTTACGCCTGAGAAATATATAACAAGTGGTCAAGTGTAATTTAAACATATAGGTAAATTTGTTTCAACTTAGTTCAGGTGACTCAGTTATTATATTAAAATCCTAAATAAACTGTATTGCAAATGCGTTTGAAAAACAAGAGGGCCAAATGGCCCTGGGTCACTCACCTGAGTTTCATTAATCGAAAAATTTTCCATGTGTTAGATTTTTTTTAAATATATCAGAAGCAAATATATTGCCTGTTTTTAAGTAAATCTAAGTATTTAGTACTAAGAAACTATGATAAATGCTTTAAAAATAACTTTTCTTAATTTATGCAACACGTGAATAGCCTTTGAAAACGAATATACGGCCTTTAATGAAGAATGCGGTAGCGTGGGAAAGTAATTTACATATTGAGCTTGATGCTCAAAATGGATAGTTATTGAACAAATCAAAATTCTCGTTACAATCCGTCTGACCAATCAGCGTGTAGCTTATATAATAACGTTAGGATAGAGAGAGTATGTACTATTATGAACAACTGCAACGAAATATTGAAAATAATAGATCTGCTAGATGAAAATATGCAGATTTTACTATAAAAATGTTAATAAAATTTGAGAGAATTAATTTCTCTATGAATGTTACATATTTATAAATTCTTTAATAAAGTATGAAGAAACTTTGATATGTAATTTTTGTTTTTTGTTGTTTTCTTTGCAGTTTAATACTTACTTATAGATAGAAAAGAAGAAAGATGATAGCCCAACAGAATAAGATTTAATGATGGAAACACATAATTTAACATCTATCATCATTTTACTAGACCCATTATTCAGCATATGTTGTTAAGTGATTGTTGGAGTATTTTTAACTTAAAGATCTGGGAGAAATATATTGTTTAATAGCCATATACTTTTGAAAATGTTTGGAAATATGGGTACAATATTAGCTGTGATTTATTTAAAATAAAATTATGAACAGTTTAATATTTGACCAGATCTCTAAGTGGTTCAACATAGTTTAACTGAATAAATATGATATTGTATGCTGCCGGTATACGAAAAGGCAGAAAATTAACACTAAGTTACCTA
The DNA here is from genome assembly GCA_027627225.1 of Congeria kusceri. Taxonomy (NCBI): domain Eukaryota; kingdom Metazoa; phylum Mollusca; class Bivalvia; order Myida; family Dreissenidae; genus Congeria; species Congeria kusceri. The sequence goes on along the minus strand of CM051040.1, from coordinate 32,387,791 downwards.
GAAATGATGTCACAATAAATAATACTCCGAATAACATGAGTATTATAATGTAAATATTTGCTATTTAGGGTTCTAACCCTGTTTAACTGTATGGTAGAGTAAGAATACTTCTTATAGTAAATTAAATGGATCAAGGGTCACTAAATAGTGAAGATTTAATATAATATAAATGAAAATAGATTAGCATAGGCAAGTATGCTATGTGTGTCAGTAATTTTAATTCTTAACATGTGTGCGACATGCAATTAACTTATGTTGAACGCTTGCACACAGGGAATATAGTGAGGTGCTCCAAATTAAGAACCTGTCTGTTTGATACCTTAAGAGAGTTGGGCTAATTTAAATGAATTGAAGGTTCCCCTCAGGGTGGCATTTAAAACAATGTTTAAAAAACTATGAAATACACGTAAGATGCAGCAATATAGGCTGCTAGTTACAAAACAGTCACCTTGATAGGGGCAATTTAAAACAATATGTTAAGATTTTAACTTATATTACAGTTAAGAGTTAAAGAAACAAGAACATACAATATTTATAATATTTACAGGTTAAAAATACTTTAAATAGATGAATATGTTACTGTGTACCTTTAAATAATAATTAACATGCAAACAAGCATGTAATTGTTAATAAATTAATTGTGTTGGGATACAATTAATGAAATATTAATGTAATCCTGCAAGACTATAAAGTAATTTAAATATCACTAGGTATACAAAAATGTGCTAGATAAAAGACATGTTGCCAATATGGAAGGGATACAAAGGTATATTGGAAGTGTAGGATTGAGAGGCCAGCGGGGTGTGGGGGAAATGGGTCGTGTTGGAGAGAAGGGGAGATAATTAAATGGGTGAAGGTATTTCTATTGGCGTTGTGTCCCCTGGACCAGAGGGAGTGCATGGCTAGACTTAATTATTTAAATAGAACACTCGATGTCAAATTTTTTGCCAAATCTTCATGAAACTGGGTTAGAACATTGTAAGCAAGGTGACCCACTGTTTTCTTTGTTGCAGTTTGTTAAGAATATCATTATGTATTAAATATCGAAAATTCAGGAATTTTCATGGAACATATTTTTTTTCCAAAGTCAAAACTAAACTTTTATATGATTACAAAATGTATAAAAAATAATAATTAAGGATGAAAAAGCATTTTTTGGGCAAATATATATATATATTTTCACTATGTAAGGGATTGATTTCTTACAGATACCCATTTCAACCAATAGGATGTCGATATTGTTTACTAATCAAAGGTAAATAAACTTTTTTGGCAAAAACAAAACAAAAACAACATCAAAATTTCGTAAAATGCATTCACAGGTAGGTCATTTACATGCATTTTCAAACAAATCTACTGCGGTGACCCCCATTTTTTATGATTTCATTGTATTAGGCATTAAACGATCTGTAAAATATGTAAAAATGACAAATGATCACGGAACGGAAAAAACTGTAGAAATCGTCTTTAAAATCTGGATGCGGCACAGTTTATAAAAAAAGATTCTTGCATCCTCAATGTTCCTTATTAATCAGAAACAGCGTGTAACGCTACTTTTTATACCATATCCATGGGAAATATTGACACCCTTCACTTGGTTTGTTTTGGTACAGGGTCAATCCGGGGAAATACGGACAGCGGGTAACTACGGACAAACGAATTAGTAGACCGACTTTTCTACATGTTTTAAAGTTTCTTGTAATGATTTTGACTTATTTTAGACGAGTATAGTTAGGGGTTTTACATGTCTAAAATAGCAAGTGACACAATGCATTGGTTACTGCAAATGTTGCATGATGGGAGCAACCAATTGATTCTGTCCGAGTTTTCCTGAATTTTAATAATAAAATAGTACTGTAGTTTCCCAATGTAATTTACAATTGCAAAACTATTACCATCCAAATTTTCCCTACTCTGTCAGAATTTACCCGGTTTGGGTGGCCTCCTTTCTGACGTAGTTGAAGTATTCATGAACAAAGAAAGCTCAATGAAATCAACGATAAAATCCGAGGAAGACAGGATTTCCCCGATTACCTCATCAGCATATTGAGATATATTACAGGGCTAGGTGCAATTTATTGACAAGGGGAGTCCTTATAAAATTGTCTGCATTTCTCCTTATTGCCCATATAATAGGTACACTAAATTATAATAGTAACACAAATAGCAACAGTAATTACATATAAGCAATAATGTAATAATAATAATAATAATAATAATTATAATAATATAAACATTTAGCTAACAAATTGAGTGTTAGGGCTATTAAACTGACCATATAATAAAGAGAACATAACAATTACTGAAAGTATGATACAATAAAAATGTCATATTAAATTGATTTGCAGATTAATTATTAAATTAATGAAAGAATAATAATCATTCATTATCATACACATTAAAACATAATTATGACCGAGTTTACCCAAATGGTTCTTATTCCACTATCCCCGAAATAATCACCGCTGACTGTGCTATGTGAAAATTGTACAATGCACACGAATCCATGCAGGCGGACTAATCAATATGTTGAACTTGAAGGATTATTAAATGTATTGCCAGTTGTCCGTTTACCGACACGGTTCAATGAACAATCCAAACACGTGTATGCCGCAAAACTGTTAATAAAACACCGACGTGTGGAATGATACACACATATATAACATCTACCTATAAATGTTCCACAGGGCGCTTTTATTCAGATGTGACAATTACTCCAAAAATGAGAAAAATACACATTAATTTATAATCATTGAATGTTTACATTTTTTGTGCGCACTGAGCACAACGGTATTAACAGAGGACATCCGAATATTGCTTGGGTAGCAACGTATCTTATTTATATGGGGCTATTGTCGATAGTGTATGTCAGGGGGATGCTACGACGTATTAAGCACAAGATTTCTAGGAATTACTATAATGTTTGGATAATCCGATTAATGCGTTATCTTAATTTAAATTGAATAAGTTTAGTGATACTTGGTTAAAAGGTTATAAACGTTAGACTTTCACATTATGTACCCGCTTTTCCCGTACAATTGTCAACAAAAACGACACACTCTTTTTTATAAGAAGTGCAACAAATTTAGCGTTAATTTTTCTATAGGGCCAAACTCACCAAATATTGCCCATATAAAAAGTAGCTCATTATTTCCCGAGCGCTAACAAGTTATGCTAAGTGGCTCATCAATACATGTGTATACGCGCAATCCCCTGTTCAAAAAAGCTGCATCACTGCGTGGACCCGAGACGTGTCTCAAATATAAACCCTAATAAACCCTAGTTCATGTAGCCATTTTTTTGTATTGTTAGCGTCGTCTTTTTGTGTGAGTGCAAACTGGAGTACCCGCAGGAAGTCCAACCTGTCCAGTATCATGCAGGTGAACATAGGCCCAATTCGAAATACGCAAACTTATTTTACAAAAAATATAATTATATATATAAGTGTGACCAACACATAGCATTGAAAATTAAATAAAGCCAACGAAGCCATCGGAATGATACGAAAATCATTTTCAACAATTACTAAATAAATGTTTTTGCCCCTCTACAAAAGCTTTGTGGAGTATGCGAGTGTGATATGGAGTGCGCCCGCACCTGGAGTATGCGAGTGTGATTTGGAGCCCTACCTACAGAAAACACATAATAATTGGAATAGTCTGGACTCAGATACTATTTGCTCTACAACCGTAATGAGTTTAAGAACTGCTTAAATACTTTCTGGAAAGCGAAATACTGTAAATTCAACTACCAGTAGAACATATTGTAACATCCATCCTGCGCATGGCACACAGTGTATTCAGTGTTACAAGTGACTATATATGATTTCAATTGGGCCAATACGAGCAACCAGCTCACAGGGCGGCCATCTGGATCGAGGTATTATCAAGGTAAATCTATATGCAAATGTAGTTGACGTTATATTGACATTCTTTCATAGAATAATTGGTTTTATGTAATTGTTATAGAAGCTATCATAATTACATAACATTACACACTGCTTATATTTGAATGCTGCATATATTACGCATACGTCCCTAAAAGTCTATGTTTTATGTTTTTTTACCATGATGCACTCTCTTTTTCTAAGTATAGTCGTTTTGATCAATACGCATGGGCGTTTTGGAATAGGGCTAGATTTTCTCCTTAGTATCGTTACCATTTAGCAAACGCTCATACGTCCAGGTTTGAAATTGAACCCCGATTGCCTAGGTGAGGAGCGCGTACCGTAAAATATCTATATCACCCTCTTTTTTAGCCAAAATAATATTTTTTTGTCACTATATATTTTCGGACATCCTGATTTTAAACCATAATTAATGAATCTTAATTTTCGGACATTTGATATGACAGTAGTATATTAGCAGAATTCTAACCTGTTTGCGTTAAGCCGCTGACAAATCGCACATGTGTTTTTACAAATGGATGAAGGTCATAAAACCTGGTAGATGAAGGAGTGATGGCGGTGGACCGTTACATTAGCGTCATTGGGTTCGGAGCCATGTGCCATAAATAATGGGTTTACCCGATTGTGTATACCGGTATATCGTATATTAAATATGCTGTTGAAATTATCCTATTAAGGAACCAGTCTTAGCGAGTCGTAATTATTTACCAATACATTCTGCTTTATTTAGTAATCTTTGAACTCGGTCGACAAAAATGCAGTCTTGTCGTAATTTTCTGTAAAACAAAATCAAACATACGAAATGATTTAAAATTAATGGCAAACATCGCAAACAATTAATAATACTTTACGGTGTGGTGTGGTCTTTAACAAGCACGCGAAATTATTAATCGCTAATTCGGCATGTGTATATTCGGCAAAAAAATTTATACACCGGACATATACCCGAACGTAATTGCAATATTGTCATTGTGTCTATAAATGTTCGGACACCTGCAATTTGGGAATTTTTTGAGTATCCAAATGATCGGACACGAATTTTTTTAATGATTTTTAAGTGTCCGAAAATATAGATATTTTACGGTATGTCGAACACTGCGCTAGCCGGATTGCCCTGGCTCATCAGTACAGTTAGTACATGACAACGAAATTCGGTGTTTCGGGCAAAGCATGTACGTCTACAAGGCGAACGAATAAAATACATGAATACGAAAATAATAAAATAATTAACATATATGGATATGGGCATTTCAAAATGGACTACACTTTAAGCTCTGGTCAAGTGCCAAGATAAAATTGCAGATTCAGTAAAATGCTTTAAAAATAAACATAAGTAATGGTTCAAACTTGCGTCATCTTGTCGTGTACAATGCGTTTTACAAATATTTAAATATTTAGCATGTAGTTTAAAACGAGAACGGATGTGGTTAAAGAAAAGCTAATTGGCAAAGTATGGTTTAATGCAATTAAGCTATCCCACAGTACTGGTATTAGTAAATTAACTGACTTCATTTACTCAGTTATGTTTGTTCATTTAAACCTATTTATTTAAGCTTGATCGCATCGAAAGCCTTTGGTTTATTGAGACATTCTCGAGTGCGTTTCCTGTGTAGAAGCACTACTTGGTGGCTTTAGGGAGATCTTGAGAACGCTCCCAGAGTGGGGACCGAACCCGGGACTTCCCGATCGGCTGGCGGACATCATATCCACTAAGCCGCTGCGTCCTGTCTTTTTAGCCTAGTGGGTTAATGAATAGGGTCCGAATCCCATAAAAGCCTCTTTTGTATTTCGTTTTATGCAAAAATTTCCGTGGAATAGTTATATACATACAAACTATTTATTTAGGCCAAAGGGGACGTATTTGGCCTCATATCATACGACACTTTACTGCATGACTGTTTTGTCAAGATTACAAGACTAGTAATTATAAGCAATCATGTCACAGGGTCATAAAATTGTGCGGCCAGTCCGGGAGTCGAACTCGGGACCCCATGTATCACGGCGAGTGCTCTCCCGAGTGAGATAATCAGGCTTCCATACAACTTCTCCCCTTTAAGTGAGCAAGTTCATGCGCTGTGACACACACCCTCGCTCAATATGAGTTCGTCCTCGAATTCATGGATTCATGGTGTTATATAATTACCACGGGCCCTCGGAGAGTTAACCCGGGTAACGTCACGGCCCCACGTTGGGCGCCAAATGTCACAGGGTGAGAAAATTGTGCGGCCATTGTATTTTTGGTTTCTTGTTTAGTCTAGCAAGTCCTATTGACATGTACATGTACGCAAGCAATCATTTCAGTCATTGCGTCGCTATAGTCAAATACTTGCATCATCTTACTGATACGGACAGAGCACTTTTCATTTCACATATCCACCCATACACATAAAGATATTTACACATTTACATGATTTAGTTTAAAACCTTTTCTTCAATCAGGTCTCTCATTGTAAATACCCGACATTGTTTGCATATTGGCTTATATATTTAAACGCTCTCAGCCCGACCTTGGACATTCCAATCGACAATCCTACGCGTGTATTAAATGTTCTAGATTTACAGACACGTTTTTGTTTGGTATCAAGCTTTAGAGAACCGACCTTTCTGAGCTTAAGTTGACTACGCGGATCTATAAACAATTCTGTACAGTTACTACTTTAATATTCAGCTTCAGAGGTCCCTGTCAAGTTTGTTTGTTTGTTTGGATTTTTCGACGTTTTAAACAGTATTTAAGTCATATCACGGCGGTCAGTTAACCTACTCACTTTTCCTTGGCAAGCTAAGCCTATCTTAGCGGTTCACCAGTACTAATTAAGTGCACACACCTATGCAAGTAACTGACAACCGCCCTACTTGAATCAGAGGAAGGGGGCAATGGCCGTATACATAATTTCATGACCAAGGCCAATCCCCACACAAGTTATGTGGCCGGGCTGGGGTTCGAATTCACGATTCCCGGGTTGACAGTCCAGCGCTCTACCAACTTAGCTAACTGGGCCCGGAGGTCCCTATTAAGGACATGCTACTATAAAGTACAGGTTACTATATAGTATGCGCTACATTTAAATAATTATGAAAATTGTCTAAAACCCGTTGAACTGCTAACATTTACCAAAACTGGAACTTAAGAGCTTGCCAAATTGTGTCCAGCAGGTGTCGATTCTCGATAGAAGAACGCGGTGACGTCATATTTGATGTATAGAACGACAACATACAACCTTCTTCGCAGAGTTGTCGTTCTTGTCATGCACAATGTAGTTTTGGTGGACCGACTGTTTGTTCTGGAATATTCCATAAAGCCACGAGTTCATCCACCCTTGATTGCTAATTGTGTGATAATCCTCCATAATGTATCTTCCCTTAACAAAGTCATGACAGTTCTCCCCCCTGTATTAACGAGCCAGTGTATCTAGGGTAGACCACTCCGAGGATTATGGCCGAAAAGCAAGAAGGATTCACTTCATGGATTTGATAATCGAAAAACAAATACTAGTATATCATTACGAGTAAATATGTGTTCATTATATACCAAACACTTCACACACAAAAGTTAATTATTATATTGAAAGGGGTTCGAACAGAAAGTTATGATATACGATAACGTAAGACCTGTAAAGATCCAAACTGAGATATAACAGGTAGGTTTTATTAAATCCCTGTCGGCACCAACCACCCCGCGACCATAGTCAAATAAATGGACGTGAATTAAAATGACGGGCAGCAAATAAAATCAGGTGGATACCAATCGTCGGAACCCACGACATATATTCCGTTACCACTCGACCAAGAAGCGTAGCGGATATGAGCGAACGTAGGTTCCGACGATGGTGGATACCGTACAATCTTTGCGTTGTAATGTTTATTTTTTAGTTAACACTTGTTGATTCTCGTGGTGGCAGAGGTTAATGAAAACCACCAGGGGGAATTATGAAGCCCTGTAATCGCGCGTTGCGATGACAAAAATGTAGAGTTCAGCGGTTTAACAGGCTACCGGTCTTATTGCCAAACAAAATAAGAACAGACAGTAGATAAACCGGAAGTTTGTTTTTTAATGAATTGACAACAGAAACACTCGAAATATGAAAAGCTTAAGGGATACATCTAAGATATGTAAATAATTATTTTAGAAAATTATTATAATTATGCAAGTAGTATCTGCAAACTTGAAAGTGAACAGGAAAACGATATTGCTAGTATTTATGCCAAACTTTACCTTTATTTGCATGCAATAAACCAATGTACCGTGATTTATTTAAATGACTTGCAGTTCGCGGATATTTGAATTTTAAAGTAGAACTATTGTTGCTGTGAGCAAATCGCAACAATGCCAAGGGAAATAACTAGTACTCAGATACTTCTGTTATTCATAAACGAGTAACCTGCCTTCCTTGGAACATTGTGTTGATGATGCTTAGCCGACGTTTGAAAAATGATACAACTATTTTAAATCGGACTTGAAAATCACAAACATACAAACATCGAAAACATAACAATATCAATGAAATGAAAACAAAATTGTGTACCCTTTTTTAATTATGTTGTGTACCGAATGTTTACTGTCGGCACAGCTCGCTTTGTAATGAAGACCAAGTCTATCGTATTTGCAACAAAGTGTCTCGTAATGGGGATTAAATCACTCGTATTTACCGCTGAGTATCGCGTAATGGAGACTATTTCACTAATATTTACGGCTGAGTATCGCGTAATGGAGACTTCGTCACTCATATTTACGGCTTAGTAATTTGTAATAGATACTACGTCACTCGTATTAATGGCTGAATATCTCTTAATGGTGATTACTTTACTCCTATTTACGGTATCCCGTAATGGAGACTATACAATTGTTTTTAAGACTGAGTATATCGTAATGGCGACGAAGACACCCGTAGTTAAGGCCGAGTATCTCTAAAGAGAAACTAAGTTACTCGTATTTGCGTCTGCGTATTTCGTAATGGAGACAACGTCACTCGTATTTACGGCTGCGTATCTGGTAATGGATACTACGACAGTTGTATTTACGACTTAATATCGCGTAATAGAGACTTCGACACTCATGTTTTCGACTGAGTATCCCGTAATGGAGAATAAGTTACTGGTAGTTAGGAGATACAATTTGGCATCGGCAAGCTTCCATATTTATCTTTGTAAAGATAAGTACTTGCTGAACGCAAACCTCAACCTAAATTTTCTCTTGCACGCAAACCTTATCATGACTTTTCTAAGTACAGAAAAGGGTATAATTCTGCTACAATGCTGGTCACATTGATGGGTCTTGGCCAGTAACCTTATATAATGATCCTGAAGGCATGTGCAAAGTTTCAATTGAATGTCTGTAATAGATATAGAGATATGGAATTGTTGCACTCAAACTCTAATCTGATTTTCTACGAACAAAAATTGGGAATAATTGCTAAATTGCATGTCAAAGTTATGGGCCTTGGTCAGTAACGTCACATGATGACCCCGAATACATGTGTGAAGTTTCAATTGAATATCTGTACTAGTTGCAGAGATATGGACTTGTTGCACGCAAACCCTAACCAGAGCATTACGCCGACACCGAAGAACGGGTGAGTAGTATAGCTCGAACTGCTCGGTGAAAAGTCGACCTAAAAATTGATCTAATAATATTCTGACACAGATATTCCGACAATCTCACTAAAATCATCTCCAGTCTGACGCTGCTATACTATCCGCCTAATGCATAGGTCACAAATAGAACGGAAGCCGTAAGATTTTAACGAGCGGTAAAGCATCAACAATTTTTGGAATCTGACAGGCGCCGCGCGATTAATATACTTGTTTGCCTCGCGTGGTCACAAACTCAAGCGGGCGCCGGACAATTTTCGCTGACTTACATGGGGAACATGCAGTTTGAGCAACGGGCGGCGACCGGTCTATGAACGGACAGCGCCCGTGCGGAGAATATGTGAATCGGACGGTCGTCGCGCAGGATTGTACTTCAACTAAAATGTTTTGAAAAAGGTATCCAGTCAATGTAAATTGAGCGGCCGCCGACCGATACCCTGACGATAACTGTACATCGGTTGTTGCCGTACCGCGCGCCTGCGGGCGCCAGGAAGGTGACGGCACGTTCGCTATTGAAATCGGGCGATGTTTTAAAGTAGAAAAATAATCACCGCCCGATCCAAGAAAATGCCAAAGACGGTGCCCGGTCAACGCGTTTTTCGAACTCCATAACCCCGATAGAAACCGCCAGGTCGCCGTTAACTTTTAAGTATTTTTAAAACTTCGATGGGCGCCGTCCATGAGCAAAATGTTCAGCTGCCACCGCCCGATTGCAACGGCTGCCTGTCGGGCCCTGTCCGATTTGGAAACAAAAGCCGTCCGGCGGCAGTTCCTTATTTTTGTGACCTGGGCATAAAAGCGACAACTAATGTTGTTGTCTTGACGTGTCTCCGAAATAAATGTACATCCCGTGATCTGGCTATATAAGGTCGAGCGATAATTGCTGATAAAAGTGATTTGAATTGTGCCATATTTGGAACCTGTCAAATCTCTAGTTTGATACTGTAGTTTCATGCCCGTTTATTCGAGTTAGAGAATAATATTCACCCCTTAACTTATTTTTTATTTAAGTGAAAATTTAAGATCAAATTTTCTATGTGAAATCCAACGAAATTTATTTACAAAAGGGATATGAAATATCTAAGCAATATTTACAAATCTGAAACATTTTAGTGTAAAATGACCTATGCATAAAACAGCCACAGTCTAAAAATTTTTTATGAATTTAAGAAATTTACTTTTTTAGTTTTCCCTAAAGAGCTTTATGAATATGGGTCCAGGTGTTTATTTTCCTACATACTAGCTACGACAACAATGTGCAGCCACGTACAGGTTATGTGTTCCAGACAGGAAAGGTGCGCAACTCCTTGTAACAAGATTGTAGATTTTTAGAAGTTTTACCTAAGGAGCTTTGTGGATACAGGCCCAGCACCTCTCTGCATCTTTACAGCTGCTCAGTTACAACAGCAAGGTCACCAGCCACCGACACCGCCCTACTCTCAACCCATCTTCGCACCACCACCCTACCCCTCGGGCACGCAAACGACCCCGCCCGATCCCCCGGCACCACAGGGCGTGTCCAAACAGCAGCCCCGCACTCGATGCCATTCACGGTGACCTACGGACGGGATTCATAGCTGTGGCAAACCTACATGCTGTCTCCATCATCCTTTATAGCGTATATTGGCCTATTCAATAACTAACAGTTACTGAAAATAATATGTACTTGACGAAACATTTTGGAAAGATTATCGAGGGTAATTACAAGCAAAGAAAGTATACAAAAATTGTACATTTAGGCTTGGTGATCCGGATCAATTTGATCATTTATTATTGCGGAGGAAGCAGGGTGTGTGTGTGTGTATGTGTGTGTGTGGGGGGGGGGGGGGGTAACTTATCTCTTAAAAATATATTGTTATGTAGACTTGCGCTATCCGAGTGCTTTCTTGTTCGTTTTTGAGTTTTACACATTGTAGATTAAATACGAGTATTTTAGCTATCGGAATCACGTGTCATATGGTTGCCAATAAAGGACCAGCATTGAGTTTAAATCTCATCCCATTTTTTGCTTAACTGAACCTAGAAGGCGACAAATGAAATATAATACAATCTTATGCTGAAATAAACACATTTTCTTTTATTTCATGCTTTTGGACGATATATACAAATGCGCGAGATCTGCTCAAGCTTCAGAAGTTTGTGTATTATGACGTCATAAATATGACGTCCACATGATTCCAAAATTGTCGCTCACTGTTGTGGTGGGAAAATAGTGCCATACTTTCTGAGTCTTTGTCGCATAATTGTATATTAATTTAACTTTGTTATGTGTTTTCTGTTGTTTGAAAAGGCCGATGTTAACACTGACGATTAGAATATGCACATACTTTCAAAATATATAAAAATTAAAACAAAGTAAAAGTTCCATCTATAACCAGTGAAATAATCAAAAATAATGTTATAATTTTACTTGATCCAGAGTGAATGGTCGGCCGGGTTATCATCCGCTGGTATACATACTCATTCAAAGCATAGTATGAAATACAATATGTTGTTTACAAAACCGGCATGTTATCGAGGCTTGTACATATCGCATTACGAACATTAATCGTAATCTGTAAAGACATGTATACATGTGCAGTAATTTGAAAATATAATCTATACATCCATAGTGGCTATTTTAAATTGTAATCTATACTGTCATACTGGTTATGTAAAATTGTTATTTACACAGTCCTTATGGTTAGTTTTATTGTAATCTAATGAATCTATACATCAAAGGGTTATTTGAAATCTTAATCTGGACGCTCATAAGCCTATTTACAGTTGTAATTTATGCAGTCATAATTTTGATTTTATAATCTTTGTTGGGTTGTTTTTAATTATATTGAATGTTAAATAACGATTCTTGCTATATTATTTGTGTTATATTGTGCTTTTGTACGAGATATGATTAGTTAAAGTGAAAGCCATGTATGCTCGTATGTTTTTGTTTATCCGGTATAACGTTGTGTGGAGCATAATAAAACACTAAGGAAAATACTATATTGTTCAATATTAAGTTAAGTCCTGCAAGTCGGATAATGTACATCTTACATTGCTTTCTTCTATTTACATAAAATTATAGTCAACATCGTTATTATTCGGGGACAACACTTGAAAAAAAATGTACATCTTACATTGCTTTTTTTATTTACACAAAAGTATAGTTAACATCGTTATATTTAGGGGACAACACTTGGAAAAAAATGCACATCTTACATTGCTTTTTTATTTGCACAAAAGTATAGTCAACATCGTTAAAATTATGGGACAGCACTTGAAAAAAATTGTACATCTTACATTGCTTTCTTATATTTACATAAAATTATAGTCAACATCGTTATTATTAGGGGACAGCACTTGGAAAATGTGATTTGTATGCGATTTAATACAGACTGAATGCTATAATTCAGACATTTTTATTCAAATGATTATTGTATATTCAATATGTGCTTTAAAACAATACTAGTTTTATTGCTTTCCGTCTCTTTATAAAATAATTATCAAAGGGAGATAAAAGTGTGAAAGACCTTACAATGTGTTCTCGAAGTTGTCTCCCATTCAAGTCATGGTAAATTATACACTAAAGCAGTGATATATATTTACATATTTATATATTATTAATTTTATTTCCATGTTTGTAGAAACAGACAAACAAACTAGAATTTGTAATTAAAACCACTTTTATACAATACATGTATTGTAATCCATGTTTTGCAAAATGATGAACGCCTTAGCGTTAGTTTATTAAATGGTTGATACAATTAAGCTGGAAACGTAAACATTTAGCTACTGATTAAACGCAAAAACATCATCTCAGGATTAATTTGCTGATAGCTATACATAACCTTATCTAAGAAATAATGTTCGATGTATCGTTGTTTATCGGCCAATGAACAACGATTTGGCTTTCTGATGCGTAGGAGTGATTTAATAGTCATGCATCAGCACGTCAAAGAGATGTTTATTGGCAGACGCACAAAGAGAATATTTTTGCAATTGTAATCAGATCTACATTTTACAATGCTCCGCTCAGAATCGGGACTACTTTTTGAGTTGTTTATAGGGTAGTTTAACAACGATAATTTTGTTCTTTGTCTGTAGAAATTTAGCGAATATCATATACGAATATCAGATACTGCCGTGTGATATTTTATTTTGATGAATAACGAAGAAAATAACGTTATATGCACAATTTCTTGCAATACGAGAGCTGTAAGAGGACAGCACGCTCGACTATTCGAAGCATTTCAGTTGGTACATATATATTGGGGCATACATTTGTTGAAATACAAAGCTGAGTTATGGCAATTATTGTATCAATTTATTCCAAGTTTCAAGTGAATATCTTATGCAGTTTAGAAATAATTTTAAGGCTTTTGAATGCCAAACTTTACACCGAAAAGCTATGTGAAAAAAGGGGGCATAATGCTGTCAAAATACTAAATAAGGTAATGTGGATTGTGGCACCTGATGTTGTAATTGATGACAAAGGTATATTCCAAGTTTCAAGTGAATAACTTATGTGGTTTTGAAGTTACAAGACTTTTGAATATTAACGTTAACGAACATCAGACGCGGACGCTGACGCCGACGCTGGGGCGAGTAGAAAAGCTGACCTTTTCTTCGAATAGTCGAGCTAAAAAAGTAGTCCTATACCAATGCCTTATTTATTCTTTAGAATTGTATCTTTTCCAAGCTGCATTAAGAGTTCCTTGCACTGCTGAAGCTGTCTTCTACGGTCCGCCTTGCTTTCCTCATCCGGTTCACTGATGACGTCACGTCCGGTCGAGGCGGACTTTGTACATCGCGCCGCATTTGAAAGAGCTTTCTTTGACACCGTTCCTGAGCTTTCGCGATCAGAAGTATAGATCACGGAGACAGATGCGAGCGACTTCAGCGTTTTGGTTTCACGAGGCACTCCCACTTCCAGTTTGTTTGGTTCTGCGCATAGCGATTTAAATTTACAACCCAAGTCCGTAACTTTCGAGGCCTCGTCTGTCTTTAGTACAACGGATGGGGAATTGGTGGTGGATATAATCGATACTGATGCTCTTCTTTGTTCACTGCAATTTTTAGAAAATACGACACTGTTACTTGACATAAACGAATAACTGATTCATTTTTTAGTTCGATGTTGCTTCTTGTCAGATGTTTATCTTTTCGATGCAAATTATTTTAACGCAGCTGCAAAGTGGATATATGATCAGAGGCTCTAAAATGAGTCATTAAAAAATATGTCAACTTACCTCAGGGGTTTGTTGTAAATCTGTGCCAAGCTTTTTTTCAAGTCGACATATTTTGTATCCGAGGGCGTTTGTCGTAGACGTTCGTGGTCGCTCGTTAACTTCTGTAACTGTTCGGATTTCTTCAGCATTTTTCCGGTAGAGTACGTCGTAAGCGTCACTGACGTCACTAGCACCCCCAAAATAGCCAACAGACAAGCTATAAACGCTGCGTTATTGATGCAGACGCTGTCATCTTCCTTTGGCTCTGACAAAAGTAACCGTTTAAACTCATTTGGGCAATAATGGACGTGCAATTAACTGAGCTTACGCAGATATTTACACATATAAATTACATGTTATAAACAGCAGTTTCGAAAAGTATGATAACACGTCAGATTATTCATATAAAGTAAGAACTTGTGGATATGTTTGTACAGCTGTTTGCGAATGGAAGCTTAGTTTATTATTTTATACAACATTTAGACAAAAGATATTTAAAATTATGTTCATCGCAGAGTGTCGGGCTTCACCCATATTAACAATAACAATCATCACGGATACATCGTATATATCGACGAAACTAGTTACTTGGCAATATAACGCATTTGAATATATTATCAAACATAATAAATTATTAACGTAAGTTAATATACGAAAAATCTGACGTATAAACACCGTTCTGAGCATAAGCAACAACGACAACTGAAATGAAAAAAACAACAGACATATATATATTTGAATATAAATTTTATCTTCTCATTCCTAATGCTGTTTAAGTTGCTATTGTAATTTAAAAATATGCTGAACCACGTGTTTACTCCGGTGTAAGCGAACCTCGAATGACTCTACCCGCCAATCGAACGAAACACTCGTGCAAAGGAAATACCGAATGCTCACTGAAGCGTGACAAAAAGAATAGCAATTTGCAACCCGTGAGTGAAATCCGACAGTAAATATGTAATTCATATAACTTAAATGGATGACAGTGTTGTGACAGAAACACTCACTTTTTGGTTTCAGATCAATATCCGTGCCAACGGAAAGTGTGGTCCCCACGTTAACTTCGTCGTAAACTACTTCTTCGAATGACTCCGATCTTTTAACGTCACGTTTCTTACGTCCGTAACCGTCAACGTTCACGCCGTAAGCGTTACAAGAGGTCTAGAAATACAGGATTATGAAATGAAATGCCATTGATGGTTTTAAAATAGTTTGACTCACCGTTAAACTCACGGCCATTGAAGTTAATAAAACGAAAGTTGGAATAACCATGACAGGAGAAGATGTTAAACAATACATTGGTTTGCCAGTAGGTTTTCTTTAAATTGTGAACATTGACTCTAACCGTAGTAAGTCGCCATTTTAAGTTTTGTGACGGCGGACGGGCAAAGTTTTCACCCTAAACGTAAATTACCGTCACTCGGTATATTCGGGGAGCCCGTCACAGTTTCATCTATAGCGTAAGTACCATAACTTGGTTTTTATTCTGGGCGTCCATTTTCATCTATAGCGTAGGTACCATAACTTGGTTTATTCTGGGCGCCTGTTTTCATCTTTAGCGTAAGTACCATTACTTGGTTTATTCTGCGTGCCCGTTTTCATCTATAGCGTAAGTACCATTACTTGGTATATTCTGGGCGTCCGTTTTCATCTTTATCGTAAGTACCATTACTTGGTTTATTCTGGGCGTCCGTTTTCATCTATAGCGTAAGAACCAGTACTTGGTTTATTCTGGGCGCCCGTTTTCATCTTTAGCGTAAAATTAGCATAACTCGGTACATTCGGGGCACTCGTTTTCATCTATGACGTCAGTACGTGTTCGACGTAATAGTTGGAACTAAGACTATAGCCATGACCTACCGGCGCGCACGGTCCGAGACACACTTGCAGAGTGCACGTGAAAATCATCTCCACCAGCCCGCCGTTCAGCTCTGTGGTCCGGAACGCCGGAAACGCCGCCGCGAGCACCCCTTGGTTGACGCGAACGAAATTCGGGAACAGGTCAACGTCCACCGCGCAACTAGGGGAGACAAATGCGTTAGGTAAATAAATTACTTCTATGACTCTATACTGCATTTTCTTAATAATGTTGTCACACTATCGGATAATTATGCGACATGGCAAGAATGCACGTTATTAGCAAACTGAAACAAGAAAATGCACATCGTCATGGATAATCAAACATTATGTGTATAAAAACCGTTTTTGGTGAACAAAACACAACAACAACCAAACAAAACATCAACGACAAATAACAAAATACAACAACAAAGCTGGACATCATTACTTACTAGTCAAGAGTAACGTCGATCGTATTGGCCCTGCAGCTTCGCGCCTTGATATCAAAGTCGTCTGCAATGAGACGTTATCCTGCCGATGACGAAATATTTCAAAGAATAGCAATAATTTACTAAGTATATCAACACACCATTTGTTTTTCATCATTACAACGTATGCAAAGAAGATAACGTTATACATGTTGACATACTATGCTTACAACTAAAATTGCAGGACATTGGTTTAGTACAGAGATCACTTACATTGCAAAATGGAAACGATATATGATGGTGATGACATTAATGCTTTGATGATTATGGTGGTGCTTATTGTGAGACTTGAGAAAATTTTGAGACGATATGGTGATTATCCAGAAAAGCTCCAACGCGTGACCCTTTTTCTAATTTGAAGCAACTATATTAACTGACCCAAATTTTCCTCGCCCTGTTGTAGCGTCAGTTTAAATTATGTTGCTAATGAGGGGACTAACCATTCACTGGAAATAGGAGGAATCGTAGTTTCTTGTTTACAAACTCACTGCAATTGTCTGTATTTGTAAATCGTCTGATTTACCTGTATTGACTAGTCCATAGGTATAAAAGTTCTCACTTGCACTTTTACCGAATGTTACGTCATGGAGATAATGTCCGCCATTATCCCTGGATTACACAACTATAACTACTTACCCAAATACTCCTCGCCCAGTTGTAGCGTCATGGAGATAATGTCCGCCATTATCCCTATATTACACAACTATAACTACTTACCGAAACACTTCTCGCCCAGTTGTAGCGTCATGGTAATCATGTCCGTCATAGCCATTTTACACAATTATAGCTAATTACACAAATACTCCTCGCCCAGTTGTAGCGTCATGGTGATCATGTCCGTCATAGCCATATATTACTCAACTATAGCTATTTACACAAATACTCCTCGCCCAGTTGTAGCGTCATGGTGATCATGCTCGTCCCATACATTACTCAACTATAACTACTTACCGAAATACTCCTCGCCCAGTTGTAGCGTCATGGTGATCATGTCCGTCATACCCATTTTACACAATTATAGCTATTTACACAAATACTCCTCGCCGAGTTGTAGCGTCATAGTGATCATGTTCGTCATAGCCATATATTACTCAACTATAACTACTTACCCAAATACTCCTCGCCCAGTTGTAGCGTCATGGTGATCATGTCCGTCATACCCATTTTACACAATTATAGCTATTTACACAAATACTCCTCGCCCAGTTGTAGCGTCAAGGTGATCATGTTCGTCATAGCCATATATTACTCAACTATAACTACTTACCCAAATACTCCTCGCCCAGTTGTAGCGTCATGGTGATCATGTTCGTCATACCCATATATTACTCAACTATAGCTAATTACACAAATACTCCTCGCCCAGTTGTAGCGTCAAGGTGATCATGTCCGTCATAGCCAAATATTACTCAACTATAACTACTTACACAAATACTCCTCGCCCAGTTGTAGCGTCATGGTGATCATGCTCGTCATACCCATATATTACTCAACTATAACTACTTACCCAAATACTCCTCGCCCAGTTGTAGCGACATGGTGATCATGTCCGTCATACCCATATATTGCACAACTATAACTACTTACACAAATACTCCTATACCATTTGTAGCGGCATGGTAATCATGTCCGTCATACCCCTATATTACACAATTATAGTTACTTACCCAAATAACCCTATACCATTTGTAACGGCATGGTAATTATAGGTATAAAACCCATATATTATACCCATATATTACACAACTACATGTATAGCTACCTACCCAAATATTTATCTTCCAGTTGTAGCGTCATGGTAATCATGTCCGTCATACCCATATATCACACAACTATAGTTACTTACCCAAATATTCCTCGCCCAGTTGAAGCGTCATGGTGATCATATCCGTCAGTTTGACGCTACTTCCGGCTACGTCACTGCCGTCCTTGTACAGATACATGTGCGTCTTGTTGGCGCCGGCGTCGTCATCTCTGTCGCTATAAACGATCAACTCAGTATCACACATATGTATATTTTACTTTAAATTCATTACAGAAATTATGTAGCGTACACAATTCAGCAACGTATGTTGCAATGACATTTAAAAAACCTCGTGACTCACGTTACATGTAGCTACATTTGTTTACCAAAGCCGAATTGACATCACTGACATTGGTACGTAAAATTCGCGTGTTTGGACGTCGCTAATCGGCGTTGACGCCATTGACATGGCTAACGACATTCAAAGACGCATTGAGGTTAAATATTATATCATGGGGCATTACAACTGTGCACGTCACATTCACAAATGTAAAGCCTTTATAATTGCGCATGCACGCTATTTGAAACTCGCCTCATAGACACATAGATACAAGTCACATTACCCGACGTCGACCATACATTGAGCATGTAAACTATACGGCCGTCACCGGTATGACGTGAACAATTTTTACGTTATAAATATTGGCTTTGCCTACCCGACTCGACGTACTGACAAATGCTACTTTCAACATCAGAACGTCACCTACCCGACGTTGACGCCGTTACCGACGCTGATGTCGCTGAGGTCGTAGATGCAGAGGAGAGACTCCCGAAGGTCATCGCCCTTCTGATAGAGGGGATTCCTCTGTACGATGATGGTGAAGTATGTCTCCTGGAAATGAGTGGCTCTTGAAATCAGCCTTCGGGCATTTTGACATAAAATGCTGTTTTTTCTACGAATATCAATAACAGAACAGAAAAGATCAATTGGTAATTAATTTAAAGGCATTATCTATACGAAAAGGGCCCCTACAGCTACAGTTAAATAAATCTGAAATTCAAATATTAATATTGGCATATCATAAAGGTAAAACTAATGTACTTGAAAGTAAATGATCTGCGTATATCGACAACACGATGAAAACCTAATTGTAACGTTCACACGGACGTCAAAATTACCGCTTCAGCGATACCGCAAGCGTTAAAGTCGAACTCGTGCACGGTGACGTTCGACGTCGTGTCCTGTTTGCACGCGGATCCGTAGCCCTTAATGTAGATGATCCCGCCGTCGGCGGCCCCCGACAGAGTGACGACGATACGCCGTGAAGAGCACACATCACAGTTCACTGGAAATAGTAATAAAGCCTTGTAACACAACCCAAAAGGTTTCGGTGACCAAAAAAAAAAAAAAAAAAAAAAGACAACATTGTCTTCTTTTTAGAACACGAGAACTGTCTTCAGAGTACACGTTATAACCACGCACGGTGAAAAGAGAAACATGAAGTCGCTACACACATTGTTTTGCCGAACACGTACGATTCCATACAAAATACATCGTTCCTTCAAGTCAATTCAACTCTTCATAGTTATGGTTATACTTCATTGAACAAACATTGTCTAGTTTTAGCCAGCAAAACTGTCAACATGCGCGGTGAGACATATTGTTTGATAAGCATCATTTTCTACACAATACATCGTTCCTCCTAGTCAACTGTTCATACTCATTACAAGCTTGTCTATTCTACACGAAATGCATCATGCTATGGAAACTCGGATTCGTGATAGTTTTTTTAAAAATAAAACATGAACTGTGCGAAATGCGAATGAAAACACGAAAATGCACGAAATGCTTAATTAACCACGAAGTGCGTAAAATGAATAACAAAATACAAACTGGTCGACATTTAAAATTACACCTGAACCGCATGATATTCTAAGTAAAACGCGATCTACACGGTATTCTAAATAAAGTGCGATCCACACGATAATCTAACAAAATAAGAACTCAAAAAATATTGAAAATAAAACACGAACTGCATTTAATTCTGGATAAAACATAAAACGGCACGAAATTCTAAATAAAAAATGAACTGCGCAAAATTCTAAACAAAACATGAACTGCATTACTCAATTCAAGTTATATTCCACATTTTTACTTTATAATCAGGAGTTACAAAGTTTATTAATTATGATACGTTTACCTCGTTTGAAAGGCACCCTTAAAAGCTTGGATTATACTTACCGACCGGCTGATATTCGCTATTTCCGGTCCAGCAAACAGCGAACCAAGCCAACAGAGCGAGGTAGCAACCTCTGCGTGACGTCATTTCCTTTTGTTACGAGTCTGAAGCTGGCAACATGTACAACGTTGTAGTTGTGTATTAGTTTCACATTGTCCTTATAGAGACTTTGTCAACGGAACAAATTGGCTTCATATTGCACTATAAATAATATTATATACAATACACACTGAGATATTTGATAAAAACAAATTAGCAAACAGTTTGGAAAAAATAAAACAATAAGTGAGTATTGAACTCACGACTTAGGAGCCGTACGCAGAAATGACAGTAGACAACGCTTTAACAAAATGCGCACATTCTTGGTAAAGAATAGACAAAGTGTGTAAACTATGGTTGTACAAAATGCCCACAATTCGGACTTCAAATGTTAACATGAAAAGGGCCAAACAAACACGACACTTATGATAAATTGATTTTTATCTCAGAATGCGTACTCTCTTTTCCCACTATATATACCCTGTTTTAACCGTTATTACATGCCAGTATTAATATATTAATTTCAGACGTTGCCCCCTTGGGGCCCTTTTCGATGACATAGTCCCGTTAATATTAAAAATATAATACGGTATGTCGTTGGAAAACCGGGCTTAATGCATGTGCGTAGTGTCGTCCGGGATAATCCGGGACGTCACTTACCGCTTTTATGTTATTTTCTGTTTCAAGAAAGTCAGTTCTAAACATAAATCTACTGTAGGAAGAAGGTGCCGTCTCGGATACCGCACATGCATAAAGCCCGGGTTTCCCACGACACGGCTCAATTATGTTTACTAGAAACAGACTCTAATACCATGGACACAAATCGTTTTGAAGCTAAACACCATTCAAACCCACTTTACTCAATGAGGCGTTGTTTGAAGGAAACATGCTTATTTACCAGGTCATTAGACGATTTTGTAATGTTAGATAGACTTGGTCAATTGAAAAAATATATGTCAAATCATATTAGAATCGAAAATTTTTCGCATTATCGTTGTTGATCGGCCAATAAACAACTCTTTGTCGTTCTGATGCTTGGCTATTAAACAACTCGGGCTAACGCCCTTGTGTCTTAATTCCGACGCATCATAACTCCAAACTGTTGTTTATTGGCCGATAAACAACGATAAATAAAAATATTGGTTAAATATGCCACCTAACTTGCATTTCACAAGATGAGCATATATTGAACACATGTATTTTCTACTTACATTGCAGGATGAACATTCTGGTAATGTCGCATGTGTTTTCGTTTTCTTTCAATACAATTTCCACTCTCTTATAGTGACATTAGATTTGGCAATTGTATATTCATATTTCATTTAAACAAACAATCAATAAATTAAAAAGCTAATTCCTTTCGTCCGCAAACAATAAAAATAACACTATTTTATTTGCACGCAATGCTACGTAGTTATTATCCACTAGTAATGATTGCTAAAGTGTTACTTAATTACATTCCAGGTGCTTTGATAAATAATTAATACTTTATAACAGGCCGTGGATAGTTGTGTTATAGGCAATTATTTCCTTGCGTTAATTTGATGACAAAACAAGCAGGAAGGTATTGATGAAACATTATTGGCTCATATAATGCTCAAATGTAGCGAGTGATTTGTATGAATTATTTATGAGAAGTCATTCATTATGTTACTGGTTTTATGAATTTATATATAGGCTATAAAGTTAGTTCATAGTATTGCCACTAAAGACAGTTGTCTGCGATATGTTTTTGCTGAACGATGTCACTATGTAATTAATGCACTGCAAACTATGTACAAAAGTAACATTTTAGTTAAGATGAACGAAAACACATACAAGCAAAAATATACTTTCTACTTTGTTTCTATGCATTTCCCGCAAAAGTTAAATAATATACATGTTTTCTCCTAGAAATCGTTTGGCCACTGCACCTATGTGCCTCAAAAATCGCAGTTGGAAATGTCGCTGTCTGACAATTTAATTTGAAGTTGCATTGCCCGTTTAACTTATAATAATCAGCAAAGATATTATTTAGTTAGTAGGATTAAACATTTTTATTATTAAGGTAGTTTTAAATAAATATTTATGTTAAGCATTTTTATTTATTCATTTTTTAATAGCAATTGTTTCTGGTTGATTTATGTCAGTAATTCAAGAAAAGCAAAGACTGTATTTTTTTAATCATTTAAATAGGATTTATTAAATACAATGGGACGCAACCCTCCATTTATCCGTCACTAAGGTAATTGCGTTTGTCTCCCCTGCATAATGTAAACTTTCACAGACGAGGTCAACTACTAGAATCTGAAACATGCCTTGCTATGTGCCTAAAATAGTTTGTATGTTCGTAATTCTAGTTTAAGTCTGTGTTTCATAGTTTGGCACGCAGCTATACTTTCTCGTTGATTTACAATGTCTAATGATTACAGTTAGAAACATTGAATTCACATTACAATGTTTTAGTTTTCATGTTGAATCAATGCCATACTAGTATATTAATATATGTTAATTATTGTTTCTGACTTCAACATCTATTTACGACATATATTGGATTCCTCGCAATTTATATATGTATTATTAGTTTTAATCTTTGATACTCATGCGCATTTTGTAGACGTGTATAACGGAAGTAAGTGTCTAAGAAGAGAATGTCAAAAATGGCTGTATGTAGAAGAACACAAACACGTTGATAGTTTCCAATATTATTGTACTCATATTACATGTATATTGGAATAAGTATGCATTTATAGGAGTAAATAAAACTAAATACACAAGATCTGTTTGTAAAAACAGACATGCCCCCTATAGGTCTAGAAAAATCTATGTACAAATTGCAAGGATGCAAAGTAAAATGAAAGTTTTTTTCAACTGTTGATCAGTTTGACCTTGACCTTTGAGCCAATTACCTAATAAATTACAATAATCAATAGGGATCTGGTTGTAGTCATAACCCACCGACCAAATTTAATGAATCCACGGCTAAGAGTTCCAAAAGTAGAGTTTTAACAAGGTTTTACAACTTTTAGTACGTTTGACCTTGACCTTTAACCCCAAGACTCCTTTACTACCGTAGTCATGATCGCCCGCAAAACGTTTTACAATTATTCAATATTTGGAGTATTTTTAGTCATTGGTAGGTTGGACCTACCAAGTTTGAAGAACATAGATCTAAGTGTTTTATAGTTATCGCCCGCAAAACGTTTTACAATTATTCAATATTTGGAGTTTTTTTAAGTCAAATAGGTATTTTTTCATTAATAAATAAGTAAGAGTACCCTAGTCTTTAATTATTGTTAAATTTCAAATTCAGCTATGAAAATAGAGAATGTGTGACTTGTTTTCAATCTTTTGCTTTTAGAGTCCAGTGCAATTTTCGTCGTTCAGCAACATAACAAAATGATTAATATACCAGTAAGGCCATACCAATTTGATTCTATGTTTAGCGTCCTTGGGCTGGTAGGTTTTCGGATGCTTGAACGAAAAACCCCCAAACATTTTTGACTATGTAAAAATCAAGTTGGAAAGCGTATAAAATAATGCCTATAATGACACAATTTGTGTGATTGCTTAATTTTATAATCTCGGTAAATGAATGACATTATAAATATCAGAAGTTATGATGTTCAAGTTATATTTGAGTTTTGAATGTGTATTGTTGGTAGGCATCTTGCATTTTGGGTATGTGTATGACTCGAAATAAGTTTACGATATTACACAATTCTGATTTGGAATCTTGCATTTGTCAGTAAATTATCTACAGCTTTAAAGATCTAGAGCACTTTGAATTTATATGTTTGGTCTTATTACTGTTTTTAATTGCCGTTTTAGAACATACTTTTAAATTTGTATATATTCAATTTAAATAAGTTAAAACATGTTTCTATGATCATGAAGATGTTATAATCTACATGTATTCTTTGGTGTACATGTCAGGGTTTGTCAGTGCATTATGATATGATATGACTTCAGACTGAACTTGAACAAAATCACTTTAATGTGTTTTGAAAATATTTGTAAAAAAGTGTGCCAATAGTGAATTTACTGTTAAAATAATCTGTTAATGTAGGTTCCAAATATGAAGATGATATATAATAGTTTTACAAGTAAACATTTGCTTAAACTCATAGCACTGCCATGAATAAGTTATGAAACAAAAGTTTTTCCTCGACTCATTGCTTTTTTTTGTTCCTGTCTGATTGATAGGTTTTGAAAAATCATGGGGACGCTAAACATAGAATCAAATTTGTATGGCCTGATCACATCTTCTCAAAAAGATGCAAAAACAGGCAAAACTGTTAGAAATCAAGTTGGTGTGTACCACGAGCCAATGGAAGTAATGAAGGATTTTATTAACGCTTTTAGTATATAAAAGGATGCAACACAGTTGGAATTTGCGGGAAATGTGCTAAAAATTTTTCCTATTATTTGATTCAATATTAATTATGTTTAGTGTTGACCGATATTTTGATCGATACCAAAACGTTCGATAAGATATAAATATTGGCCCTAAAGTATCGATACCCGATACGCATCATTTACCGATAAAGAGCCCTAATTTGATTTAACCCAGACAAGATTTTACAATTTTTGGCATTGCTTAAATTTTTTGGTCAGTCTGACCTGGTCCTTTGAGGCACTGACACCAAAATCAATCGAGATCCTTTACCATACCATAACCCATCCACCTACCAAGTTTCAAGAACTTTTGCCTACGTGTTCTGTAGCTGGTTTACCGACATACTGACAAACATATGGACCGACATTTGCAAACCACTGTATCCCTGCTTCCTCGAAGGGGGCATGATTACAACAAAACGTCTTATAGTACGGTAATTAAGATATAATATAGAACATTTTTTCATAAGATATCTCATAACATTTATATGCATATATGTTTACACTACATGTCTACACAAACATGTCTAAAGAGAATAGATACCGAACATAGATAAAAAAACAACAAGACTACAATATGTAAACATAACATGTCTACAAAATATGCATTTCGGACATAACATGTTTGCGAAACATGTCTACAACAGATGTCTACCAAACCTGATTGCAAAACACATTTACAAAACTAGTATATACTACTATATATATACATATACGAATCAGACATGTTTACATAACGTGCTTACAAAACATGTTTACAGAACATGTATACATAACGTGTTTGCAGAACATGTATACATAACGTGTTTGCAGAACATATCTACAAACAGGGGCGTACCTAGGCATGCGCTCATACGCCAGTGCGTACACAGGGCCGAATAACGATTAGGAATGTCTTCAACATCTTTACATTAAAGCATCGCCGTAGTTGGTCTTATTGAAAACAAAATCTGAATACGAGTAATTTAAAAAAACAAAAATATGGCTTGTCACTGGATGTATGCCTCCTAAACATGCTTGTCAGAGGAAGGCAACACAATGTCAGAGTACAATATTATGCCCTGGACAAATATCTTGAGATTTAAGCTACAGACCCGTTTGTTCTGTGTGACACACTGCCTCATAATGAAATTCATTCCCAGCAAGTTATTACATGTTTTATATGTTGGCAAAAATGATAATTCCTACAAAATTTTTATTCTAATATATGACCTTTAAGTGTAACCTTGGACCCACAAACCTTGACTGAGGAGCATGTAAGTGTTATGCGACTCATCGTCTAGTCATGGGAAAAAACAATCTGAAGTATTATTAAAATCCCTCCAGGCTTTTGGAAGCTATAAAGCAGAAAAAGAAACTTTGACCTTTGATATTGAATTGTGACCTTGACCTTTGACCATGGGAGTTGTACACGACATATCGTCTGGTCATGGGATATAATGATCTGAAGTAATATTAAAATCCTTCCAGATGTTTAGACGTCATAGTGAAGAAACAGACAATCCGCTATGACCTTGAATTGTGACCTTGACCTTTGACAGACGAGCATGGGAGTTGTATGCGACACATTGTCTGGTCATGGAAAATAATAATCTGAAGTAATATTTAAATCGCTCCAGACGTTTAGAATCTATGGAAAGCAAACACAAATAATTGACCTTTGACCTTAAATTGTGACCTTGACCTTTGACTGATAATCATGGGAGTTTTTACGCTACACATTGTCTGGTCATGGGAATAATAATTTGAAGTTATATTAAAAGCCTTCCGTGCGTTAAGAAGTTACTGAGCGGGAACGAAAAATCTTGGACGTTTATCTTGAATTGTGACCTTGACCTTGGACAAATGAGCATGGGAGTTGTACGCGACAAATCATCTGCTCATGGGGAATAATTTAAAGTTATCTTAAAATCCTTCCAGGCGTTCAGATGGTATGGAACAGAAACGAAAATTCATACGTTTGACCTTGAATTGTGTCCTTGAACTTTGGCCAACGAGCATGGGATTACGTGACACATCGTCTGGTCATGGCGAATAATAATCTGAAGTTATATTAAAATCTATCCGTTAAAAAGTTACAGAGCTGATACGAAATCCGGATGGACTGAACACCGAAAACAGACGGACGGTGCGACAGCTTTATGCCCTCCTTCGCGGGCATAAATAAGAGTTTATGATGTGCAGTGCCGTGTTGGAAATGGGGAACCTAGCTTATTATCAACGCGTATCCTAGATTCAACCTCAGGCCCACCCCTGGCACATCTTAAAGTTATCACCATTTGTCTATGATCACATAATAAAACATAAAGGGGCTTTAAATATCAGTGCCCTTTTATTTTTGTTTGGATACAATTATAGTAGAACCTATCTAAACCGAACTGCAATGGGACCGGGCCGATCTTTTAATTTTTCTTAGGTGTTTGGTTTACCCAGGTTTTTTTTGTTTAATGTCATTTTCCTGTACACGTTAATGGACGACATTGTATTTTAATGACATTATTATATTAGACTATGGATAGTCAATTTGGAAGAAAAAATGCATATCCATATATATGAATAAAACAACAAAAACATAATTTTGAGGAAAAAATGCATATCCATACATATGAAAAAAACAACAAAAACAATCAGACGTCACTACAATTGACCACTGCCCCAAAGTGTCCTATCACTTTTTAAAACAATATTATAAAGAGTTATGGTTCTTGAACGCTGCACTGCCTAGCAACAGCGTTATATTTATTCTCTTAAAATAAATCAAGTACAGCAAATTCATATATGTTGAATACACTGCTCTCAATGCTACAGTGTGAAACTTCATTTATTTATAAAGGAATAATAATCCACACAACACCATAAAAAGGAAGTAGCTCCATGAATACTATAAACATAAATTTATTATTTTTACTTTAAACTTGATCTCAGTGACATGTATCATAAAATGAAGCTCGATTAAACCACATTATACTTGACGGAGTCATGGTCTCCACAAAGGACTAAACAGAAAAAAATAAGCAGAGTTAATAACTCTAAGAATATTGATGACATGGTTATGATTGTTGTGATTGAATCATGTACTTTCATCCATATAGTTCCAGTCACATTCCCTTTATACAGGTTGATGTTATACTGCGCACAGGTAACGACCCGGGGCATGAGCAGACGGACGGGCGGACGAATATATAAAGTGACGGAAGTGGCGATATCGATATCTACTATATGCAAAACCTTCGGGGACATACAGTCGACAGCATTTAATCATAAATTAAGTCACAATAACTACAAACGGACATTACAATAATATAATAACGTGTATGTTATACAAATGTTAAAATAAAGTAAAATTAATTTCTCACACGACTTAGAACATAAAACGCCTGTATTATTAAACGACTGATTATCTACATCTTTTGCATTCATTAAACGTGTAAATTTTTGCAATAAAAAATCAATAAACAATCCAAAAAGAAAGCAAACATAGGAAGAAATCATTTACCATTAAATTCATTTGAGCTATTACGAAATAAAATGTTTGTTTGTTTATCTTGTCCAAAAAATAATGTTAATGATAGCGATTAGAAGACAATTTATATACTAAGGACATGAAGTACACGTAGACAAGCTTTATGATTAGATAGTGTAAACGAAAGTACGTAAATCTTATGTACAAACAATGGTTTATGTTCGCCATTCATCTTAAAGTTTGTAGCATAAGACTATTAAACATAAAATAAATATTATATAATGTCTATTCTAATTTACGATTAACAATTCAACATTCACCACATTGATAACATGTAAATAGTTCAATAACAAGAGCTGTCAGAGAACAGCGCGCTTGACTATTAGATCTTTTTCCGTTGGTGTATAAGTGGACTGGGCATTAATCTGTAAAAATACACGGCTGAATTTTGGACAATTTATTCCATGATGCTGAAATTGTTGACAATTTTATATTCCAAGTTTCAAGTGCAAAGCTTAGTTTTGAAGTTAAAAAAACTTGTGAAATAAAATTTTATTCTAAAATAGCTAGGTGAAAAGGGGCATAACTCTGTCAAAATAAAACCAGACTTATGGGTAATGTTGCCCCAAATGCTTGAGTTAATAACAAAGGTCTATTCTAAGTTCCAAGTGGATAACTGAAATAATAAGACACTTAAATAAACACTTTAAAATGATTATCTATGTACCAAGAGCTGTCGGAGGACAGCGCGCTCAACTATTCGAGGTATTTTAGTTGGTACATATCTTGGTTAGCGAAAAGGGCATAAATTTGTAAAAATACAATATATTTAAGTGAACCCTCGTCTAGTTGAAAAATTTTTGGAACAAAAACTTCAACCACAAGGTCTGTGTAAACAGTGTGCTAACTCTGTCAAAATACAAAACACAGTTATGGGTAATGTTGCCCCTGATACTAGATGATACTAGAGTTGATGACAAAGGTTAGATCAAAGTTTCAAGTGAATAACTTATGTAGTTTTCAAGTAACAAAACTTTTGAATATAAACTTGAACCAGACAATCTAAGTTAAAAAGGGGCATAACTCTGCCAAAATACAAAATATAGTTATGGTTAATGTTGCCCCTGGTACTAGAGTTGATGATAAAGGTAAGTTCCATGTTTCAAGTGAATAACTTACGTAGTTTTGAAGTAACAAAATTTTGAATATAAACTTTAAACAGAAAATCTATATGAAAAAGGGACATTACTCTATCAAAATACAATATGAGTTATGGGGAATCATCACCCTGATACTGCAGTTGATGACAAAGGTATATTCCATGTTTCAAATGAATAGCTTTTGTAGAATTGAAGTTACAAAATTTTTGAATATTAACTTTAACCAGAAAATCTATGTGAAAAAAATACAAAACAGAGTTATGGGGAATGTTGCCCTTGATACTGGAGTTGATGACAAAGGTTAGTTCCGTTTCAAGTGAATAACTTATGTAGTTATGAAGTTACCAATTTTTTGAATATTAACTTTAACCAGAAATTCTAAGTGAAAAAGGGGCATAAATCTGTCAAAATAGAAGACAGCGTTATGGGGAATGTTGCCCCTGAAACTGGAGTTGATGACAAAGGTTAGTTCCAAGTTTCAAGTGAATAACTTATGTAGTTTTGAAGTTACCAAATTTTTGAATGTAAACTTTAACCAGAAAAACTATGTAAAAAAGGGGCATAACTCTGTCAAAATACAAAACAGAGTTATACGGAATGTTGCCCTTGATACTGGAGTTAATGACAAAGGCCATACAAGTTTCAAGTGAATAACTTTGCCCCTGACACTGGAGATAATGACAAAGGTATATTCCAAGTTTCAAGTGAATAACTAATGTAGTTTTGAAGTTACAAGACTTTTGAATAAAAACTTTAACCAAATTCAGACGCGGACGGATACGCCGACGCCGGGGGTAGAAGGAAAGCTCATCTATTCTTCGAATAGTCGAGCTAAAAAGTGGCATAACTCTGACACAATACAACACATATTTATTGGGAATGTTGCTTCTGATGGTGGATTTGATGACAAAGGTATATTTTAAGTTGCCAGTGAATATCTTATGTATTTGTGTGTTTGGAATATAAATAAAAAAATTCAACCTGAAATGAATGCTGAAATGGGCCATAACTCTGTCAAAATAGAACATAGCGTTATGGAAAATTTTGCATTTGATGCTTTAGTTGATGACAAAGGTGTATTCCAAGTTTCAATTAAATAATGTGTAGTTTTGAAGTGAATAAAATTCTGAGTAAAAACGTTAAACTAAAATTCTCTGTGAAAAGGGCCATAAATGTATAAAAATACAAAACTGAGCTATGGGGATTGGTGCTGGAGAGTCAATGACAAAGGCTTACTAAAAGTTTCAAGTGAATAACTTATGTAGTTTGGAAGTTACAAGACTTTTGAATAAAAGTTTTTACCAAATTCAGATTCAGACGTCGACGCCACCGGCGACGCCGGTCGAGTAGGAAAGCTCACATATTCTTTGAATATTCAGCTAACAACAATTAAATATTCAAAACACATTACATTGTACTACTATTGCAATGACGGAAACTAAAAGAAAGCTTATGCTGCAATATAAAACAATATTTATTAACAGCATAATGAAAACTTCAATTACGCATTAGACCATATAAATCAGCACTTAGCAGAAACAATATTGGAAACGCAACCCATACATTTTCACTGCTTTCAATGCCAATTTGCAACTCAATTAATAACAACTACACATTAAGTGTACAACAATGCAATGCAATAGCACAGAATACACAAGCAAGAGAACAACAAAAACTGTTTTATCAAGATCATTAAAATTCTTCAAATGTTTACCAATACTAATAGTTTCCTGATGTGTTTCTCCGACACAGCGTCAGTTTATACAACACGTGTTGAAGATAACCATTTACATTACAAACTTGTTCGTAGTTCGTAATAAAATGTATCCAAAACATTAAATCTGGGATTAATCTTTGAAACTATATATTTTGTTAGATATTGTCTTTGGTGTGATTATCATCTTGTAAAGTATTATCACATAGTATTTTATATACAAGCGAGCAACAAACTTTACATGTAATACAGAAATAAAGAACAGAACATCGAACAAATTCAAACCAAGACAACTATTAGTTAATTAACTAATAACTATGCCATTTCAGAGATAAATTATGAATATCCCACGTTCTGGGGTGTGTGTAATGGGGGTAGGGCCATTTAACATACTAATGATCAGTTTCGATATTGTAATTATTGAACTGATACGTGTATCTAGGCTCCCAAACATTGCAAAACACTGCTATAAAATTGAAATGCGTAAACAGTATACATACAAACAAATACAACAAACCCGAATTCAATACAAACTATTTTACAGAAAATACATTATTAGCGACTTTGCATTAAGAACACAAACGTAAATTGTCTTCAAACGTAATAACATTGGAACAACATTTCTAAACAAGTTGAGGTTATTAAAGACGACTGCTTCGAGGTACATGCATTTTCAAATATGTATTCACATAATTCAAGAGTGACTTACAATACTTTGTTCAAGTAACGAGAATTAACACCTCTCACAAAGTTAACAATCACAAATATTTATTTTAAAAGCTACCCTGTGTCTATATATTAAAATAAACATTTTAAAATAAAAAAATTTTAATCAAAGCTTTGCACTAAAGTATGCATAAGAGGCACTTTGTTATTCATAACGGACACTTAAGCATTCCAATGGGAAACTTAAGTGTTCATCAGGGGCTATAAAGTTTTTGTATGATGCACTTAAATATTTGGAAGATGCACTAAAGTATTTATTATATATGCTTAAGTATTTATAAAGGACACTTAAGAGTTTATGGGTTTCTATTATACAGCTTCGTCGGCATTTTAAGTTAATTCTTGAGGTGCACATTATGTATACGGTAACTGAACTTCAGTTTTCATTAGGGGATGCCACTTAAGTGTGTGTAAGCAGCTATACAGTTTTCGTAGGAGGTCATTAGTTATTCATAACGGGCACTTAATAATTCGTATGGGGAAGCTTTTTAGTATTCGTAAGATGCACTCAGAATCGGGACTTATTTTTGCGTTGTTTATTGGTTGTTAAACAACGATATTTTTGTTCTTTGTCTATAGAAAAATTAGCGGGTAACCGTATCAAGTTAGAATGAATGTTATATTACAGTTGGTTTGCAAAATTGAAATCTTAACAAAAACATTCGTTATCACATATGTTACAGTGTACATGGTAACTCACAATGAGCTATAAATGTGTACAAAATATTACAAGTTCAGTCTCAAGTATTGACTATAGAAAAGTGTATATACACCATGTAATTATCAACGCGATATTGACTGCAATAAAAACTAGACATGACTAAACGATGACCATGCACGACAATAAAGTCAGTATAAAGTTTAAAACTCATTGCTATTTATCAGTAATAAACTTACAAAAACGCACACCCTCTATATAATATGTACATTAAAAAGCCGAATATATCAAGTTGTTGTTTCTAAAAATAACCTACGACACTTTTTCTTTTATATTTTTTTTTCTCAATCTGCAAGAATAGTTAAGTTTTTGAGTGAAATGAACATCAAGTTTTGTTCATTTTACCGTGTATTATTTCCAAGATGGAGTGTGTGGGTGGCATTAATGACATCACACAATGACGTCGCACTTAGAGCTATTGCTTCATCGTGGGTTTACACGCTTGGAAAACAAATGCAAGTATTCCAATAGCTCACATTAAGGACTTCGTTTTCAATGGATATGAATACATACATCTATTTCTTGGCTACATAAAATCGGGTGGGACAGTTAAGTTACTGGGGATTTTACCGGCCACCCGCCCTTTGCTACACTCCTGAATGCTCGCTCCTAATGTAAAAATAATCGACTAATAGATGTATATTGTAAACAACTAATTAAATAGAATAATAGACAAAATGAAACTCGAGTTAGAACGATTATAAGAATCTATATACAATTTATACATTCTGGTTATTTACATAGTTGTTTACACGCGAATTTGAAATGAATTTCGTGTATGGAATTCAAACTAACTGAGATAAAATGTTATATGAATTTCAACATGATAGAAAACAAAGCACTATCTATAACGGTTAAGTTCAAAATAAAACAACTGTACACAATTAGGCATAAATCATTTGAAATTGGCAAATTATACACATAAAAAATATTTACAAATGCAGGGGTGATACATGCAACGCATTTTGGTGCACTAACAATTTCAAAGGAAATAGGGATTTCACTTATTTTAAATTGTTAAGGCTATCATTAAATGCGTTGTTATTTTTCATATAATAGAAATAGTGCAACAAAAACTTTATCACTAATGTATTGGTTACCATTAAAAATATTATTTACAATCATTATTATCAGCACCAGCATTGCAAAAATCATTTTGCGTCTCTTATATAAAACCACTTTTTAGCATTTAGTTGAATTTGCACACACACTCTCGGCAAAGTAAGTCTTCATAATTGGCTATTTGTGAATATGTTAATAATGTTGATTTAAACGTATCTAATAATAGAAATTGTACGAAAATGCTGCATATTTATAATAAAATCCAAACATTGCACATTTAAGTTTGCTTATAATTCTCATCATAGCGATAGCAACACAAGTAAAGAAGTAATAACACGAAAATATATTATACAGCTTCGTCGGCATTTTAAGTTAATTTTCTGAAACAAGGGTTCCTTATAGTGTATTTATGTCTAATTCAAAGAAGAGTGAAAGGTTATATTTTAGTAAAAAAATTAACAGTTGCTTCTGAATACGCAGTTGTTTGAAGATAAATAG
Source organism: Congeria kusceri (assembly GCA_027627225.1). Taxonomy (NCBI): domain Eukaryota; kingdom Metazoa; phylum Mollusca; class Bivalvia; order Myida; family Dreissenidae; genus Congeria; species Congeria kusceri. Next base: position 32,353,017 of record CM051040.1, on the reverse strand, counting down.
ATGTTAATCGCATTGAGCATTTTATTTGAAAATGGCAGGTAAGTAAGGCTCAAATTATGGGCTAATGGGCTTCCACAGAAGCTTTATGAATTTGGCCCCAGACGCACACATAACAGAGTTAAGAAATTAGCAATTGCACGAGTTAACCAGCAACTTTAAAGTTCTCTGAACACGAAATATGAAGTCTAACTTTATAATAGTGCACCCATATTCTTGAATCCACATATCCCTCACGTCGTAATAAATGTTTATCACCATCGTCACCAGCATCATCAACAGTAGCAGAAATTGAAAATGCAGCAGGGCCACCAGCAGATCGTTGCTTTTCAACAAATTCAAACCGTTGCACCTCTACTGATTCTAGTTCATCCAATTCCTGTTTGATACAAGTATATTCGTCAAAATTCCCTTTGAAACGGAACAATAGTTTACACTCTACACTATGTTTGATAGTAGACAGATTTTGCACGAAATGTCGTAGCGCGGATGGTGACAAAGTTTTATAAATTATGAACACATACTTTATAGAGTCTGGTAGTTTCATGTTCATATTATAGTCTTTCATACAAATTCTAAGCTGCTCCATGTGAGTAAGAAGAGGCAGCGTCTGAGACAGCATGTCGGCGTGTTCTATTTGCGTCATGTTCAGACTGGTGATAGGCATTGTGGGTAATGTTTCATACAGTCCAGGGCTGTCCTTTATAACCTCTAAACATTCGACAAATTTTCACATCGCACTATTGGCTGTTCCGAATCTATTTCACTGGACTCTCTGATGCTAATGAAACACAATCAGCTGTTCTCAGATCCAGGATCCCTATACTTGTATCACGAAATATTTCAAACATTTCACTACTGACATTTTTCACTAATATCTTGATATTAGACATGTCACATGACACCATTGATGATCGCAAGACAGATGCATGCATATTTGAATCGGATTCACATTCTTATTTATTTGATTGCAATACAATCCCACAGCTTACACTCTACAGGATGGTCTAATGAAGAAAGCGAAAGTAACAAGCTGCACAGCCACTCAGTTGAGCATTCGCATTCCACCAGAGATATGCACTGTAACGAAGCAGGCAGCTGGAGATTACAATGACCCTTATAGGTTCCCCGTAAATAAAGCTTTTTTAACTTGCTGAGTGTGGGAAGGATCTCTGATGCTAATGAATCACAATCAGCAGTTCTCAGATCCAGGATCCCTATACTTGTATCACGAAATATTTCAAACATTTCACTACTGCCATTTTTCACGAATATCTCGATATCAGACATGTCATATTTTAACATTTTTGATCGCAAGTCAGATACATGCATATTTGAATCGGTTTCACATTCTTCTTTATTTGATTGCAATACATACGTCCACAGCTCACACCTTACAGGATGGTCTAATGAAGAAAGCGAAAGTAACAAGCTGCACAGCCACTCAGTTGAGCATTCGCCTTCCACCAGAGATATGCACTGTAACGAAGCAGGCAGCTGGAGATTACAATGACCCTTATAGGTTCCCCGTAAATAAAGCTTTTTTAACTTGCTGAGTGTGGGAAGGATCTCTGATGCTAATGAAACACAATCAGCCGTTCTCAGATCCAGGATCCCTATACTTGTATCACGAAATATTTCAAACATTTCACTACTGCCATTTTTCACATATATCTCGATATTAGACATGTCACATTTCAACATTTCTGATCGCAAGTCAGACACATGCATATTTGAATCGGTTTCACATTCTTCTTTATTTGATTGCAATACAACATCCAACAGCTTACACTCTACAGGATGGTCTAATGAAGAAAGCGAAAGTAACAAGCTGCACAGCCACTCAGTTGAGCATTCGCCTTCCACCAGAGATATGCACTGTAACGAAGCAGGCAGCTGGAGATTACAATGACCCTTATAGTTTCCCCGTAAATAAAGATTTTTCAACTTGCTGAGTGTGGGAAAGATCTCTGATGCTAATGAAACACAATCAGCCGTTCTCAGATCCAGGATCCCTTATACTTGTATCACGAAATATTTCAAACATTTCACTACTGCCATTTTTCACTAATATCTCGATATTAGACATGTCACATGTTAACTTTTTTGATCGCAAGTCAGATACATGCATATTTGAATCGGTTTCACATTCTTCTTTATTTGATTGCAATACAAAATCCCACAGCTCACACTCTACATGATGGTCTAATGAAGAAAGCGAAAGTAACAAGCTGCACAGCCACTCAGTTGAGCATTCGCCTTCCTGCAGAGATATGCACTGTAACGAAGCAGGCAGCTGGAGATTACAATGACCCTTATAGGTTCCCAGTAAATTAAGCTTTTTTAACTTGCTGAGTGTGGGAAGGATCTCTGATGCTAATGAAACACAATCAGCCGTTCTCAGACTCAGGTTCTCTATACTTGTATCACAAAATACTTCAAACATTTCACTACAGCCATTTTTCACTGATATCGTGATATTAGACATGTCACATTTCAACACTTCACCACACAATTGTTCTGTTTGAAAATGGGACTTAGCACAGGCCGTCAAATACAACTGGTCCAAGTAACAATGAATATCGTGTTTTAATGAGGATAATTGCACCAGCAACCGTCGTAAAAACACAGCTGTAGTTGTATTTTTCAGCAAACCTAAATGTTGTAAAGTGGGAGGCAAAATTAATTCGTCCTTTAAAGTGGATTCTTCTATTCCTAAATACGTTAAATTAGACAGGGATGGTAGCAAAGCAGAAAGCAATAAAATATCGATTTTCCCGATAAAAACCAGCTGCTGTATGTTCAAGTTATGTAATGCTTTATAAATTTCAGGAGTGCCTGTCATCTTCACGCGTTTAAGACAATGCTTAGACATTTGAAGGACTGCCAGTATTTCGTTTAATTGAAGTGCATTACGTTCTAAAATAAGTGTATGCACGTCCGACTTGTTGATCATTAAAAGTTCCTTTAATACGTTTGAATCTGACTCATTAAGAAATACACTGAATGTAAAGTGATTACATTTGAGAAAACTTTCATTTCGCCCGCTGACCTTAGCCTCACTGTAACCAGCAATTAGCATGCACTGGAATAAGACTGATAATTCTATGCAACGTACATTCTGGACATGTTTAGATTTCTCAGTGTTCTGCTTTCTGTTATTTTCTTTTTGAAATAAAATTGCATTTGTCTCAGAATACCATTGCAGTATGTATAAGCTCAGTCCACGGTCTATGTCGTTGAGGAGGTCGCTGTTAGAGAGACGGTTTATTACTGTGTTAGCTATTTTGCAATTGAGCCCACACAGATAAATTATTATCTGGCTCATTTCTAACACACTATATTTATCTTTGCACAGGATACTTGTTATAATGCCCTCCTTTGCGATATGATATGCTGCAAGGAATTCCTGAACCATCTCATGTACAAATGAAATATTTGGACTATCTGATAATGTTGTGGAATTATGTATTGCCGTTAACACGCCAGCATTAAGGCAGAATTCCAATTGTTCTTCTGTCATATACTTCTTCAATACTTCCCTTATGGCAAACACCACTAGAGATTTTTCCGATAAAAAAGTGAAATTAAATGCAGCATTTCCGAGCGCATTCAATATCCCAACCTGTGGTTCAATATAGCTCGTATTCGATAAACACTGAATTGGATGTTCTTCTTTGAAATATCCTTCTTTTGCATGTGCATTCTTGAAAAGTAGGTCAAGCACAATACAGTTTAGTTCACACAATGAACCACTAAAACTTCTATAGTCCATCCACAAACTTATTAGAATTGTCTGCAGCCCTGGTGATGTAAGAAACTGAAACAATTTACGATCATTAACGTAGCTCATAAAATCAGTATCTTTCGTTAGATTCCCAGTCTGAAGACTGAGTATTATGTTCCTTGTTAGCTCGTCTGGGATCAGTTATTCCTTCAATTTCTAGAAGTCTGTCAATTTTACAATGCTTGATTCGCTCATCCACCATTTTCCATGGCCGTGTTGTAATTAACAATACACTCTTCTTATGACAAGTTACCATTAAAGGTACAGTGTATTTGTTCAAATGATCAGCCCACTCGTTTAGCCCATCCATAATAACGATGCATGTCTCTGTTTCCAGAATTCGCTGTATAAGTTTAAAGGCCTCTTCGCGTTCATCACCCTTGTAAATCATGTCGATAATTTGTGTTTTGATCATCTCTGTTACCTCACGCTGACCCACTGCATTTCTCAGTAATATGTGAAAGAGAAACTTACACTCATTCAACGTTTCCACATCACTGAATGTAGCTTTGTGCTCAGGATTTTGTACAGATACCGCCTCGCACCAGTCAAGCACTAATTTAGCAAGAAATGTTGACTTTCCCATTCCTAGCTCTCCTTGTACAAACACCGTACTATTTGTATGTACTTCGTTATCTTTGTAAAATATGTCCTTGTATTGGTGAACCGCATTGTTGTTTTTTTTCCGAGATCCATCTTTCTCGATTATAACTTGGCTAAATTTCGGTAACACAAAGATATCCCAGATGGGTTTGTCACCACCTTTCCGTATTGGTGAAACAGACACAGTTTTCAGCGTCGTCGTATAGAACCCTATTAAATTTCCACGAAAATCTGAAATGAAAAATACAGATTTCAATCTACTTATAACACAGTCCAAATTAAAATGAATAATAATAATAATAATAATAGTAATAATAATAATAGCAATAATATTTTTATTATCCGAAGTTATATTGCTAGAACAACACATTGATGCAAAATGATAGTAACAATGAACAATGGTTGTCTTATTTAAAAAGAGGAACAATATATGTATATGACTGCAAATACGCCATTATATACACGAATTCAACATGTACATGTACATATATATTTAAAACCGACAACGATTCATGGAAAATTAGATTTTATTTGGCATTGTTTTCTTAATAACACTTGTATTTAATGTTACATTAAAATGACTCGTATCTAATTTGATTATTGTAGCGATAATGTCATTTCTTTCTTTCTTTTAGTTGATTCTGTAGAAGTACCTGTCCCAAATTACAAGAAAGCTTCTTTTCGCAGAATTTCATAAAAATAAAAATAAAAGTACAATACACAAGGAATCTGAATGTGACGCAAATCTTGTTCGTGACATTATTTGCATGTTTATTGATTAAAGGTTAAACACATCAACGTACTGAAGTCAACCAGTATTCCACTGCTTTTATTAAATAATAACCAATATTTGCCCAGAGAGCAAGATTTCACAATAAATCATTTCCAATTTTGAAGAGTTATGGATTTATTAAATAATATTTAAACAATAAATTGGTTTTCATGTGCTGTCATTAACAATTACAGATTATTTTAAAACATAGTGCGTGAAAGTGCAAATGCATAATGTGTTTATTGTAAAGTCGTCAATTTAGTGCTAAAGCGTGCATGAGTTTATCTTCATAACTTTATCAAAATTTTATTTCAATACAACTTTGTTAATTTAAATCAAGCCGCTAGCTAAAACCCACTCACGCACGCACACGCACACACTCACACAACCACACCCACACACGCGAGCAGGTAAACACATGCGAAGTGCGTGCAATTACACACTTTCACACTTGCATTCGTACACAAAGGCACACTATAACGCTTGCAGGCACATACACGCGCGTACATGTACCGTTTGAACACTCGAAATGTATGTCCCAATATAAATGATACCCGTAAGTCTATAATAAGTATTTTGTAAAAATGAACTAAGTTATTTTGGTTTTATTAGAAATAGATGTATTACATTATGAGTGTTGATTATTTCAGCCTTACCTAAAAACGAGAATTGTTGTTTGAATAGTTAATTTTTTGGAATATCATTTGGAGTGTAAAACTGATTTCAAGGGGCCTATCTGCGGTATTTCCCATACTATAGACACGTATTTTAAAACAACACATTTTATAGAAGTAATACTTTATTGATGGAATCGTTAAGAAAAATATATATACATGCCCTTACGAAATTTTGGTGTATTGCCAGTGTATTGTCAGTAGAAATCCAGTGTACTGTCAGTGCATTGCCAGACCTGACAACACACTGGTAATAATTACCAGTGTGTTGTCTGTGTGTTGCAATTGTGTTGTCAGGTCTGGCAACACACTTGCACCGCACTGGCAACACTTAAATACTTATCATATTTAATTATTCTCATCAGGAAATCATAAAGTTATTATTGAAAAATAAATTAGCCAAGTTTATCCAAAAAAAATCTGACAACACACTGACAATACACTGGTTTCACACTGGCACTAAAGAAACACTTGTAATACACTGACCATACACTGGTTTTGGAGTTTTCCAGTGTGTTGTCAGTGAGTTGTCACTGTGCTGTCAGACCAACTAATACAATGGCAATACACTGGCAACACACTAGCAATACACTGGCAAGAATAAAAGAGAACGTTGCCAGTATGTGCCTGTGTTTTGGTCGGTCTGACAACACAATGGCATCACACTGAAAAGAATCCATTTAACAAAATGTTGCCAGTGTAAATCCAGTGTGTTGTCAGTGTATTGCCAGCTTGCCTAGATGGAGATTTGTTTATAATATATTTTATAAATGCATGTATCTAATAATATAGTTTATCTTTAATGTAAATATACAACATTACATCAAAGAAATTAAACAACATATTATTGCATCTGAGCGAAACACAGGGTCAAATTATTGTTAATAGTGAAACTGAAAACGATGACGATGTTGTTGTGGTTGTTGTTGATGATGATGATATGTAACAACTTTGCGTATGTTTGAGCTGCACTATAATAAGAAGTCCTATGAATTAAAATTTACCAGCATCCGAATAATGTTTGTCTGATAAATTGGTATATGTCAAAACTAAACAAGAGATGTTTGTAAAACATGTATGCCCCCCCCCCCCCCTGACTTGCAGCCAAGTTGTGACTATGTGCAAATGGCGAGGTCTCGATATATGGTATATATGTATGAAGTTTATTAAAAAATCTCGATGCGTTCTCAAGTTATTGAGCGGAGACCGTTTTTCTATTTTTAGTAATGGTGACCTTGACCCCACCCATCCCATATGCAATCAAAAGCGAGATCTCAATATAAAGTATCTATGTGTAAAGTTTCATTAAAATATATCGATGCGTTCTCAAGTTTTTGAGCGGAAACCGTTTTTCTATTTTTAGTAACGGTGACCTTGACTTTGACCCCACCCACCCCAAATGCAATTCCAAGTGAGGTCTCAATATAAGGTATCTATGTATAAAGTTTCATTAAAATATCTAGATGCGTTCTCAAGTTATTGAGCAGAAACCGTTTTTTCTATTTTTTAGCAACGATGGCCTTGACCTTTGACCTGTTGACCTCAAAATGTGTAGGTGTCTTTCTTTTCTCCCAAGTAACCAGCATACCAACTTTCATGATCGTAGGTCAAAGCGTTCTCTAGATATCGTGATATTGACCAATCAGAGACAATGTGTCTGTAAAATGATAAAAAGCCATTCTAAGAAGATATATATTTAATACAAAATAAATTTTTTAGGGAAAAGCAATCTGAAACAATACATACATTTTTTATTTACATATCTGAAGATACATTATTTGGATGAATTGTATAATTTGCATGTTACCAAGTTTTATTAACTACGTATTTTGTTGTCAGTGCATTAGCAGTCAATTTCTGTATTTCAAAGTATTTTGTTGCCAGCGTGTTGTCAGAAAAAAAGTCTTATGAAACACCTAAGCATTTTGATGCCAGTGTATTGTCATATGTAACGTTGTATCAATTTATGGCCACTGTAGTGCCAGATCGTCTAAATATTGCTTTTTTTGTATTGGCAGATGTTGCCAGTGTTTTTCAGATGTCAATATATAAATATCACACCCCATAGAGGGGATACAACATATTGTCAACCCGAGAATGGTAATGTCAACCGAGGCGTAAGCAGAGGTTGACATTACCATTTTTTTTATTTATTATACCGAACAATTAAACAAGGAAACTTAGGCCTGATTACTTAATTTATAGATCTACTTTTTAAAATGCCCTTTAAAATCAACTAATAACCTAAAAGTGTTAAAGCTAATTTACCACGGATTATTTTCATGATTTAAGATGTGTATCTATATGAAACATTTATGGTTCCTTCACAATACAATAGTTAAATAATACTGCCAAAACAGACTTCCGTACTTTCAAACAGTTTGCAAAGTGTACCGGCATGACCGGCGAGTGTGTACAGTGCAGTTATATTTAGATGTGTCATGCATAAAAGATGGCATGATCGATAGGATGTTTCGACAGCGCGTTAGTTTAAATCAGTAATATACATGGTGAGATACGGGCGAAAATCATTGTTGGATACAAAACTAAATATTATAGTTGATTGGAAGTGTTTAATGGATATTCAGAACACATGAACGCGATAAATGTGTACAGTAGAGTAGTGCAGTAACGACACAAACCAGTTTTCACTCGACTAACATAGGATTGTGCTGTGTCGTGTTAGTTTGTTTTTAACATGTCTAAGCACTCACTTTACAGTACACATAATTAATTAAACCATGCATCGGCGATATCTGAACTTAATTTGAACGGCAATACGGATACTCGGATACAGGTTTGGAGACAAAATACGATTTAAAATATACGTTCTGACCAGTCATGGCGATTGCGTTTCTGGTTAGCACGGTTCGCATGAAATAAAATATTGCACAGCTGTGTGGATACATGAAAATGAATTGCAAACGCGTGTTGTTGAATATTAATTGTAAAAGCAGTGGATTGACGTTCGCATTACTAAAGGTTAACAATGTTTTGTTTTGTGAAACTTTTGTTCTAATTTTAGCTCCACGCGAGGGTGACCGTATACTGTGGCATGTGACATTACGAATTGTTTCGAATTGCTTTGTGATAGGTATATGGAAATTTAACATGGGCTAGTCACATGAGGTATAATAATACATGTTACCAGTGTGTATCCAGTGTATTACCAGCCTATTGTCAGAATCTGACAACACACTGGTAATATTGCCAGTATGTTGTCAGATATGAAAAAATGCTGCCAGTGTATTGCCAGTGTATAATCAGCATATTGTCAGACAGATTTTTCTGTTACAAGCGTATAGCCAGTGTGTTGTCAGAAACACAAGTTGGTAAGAGTGAATGCCGATTTTTTTGCAATACACGGTTTTAACAGGATTCGAACTCATGCCTACAAAATCGTGCACTTCCTACGCTAGACTACAATGATCAAAAGTGTGCAGGCGCATAGCGGTACAATTCATTCAAATAGATTTTATACTATACTACAATTTTTTCCGCACCTGCAAAAAGTGTCATGGAGACATTTTTTTGTAATTATTTAATAATAGATTACTGTATGTCAATAAAAACGAGACCTATGTGTAATCATACTTTATTTTACGGAATTTACGTCAGGCAGTCGAGTAAAAACGTGATCAATTAGCATGTTTGCATACAAAAAAGCAACATATCATTTTGTTATGAATCTTTGTTGATAGTTTAATTATTTCAGCGTGTGCCATATTGACGTTATAGTGTTGCTAAGGATACCAATTTACGACAAATGATACGACAGGTTGTTAATTATTTTGGCATGGTAATGTTCTATTTCTCACAAGGTTAATGTATTAAAGTTGATTCAGTTTTTGACTACATATCACAAAAATAGCTAAGAAGTACACGAACGTCCCAAACAACCCTCGTTTAATAAATGTTTCATATAATACAATTTTATTTTTGAAAATACTACACAGTATTAATAATATTGTTTTTCGGCCAATCTTTTATCTATCTATCTATATCGTTTTCATCTTTTAACTTTCGTTAGGTCTATACGGGAAATAAAAAGCACAGCGTGACCCCTTTAACGAAGACATTACGGATGGCTGAACACTCAGTCCCTCATCATATATCTGGTCACAGTAATTTGCCCAACCCTTGTGACACTTTATTGCTTTGTGGTCGACAATATGTAAGAAGCCCATTTGAAAGAGAGGTTTCAGATTCTGAGAATTAATAGATAGCCATTATACCGGAAAATTTATTCAAGCGCATTATCATATAGCAGAGACATATCAATACATATTATGCAATAAATATTTGTAAGGCAAGTGAAATTCATTTGTTTACAGTTTTAAATTTTAAAAAAGATGTATTAACAAGAGGGCCCTAGGAAGTTCACCTGAGATCTTGTAACCCGCTAACAATTTGCAGCCCCGATGCGTGGCTTATTTTTATTGCAGGGGATTTGTGGTTTAATGTAAAGATTTTTAAAGCCATTTTGGTATTTAAATCTATATAAACCATGTGACCCCTGGAGTAAGGTTATTTTTTACCCATGGGGCATAACTTTAACAACCTTTGTAGAGGACCACTATAGGATGTTGCATACTAAATACAAAACCTCTGGGCCTTGTGGTTTCAGGAGTAAATTTTTTAAGAAATTTTTAAGTTCATATAAACCATGTGATCACCAGGATGTGGCCAGTTTTGACCCCAGGGGCATAATTTGTACATTCTTTGTCGTAGAGGACCACTATAGGATGTTACATACTAAATACGAGACCTCTGGGCCTTGTGGTTTCAGAGGAGAAGATTTTTAAAGTCAATTTGCTATATATTCTATTTAAACAATGTGACTCCAGGGGCGTGGCCCATTTTGACCCTAGGGACATAATTTGTAAAAAACATTGTAAAGGACCACTACAGGATATTACATACCAAATAAGAAACCTCTGGGCCTAGCAGTTTCAGAGGAGAAGATTTTTTAAAGTCATTTAGCTACATATTCTATATAAACCATGTGACCCCCGGGGCCTGGCCAGTTCTGACCCCACGGCATAATTTGAACAATCTTTGTAGAGGGCCACTATAGGATGTTACATACCAAATATGAAACCTTTGGGCCATGCAGTTTTAAACTTTTACACTTTTGAAATCTATTTTTAGATCTGGTGACCGACTACTTAGGCAGCAGACCGTAATGATTTGGACAACTTTGAAAAAGGGTCACCCAATGATAATTCCTGTGAAGTTTGGTGAAAATATGCCAAGTGGTTTAGGAGGAGATATTGTTTGAATGAAAAGTTGACGACTAGGCACGGATACACTGAAAACGGACAATATGAGATCACAAAAACTCACCCTGAGCAAGATACATATTAAAATGGGCATTTATTTACTACTAAATTCAAATCTGATGTTTCTTGCATTAAAACTTCTCATGCAGTCTCTTATTACAACTCTTAACTTAAAATGCAGTTTCTATAATCATGTAACTAGATTACGCTATTAAATAGATAAGTTGTCTGAAGATATTAACTAGAAATGTGTCCACAAACACGGATGCCCCCACCTATGCAGCCATTTCGTCTGTATGCATACAAATTGTTTTGCAAAAGGAGAAGTGAATTATATACTGCACTTTATGCTAATCTATTCTCTTATTCTGTAAAGTAAGTTTAGTTTTCACAAAGTACCGTCTTGCTTTAGCCTGTGCATACTGCACAGGCTAATCTGGGATGACACTTTACGCACATGCATTAAGCCCGGGTTTCCCACGACACGCCTCAATTATATTTTTATACACAGTTAGGCCAGAGTTTGTTAATTTTTAGTTTTTTGGATCCACAGACCCGATTTTCCTTAAAAATACAACCTATGGAACAAAACCAATATTTTAAAACCAATAAACAAAAATTAATCGACAACATTTTCAAACGTTAACACTAACAAGAGCACCGCCTATGGGTGCTGGATGCTCGACTTACTTGTATTTGATAGTTGTCTCGTATTTTGTTAATATAATGAGTTCATCAGTGTGATGAAGTGTGTTAAATTTTAGGTAAATACCTCTCATAGATATTGAGAAATTTGACCTAAAGCTAAAATTCTAAGATGAAAAGGGCAATAACTCCATAGATATTGAGAAATTTGACCTAAAGCTAAAATTCTAAGATGAAAAGGGCAATAACGCCACCAAAATCCTTAATATAGTTACCTAATCTTGTCTTCAGAATGGGTTCATAACTGTGATCAAGTATTTTCAGTTTCAAGTCAAACATGTACCTCTTATAGTTATTATTAATTACACTGTTAGTAACTTCGGGTGTATGGGATATACACCCTCAGTGGTTTCATACCATACGAGAGCAAAGTATGGTATGAAGACACTGAGGTAGTATATCCCATACACCAGAAGTTACTAACAGTGTAACGAATATATTTCACCGACTATCTTTCACTGGTTTGTTTTAATTGATATCACTTGTACATTTAGTAACGAAAGAACAACTTACAAAATAACACGAAACTAATACAATGACGTCACGGAAATAAACACAAGAAACGTGGAAATTCCATGAAAACCAAATTTTTCGAACGAAATGCATAAAAGTCAGCACAATAATGAAAGAAAGTTCTGGGTGCAAGGTGAAGGTCATACACCTATGGCTAGGAAATAGTAACCTTGATCTTGCAATCCAAAGCGAGGTCTCAATATCTACATATGTAGTTTTATTAAAAATCTAAATTCGTTCTTAATTTACTGAGTGGAAACCATTTTTTTATTTTTAGTAATGGGGACCTTGACCTTGACCCCACCCTCCCCATAAGCAATTGCAAGCGAGGTCTAAATATAAGGTATCTACATATAAATGTTCATTAAAATATCTCAATTTGTTCTCTAGGTATTGAGCGGAAACTGTTTGTCTATTTTAAATAATGGTGTCCTTGACCCACCCACCCCAAATGTAATCACAAGCGATGTCTAGATATAAGGTATCCACATATAAAGTTTCATTTAAATTCCTCAATGTGTTCTCAATTTATTGAGAAAACCATTTTTCTTTTTTTAGTAACGGTAACCTTGACACTGACCCCACCCACCCCATATGCATTCCCAAGCGAGGTCTATATATGAGGTATCTAGGTATGAAGTTTCATTAAAATATCTCAATGCATTCTCAGGTTATTGAGTGGAAACCGTTTTTCTATTTTTAGTAATATTAACCTGGACCCCATCCACCCCACATGCAATCCCAAGCAAGGTCTAAATATAAGATATCTCTGTATGAAGTTTCATTAAAACATCTTGATGCATTCTTAAGTTATTCAGCTGAAACCATTTTATTTTTTTAGCAACGGTGACCATGACCATGTTCTTGAGCCGAAACTGTTTTTCTATTTTTAGTAACAGTGACCTTGATCCCACCCAACCCATATGCAATATCAAGCAAGGTCTCGTTATAAGGTATCTATGTATCAAGTTTCATTAAAAAATCTCAATGCGTTCTTAAGTTATTGAGCGGAAACTGTTTTCCTATTTTTAGTAACAGTGACCTTGACATTTACCCCACCCACCCCATAAGCAATTCCAAGTGAGGCCTTGATATAAGGTATATATGTATGAAGTTTTCTTACAATAGCTCAATCCGTTCTTGAGTTAGAGAGCGGAAACGAAAAGTTGACGCATCCAACCCGCCTGCCCAACAACAAACCCAATCTAATAACTGAAATTTTTCTTCGAAAAATGTGATAAAAAATGATGTCATTAGACTGCGTCACTGGACTTCTAAGTGGTACTGAAATGTACCGATGGTGTATGAAAATACCCCATGGTCATGTGACCGCTCTTAGCCAATTGGATCGCGTCATTTATGTTGGCGGTGAGAAATAGTGAAATTTTGACTGTGTTGAAACAAAGGATTATAACTCCAATACAATCCTTGAAAGAGTAACCTTCTCATTTCTGCAGAATGCGGTCTGCACCATAAACATGTTTATTTAATGTAAAGTAGTGAAATATAGAAAAATATCAGTGAGATATATCCCTATATCACTCACAGTGATGGGCTACTTTTTTAAATTTTATTTGATTTGAACAATATTTAATTGTAGGTGTTGTCACCATTTATCATACAGAATTACCTAAAAATAAAAGAAGTGAAGATTAATAACACCAAATGTTAAGAATACCTCTCTGATATATTGAAGTGTCTTTCCTCTTATTTTCTCTTGGATTTTCCTCACTGACCTCATTCATATTGAGCCCAGGAGACTAGAACAGACAATGCCTTGCGTGTACAAGTTTTACCCACAAGGCATTGAAGCTCGTCATCTTGGTCCAAATTTAATTTTAGTATCCAAAGTATTTATTCGGCATAGCTGTCTAAGATCACTTTTGACCCAGATTTTCTTGCGATAATTATGCAGTGGGAAAATTAAATGCCAATAGAACTCGGCAAATTTTCTAATTCTAGGGAATGCAAACTTCAAACAATGGTTTATCGTATACCAATAACTGTTGCATACTTTTGGGGATTAAAAATTTACATAATTGTTTACATAAGCGGTTAAAATGAAGTTATAAACATATCTTCAACATAATTTTTTTTATATTCTAGAACTGAGCATAAGTATGAACGTATTTTCTTATTGTATGTCATGAATAGAATATTATATTAATTCCCAGAATTAATCCACTATTTTGTTTAGCCTAGCGGCCAGCTCTGTTAATAACAATCGAGTCTAGAGTTCAACCGCGATCATTCTAAAAATAGCGCGGTTGAGCTGCTGGTGTATAGCTGTTATAATATACATGCATCAATTACCGTACAGAGAAACATAAGAGCGAATATTTCAATAAATGGGGAATTTATGTTTATAAACATACTGTGCATGTTAATTTGAAATTGAATTGCGTTGTGTTCTATAAAGAAACAATAAGAATTGTACATTTCTATCAACTTCTCCAGTAGATGTTAATCAATCTGTAAAAAGATACATTTTAATAAATAACATGTTGTGAAATAAGTATAGCCCGGAATACGTCGAAATGATATTCATGCTACTTTTACTTCATTTTTGTAGCATTAATACATTATTTGCAATGCCATTTATACACAGAAACCCTTGATACATCATATTCCTACCGAATATTATTTTAAATCGCCATAGTCTACTGTAATATTTGTGTTATAAAAAATGGAACTCATCATTACTTCAAATAGGCTGAATGTTTTCTGAAGATTGCTTTTCATGAGGATAAACAGTATAAATGATTAATTGACTTCGAAATATGTATGCATTATGCATAGATAACTTCCAAGATGAAGGTAGGGCATATTACTTAAGAATAACTATACACGTTTGACACGAAATAATTTTCAATCATTCCAGCAATTATTTTCGTACATTGTTAATGTGTTATATTTGGCTGACAAATTTATATAATAATGATGTTAACGTAAATTATCTAGGATATTCATGCATCACTGGTGAAAATATGGGGCGGTATGATCGGTTTATTCACGGTACAAATATTAATAATTATTGAATGAATCACAAATTAATTTGGGGATCCGAGTTTTCGTATGGTGTCCGAAAAAAGCTGGAGTCCGAGAAGTCTTCTAATATAGGTTGGGACCAAAAAATCTGGGGTCCGAGAAGCCATGTAACCGATGATCTTGGCCCTCTTGTATTATGTTTAGGGTAAAAGTCATATCTCAATATTAATGTCAAAGCCATTTGTCTTTTTTAAAGACATTTCTTGTTTTATCCATTTGTTGCACTTTATTCATCCCAATATATTACACTTGCACTTGTTGTTTACTGTTGCTATGAACAGTAGTCTCCCTTGTTTGCATAATTTTTGTATTGCCCGTTCTCCAATTCCGAAACATAACAAGAATCCAGTGTACCCTTAAGTAATAACCTGTGTTCATTCAGTGTTGTTAAGTCCGAATAATTAATAAAAAAAACACTTTATACGTATTAGTACTCAATTTCAGAACACTCCTAACTGTACAACTTTAGTTTGTTTTACATTTTAACGCACATCGACAAGTTTACTCAGCTTAAATTGGTTGCAAAAACACATGTGTGTTTGAATGTTGTGACTGTGTTAACTATTGTTTACATAATAAAACCTATGCACAAGCTATTTTTAGAAAACTGAATTTTGGAGAATTATTTAAAGCTAGCAATGTGTGTTAACTTCTTGATTTAAAAACTGACCATTATTCAATGACTACGTCACGTGTATCCAATTGTATTTAAACTTAAATAAATTTAGAAACACGGATTATGCGTTGTACATGAATATACTGTGTAGCATAGTAGACTGTCGTACTGCAAACACGCTGCCATGATAATGCCTCGAGTCAAAAAAAAATTGCGATTGAAGTTGATTAACTAGATCTAATCCACGGCACATTTGATCGTTATCCGAGATGGTGCTGGAATGTTTATTACTAATCCCGATTACCTCGCATCATAGAGAAAATAGTGGAGACGAAAAATTGTAAATAGCGTCTTGAAAATCCCCCCAAAATAAAAATCAAACGTAAAGAATATTCAAATACCATTTAAATAAAAAGAAAATTTGTTTGGTTTTGGTGTGATAACGCGTGATCTCATCACCGGAAAGGGTGACAATATGCATATTTTTTTACTTGTGCAAGCGCTCGTGAAAATATTAATTGTCTCTCTTTCCGGTGAAGATATCACACGTTATCACACCGAAAAGTGTCTCCCTTTTTGGTGTCGATATGACACGTTATCTCACCGTAAAGAAATAAATATGCTCTATATCTTGAGTTTCAATTCAATGTCTTTTATAGTTATTGAGAAATTTTACATTTAATAAACAAATGTAAAAATATTCTAAGTTGTAAGTCCAAACAAGGGCAAATAACTCTGGAAATACAAATCACAGGGTTACGTGCCTTTTTGAAATGAATTAACCTTTTGTTAGTGAATAAGTATTGAAAGTTTCATTGAATAGTTTGATAGTTTTTGAGAAATGGACTCTGACATAAAAAGTAACAAAAAACTTAACCAAAAAACTTAACTAACTCCTATGCTGACGCAGACAACAGAGTGAGAACAATAACGGGACATTTTTCTTTGAAAAGTCGAGCTAAATTGGACCAAACATATCTTTGTTTATTTTAAAATAAATTACATTGATACACATTTTAATCACTGTAGATATCCAATCCGTTGGAACCTAAGCGATACATGAATAAGTAATTATGCAAATCAAGAAATAATAACACAACCCACACAAAAATTCCTTCATTTTGTTCCTTGTTTAAATTGACTAAGGGTGAGAGTATTTAACTAAAACAAGAGGGACAAATGGCCCTGGGTTGCTCACCTCAGTTTCCATAGTGAAACAATTTTCCATGTGTTCGATTTTTATACGTATATCATGGATACAATGATACGGACTGATGGAAATGCGGCCTTAATAATCATGGTTTAAAAATCTTATTTGACAACAGACACTCAACATTTTGAAGTGCACATTGAAATTTAAGCTTTTTCTTTAATTTGACCTAGCGACCTAATGTTTGACCCCACATGACTCAGATTCGAACTTGGAAGAGATAACATTAGGACAAATGTTCTGATCAAGTTTTTGACGATTGGGCAAATAATGTAACTTCTCGAGTGTTAACAATCTTTTTATTCAATTTGACCTAGTGACCTAGTTTTTGACCCCAAATGACCCAGATTCAAGCTCTGCCAAGATACCATTACGACAAATGTCCTGAAAAAGTTAATGAAGATTGGGCAAAAATTGTGACTTCTAGTGTTCACTAGCTATTTCTTCAATTTCACCTAGTGACCTTGTTTTTGACCCCACATGACCCAGATTCAAACTCAGCAGACATATCATTGGGACAAATGCTCTGACCAAGTTTCAGGAAGAGTAGGCAAAAAATATGACTCCTAAAGTGTTAAGCTTTTTCTTCAATTTGACCTAGTTTTTCACCCCACATGACCCAGATTCGAACTCTGCTGAGATATCATTAAGACAAATGTTCTGACCAAGTTTCATGAAGATTGGGCGAAAAATGTGACTTCTAGAGTTTTAACAATCTTTTTCTTCAATTTGACATAGTTTTTGACCCCAAATGACCCAGATTTGAACTCAACCGAGATATCATTGGGACACATGTTCTGACCATGTTTGATGAAGATTGGGCAACAAACGTTACTTCTAATGTTGACGATGAAGGATTCACAACTCGCAACTCACGATTCACGACGGACAAAAGACAATCATAAAAAGGACCCAAAAATTTGTTAAGTATTAATTTTAAGATCGTTCACCGGAGTTAAAGGCATCATAATGGCTTATAAACAAGGGGGCCAAATGGCACTAAAGCTTTTTCCTGAGTATAAACATCTGGGTCTTGCAGTTTCAGGAGATTTTTATAGTCTATATAAACCATGTGACCCTCAGGGCGTGGCCACTTGCTACCCCAGGGGCATAAATTAAACAATATCTGTAGAGGACCACTATACAATCAATCTCATTAAAATGAAATCCTAACATTGTTAGAATCTGAAGACATCGTATAACAGGTCCAGTTCAAATGACCTTTCGAACAATAAAATATCATCCCTGCTGCGCCCAAAGAAATTGCTTTTGCACAGCAAACTTTGGCCACGGTTTTAGAAAAGGTGATGCATTTCCAACTGATCCTCGGAAAGAAATCATTTTCCGTTAATTTTCACATGGATAACAACGAATATAGTGGTACCTTAGGCGAGAAAACATCCAAACTTCATGCTAATTTCGTGCATAGTTTTTGTCGTCTATTTATAAAGGTATAACACAACAATTTGAAGGCAAGAATTTGATTAGCTGATGAAAAGGTCGTCTGAACTTGACCCCTTATGCGAAGTCATTAGATCCGGTCAGCGGATAATATAGTAGCGTCAGACTGGAGATGATTGTAACGAGATTGAATATAGAATGTTAAATTCCAAATATAAAACCTCTGGATCTTGCGGTTTCGGAGGAGAATATTTTAAAAGTTCTTTTGCTATTTAAATCTTTATAAACTATGTAACCCCCAGGGCGTGGCCATTTTTTAACCCCAGGTGCATCATTTGAACAATCTTTGTCGAGGACCACTACACTATGTTTTACAGAAAATATAAAACCTATGGGCCTTACAGTTTCAACACACACTGGGTCTTACGGTTTTAGAGGAGAAGATTTTAAAGTCATTTTACTATATAAGTTTATACAAACCATGTGATCCCCGGATTGTGGCCAGTTTTGTCCCCAGGGGCATCATTTGACCAATCTACGTAGGGGATCATTATGCAATGTTACATACCAAATATGAAACATCTTAGCCTTGCGGATTCAGTGAAGGTTTTTAAAAGTATTTTGCTATTTAAGTCTACATATACCATGTGACTCCCGGGGTTTGGCCGGTGTTAACCCCTTGGGGATCATTTGAAAAATCTTTGTAGAGGACCACTATACAATGTTACATACCAAATACATAAACTTAAAGGCCTTGCGGTTTCAGGGATTTTTAAAGTCATTTTGGTATTTAAGTCTCTATAAACCATGTGAGCCCCGGGGTGTGGCCAGTTTGACCAAGGGGCATCATTTAAACAATCTTTGCAGAGGACCACAATACAATGTTCCCAACCAAATATAAAACCTCTGGGCCTTGTGGTTTCAGAGAATATTTTTTAAAATCATTTTGCTATTTACTTCTATATAAACCATGCGAAACCCGGGGTGTGGCCAGTTTTGAACTGAGGGGTATCATTTAATCAATCTTTGTAGAGGACCACTATACAATGTTACATACCAAATATGAAACCTCTGGGCCTTGCGGTTTCATAGGAAAAGATTTTTTAAGTCATTTTGCTATTTAAATCTATATAAACCATGTGAGCCTCGGGGTGTGGCCAGTTTTGACCCCAAGGGCATCTTTTGACCAATGTATGTAGAGGACCACTATACAATGTTACAAACCAAATACAAAAACCTCTGGGCCTTGTGGTTTCAGAGGAGAAGATTTTTAAATGTAAATATGCTATTTAATCTATATAAACCATGTGATACCTGGGATGTGGCCAGTTTTGACCCCAGTCAATCAATTGAACAATCTTTACAGAGGACCACTATACAATGCTTCCAACCAAATATGAAACCTCAGGGCCTTGTGGTTTCAGAGGTCAAGATTTTTAAAGTGGATTTTGATATTTAAGTCTGTGTAAACCATGAGTCCCACGGGGTGTTTCCAGTTTTGACCCCAGGGGCATCATTTGAAAAATCTTTGAAGAGGACCGCTGTATAATGTTACATACCAAATATGAAACCTCTGGGCCTTGTGGTTTCTGAGGAGAAGATTTTTAAAGTCATTTCGCTATTTAAGTCTACATAAACAATGTGACCCTCGGGGTGTGGCTAGTTTTGATCCCATGGGCATCATTTCAAAAATCTTTGTAGAGGACCACTAGAGGATGTCACATATCAAATATGAAAGCTCCAAGCCTTGTGGTTTCAGGAGAATTTTTTTTTTAAGTTTTCAGTTTTTAAATCTATTTTTAGCTCTAGTGACCTACATATGCAGCGGACCAGAACGATTTGATTTTTTGAAAGAGGGTAACCCAATGATCATTCCTGTGAAGTTTGGTGAAAATCTGCCAATTAGTTTAAGAGTGGATGTTCTTTGAATGAAAATGTTGACACACGACGGACCGAGGACAAATGGCGATCACAAAAATTCACCATAAGCAGGATGTGCTCAGGTGAGCTAAAAACACATCACTAGATCTGTAGGTGGTCATGTTTTCCAAAACTGTTGGAATCTAAGCGATACCTGTTTGAGTTCAAAAGATATTAAACATTTTCTTGTCATCTCCATGTATTTTCCTTATTCCCAGAAAAATCGATTTGGCAAACTGGACCAGAATGAAAGTTGGGTTTGACGATTTGAAAGTCAAATAAATGTTCTTTTACGCAAAACATTGTCGTCTATTAAGACATTTAAGTATGAAAAAAAAAAAAACATGAACAGGCCATACAACCCATATACATGTTCTCGCTGAAAACATTTAGAAGTCTGATTCTTACCTTCATCCTAATTAATCCTATTTAAAATTACATCCAGTTTTCATTCTAAAACCACACGATGTTTTCAACGATTGATAAATCTTTACAAATTCGGTTTACGACATGTGAATACTCAAATAATAAAAAAAACATGTTCGGATTGCTGTCATTAATTTTTAACTGTTACTCAATGATTTGTATTTTGGTATTTGCTGTCACGTTACATTGTTGCCTTAAAGATAGATCAAAAACGACATAGAGTTGTTTTATGATATTGGCATTCATTATAATTGGAACAATTTACAAATATAAAACACTGAACACTCCCTACAGATGTCAGCCATTAGCACACAACCGTTTTAGATGCTGAATTACAATAAGTACCGAAAAGTGTGTTCCTAAATCAGTGGCATAACAAGGCACACCTGTATATTCACGTGCGTTTGTATAACAATGCTGAAAGTGTAAAACTAGCTAATCACAACGCTGACAGCGTAGAAAAACTGTTGGCGAGAAAAGAACAGAAACCAAACTCAAAGGAAACATTGGTGCAAACATTTTCTAACAGAAAGGACACATTTGTTTAACACATATCGAATCAGGAACTACATATTGTTCAACTACCTAGTTTCAACATCTTGGTAGACATATAGGTTTGTAACAAACTACATAATGCAAACGCAATAATACGAATAACAGTCAAGGTGTCGACTAGTCCACGTAGGTCTTTCTGGTTCTGGTAGATATATCATGACTCATTCAAAGCATTGTATTATTTTATTGAAATAAGAAGAATGTTATTAGAACTGAAACTGGATTTAAATTAGATGCTTTTTACAGAAATTATATTTAAAATAAAGGTATCTAAACTAGCAACCTTTACTGTGCATACGAATAAACAAACGGATCTATTCTTTCAGATATATTGGCCTGTTTTCTCAACATACTTTATTAGATAATTATGAAATTCTTCATATTATTAAGGATGATAAATGTTGTCTTAGGCAGCTAAACCGAAACAAATAAACTTAAGACATGTTACTCTATATTACCAATCATTGGTCATCATGTTCACAATCAAGTCATCATTTTATATGATATCGAAATAAAAATACCATATTTAATAATTAAAGGGCAATAACTCCATGAAATTCAATAGGCCGGAACATGATGTTTCATTGAGAATGAATCATTAGTTCCTGATAACTAGCAAGGGAACTAAAATACACTATTTTATTATCAGACAGCATTAACTCCACGAAAAACTATAAGAACAACTGGCTATACGTCGATGGGACAGTGCAAAACTATGCCAAGTATGTGGTGAATACATGTTATATAGCCTAATTTTGCACTGATCCATCTATTTGTATTTCCTGTTGGTACCGATGCTGCAAATGTCCTGCATTTTTAGTCATCAGTTGCAAAGAACTTGCGAGGAAACGAATATATATGTACTCATCAGAAAGAAAGATGGATGTAGTTTGAGGGGAAATGTTTGGGCCAGTAAGGCAGACTGAATCACAAAAACATCCCACCTTTGGGGAGCATAAAACTACTACATACAAAGTCCTAATTAGGAGATGCTAAGTCCTTAATAGAAGTCTTTATTTCCTAATATATATCTCGTAGTAAGGATATAGAGTCTAAATAAAGGAGATACCTTTTCGTACTTAGGACTTATCTACTCATTGTGTCCCCTAATTAGGACTAAGTATCTCCTTTTTGGGAGTTAGTATCTCCTAATTATGACTTATTATATCGTAATTAGAAGAAACTTATGCCCTAATTAAGACTTAATATCTCCTAATTAGGACATAGTATCTTGTGATTACGAGATGCTATCTCCTAGTTAGCACTTAGTATATCCTAATCAAGACTTTTAATCTAATAATTAGGAGATACTAACCCCTAATTACGACTTATTATCTCATAATTAGGAGAAACAATATCCTAATAAGGACTTAGTATCTCATAATTAGGACTTATTATCTCATAACTATGAGATACTAACTCATAATAAGTACTTAGTATCTCCTAATTAGGACTTCGAATCTCCTAATTCCGACTTAGTTTCTTCAAATTAGGACATAGTATCTCCTAATTATGAGATAATGTAATACAACTAAATACAGACCGTGGCACGAGAATTCTATGTAGGAGCCTATTTTTCACAAATATTTTTTGTTTCACCTGTACAAATATGGATCTCATTTTTAACAGGTGTGAAAAATGAGATCCCATTTTTTACACATCATAGTCGCATTCTTCACATTTTCTGTTAATATTTTATCGAGTCAGGTTTTCGGTATGCAATGAAATTATATTCATCACACATGAAAATAAGTGTGCCAATTTTTCCCAAAAGGGGCTTTGGGACATAACAAGATGTTTGTGAAACATGTATGCCCCCCGACTTGCAGCCAAGTTGTGAATATGTGCAATTGTTAAGAATTTATTTTAATATGTATTCCCAAGCGAAGACTCGATAAATGGTATCTATGCATGAAGTTTCATTAAAATATCTTGATGCGTTCTCACGTTATGGAGCGGAAACGGTTTTTCTATTTTTAGTAATGGTGACGTTGACCCCACCCACATCATATGAAATCCAAAGACGGGTCTCAATATAAGGTATCTATGTATGAGGTTTCATCAAAATGTCTCGATGCCTTCTGAAGTTATTGAGCGGAAACCGTTTTTCTAGTTTTAGTAACAATGGCATTGACCTTGACCCCACCCACCCCATATGCAATCTCAAGCAAAGCTTCAATATGAGGTATATATGCATGAAGTTTCATTTAAACATCTCAATGCGTTCTCGAGCGGAAACCGTTTTTCTATTTTTAGTAATGGTGATCTCGCCCTTGGCCCCAAGCACCCCATATGCAATCCCAAGCGAGGTCTTGATATAAGGTATTTATGTATGAAGTTTCTTTAAAATATCTCAATGCCTTCTAACGTTATGGAGGGGAGACCGTTTTTCTATTTTTAGTAATGGTGACCTTGACCCCACCCACCCCAAATGCAATCCCAAGCGAGATCTTGATATAGGGTATCTAAGCATGAAGTTTCATTAAAATAACTTGATGCGTTCTCAAGTTATTGAGCGGAAACCTTTTTTTTTATTTTTAGCAACGGTGACCTTGACCATGACCCTACATACCCCATATGCCATCCCAAGCAAGGTCTCAATATAAGGTATCTATGTATGATGTTCATTAAAATATCTCAATCCGTTCTCGAGTTAGTATGCGGAAACAAAAAGTTGACGCCGCCTACCCGTCAGCTCGTCCGCCCACCCGCCAAACGACACACCCCAATCTAATAACCAACATTTTTTTTTTCAAAAAATTTGGTTAAAAATGTGATCCTTCGTTTTCGGCCATTCACATTCTTCGCACATACAAATATTACAAATGAAATCCTAATCTTCACAGGGTGTGAAAAATATGATTTGTGAAAAATATGATCCTACAATGCTTCCATACAAATCACAGCCGCGCAACAAGTAAATCAAATTTTGTTTGATTGCTTATACAGTTATGCCAATTCTAAGCATTGTACATCACACTCACTAATATTACGATACCCAGAGAATGACAGAGAACTGCTTGATCGTAGGTAATATAATTTTGGTGATTAGAAACGACGATGCATGACGTACAAGTTCATGAAAAACATGCCAGCTTGTCATCAATATGTAATTGTACATAGTAGTACCGCATTTTTAAAGAACAGCATAAACCATGACTTTCATGAGGCGAAAGTAACAATGCAATAAAAGCTGATGTTTTTATTATATGCATTGTAGTTCTCATGCTTGACTTAATATTGTGTTTTTAATGGTATTCGTTTAAATTACTTCACTAATCGACAAAATAACAATCATTTAACATTTCAAGGGGCATATCGACAGTATTTCCAACATAAAATCGCGGACTTCAATGGAAATTTTGCTACGCTAGGCTACATTTATCTATAGTGCGCATGCGTGTAGCGGAACTTCATGCACATGTTATTCATATAGATTTTACTACTACTACTAATATTCCTGCGCCCAGATAGTGTCACCAAGACAACCTTTTATACTGTTTGGTAATAAAACCAAGACCAATGTGTGACTTAATCTTAACATAAATACTTCATAAAATATAATTATAAATTTCAATATAAATTTTATTTTGTAAAATATTTCACCGTATTAGCCGTTGATATGCTCTTTTTAAATGCAACTATTAAATTGGCTGTGTTTATGGAAAGTATGAGGCAATAGTATTGCATTAACAAAATCCTTTTTATCAACGCAGCTTTGTCTTCAACACATTTCGGAATCAAATGTTCATCAAAATGAAATTTGCCAAAACAATGCACAAACTCAAAATATTTAAACATAAACTCACGCAATCACACATACACGCACCAACATTGTTGCTATACATACATACAATTGATATTATATTATTACAATGAATACTGCTCAATGATTGATACGTGGAGACCTTTTCACTGCCCATTTTTGTTTACTTTTAAGACCATCAAACTGCACTTTTACGACATGTCACTTTGGTTACCCTATCTTCCGTACAAATGATGTTAGCAAATTAATGTCTCCATGACTATATTCACCTTTTGCTGTGAATAATGTCCTAACAATGAATTATAAAAAAACAACATTCTAACTATATATGGTACTTACCCTTGCATTTTAAAGTGTATTCGTCTGGTATATGCTCGTTATCTTTGTTTTTATGAAATTCAGCAAGGACTTTAATTATCCCGGCATCTATATGCTCACGATGAGTAGCTGTTAACATGTTTATTAAATTAATAAAAAATAAAGTTTGAGTATTAATAGCTGATAAAAGTTCCACAAAGCAATCATTCTGGTGTTTTATTAATGCCATTTTAGCATCTTCGACTTTTTGGCTGATATGTATTCCGGATTCTTCAATGTGCTCATGAAGATAGGTTTCAGTCAACTTTATTTCAGTACTCAGAGGTGCGGCATTCTTCTTAATGGCTGACAGAACCTCAGTAGTACAATCGTGCTGATGTTCTTCCAGCGCCGTTTGAGCATCTTCTACTTTTTGCCTGGTATATATTACAGATTCTTCAATGTGCTTAGCAAGATTGGTTTCAGTCAACTTTATTCCAGTACTCAGATATGCAGCATTTTTCTTTATGTCGCGCCTGATGATTGCTGTTTCTAAATTTTTAATTTTGTAACGTTTCTGAAAAAAGCTGTAAGCCAGGTATGTTAAAATTCCTATACAAGCACATAAACATACTGGCACACATATGCTGGTCACATACGTATCCATGCAATTACATGTCTCTGTTCCGTTGAATTGTTCTTTGACCATATTCTCCATATTTTCCATGATCGGCGTTTAAATGTAATTCACTTAAGAAGCATCATTGTCGTCAGTCCGCCTAAAAATAGCAACAACATACTAGTATTTTGTTAATATATAGCACAGACAAAAATAGCATATCAAAATGTCCACTACTGCAACTTCTTCAGCTTCTGCTACTACTACTCCACTGCTACTGCCACTGCTGCTGGTGCTGCTACCATTACTTCTAATACTATAGCACAGATGACAATAGCATATAAACATGACCACTACTGCTACTTCTACTGCTTCTGCTACTGCTGCTATTGTTGTTGCCACTACTACTACTACTACTACTATAGCACAGATGACAACAGCATATCAACATGAACACTACTGCTACTTCTACTGCTACTGCTCTTCTACTGCTTCTGCCACTGCTGCTGCTGCCACTATATCACAGATGACAATAGCATATCAACATGAACACTACTGCCATTGTTTCTGCTGCTGCTATTGCAAAAAAAAAAGTAAAACCCCTGTTAGCAATACTGAATATAAACAAGAGGGCCATGATGACCCTAGGTCGCTCACCTGAGTTTAAGGCATAATGGCTAATAACAAGAGAGAAAAATGGCACTGAACCCCGTACCTGGGTATAATAATCTGTCCCTTGCAAGTTCAGAAGTTCTTTAGTCTATATAAACGATGTCACCCTCTGGGCGTGGCCAATTTTAAACCCAATGGCATCATTTTAACAATCTTTGTAAAGGACCATTATACAATGTTACCAACCAAATTTGAAAAAGAGGAGAAGATTTTTTAAGTCATTTCACTATTTAAGTCTATATAAAATATGTGACACCCCAGGGTTTGGCCAGTTTTAATCCAGGGGTATCATTTGAACAATCTGTGTAGAGGACCACCATATAATGTTACATACCAAATATGAAACCTCTGGGCCTTGCGGTTTTAAAGAAGATTTTTAAAGTCATTTTGCTACTTAAGTTTATACAAACAATAGGACCCCCGGGGCGTGGCCAGTTTTGACCCTCAGGGCATTATATTGCATCAATATCAATATATATTATGTGTTTCCCAAAATTATTTTCTACATGTTAGCGTTCAATGCCGATCACTCAAAATGGCAGTAAAAAGTTAAAATAAACATAATATTGAGTCTAATTCTTGTCAACAGTCATTGATTAGCATTTTTAAATATAATAAGAAGCAAAAGCGTGATGTTGAGGTACTTTTTTCTTTAATTTGATGTCTCGTTTTATTCGTTTTACCATAAATAAATATTTTAACAGAACGTTGTTCATATTTAAAAGTTTTTATTCATATTAAAAAAATGTAACACGGAGAGGAGATTTAGTTTAAATAGAACATAATAATTATACTTACAGGGTTTTCCATAAACCAATTAATTATATTAATTAACCAAACGAAGCTAAGAATATTTAACAACTGGCTCTTGTTACTTGAATGTAACATTTAGGCATTGTCTGTTCTCATGTATACTATTGTTTGCGTCCTAAAACTATATATAGGCATGTGTATGAATACGTAGTTGAAACGACCTGGTAAACTATTGAAAATATGTATTGATTCCTTGTCGTAATTTATTTATTTTTTAAATGGCTGAAGGCATATTTGTGCAGATCGCCAATAAACTTCGAACTTAAACTTTTTAAATTGTTTATATAATATGTGCCATATAATGCTTGTTGATCAGAATAAATTATTGATAATAATTATGTTGTTGTTCAATCTTTGTGAGTCACACACAAGCGCACACACAGACATTCACATAAACACACATTCATAAGTATCTATAATATGTAAATATATATACATATAGAAGCTTATACTACGCCACTACATATTATGCCGAAATTTGGCTACTACTTATTTTTCCTTAGCGCCAACCTAGACCATGTGACCCCCCGGGGTGTGGCCAATTTCAAACCCAAGGGCATAATTTGAATAATCTTTGAAGAGGACCACTATACAATGTTTCGTACCAAATATGAAACCTCTGGGCTTTGCGGTTTCAAAGGAGACGATTTTTAAAGTCATTTTGCTATTTAAGTCTAAATAAACCATGTCACCCTCAGGGTGTGGCCAGTTGACACCAGGGGCATTATTTGAACAATCTCTGTAGAGGACCACTATAAAATGTTACATACCAAGTATGAAACCTCTGGGCCTTGCGGTTTCAGAGGAGAAGATTTTTAAAGTCATTTTGATATATAAGTCTATATAAACAATGTGACCCCGGGGTGTGGCCAGTTCTGACCCCTGGGGCATTATTTAAACAATCTTTGTAGAGAACCACTATACAATGTTACATACCAAATATAAAACCTCTAGACCTTGTTGTTTCAGAGGAGAAGATTTTAAACGTCATTTTGCTATATAAGTCTATATAAACCATGTGACCACCGGGCCCTGGCCAGTTTTGACCCCAGGGGCATCATTTGAACAATCTTTGTAGAGGACCACTAGAGGATGTCACATATCAAATATGAAAGCTCTGAGCCTTGCGGTTTCATAGAAGATTTTTAAAGTTCTCACTTGTTAAATCTATTTTTAGCTTTGGTGACCTACATATGCAGCTGACCGGAAAGATTTGAACAACTTTGAAAGAGGTCCACCCAAGGATCATTCCTGTGAAGTTTGGTGAAAATCTGCCACGATGTTAAGGAGATGTTGTTTAAATGAAAAGTTGACGGCGCACGCACGCACACACGCACGACGGACAACGGGCGATCACAAAAGCTCACCATGAGCACCTTTTAAGCTCAGGTGAGCTAAAAATGCCAGTTATACGCTCTTTTAAGTGAGTATATACGGTAGTGTCTGGGTAAATGCATTGAAGTGAGAAATCACTGGGGGCTGCCTAATCCCCTTTGACAGGTCTTGATGTAAACAATAACCGGTTTCAGCCAGTTTAATTAGCAATATTCTTTACACGAAAATCATGGGATTAGTCTGCATGTGTATTTATTTATTGCTGGCTGATGTCTAGCTGGGGCGAAACAAATGATTTTAATTGGTACATGATAAAAAACTGCAATTACATCTCTAATTACATCTTTTGGTGACCATGATTAAGTAATCCAGACTTAACGACGGACTTGCAAGTTTACAGAGTAGTGATGTCAAACTGTGGATGCAGGGCTTTCATTGAACTTTTGAGTTTGAACTTCCTAGACTCTGATTTCAAAAGTTTTGCTCATAATATTTTGGAAGTTTTGACAGCATTGCGTGACATAAGTCCTGAGCATTTCAGAAATATAATAAAGTATACAATTCAAAGTTTGTTTAAGGTCATTTCTTGTTCATCAGGTGTTTATAATATGCCAATTTTTTCAGTTAAAGAGGCATACATTCAGATGAACCACTTTAATTTTTTTTCTAACTTGTTCATCCTTACATGATGAAACCTCCATGGCTGCAAGTTTGAAAGTCCTGAAACTTCCATGGTTGCAATTTTTGAAGTCCTGTGACAAAAATTGGGAGTATATTACTCCTAAACTTCCCTTATGCAAGCCCTCGTGGATGTATTTTTTTTCAAAATTGTCGTTTTTAAAGAAACCACGAAATTTCATACCGACAAATTGATATACGTTTACAATATATGATGCTACATACCATATAAGAAACCTCTGGGCCTTGCGGTTTCAGAGAAAAAGATTTTAACAGACATTTTGCTATATAAGTTTATATAAACCATGTGACCCCCTGGGTGTGGCTAGTTTTGACCCCAGGGGCATAATTTGAAAGAATCTTTGTAGAGGACAACTTGAGGATGTTACATACCAAATATGAAACCTCTGGGCCTTGAGGTTTCAGAAGAGAAGATTTTTAAAGTCATTTTGCTATATATTCTATATAAAATATGTGACTCCTGGGACGTGGCCCGTTTTGACCCAGGGGCATAATTTGAACAAACTTTGTAAAGGACCACTACAGGATGTTACATACGAAATATGAAACCTCTGGTCCTTGCGGTTTCCGAGGATATTTTTAAAGTCATTTTGCTATATATTCTATATAAACCATGAGACCCCCGGGGCGTGGCCAGTTTGATCCCAGAGGCATAATTTGAACAATCTTTGTAAAGGACTACTATAGGATGTTACATACCAAATATGAAACCTCTGGGCCTTGTGGTTTCAGAGGAGAAGATTTTTTAAAGTCATTTCGCTATATATTCTATATAAACCATGTGAACCCCGGGCGTGGCCCCTTTTGACCCCAGGGGCATAATTTGAACAAAAAACCTTGTAAAGCACAACTAAGGGATGTTTCATACCAAATATGAAACCTCTGCTCTGGGCCTTGCGGTTTCAGAGGAGATTTTAAGTCATTTTGCTATATATTCTTTATAAACCATGTGACTCCCAAGGCGTGGCCAGTTTTAACCCTAGGGGCATAATTAGAACAATCTTTGTGGAGAACCTCTAGAGGATGTCACATATCAAATAGAAGGAGATGTTGCTTGAATGAAAAGTTGACGGCGCACGCACGCATGCACGACGGACAACGGGCGATCAAAAAAGCTCACCGTTAGCACTTTGTGCTCAGTTCAGCTAAAAATGTAACTAGAATTGTCACATGAATGACCGATATACCCCCACAATATGGCCTTGTCAATCGAAAGAAATGGACAGAGAGAGAATGCTTTAATTTGTGAATGGTCAACAGTGTTATTGGAGAAATTGAATTTCAATAGCAGCCATAACTCTGTCAACATTTAGTGGTTTGTAACCAAAGTTGAACTTGATCTGTATTTTATAATGTTACACCTATGTACAAAAAATAAACTAAATATGTGAAGCCTTTCATGAGTTATTTAGTGTTAAATTTAGTGGTTTGTAACCATAGTTGAACTTGAACAGTATTTTATGACGCTACACATGTGTACCAATAATTATTCAAATATGTCAAGCCATTGTTGAGCTATCTTCAGGAAACCATGTTTTTAAGGAATTTAAGTCAAAAAGGGGCCATAACTCTGTCAAAATTTAGTGATTTGTAACCAACATTAAACCTGACCTGTAATCTATGATGTTATACATGTGTACCAAAAATTATTTGAATATGTCAAGTCTTTCTTGAGTTATCGTCCGGAAACCATGTTTTTAGGGAATTTTAAGTCGAAAAGGAGCCATAACTCTGTCAAAATTTAGTGGTTTGTAACCAACATTGAACGTGACCTGTATTCTATGATGTTACACATGTGTACAAAAAATTATTTGAATATTGTCAAGCCTTTCTTGAGTTATCAGCCAGAAACCAAAAACCAATAGACCGACGGGCCGACAAGCTCACTCCTATATACCCCCCCTAAACTTCTTTTGTAGGGGTATAAAACTGTAACATACAACTTTCAAAGAAATTCTCTACAAACACTAAGTGCATATAGTAGCAAAACATTTCTGGCCGACAATAATGTAAAATGTGTCTTTTATCAATCTAAGTGATTTATTACACAAAATCAAGTGTTACCAATATACACTATGTTTTCAAATGAATATATGCATAATTTCCACTAACTGGTATTTGTTACACTTTTAAACAATATTGAACCCATTCTGAACAAATTAATTTTCAAATTCATAGTTCCGACATACGGCGTCATCATTAAACGACACTGAATTAAGCAAGTTTGATATTGTTCAAATGTAAGCGTTGTCGTGTTAAATATGCAGTACACAAATGATTATTATATTTGATGAATTTGACCACAAACTCAATATATGCCAATGTAATTTATTGTTTAAAGTAATATGACATAAATGAAAACAAGGTTTGGCAATGGACAATTTGACAATATCTGTTTGTTGTTGTTGCTTTCTAAAAATCCTCATATGAGTAAACATTTCTTAAGAGATATTCTTATTTGAATACAATTTACAGAGACCTTTTCAAAGCATGTTTGTTAATGACTCTGATATGCTTTATAAGGAAAAAAGGCCCCGCTTTCTGGTGGCCATGATTTTTTAACAATCCAAAATATATCGAAGTATTTTGGTGAAGAACCACCTAAGGAACGTTTCAAAATAGTCTTATAAGGAAAAATGGCCCCGCTCCCTGGCGGCCATGTTTTTCAATGAAGCAGAACCATTTGAGCAACTTTGGTAGAGGACCTACCAAGGAACACTTCTGTGTGATCATTTCAAAATCCACCTGGGGGTTGAGGAGGAGATATCATTTAAAGACTTTTCTATTCAAAGATGTGGCGGCCATCTTGCGCAGAGGACCGGAACCATTGGAGCAGCTTTAGTAGAGGTGCACCCAAGGAACATTTTCTGTGAAGTTTCATTAAAGTCGGCCTAAAGGTTTAGGAAGAGATGTTGTTTAAAAGAAAAGTTGTCGATGAGACGCACACACGAACGCAAGACGGATGAACCATCATGGCATAAGCTTGCTGGCCTCTGGTCAATGGAGCTAACAACAATGTAACTATAGGTTTTGCATTGTAAAATCTAGTGTTGTTTTTATATAAAAGGTCATTGTTTTTTGCGCATCTGCTGAAATTACTAACTGGGCCTAAAATAAAATATTGTTTGTTTCCCCTCCTGCGACCGACCCAGCAAAATCACCGCGACCCAAACAATTTTATAGACCAAAATAAAAAACAACATTTTATTTTATTTGTGTGTGAAAATGCGGGGTGCGAATCCTTAAAAAGAATCCAATAACATGTACAAATCTTACTTTTAAAAATACGCTTATAAAATGACTTTAAACGGACAGTTCCCAGTAACGCGTAATTCGGCGTATTTTGACGCATTCTTTAACGAAACGGACGCCATAACATTCAGTGTCAGATTCTAGGGCACAACAATTTCCGCTCGCATATATGCATGTTTTTTTAAAGACAAAGAACGCCCAAAGGCAATTAACAAACTCGCCTTTATGCACCAAATGTCCATCATCGATGAAGTCTTCACGTAGGAGGAGTAAGCTTAACAAGAGCCAAACAGTCAGCCAATGAGAACGCATAAAATTTCCAACATGCAAATGAGCGTCGTCATTAGAAAGATTATCATGCCCTCATTCTAATTTTAATTGGTAAAGGTGCAAGTCATTTGTAACACATTTGCGTTAGGTGTGTGTTTTGTTATAGATATGCGTGTTTTTAACAGGTGCGTTTGTAATAAATTATTACAAATTAAAATAGTAAATAAATAATTATAAATATCATAATTTTGGTGAATTTTGGTGAAAGGAACCATTTACTAAGAGTATGAATTACGACGTCATGTAACTCAACAAACTGATCGCGTCAAAATTGAACCAATTTTTTAGAGGACCACTAGAGGATGCCACATATCAAATATGAAAGCTCTCAGCCTTGCGGTTTCAGAGGAGGAGATTTGCATGGTTTTCAGATTTTTAATATATTTTCAGTGGACAGGAACGATTTGAACAATTTCGAAACAGGGTCTTCCAAGGCTCATTCCTGTGAAGTTTGGTGAAAATCTGCCCAGCTGGGAAATGTTGTTGATTAAAAATGTTGACGCACAACGGACAAAGGCCAATCACAACAAGAGCTGTCGGAGGGCAGCCCGCTCGACTGTTCTTGTGCTTGTCAGAGTTACTGGCATTTTTTTATGAAACAAGAAATAAGGAAATTCCACGAAAACAAATTTTATTAAAGCCAGCACATCAATAAAATTGTTAGTAAAAGTGGCATTGACCCCACACACCCCATATGCAATCCCAAGCGAGGTCTCGATATAAGGTATCTATGTATTAAGTTTCATGAAAATATCTCAATGCGTTCTCAAGTTATTGAACGGAAAACGTTTTTCTATTTATAGTAACAATGACCTTGACCCCACCCACCCCATATGCAATCCCAAGTGAGGTCTTGATATAAGGCACCTATGTATTAAGTTTTATTAAAATATCACAATTTGTTCTCAAGTTATTGAGCGGAAACCGTTTTTCTATTTTTAGTAACAGTGACCTTGACCCCACCCACCCCATATGCAATCCCTAGCGAGGTCTCGAGATATGGTATCTTTGTTTGCAGTTTCAATACAATAGCTCAATCTGTTCTCGAGTTAGAGAGTGGAAACGAAAAGTTAGGGAAACTAGCTTACCATAAACTTGAACCTGTCAATATAGCTTATATGTAAAATTTATAGTGTAAAAAGGCCCATAATTTTGACAAATTTCAAACTAGAGTTATCAAAATTGGCCCATGAGTTCATTTTTAATACAGGGAATAAGTGTTCTAAGTTTGAATGAAATCCCTTAAGCCATTCCTTAGAAACCAGCTTACCGAAAAACTTTAACCAGTCCATATAGCTTATGTAAAATTTCTAAGTGTAAAAAGGCCCATAATTCTGACAAATTTCAAAGAAGAGTTAAAAAACTTGGCTTATAGGTTCATTTTAATGTGGGGAATGAATGTTTGAAGTTTGAATAAAATCCCTCAAGCAATTCCTGAGAAACTAGCTTACCGAAAAACTTGAACCTAGCTCGGATGCCAACACCGATGCCGGGGCGAGTAGAATAGCTTGCCTTTTTCTTCGAAAAGTGGAGCTAAAAACTCACTATGAGCATTGTATGCCCAGGCCCGCATTCACCAACCCATAATTAGACTTAAGACTTAAGAATAAAGAATTTCCTTAAAACTGTTGTGTTCTATGAACGCTGTTAATTTGAACCTTACTTGTATGTGACTATTCTAATTTTATAATTGTAGGATCATATTTTTCACAAATCATATTTTTCACATGCCTGAGAAGAATAGGATCTCATTTGTCATATAATTGTGACAATGTGATTGGCACAAAACGGTGTATGCCTGAGGATCACAGAAGAAAGTGATTTCCTTGAATATCAACAAGTGGATGAGATCCCAAACTTCACAAAAAAATGTGAAGAATAAGACTGTGATGTGTGAAGAAAAACATCTTAATTTTCACACATGTGAAGAATGAGATCCTATTATTTACTGATGTGAAGAATAAGATTTGTGAAAAATATGGTCCTAAATAGCATTCATTTTTTATTAAGAATGATTTGTTAATGAAATAAATCACATTGTTAACTGGCATAATTGCGAAAGCCTTTGTAATTTTTCTTGAGTCTAAGACTATTTTTTTCTTAAGTCTAAAAATGGTTTTTGAATACGGGCCCTGGACTTACAGTGTCGGGTACATTGCTGAGAAAGCATAAACAAATGTTCATGGGCCCTGGACTAACAGTGTCAGGTAAATTGTTGAGATACCATAAACAAATGTTAATGGGCCCCCCACTTACAGTGTCGGGTAAATTGTTGAGAAAGCATAAACAAATGTTCATCGGCCCCAAACTTACAGTGTCGGGTAAATTGTTGAGATAGCATAAACAAATGTTAATGGGCCCCGGACTTACAGTGTCGGGTAAATTGTTGAGATAGCATAAACAAATGTTCATGGGCCCTGGACTTACAGTGTCGGGTAAATTGTTGAGATATATCTAACAAATGTTAATGGGCCCCGGACTTACAGTGTCGGGTAAATTGCTGAGAAAGCATAAACAAATGTTCATGGGCCCTGGACTTACAGTGTCGGGTAAATTGTTGAGATACCATAAACAAATGTTCATGGGCCCCGGACTTACAGTGTCGGGTAAATTGTTGAGATACCATAAACAAATGTTCATGGGCCCTGGACTTACAGTGTCGGGTAAATTGTTGAGATAGCATAACAAATGTTCATGGGCCCTGGACTTACAGTGTCGGGTAAATTGTTGAGTAGCATAAACAAATGTTCATGGGCCCTGGACTAGCAGGGTCGGGTAAATTGTTGAGATAGCATAAACAAATGTTCATGGGCCCTGGACTTACAGTGTCCGGTAAATGGTTGAGATAGCATAAACAAATGTTCATGACCGATTCCATATACAATGAAATTTTGTCATGTATTGCTTGTGTTAAAGTCAATGAAATATGTCCTAGTACCCACTTGACGATGTCAGTATTTAGCGTGTGTGTGTCAAAATTATTAAGATACATTTTTGTTTCTTGAATACTGGTACAAGATGCTGTATAATCAGTATTCTGTTTATTTTTAAGCCATCGCTGTAATCGTATCTCTTAGCGTGACAATTATTATATAAATGCCCACAATAATATGGCTATTGCGAGGTAAAGCTTGTTTATCGTATATTGTTAAAAGGCATTGTGCAAATATCAGAATGCTTGGTTTGCAAAGCATAATTAGCCACGATAGATGAAACCTAATCGCGGTTTGTACTTGATCCTTGAAAACCATTGTTTGACTCCGTGGGTGTACTGGTATCTGCTATTTAATCTATATCAAACAAGGACAATGAGAAGTTAACTGCAACAATGGGATACCAGGAATGGCAGATTAAAACTGTAGATTGGGCCAAACAGTGTCTTAGCATATGTATGGCTGATACATTCGGAAGTACAGTGCATTTATGTCAGTAAAGAATTGCCTTTGTTGGACAACAGGCTATTATTTGGCTACTTGTCATTGGCAAAATATTCAATGGTTTCATGTTTTAAATGATTTTTGGAGTACTTGCGAAGTTAAATTTATCCGAGTATTTCACAAAGTAATACTACATGTACATATGTAATTATGTGTTGTGCATCCTAATAAAACACATGAAATCTACAAAATCCACCAGTTCAGTGGTTTGGAAGCCAAGCAAGAACAAAAATATGTTGAAACTGGATCATAACTAAAGATTTTACCCCATCCACCATCACAAGCAAGGTGTCTACATCTGAGTTTCATTACAATATCTCAATTCCTTTTAAAGTTATTGAGCGGAAACCATTGTTCCATTTTTCGTTATGGAACCTTGACCCCACCCACCCCATAAGCGAAATCTCAATTAACGGTTTCTGTGTATGAAGTTTCATTACAATAGCTTGATTTGTTCTCGAGCTATGGAGCGGAAACCGTTTTTTTCCATTTTTTGTAACTGTGATCTTGACCTCATCAACCCCATATGCAATCCTAAGCGAGGTCTCAATATATGTATTACTTATTGAAAAACAGACTCCATTTTTGACCTTTGATCTGTAACTGTGACCTTGACCTTGGAAGTATGGACATGGGTTTTACACGCAGCACAGCATCTCATCTCAACCTGCGTCTTGCACGCAACACATCATCTCTTCTCATGACGGTGAACATTTTGGCCAAGTAATTTCAAAATCCACCTTGAAATGAAAGTTATAGAGCGGACACAAAAAGAAACCCCAATTTTGATCTTTGACCTCTAGGTGTGACCTTGACCTTGGAGGTACAGACCTCGGCCCTGCGAGCAACACGTGTCCACATGATGGTGAGCATTACAAAATCCATCCAGAAATGACAGCATTATAGAGCGGACACGAAATGGAGCAGAAGGATGGACAGACGGGAGGACACCTGCAAGCCTATACCAGTAGGGAACTTATAATTTGATTTGTTCTCGAACTATTGAGCTAAAACCATTTTTCTATTTTTAGTAACGATGACCTTGACCCCACCTACTCCAGATGCAATCTTGAGCGAGGTCTCAATATAATGTATCTTTGTAAGTTTCATTGCAATAGCTCAATTCGTTCTTGGGTTTTAGAGCTCAAACTATTGTTCTATATTTGGTTATGGTGACCTTGACCTTGACACCACCTATTTCAGATGCAATTCCAAGCAATGTCTCGATGTAAGGTATCTATGTATGAAGTTTTATTGCAATAGCATAATTCATTCTTGAGTTAGAGAGCGGAAACCAAAAGCTGATGCTGCCACCTGCCCAGACATTAACCTACCCCAATCTAATAATCAAACAAGAGGGCCATGATGGCCCAAAGCACTCACCAGATAACTTGCACATATGAAGACTATACTGTTGTGACTGTTGTGACGCAAAAGGGGGATAGGATCGATTTGATTTAAAACATCGGTTAGTGCAATGGGCTAACTAAAGTACAAGTTCGGTAGTTGATGTGCAGTGTTTTTGCAAATGGTTCTCAAATCATTCTTTTTATATATATTACCTGACCCTTTTTCATTAAGTCAGTGTCAATTCTGGAAAATGCAAAAACAGTACATTTTGATGTATTTTTCACAGACAGTTTTGGAGACAGTTTGAGAGCTACAGTAATTCACCTAAATGTTTGGTCACATGGCAATGCAATAATTGCGATGGCTGTGCTAGGTCAAGTTTTGCTTTTTCTCTGATAACTTTCTGTCTAATGATGATCGATGATGTTAATACAGGCTCTAAAGCCATCAATGTTGCATGTACAAATAACTGCATGCAAGGTGTGCAACTGTTGGAAATTAAATTTCATCAATCAATTTTTATTGTCATAGGCAAACTGTTCACTTTGGTTAAAATTGAATAAAAAATCATGTTTATATTCGACTTCACCTGTAATCTTATGTTTATAAGCAAACTGTGCATAATTGCTGAAGACTGGATGAAAAATAAAGGCTCTATTATGAAGAATTTGTCAAATTTTGTAATTTTATTCCACCAATAAATGTCTACAAATCCTAACTTTCTGGCTTCATTTTGCTTATAATCAACTTATTATTTTAATTTTATGGTCATTGACAAACTGTGATTGGATAAAAGCTCTCCAGTGTGAGATAGCAACAAATTGTTGAAGGCACATGGACGACGGACGACGCAGGAGAGGTCACCTATACCAATAGCTCACCCACCGAGCAATTTGTGCTCAGGTGAGCTAAAAATTTGGTTAAAAATTTGCCAAATGCAGTTTTATAAGAAAATTTCCACCACCAGCAACCAAGTTTTCAACAACTGAATGTTATCTGAAGGAAATTGTTCTATGATTCCCAATGGATTTCAAACTCTGGCATGTGGCTTTTGATGAGAAGAATGTGCATGACCTGGAAACAGCCTTTTCCATATATTCCTTTGAGATGAATGAAGTTGGTACATGGTCATCCCAAAAACATTTCACTAATTATGTTTACAATTTGCTAAGAGGTTTCTGATAAAAGAGGTACATTCTTGGAAGCCAAGCAACTGGTGGTGGATGCATGATAAATGTATACTATACTTTTTTAAATAATTGTTTAATGTACCGTCAAACATTCCAATACAATAAAGCATTAAAGTTAACAAAGACAATATTATGTCCAGTTACCACTATCAACATGCATGATCTTTCTTATTGGATAGGGTGTTATATGAATGTTAAACAAAACAAAAACAAAACAAAACATGCTAAATAGATGCATACACAACCGGTTATGCATTCATGTGAATGCGCTTTAAGATGGCCCTTTTTAAGTACAAAACAAGTATGTCTTAAATTACTAGGGGGTATACAATGTGGAGTTGAAACTGATATGACCATTAAAGCAATTAGAAGTAGTTCTTCCATTCAATGTATTACACATGACCATCTCAAGTTTATTTTGTCGACTCAAATTACCTGATTTTTAAATCAGCTCTGTATCATCTTGTTTTAACGCATATCTTGCATATGTTCATTTTCCTAAAATTTTTATATTATGTTCAATATTTTGAAAATCAAGTTTAAAGAGAACGTCATCATCACGGTTTACACAGGTATACAGTATAACAAGCGGGCCAAGATAACCCTTGGACGCTAATCTCAGTTAATTAATCATAGTGGCTTAAACAAATTTGAGGCGCGTCGTTGGAAAACCTGACTTAATGCATGTGCGTAAAGTGTCGTCCTGGATTTGCCTATGCAGTCTGGTATTTTCTGTTTCAAGGAAGTCTCTTCTAAACATAAATTCACTGTCGGTGGAAAGTACCATCCTGGATTAGCCTATGCGGACTGCACAGGTTAATCCGGAACGACACTTTGCGCACTTGCATTAAGACCGGTTTTCTCACAACGCGCCACATTTATTAACGTGCTCAGATATGTCTGAGAAAAAAATGGTGACTAGGGTCGACAACAACTGATAAATAATAACCATGTTTCAACAAATCAAACTTATTTCAAAATAGTTGGTAGACAGTCTCCCAAGGATTATGTTGATGAAATCATTTAGAAATCCTATCAGTGGTTTCTGACATGAAGAGCTTTAAAAGTCTTCTATATAGCCATGAAAGGAAAACCACACCATCACATGTAAGCCACGTTATTTAAATGAATCAAAATGATTTGTCGCAATTTGGAGAATAGTCAGCCAAGGAACATATTCTTGAAATAATTTCGATAAACAGGCAGTGGTATAAAACAAGAAGATTGTAAACTTGTTGATAATAAAAGTTTTTAATCAATCCATATCAAGCTAAATTCCCAACATGTGGTGGCCAAGTTTTTGAACGAACCAATTCGGTGTTTTCAGACAATATTGTATTTAAAGATTTTAATATAGTCATATTAGGGAAATTAACCTGCCCCAGCCAACCACCCTCGCTTGGCGGCCAGGTTTTCACCAAACGCAAATGGTTTGTTTTAAGAAATTATGTTGAAATCAATGCTTTCTGATAAAGACATGTTAACAATTTTATGGATGTTTAAGCTTTTGGTTGCAATGAATAACAGTATCTAATTGTCACTATATTTTTTTTTTAATTCCTGCCTTGTGTGTTAACAATGTACCAAGCAATTTCAGAGAAGTTATTTCAGTAAACTATCGACGACAAATACTAAGTTCAAAATACTACTTAAAGTTCATAGTCATTATTATATTCTAAGATTTGTTTACATATTGCATACAACTGAAAACAAAGTGAAGCATACAAACGCTCACAACAGGGATTGTTTCTTGCATATACACAATTGCATTTTATAAAACCAGTATTCATACAGTTGGATATTAAAAATAATTATTAATGTCACATATATATAAACAACATTAAATTTAACTTTTGTGCAAATACCAAACATAAAGTATAACTTACTTGCAAATATTCATATACAGCAAATCCCGTCAAACATGCTTGCAAGCCTCTGTCACCTATCAAAATAATAGACACAGACTTTGCTCATTGTTTAAAACAATGTTTGCCACCAGTTGTATCAGGTTACGTCTACAAAGTTACAAACGTTGCAAAACTAAACCTGATCAGACTTGAAGCTGCAGATCCAAGATCGGTCGACAAAAGCATTTTCTAAAGCAATGTTTTTTACAAGGAAGACAATATATATAAGCCTTGGTGATACAATGCTCCTTGTTTGCATAAACATTTGAGGCATGTCATGGGAAAACCGGGCTTAATGCATGTGGGTAAAGTGTCGTCCCCGATTAGCCTGTGCGGACTGCACTCCGCCTACAGTGGATTTATGTTTAGAAGAGACTTCATTGAAACAGAAAACACCATAACAGCGGAAAGTGCCGTCCCGGATTAGACTGTACAGGCTAATCCCAGACAACACTTTACGCAGATGCATTATGCCCAGGTTTCCCACAACACGCCTCATTTATTAATTTACTTTATAAACTGATGACATCAAAGACAATTTGCAGAGGCAAGGCATTGAGTACGAGTTGTAAAACAGATACATGTATGACTGAAATAATCATGATGTTCAATACGCAATTGTGTGCCATTGATAAAAACTCAGAAATATTCAGAACCTACGAAACAAGACCTGTCGGAGGACAGCACATTCGACTTTTAAAAGTACTTCAGTTTGAACATTTGTTTGAAGGTGGACAGTAGAGAAAACTCTAGAAACATAGACTTGTTCATAAATAAAGGTAGTACCTCTTAATGGTAAAATCTCTACCAACAGTAGAATTCCCCTGTAAGCTTCAATCAGAAACAAGGATATCAGTGAACTGATGTATGCTCCCAAATGTGCTTTGCCAAGTAATAGGAATGCTATCAGAAGAGCAGAGTCCAGAAAATTGTGCTATATATATTAATTTCAGCGATCATCAATGTCCCATAACTGTAAGGAAAATAATCGAAGTGGAACTTCTTGGTACAGTGAATACCTCCTCTTGGTAATGAAGCTTCCCATAAAAATTCATTGATAACTGGCTAGTACTTGCTGCAAAACAGTCCAGACAAAAATTGCACACGTACACTAATTTCAGCAACCTTCAAGTCCCATAACTCTAAGGAAAATCACTGAAAGGGAACATCCTGTACTGTGCACAACTTATTTTGATAATGAAGCATCACAGACAATTTCATTGCATTCTGGCCAGTAGTTGCGGAGAAAATAGCCTGAACTAAAATTGTGCACTATATTCTAATTTCAGAAATCTTAAGTCCCATTGCTCTTAGAACAATCAGTGAAGCAGAACATCATGGTTCAGTGCACACCTGCTTTAGGTAATTAAGCTTCCCATAAAGTTTAATTGAAATCTGGCCAGTAGTTCTTTTGAAATAGATTGGACAAAAATTGTGCACTAAATACTGACTTTAGAAATCTTCTAAGTCCCATAACTCTGAGAAAAATTACTCAAGCAGAACGCCCTGGTTCAATGCACACCTCCTCTTGGTAATAAAGCTTCCTATTTCATTAATTCAGACCAGTACTTGTGTAGAAATATACCACACAAGAATTGTGCTCTAATGCTTATTCCAGAAATCTTCAAAGTCCCATAACTCTGAGAAAAATCACTAAAGCGAAACATCCTGGCTCAGTGAACGCTTCTTGGTAATGAAGCT
Organism: Congeria kusceri; assembly: GCA_027627225.1. Lineage (NCBI taxonomy): Eukaryota > Metazoa > Mollusca > Bivalvia > Myida > Dreissenidae > Congeria > Congeria kusceri. Next base: position 32,310,140 of record CM051040.1, on the reverse strand, counting down.
TCACATGAAGTTCCAGTGAATGCTGGTCAGTAATTGCTGAGAAATACTCCTAACAAGAAAACGTGATGGACGAACGGACAGACGGACAAAGCACAACTATATGCTCTCACAAACATTTTTTGGGCAGCATAACAATTATAACCAGAGGGCCATCATGGTCCTAGGTCGCTCAACTGAGTTACAGGCATAATGGCTAATAACAAGAGGGAAAAATGGCACTAAACGCCTTACCTGCGTATAAAGATCTCGGCCTTGCAATTTCAGATATTTTTTTAGTCTATATAAACAATGTGACCCACAGGGCATTGCCACATTGTACCCCAGGGGCATAATTTGAACAATATTTGTAGTGGACCACTTTTCAATGTTACATACCCAATATGATTCCACTGGGCCTTGCGGTTTCAGGAGATTTTTCAAGTCATTTTGCTATTGAAAGGTATATTACCATGTAACCACCAGAGGGTGGCCAATTTTTATCCCAGGGACATCATTTGAACAATCTTTGTAGAGGAGCACTTCACAATGTTTCACGCAAAATATATAACCTATGGGCCTTATGGTTTCAACAAGAAAGATTTTTAAGGCCCACTTGCCATATAAATCATGTGACGCCCCGGGTCATGGTCACTTTTTACCCCAGGGGCATAATTTGAACAATCGTTGTAGAGGAGCACTATACAATGTTACATATCAAATAGGAAACCACTGCGGTTTTAGGAGATTTTAAGTCATTTGGCTATTTAAGTCTATATAAACAATGTGACCCCCAGGGCAGGGCCAGTTTTGACCCCTGGGACATCATTTGAACAATCTTTGCAGAGGACCGCTATAAAATGTCACATACCACATATGAAACCTCCAGGCCTTGCAGTTTCAGAGGAGAAGATTTTAAAAGTCATCTTGCTATTTAAGTCCACATCAAACATGTGAGCCCTGGGGTGTGGCCAGTTTTTACCCCAGGGACATCATTTGAACAGTCTTTGTAGAGGACCACTATACAATGTTACATACCAAATACGAAACATCTGGGCCTTGCAGTTTTGGAGGAGAAGATTTTTAAAGCCATTTTGCTATATCAGTCTTTATAAACCTGGTGACCCCTAAGGTGCGCCCAGTTTTGACCACCTGGGGCATCATTTGAACAATCTTTATACAATGTTTTTAACCACATATGAAACCTCTGGGCCTTGTGGTTTCAGGAGGAATTGTTTGAAGTCATTTTGATATTTACATTTATATTAAACATGTGGACCTTGTGGTTTCAGAGGAGAAGTTTTTTAAAGTCATTTTGCTATTTACATTTATATTAAACATGTGAGCCCTGCGGTGTGGACAGTTTTGAGCCCAGTGGCATCAATTGATCAATCTTTGTAGAGGACCACTTTACAATGTTACATACTAAATATGAAATCCCTGGGCCTTGTGGTTTCAGAGGAGAAGATTTTTTAAGTCATTTTGCTATACAAGTTTATATAAATCATGTTGAAAGCCCTGTCCAATATCTGGTACTAAAAAGTTGTTCTTCTGAGAAGAGGTCCTTGGGTGTAGGCTGCTAATAAAGCATTAAGAACTTTGTTGGGAGAGATATGGTGTGTGTGTAGTTTTTTGTGTGCAGCACACATTTAATTTAACTGTACAAATGAAGGTTTCAAGTAGATGACTAGACTTTATGCTCTATGCTATGTGTTTCTGTACATGCTGGTGAAACAGACTGCAGTGTCAAAGCCACAGACTGGATTTCTGCATCATGTCTTACAAAAAATTGTGCAGGTCACCTAAGTAAGACTATTTATAGATCTAATGCTATCATTTCATACTTGGCATTTTATTATTAAATAACAAATATACACTTCGTCTGCAAACAAATTCAATATAGTAGATCTAAAGTGAAAATACATGATATAGACGGTCTTATATACTAAGACTGATTTAATACATTTCTTACAAATTGCCTAAATATTACATCCAGCTAATTTACTTACACAACAGCATGATTGACCATGCTGGTGGGTAACATTTTTTCTATGCATTTCAATGGTCATCTCCAACAATTCTCTAAAGCACCCTCACAACACTGTGTAACTGGCTAGCTGGTTTGATCAGATCTAAAAACAGCACACTGTATACACCTGGATGTAATGTCATCTGCTGTATTGATGTTTGAGTGTAAGAGGCTTATTGAAATTAAAGTGCTGCAGTATAAACAATGCAAACCCCTGGGTTTAGTCAGTTTTGACCCCAGGAGCATAATTTGAACAATCTTTGTAGAGGACCACTATACAATGTTACAAACCAAATATAAAACCTCTGGGCCTTGCGGTTTCTGAGGAGATTTTTAAAGTAATTTCGCTATTTAAGTCTATATAAACCATGTCGATTCCGGGGTGTGACCAATTTTGAACCCAGGGGCATCATTTGAACAATCTTTGTAGATGATCATTATACAATGTTACCAACCGAATATGAAACCTTGCAGTTTCAGAGGAGAAGATTTTTAAAGTCATTTGGCTATTAAAGTCAGTATAAACCATGTGACACCCGGATTGTGGCCAGTTTTGACCCCAAGGGCATCATTTCAACATTCTTTGTAGAGGACCACTATGCAATGTTACATACCAAATATGAAACCTCTGGGCCTTGCGGTTTCAGGAGAAGATTTTTAAAGTCATTTTGCAATTTAAGTCTATATAAACCAAGTGACCCCTGGGGTGTGGCCAGTTTTGACCCCAGGGGCATCATTTGAACATCTTTATAGAGGACCACTATACAAGGTTACATACCAAATATGAAACCTCTAGGCCTTGCGGTTTCAGAGGAGATTTTTAAAATCATTTTGCCATATATGTCTATATAAACCATGTGACCCCTGGTGCGTGGCCAGTTTTCACCCCCAGGGCATCATTTTAACAATCTTAGTAGAGGACCACTAGAGAATGTCACAGATCAAATATGAAAGCCCTGGGCCTTGTGGTTTCATAGGAGAAGATTTTTACAGTTTTCACATTTTAAATCTATTTTTAGCTCTGGTGACCTACATATGCAGAGGACCGGAAAGATTTGAACAGCTTTGAAAGAGGTTCACCCAAGGATCATTCCTGTGAAGTTTGGTGAAAATCTGCCAAGCCGTTTAGGAGGAGATGTTGTTTGAATGAAATGTTGACGTCTCACGCACACATGAACGCACGCACGCACACACGCCGGACAAAGGGCGATCACAAAAGCTCACCATGAGCACTTTGTGCTCAGGTGAGCTAAAAACAGGCTCATGTGCATTGTTGAATGCAATGTAGGATTTGACATAAATGTTTCATTCCAAGTTTCAAGTGAATACCTTATGTAGTTTGGAAATTATACAACAAAAACATTATTTTGAAAATCTATGTAAAGAAGGGGCATTACTGTGTCAAACTACAAAAAACAGTTATAGGGATTGTTGCTCCTGCAGTTGGAGTTAATAACAATGATATTCTATGTTTCAAGTGAACACCTTGTACAATTTTGAAATTGTAGGACTTTTTTATCTAGAACTTTAATCTAAAAATCAATGTGAAAAAGGAGTATAGCTCTGTCAAAATATACAACAGAGCTTTGTGGATTGTTGCCCTGATGCTGGAGTTGATGAAAATGTAACATTCCAAGTTTCAAGTGAATAACTTATGCTAAGAAGTTTAGAAGTCAAAGACTTTTGAATATATATTTTTACGTAAATGTTGAAATTGATGTAGGGATGCTTACAAAGGTGCATTTCAAGTGGAGTCTTGAAGTTACAAGAATCTGTAACCTGAAAAGCGATGTGAAAAGGGGGCATAACACTGTCAAATACATATATGAGTTATGGGGAATATTGCTATTGATGTTGGAGTTGAGGACTAAAGTACATTCAAAGTTTCAAGTGAATAACTGATGTAGTTTTGTTAGAAGTTAACAAGACTTTTGAATATAAAATTTAACCTAAAATCTATATGAAAAAGGGGCATAACTCTGTTAACATACAAAAATCCATTATGAAACATGCGACACTTGATGTTGGAATTCATGCCAAAGGTATAATTTAAAATCAAAGTGAATGATTTATGTTGTTTTGAAGTTTCAAAACCTTTGAGTATGAACTTTAACATGAAAATGTTACATCTAATACTGGAGTTGATGACAAAGTTGTATTCTAAGTTTCAAGTGAATAACTAATGTAGTTTTGAAGTCACAAAACTTTCAAATATAAACTTTTACCGTAAAATCTATATGAAAAGCAGAATAACTCTGTCAAAATACAAAACAGAGTAATGGGTAATGTTGCCCCTGATACTGAAGTTAATGCCTACGCCGGGGCGAGTAGGAAATCTCACCTTTTCTTCGAATGGTCAAGCTAAAAATGATTACTCTTTCATTTGCCTTGCTTGGCAAAGTGCTTTACAGGAAAGCATCTAATAATTCTATGGATATTCTTGTTATATCGCATTTATATTTGAAATATAACTTTTATGCACGTGAAAAGCTACTTGTGTTTGTTGAGTATACTTCTGTCCTCTTATGTGCATATTTGGTATATGTACGTTTATATTCGACACCTTAATGTTTACAAAAGTTCTTAATTGAAACAAAGCTTGGCTTTTGTTAAAGACAGAGAAATAAGCCATGACCCACTTGATCATATCGTTTTAGAATAATATTTTCATTATTTGTGCGGATTTGTTTATTAATAGTTATGAAAAGCTTGTCAACACATTGCTAAAAAGGAATTATTTTCAAATGTTTTAAAACTTCTTGAATTGTTTGTAGTTATAGTCAATGGAACAGCATTGTACTTCAACGTCAATATATTTGTTCGAGTATTGAAAACCTTACAGTGTATCTTTCAATCGCAATGGTCATTGTTTTTGTGCAGGTATCGGATTGAATGATTTGCACACTTGCCAAAGCGGAAAATCCACCCGACAAAAAAGTATACAAAACAAACAACATGCTGACGCCAATTGTAACACTTGAATACAAGGACAACATAAAATATACCTGATACTGATACAATCAATGGAATAAAAGAACGTGTGCTTTTGTTTAACGAGTCTAAATGACATGTTCACATTGTTCAGGATTGTCTAGCCATTATTTAAAATGACATTACTATTTAATGTAGCAATTGTGCAATGTAACATATTTGTTTGTACAAGCTTTCTGCTGTTTCCAAAACAAATATTTGATCACATCACATGATTTTATGTAAATGATGTAAATACACATGATGATAATATTATTGATGCACGGAAGCGTTTTAATTCGGAAATAAGTTGACAGGTGAGCTAAAAACATATCCGCCAGGTGGTCCTTTACAATTTCGTTCAAATTATACCCCTGGGGTCAAAATGGACCACGCCCCGGGGTCACATGGTTTATATAGAATGTCTATTGTCTGTTTATCTGTTAAGAAATGGTTGATCTCCTATTCAAATTACACCATGTAGTGTGCAGTTCAGTGAACAGTTAGAACGCAGTATTATTTAGTAAATCGATATCTACAAATAGAAGTTTCGTAGAAAAGGTAATTTTCTGTTGAAGCTTTTAAGCTTACCAAACTATGTACATTGGTGAAATGTTTAATAAATACATAAATAAATAACCATGCTATTCTGCGAAGACACAATAAATGTTTTGTTGCCAAAAAAAAGACTGCCTCGTCACAGCCTAGTATACTCGCTCAGTTTAAGCTATTGTTGGACTTCACCGGTGTTTTGGTATCAGATATCTGATCTGCAGAAAACTACGAAAATAAGAAGTACAACTGAACAATAACAGGAATTTGGGGGTTGCGTATACATGTGGAGACGACATGGTTAGACAATCAAATATGCCCCAGACCAAGTACTAACTTTATCACGTAATTGTGTTTGGTTTAAAAGTCTTATGTGTGTGCCAAAAATTCAGATTATTAGTGTGACGTTGTGAATGGACGCCTTTGAATACACTTAATTGCTGCAAAAGGCCGCTTTTTCATATGTCCAATCCACATCTGGATTGCGCAAATCCGCATCCGCAAGAATTCAAACAAGTTAAAAACAGTTGAAATGTTTCCAAAAATCACTCAGTGAGCAATTTTATGCGGATGCAGACGGCATGGTGTCAAACTATAAGTAACTAAGTATGTTCAATGTAGCAGAAATAGTCCATGAACACCCTAAGAATGCAAGATTTAAACAAGGCTTGTCACAGGCTGTGACATATGCCCCCGAAGCATATGCTTGTCAGAGAAAGGCAACACAATGTCAGTTACATGTTGACAAAAAGAGTTATGGTCCTTGTACACTGCTCTTCCTCTCAACATACTCTTATCAATGTGGTTTCATTTAAAATCCCGTCAATATTAATGGAGTTATGCTTTGCACTAAAAAATAAAAGGGCAATAAATATTGAAGAAAGAGTTATGGTCCTTGTACTCTTCAGTTCCTCACATTGTCCACTACCATTCTATGAAATTTTTTTTTGCATCCCTTCAATACTAATGGTAGTATGCTTCACACAAGAAAATTAATGCTTTGCAAAAACAAATAATACCGAGGGCAACAACTCCATAAATATTGAAGAAATAGTTGTGGTCCTTGTGCTCTGCATCACCTCTCATTTTCCTCTATAATAATATGAAGTTTCATTCGAATCCCTTCAGTACTAATGGAGTTGTGCTTTGCACAAGAAAATAAAACAATGGGCAATAACTCTGAAATATTGAAGAAAGAGTTGTGGTCCTTGTACTTTGCACTTCCTCTCAGTGTCTTCTATTATTATATGAAGATTCATTTGAATCCCTTCAATACAAATTGAGTTATGCTCTGCATAAGAAAATTAAACAAAGGGCAATAACTCCATAAATATTTAAGAAAGAGTCATGATCCATGTGCTCTGCACTTACTCTATAATTATAGGAAGTTTCATTTGAATTCCTTCAATACTAATGGAGTTATGCTCCGCACAAGAAAATTAAAGCTTGACATAAGGAATAAAAACAAAGGGCAATAAGTCTATAAATGTTGAAGAAAGAGTTGTTGTCCTTGTGCTCTGCACTTTCTCTCATTGTTATTTATCATTATATGAATTTTCATTTAAATCCCTTCAAAACTAATAGAGACATGCTCCACACAAGAAAATGTAACAAAAGGCAATGACTATGTAAATATTGCAGAAAGAGTTGTGGTTTTAGTACTTTACACTTACTCTTATTGTCGTCTATCATTATGTGAAGTTTCATTTGAATCCATTCAATACTAACGGCGTTATACTCCGCACAAGAAGCGTGATGGACGGACGGACAGACAGACGGACAATAAGATAATTATATGCCCCAGAAGGGTATGCCCCTGCATACAAAAATCTATTTTTAGCATAATAACTCAATAATAACGAGTAACATTTGTAGAATAATGGATGTTGGCGTAGCTATAAATGGTAAAAAAGTGTTCCAAAACCACTATCTATTAATATTGTTTGCATTTTGTACACATATCCACAGTCAACAATATTAAAATGCTTAAATAATTCTTACACAGACATAATTATTCACTCTTTTGATATAAGAACAAGACTAAAAATTCGATGTTAAATGTGGATACATGGAAAAGTGTGTGCATAGTGTAATTTCCTGTGGATACGGATACAGATGCGGATACGGATGCGGACATATGGAAAAGCAGCCTAATAAGCATTCAGTCCAGACATTTCAAAGCCATAGCTTTAATCCTAACTCTTAGCGTGACAACCATTACTTAAATGCCCACAATAATCTGGCGGTTGCAAGGTAAAACCTGTTTATCATATATTGTCAAAGGCAATAATCTGGCGGTTGCAAGGTAAAACCTGTTTATCATATATTGTCAAAGGCAATAATCTGCCGGTTGCAAGGTAAAACCTGTTTATCATATATTTCAAAGGCAATAATCTGCCGGTTGCAAGGTAAAACCTGTTTATCATATATTGTCAAAGGCAATAATCTGCCGGTTGCAAGGTAAAACCTGTTTATCATATATTGTCAAAGGCAATAATCTGCTGGTTGCAAGGTAAAACCTGTTTATCATATATTGTCAAAGGCAATAATCTGCCGGTTGCAAGGTAAAACCTGTTTATCATATATTTCAAAGGCAATAATTTGCCGGTTGCAAGGTAAAACCTGTTTATCATATATTGTCAACGGCAATAATCTGCCGGTTGCAAGGTAAAACCTGTTTATCATATATTGTCAAAGGCAATAATCTGCTGGTTGCAAGATAAAACCTGTGTATCATATATTGTCAAAGGCAATAATCTGCTGGTTGCAAGGTAAAACCTGTTTATCATATATTGTCAAAGGTAATAATCTGCTGGTTGCAAGGTAAAACCTGTTTATCATATATTGTCAAAGGCAATAATCTGCTGGTTGCAAGGTAAAACCTGTTTAACATATATTGTCAAAGGCAATAATCTGGCGGTTGCAAGGTAAAACCTGTTTATCATATATTGTCAAAGACAATAATCTGGCGGTTGCAAGGTAAAACCTGTTTATCATATATTGTCAAAGGCAATAATCTGCTGGTTGCAAGGTAAAACCTGTTTATCATATATTGTCAAAAGCAATAATCTGGCGGTTGCAAGGTAAAACCTGTTTATCATATATTGTCAAAGGCAATAATCTGGCGGTTGCAAGGTAAAACCTGTTTATCATATATTGTCAAAGGATATTGCTTTTGTGCAAATGTCACAATGCTTGGTTTGCAAGGCTTGGCCATGCATGCAATTCATTTAATACAAAAAGAATGTTTAGTTTCATAAAATGCTGCCTCTTAACCACATTGTACATTTGATACTTCAAAGTCATTGTTAGACTTAAAGGATATCTTCTGTTTAATCTTAGATACAAAACAAGGAAAACAAGCGTAAACCGAAATCCTGCGATAAGCAGAATTAGGTTGCCAGTTTAAAGTTTCGAGACGATTTAACTTCCTTTACAAATGTTATGGGACGAAACTGCATACGTATTGTGAAACCATTAGTATATAGATTGAGATTTCAGTGTTCCAAACCATGCACATACAAAATGTTGATTGTCCTGGTGTACTATTTGTTTGTTATTAGCTATTAGTAAAAAGCAATTAGCAGTAAATGGCATCGAAGAAGAGATATCAATACTTTCAAGTAGACAGTTTGGTTTTGGTGAAGTGTTATACACTATATATCCAATGACATAAAAATTAACAAGAGATGTTTGTAAAACATATATGCCCCCCGACTTGCAGCCAAGTCGTCAATATGTGCAAATGTTAACGGATTTTTTTAATATTGTATGTGCACATTTACACATGCGGAGGAAATTAAAGTTGATGCTTTAGAAAGTAAATATAAAGCTGAAAGAAAGATAGAGTATAATTATGGATTTATGTTTCAAGTCTTTTATAGGATACCTGTTTTCTGTTTGATTTAAACATCAAATAGGCCAAAACATCTCTAGATATCCTGCAGAGACAAAATGGTCTAAGCAGAAAACAGTTTTCATGTTACAAGCCCCTGTAACTTTGACCTCAAATTTGATAGGTGTCTTCCTTTCCTGCAGACCAACGTCAAAGCGTATTCTACATAGTGTGGGGAAATGAAAATGGTCTACAGAAGAAACAGTTTTCATGTTACAGCGTTTTACTCGCCACTTTGGGAATGGTACCGGTCCCGGTCGAATTGGGAGAATTAGCATCGTTTTCAGCCAAATTGGGAATTTTATCACTTTCATTAAAATATGTCATAAAAGATGTAAAAACAGGGGCCCCAGTCCCTACGTCAATTTTTTTGGGCCACATATGTCATATGACGTTATCTGGTGCATTTTAGCTCTTAAAATTTAGGCTAACACGTTTTCAATTTTTTGTACACGTTCAAATTAATTAAAATAAATGAAACATCACCATTTAAACCTCTAGCCTTTTAAAAGCAAAAGCGTCATTGTAAGAATCATGATTAAAATACATGTAAATGATACATGCTTTGTTCTTGCAAAAACGGCGGGAGAATTTCCCTGTGCACGTTGTGCCTACGCGCTTCAAATGTTAAAGACCTGTAATGTGAAAGCACATGGTGAGTACACTCACGCTTGCCACGTGCAGTCGTGATTGTCTGCAGACATTTCACGCTTTTTTGCAAAAAAACACATGGCTTTACATGGCATATATATATATATATATATATATATATAAACAAGACTGCTTGTTTTTACGAATCTACAACACTGAGCAGTAACACAAAATATAGGCTTTTCCGATAACCATTTCATATTAGCGTGATTTTTAGAAGTTTATTCTTCAAAGTTATGAAATTTATTAAATCAATAAGTGTGCATATTATAAAATACCAAAGCTCATTTACTTTTTAGGTCGATAATAAGCTTGACGCGCGTATAAGGTTACTTGTGTGTGGACACATGCCAACTGGCCGATTTGTCAGACATAACATCATTCCAAAGCGAAGATAAACTGAGCGTTTCTATTGGCTTATACCGATTTTATTGGATGTTTAAACTCTGCCTACAGGGCTGTGCTTCACGGTGATTGATTGCGTCTTAGGAATAACTGTAAATTGTTAAAATTTTCGACGAATTGACATTGCTTTGATCATTTACTGAAATAAATAGAGTGGGTGTACATGTTTCTCGAGTGAAAAACGGCCATTGTGATGTAAGAGATTAGCTTTCACAGCAGGAATTGTTGGTCTGCTGCAGACAACACTGCTAATTAATTGATAAAATACACATGCCTCGGGCAATGTTTAGAAGCGCAACACTAATTTTAGGCACCCCGCATATGTTTCGAAGTTTAAAATTTAAGCGCCCGGGCCACGGGGCGCTAAAATGGCCTGGGGAAGGCCCTGCAGCTGTGCGTGGAGGTTTACGCTTGGGTTAAACAAAAGTAAAATACAGGATTTGTTTCTTACATTTGGGAACTTTTTAACTTCAAATTGGGAAAAATGGTCAGAAAATCGGATTGGGAATGCTACCGTTATCCAGTTACGACTTTATTTAGAGGAAAAACACTGTGTAACAAGCCTGTGTCACCTTGACCTTTGATCTGTTGACCTTCAAAATTGACAGGCGTCTTTTTTCCTCCCAAGTAACCAGCATACCGACTTAAATGATCGTAGGTCAAAGCGTTCTCTAGATATCGTGCGGAAACGAATTTCATGTTTCAAGCCCCTGTGACCTTTACCTATAACATGTTGACCTCAAAATCAATAGGCGTCTTCCTTTTCTTCAAAGTAACCCGCATACCAACTTAAATGATCGTAGAACAAAGTGTTCTCTAGATTTCGTGCGGAAACAAAATGGTCTACGGACAGAATGACCGGCTATCCGACCGGCCATCTGACGGCCAGGTGCAAAGCAATATACCCCAACTTCTTCGAAGGAGGGCATAATTATTTCATTCTAAATAAAGAGAAAAGTTATCTTGTAACAAGAAATGTTTGTAAAACATGTATGCCCCCCGACTTGCAGCCAAGTTGTAAATATGTGCAATTTTTAAGAAATTTTTTTAATGTGCAATCCCAAGCGAGGTTTCAATATATGGTATCTTTGTATGAAGTTTCATTAAAATATTTCAAAGCCTTCTCAAAATATTGAGCGGAAACCATTTTTCTACTTTAATTAATGGTGAACTTGACCTTGACCCCACCCAGACACCAGAAACTAGGACACCATATGTCTTTAAATGGCTCATTTATGCGTAAAAAAATAATAATGTTTCAGGTAACATGCCCCAAAAAATTAGGGTGGGTAGGTCAGGATTTTTTTTTGGTAAATGGTCAACTTAAAGATTCTAAAACTGAATAAATATTCAAAACATATCAGTAATATCCTTAAACATTGTTTATACGTGGATACTATCAAAACAAAACACTTTTTTATCCAAACACATTTAATTATAAAAAAATGTAAATGAATATAAAAAAAAAATTGACAAACCCAATAAAATGTTCTAGGATCAGGGCTTTTCTTTAGGGTAAGTCGTGTTACCTGAAACAAACATTTTTTTTTTACGCCTTAGACATAACGCTTCATAAAACAGCATGAATCCGTGGTAGGTTTTGATAAGTACATCATATTAGACTACAAATGCATGCAGAGATGATCCATAATTATGTATTGCATTTGACAAGCAGTGTAAATTAAACCTGATTTCATGTTGAAAGTATTTATTGAAACAAAGGGCAATAACTCCATAAATATTAAAGAAAGAGTTATGGTCCTTGTGATCTGCACTTCCTCCCATAGTCCTCATTGTATGAAGTTTCATTTGAATCCCTTCAATACTAACCGAGTGACGCTCCGCACAAGAAAATTAATGCTTCACATTATAAAAAAAAACAAAAGGCAATAACTACTTAAACATTTAAGAAAGATTTGTGGTCCTGGTGCTCTACATTTCCTCTTATTGTTCTCAATCAATTTTATTTCAATCCCTTCAATACAAATGGAGATATGCTCCGCACAAGAAATTTAATGTTTCACATAAGGAAATAAAACAAACGGAAATAACTCAGTAGATGTGAAAGAAAGAGTTATGGTCCTAGTGTTCTCCACTTTCTCTCATTGTCCTCTATTATATATGAAGTTTCATTTCAATCCCTTCCATACTAATGGAGTTAAGCTCCTCACAAGAAAATTAATGCTTCACATAAGGAAATAAAACAAAGGACAGTAACTCCATAAATATTGAAGAAAGAGTTGCGGTCCTTGTGCTCTGCACTACCTCTCCATGCCTTCTATCATTATACGAAGTTTCATTTGAATCCCTTTCAAACTAATGGAGATATGATCTGCACGAGAAAATTAAACAACGAACAATAAATCAGTAAATATTGAAGACAATATTGAAGAAAGAGTTGTGGTCCTTTTACTCTAGGACACTAATGCCCCCATATTTCGCTGGATGTCACAAAACGCTGCTGATGTCGGCAAAAATGCACCAAAACTCACGGTGCACAAGTTCACATGCTGATTATTATGTTCATAAAGTGTCATCACTCTAGCATTAACACTTCTTGAGTTACGCGCGACACAAGTCCAAAATGTCATTTTGTTCTTAAAACAAGGCTTGTCACAGGATGTGAAATTCCACCGAAGCATATGCTTGTCAGAGGAAGGCAAAACAATGTCAGAGTACAATACTACGCCCTGGACAAATATCTTGAGATTTCAGCAACACAGCTCTTTATTGTTGTGACACACTGCCTCATAATGATCTTCATTCCTACCAAGTTATTACATTCCTTACATGTTGGCAAAAATGATGCTTCTTACAAAAAGTTCATTCTAACATTTGACCTTTTATGTGTAACCTTGGACTCGTAGACCTTGACAGAGGACCAGTTTAGTGGTATGTAAAACATCATCTGGTCATGGGAAAAGTTGAAACAAAAATAATTGACCTTTGACCTTGAATAGTGACCTTGAACTTTGACCGACCATCATGGGCGTTGTATGCGACACATTGTCTGGTCATGGGGAATAATAATCTAAAGTTATATTAAAATACTTCCAGGCGTTAAGACGTTACAGAGCGGAAACAAAAAGGCATTACCTTTGACCTTCAATTGTGACCTTGACCTTTGACCAACGAGCATGGGAGTTGTACGCAACATATTGTCTGGTCATGGAGAATCATAATCTGAAGTTATATTAAAATCCATCCAGGCATTTAGTAGTAATGGAGCGAAAACGAAAATTCATGACCTTTGACCTTGAATTATGACCTTGACCTTTGACCGACGAGTATGGGAGTAGTACGGAACACATCATGGGGAATAATCATCTGAAGTAATATAAAAATCCATCTAGGCATTAAAAAGTTACGGAGTGGAAACAAAGTCTGGACGGATGGAAAACCCAACCATGCAACAACCCACAGACGGGCGGTGCGACAACTATATATCCTTATTTGGGGGCATAAAAAGGGCCAAAACTCTGCTCATATCGGAAAAAAATGCACCAAAACCCAGGTGCAGAAGTTCACATGCTGATTAATATGTTTATAAAGTTTCATCACTCTAGCAGTAATACTTTTTGAGTTACTCGCGACACCAGGCCAAAAATGTCTTTTTTTGCTCAAAAAAGGCCTTAGCTCAGCTGATGTCAGAAAAAAATGTACTAAAATACCCAGGTGCACAAGTTCACATGCTGATTAATGCCTTTATAAAGTTTCATCACTCTAGCAGGAATATGTTTTGAGTTACACGCGACACACGTTGAAAAAAAGGGCCATAACTCCGCTGATGTTGGAATAACACTTCACCAAAATACCCAGGGGCGCAAGCCCCAATGCAGATGAATATGCTTATAAACTTTCATCACTCTAGCAGTTATACTTTTTTAATTTACGCGCGTCAGAAAAATCTGACGGCAGACGGACGGACAAGGGCAAATCTATATGTCCCCATCCACTCTAAAGTGTGTGTGGGGGGGAGAGGCATAAAAATCATATCCATTCTATGTTTGATGTTTTATTCTAACTTCACTTAGTACAGTGTGAGTGACTCTAAAATATATTATGATATCCCAAGAAACAGCAAAGGTTCGTCAGTGTTACTATTTATATTACAATGATGATAATATTCATACATGTTCACCTGTATAATTTAAGGATTTATTTGTCACAACTGTTTAGCTCCAGGGGAATTCGATACCAAATGATTGTAGAATAGCTCAAAACAAACGTCAATTTCGAAAAACAAAACTAAAATAGGCAGTTTGCACATGCATAGAAAGATTAAGGGTTTGAACAAATGACATTCAAATATGTCAAGAAAAAAATCAAACTATTAGTCAATTTATGTCTAAATTTGAAAGGATAAAGTAGAACTTACTTGTAAATATCCGGTATACGACAAGAGTTGTCAGTTGTTACAGACGTGCATGGACAACTGTCGCCTGCCTAAAGAATGAACAAAATCTTTGGTTATTGATTTAAATATTCGTGTTTACCTCCACGCAATAGTATTTTGTTACGTCTACAAACATAAAGAAACAAAAGATTACAAAATATGATACTTACAAGTTATTTGGAAGCGTTAAATAAATCTTTTAAAAATTAGCTAATTTTAATGCAGTTATAAGTGTTATGTCTGTGTATAAAGCAAAACAACCAAACCAATTAATTTTTTTCTGAAATCAAATGGCATTAACTATGTACAAGATATAAAGTCCGACTATTTGATTAAAATATGCAATTATTTTTAAGACAAGTCTTCATAACTTTTTTATATTCAATATACTTTAATAATCAAACTGTAATTGTCTCATTTATCATGGAAGTACCAGTTCTCGAACCTCTAAGGATGTACCCTGGCCTGTAGACTTTGTTGCAAAAGCATTCTTGAAAACAACATTTTAGATCACTATTTCAATATCTGGTGCACATTTGTATGCATTAATAGTGACAAAGATTCTGTATGTATTAAAAAATGTACACCATATTAGGTCGCCAACTTGCTATTTCAACTGTCATGGCGGCCTACGAATAACTGACCTATTCTCTAACCCACAGCTATCAATAACGAACACATGGTGTATCACATGATCATCACGTGTGTCTTTCCGATGCAGCCAATAGGAGAACTCAAAGGGGTGTTTTTCTCTCAGAAAAAATACTTTAACTTTAAGAAATATGTACATTTATTTGAAATGCATCAAAAGTCATAGTGTTTTTAATAAAATTGTTTAACAAAACAAAATTATAATAGACAATACATGTTTTTGATGCATATTTCCGATAATTTTGCGACGACTGTACAGATTGTTTAACGTAGCACCGGTACACATAATCGGATGACGTCATACACACTTTGCTTACATGTAAATAGCGAACGAAAGGTTCGAAAATAGGTGAGGTTCGAGAATAGGTACCTACACAATAAATGGAAAACAAAATTAAAACATCAATTGATAGAACTCAGCAAATCGGATATGTTGTCAGACGGGGCGTAACTGAAGTACCATAAGAGCAATTATGCAGAAAACTGAACTTAACCTTACTTCTATGCCTACTAACATTACCTAAAGTTTCATAATGACTGCACAAAAACTTTTCAAGTTATTGTCTGCACAAGCCTCATTTGAACAATTTAAAACTAGACTTGTGTCCGTAGGACAAGGATACCCCCACACTCCGCTGGTTGTCACAAAATTCTGCTTATGTCGAAAAAAATGCACCAAAATACCCAGGTGAACAAGATCACATGCTGATGAATATGTATGTAAAGTTTCATCACTCTAGCAGTAATACTTTTTGAGATACGCGTGACACATGTAGAAAGATTGCACTTTTTGTTAAAAAAGGGCCATAATTCCGCTGATGTCTGATAAAAATGCACCAAAATACCTAGATGCACAAGTTCACATGCTGATTCATAAGTATGTAAAGTTTCATCACTCTAGCAATAATAATTTTTGAGTTACATGCGAAACAAGTCCAAAAATGTAATTTTATGCTAAACTAGACATGTGTCAGTACGACATGGATGCCCCCACATTCAGCTGGTTGTCGCAAAACTCTGTTGATGTAGGAAACAAGAGGGCCATGATGGCCCTAGGTCGCTCACCTTATATATATGTATCAAGTTTCATTAAAATATCTCAATACGTTCTCAAGTTATTGAGCAAAAACTGTTTTTCTGTTTTTAGTAACAGTGACCTTGACCGCACCCACCACATACTTAATGCAAGGTCTCGATATAAGGTATCTACATATCAAGTTTCATTAAAATATCTCAATGTGTTCTTAAGTTATTGAGCATAACGCGTTTTTCTACTTTTAATGACAGTGACCTTGACCCCACCCACCCCATAAGCAAACCCAAGTGAGGTCTCGATATCAGATGTGTATTAAGTTTCATTAAAATATCGCAATGCGTTCTCAAATTGTTGAGCGGAAACCCGTTTTCTATTTTCAGTAACGGTGACCTTGACCCCATCCACTCAATATGCAATCCCAAGCAATGTCTCGATATAAGGTACTTATGTATTAAGTATCATTAAAATAGCTCAATGCGTTATCAAGATATTTAGCGGAAACCATTTTTTTATTTTTGACCTTGACCTACCCACCCCATATGCAATCCCAATCGAGGCCTCAATATAATGTATTTATGTATTAAGTTACATGAAAATATCTCAATGTGTTTTTAAAGACGTTTGAAACAAAAATAAAATAATTGGGTTAATTTCTCCTTTTGCTTTATTTTTTCTTTATTGTATATAGGTTACAATATACTAATTTCATCTCTTATGTCAATTCAAAATAAATATTTTAACAGTAAAAGTTCATAAAGCAAATATAATAATCAAAAACACACTTATGCAATGTATTTCCAAACAAATTTAGTTCTGAACTGATCCATTTAATATCTCCATTCTATTGATACGTTGTTTATGTATGTTAAAACGAAACAGGAAGAAGGCTACACAGATACCCTATATGAAATCCAATATTTCCCAAACAAGTTCGATGAGCCATTCTTTTTATTAACGTTTTGGTGTAAGTACACATTGATGCATGTATGTGCGAAATTTTAAGAAAAGCTGTCGTTTGGAACAAAAATTTGCATTTGATAAAAATGAAGTTTCAGAAAGCATTATTAGTTACCATTTGACACACTTAAACGTCCAGTCAAATTCATTATTTAAGCAGTAAAAGTAGGTAAAGCTTTTTTATTATCAACATACACATCGCCGGCTTTGCGCAAAACGGTTGTAACTGACTTTTTGAAAAGTTTTCAGGAGAACAGAAAAACAAATAAAAACTTTTTTCATCAAAACAGACATAAGCTTTTGCATGAAGTATGGTTTTTGTACTAAATTGAGGTAAACATCAGTTTAGATTTTGTGTTATTATTGTTTACTGAGATATTTGAAAAATATCCAGTTACGACCGTTTTGCGCTAAAAATTGTTAAATGTTGGAATTATTTATTTTTGCAAAACAGGCGTATCTGAAAAATGAATTAGATTTTTTCCTTCAAAGATCAAAATCATTGAAGTTTTTATTATTATTTCTTTATGGTATATATTGAAAATATAATCTATGCATGTTTTTATTGAATTTAGTGGAATGCGAAATGGTAAATAGAGAATAACAGGTTACTTCCTGGTCTTGAGTAATATATCAGGTAAGGCTTACAATAATATATTATTTTATTCGTGCTGAACCTGATATATTACACAAAACCAGGCAGTAACCTGTTTTTTCTATTTATCATACCACGGTTTTCTTAAAATTACATCAAACAATCTGGTTTTTAATATATATTCAACAAGAGTTGTCAGGAACAGCATGCTGACTATTCAAAGTATTTCAGTTCGTACATACGAGTATTTTGGAAAGTGGAAGGAGCATAAATTTGTTGAAATACAAAACTGAGTTATGGCAGTTATTTCGTCAAATTCTTCCAAGTTTAAAGTGAACATCTTATGTACTAGTAGTCAATAACTTGTGTAGTTTTGAAGATGTAACGATATATTCCAATTTTCAAGAGAATAACTTGTGTAGTTCTGAAGTTACAAAACTTTTGAACATAAACTTTAAGCATAATACATGTGAAAAAGGGGCATAACTCTGTCAAAATACAAAACAGAGTTATAGGGAACGTTGCCCCTGACAATGGAGTTGAAGCCAAAGGTAAATTCTATGTTTCAAGTAAATAGCTTATGTATTTTTGAAGTTACAAGACAATTTAGTAAAAACTTGAACCAAATTCAGACACTGACACGAACGCCAGGGGTCTCTCTCTGGTTTGGGGAAAGAGTACCTGTACCTTCAGGCGGGGGAATTTAAGTGTCGTTTTACACAGAAGGGGACATTTTGACTTAGCAAACGAGTCAAAAATAAAAACTATTAAATATATTTTCCAAATCTCTTTATTTAGTCTAAATCTTTACCTGACAACTTTATTCATGATAATTATCAATAAATTGAATATTATGTTAACTAGTCAAATTTTAACCATCTAACACTTGACCATTATAAGATGAAGCAGTGCAACAGATAATTTTTCATGCAATTTAATCGTTTTTCACTTCGGATTTTTAAATCGTTTATTAACTTCCAATTTTAACCTTAATTAATTTTGTTAAGCTACTTAAACTAATTCTAATACAGTAATAAACTGTGTTTTCGACTGTAAGACACAGTATTTCACTGTATTTGTGTCTTTTTGCTTCACGCTGGGAACACGCATCAACGAATTGTTCGGAGACGATATTTTGGAGTTTTGTATTGAAAATGACATATTCAAGATTGTGTCAATACTGACTATCGAGTGTTCAATTTTTAGTAAAAAAATGTTTGAGGCTCAACATAAACTGATACTGTGAAGTGACCTTTAGTGCATTTATTTGAAATGTATTGAAATAATGGTGCATGAATGATTTATTGTTCCACTGATGACATTATGCCACTACCAAGGAGGGGGTTTATATGAATATTTAAACAAAAGGGCCATGATGGCCCTATGTCGCTCACCCGAGTTTAAGGCATCATAATGGCTAATAGCAAGATGGCAAGATGGCACTAAACCCCCTACCTGAGTAGTTTTTTTATTCTATATAAAGCATGTGACCCACAGGGCATGGCCATTTTCTACCCCAAGGGCATAATTTGAAAAATATTTGTAGTGGACCACTATCCAATGTTACAATACTAGGGATGGGACCGAATATTTGAATATTCGAATATCGGATTATATTTGAATATAAAAAAACGATTATGAATATTCGATTGTCAAATTTATTTAAAGAACAAAATTTCTTTTAAAAAATCATGTTTTTTTCCCAGTTTGATGGCAAAATTAACATGATCCAGGCGATTTTACTAACAATCTGTTACTGACTCTGTCACGAGTTGTTGCTGCCTCATGTTCTAGTCCTTGCATGAACAATCCTTCATCCTTAAATTTGTTTTTCAACACTTTCCATATTTATCATGTATAGTTCTTATCTCTGGCATATTCTATGAAAACGTATTTTTAAAACACTGCCATTTATTGTGTAAATATTACTCCAAGGAGAGAAACTATATAAGAATTATTTCTTTCGTTTCAATCCTTTTCTAACAATGACTGTATTGTGCATGTTTGATATACACTGTATTTGCCAAAAGAAATAAATATGTTTAAACTAAAATTAACATGAATTCCATTTGTATTTCCTGCCTAGCAGATGGGCGGGGGCAGTGTAATGTTTTTACAACACATGCCAAACATGTCCAATTAACGACAATTGATAATTGGGGGGGGCACGTCCTTACAAGGGCAGCGAATTAACAGTTTGTAGGAGGCACGAATATGATGCATTGTATCCACAAATTACAATACTGGGCCATGTTGTTATAATGGTTTCACAGTTTGCACAAGGCGTACATTGTTGTTTATTGTCCTTAAGTGACATCTATACGTTTAACTTGTTTTTACAGTAAATTACAATTACTCTCTAAGTAAACCCATCAAAATGAATCCATTAGCAGCCAATCAATTTCTTTAACAAAATTAACATGATCTGGTCAATGTTAATATACGTCACTTGTAAATTTTTTTCCATTACATGAACACAGTATACTATATAAGAGTCTTGATTAATAAACAATGCCACCATCACGTGCTTAGAAGTAATTGACGCGGTCATTAGACAAAACCTAGGCAACGTGTAATCCATAACGGAATGATTAACAAATTAATTAACAATACTTTTAACAATATCTTACATTTCTTTATATTTGCCTAACACTCACTAAATTATATCACTAATCTACCACTGAAAGAAGGTAAAACAACTACTTACACGTAGTATACATATTTCGGATAGGTAAATATTCTGACAGAGTGCCGTATATAGTAGTATTTACGAAACGAATATTCGAATATATTTGAATACCTAAAACGAATATTCGAATATTGATTTCAGTATGCGGTCCCATCCCTATTACATGCAAAATATGAAACCACTGGGCCTTGCTGTTTCAGAGAAGATTTTAAAAGTCATTTTGCTATTTAAATGTATATAAACCATGTAACCCCCAGGGGCATCATTAGAACAATCTTTGTAGAGGACCACTCCACAATGTTTCACGCAAAATATAAAACCTCTGGGCCTTACAGTTTCAACAAGGAATACTTTTAAGGCCCACTAGCCATATAAGTCTACATAAACCATGTGACCCCCGATTGGTGTGGCCAATGTTGAACCCAGGGGCATCATTTTAACAATCTTTGTAGAGGACAACTATACAATGTTACCAACCAAATATGAAACTGATAGGCCTTGAAGTTTCAGTGGAGAAGATTTGTTAAGTCAGTTTGCTATTTAAGTCTATATAAACCATGTGACCCCCGGGGTGTGGCCAGTTTTGACCCCAGGGGCAACATATGAACAATCTCTGTACAGGACCACTATACAATGTTACATACCAAATATGAAACCTCTAGGCCATGCGGTTTCAGAGGAGATTTTAAATGTCAATTTGCTTTATAAGTCTATTTAAACAATTTGACCCCCCGGGGTGTGGCCAGTTTTGACCCCAGGGGCATTATTTGAACAATGTTTGTAGAGGACCTCTATACAATGTTATATATTAAATATGAAACCTCCCGGCTTTGCTGTTTCAGAAAAGAAGATTTTTAAGTCATTTTGCTATAGAAGTCTATAATAAACCATGTGACCCCCGGGGAGTGGCCAGTTTTGACCCCAGAGGCATCATTTGAACAATCTTTGTAGAGGACCACCATACAATGTTATATACCAAACATGAAACCTGTAGGCCTTGCTGTTTCAGAGGAGAAGATTTCTAAAGTCATTTTGCTATATAAGTCTATATAAACCATGTGACCCCCGGGGTGTGGCCAGTTTTAACCCCAGGGGCATCATTTGAACAATCTTTGTAGAGGACCACTAGAGGATGTCACATATCAAATATGAAAGCTCTGAGCCTTGCGGTTTCATAGGAGAAGATTTTTAAAGTGTTCACTTTTTAAATCTATTTTTAGCTGGTGACCTACATATGCAGCGAACAGAAAGATTTAAACAACTTTGAAAGAGGTCCACCCAAGGATCAATCCTGTAAAGTTTGGTGAAAATCTGCCAAGGTGTTTAGGAGGAGATGTTGTTTAAATGAAAAGTTAACGACGCATGCACACACACATGCACGCACACACACTTTGTGCTCAGGTGAGCTAAAAATAAGATTTTTTGAGAGTACCATCTACGGATGGAGGATGCTAGACTTTCTCGTAATTGATAGTAGTCTGGCATTTTGTTAATACAATGTGTTCATCACTGTGATTAAGTTAAATTACAAGTAAATACCTCTCATAGATATTGTGAAATTTGACCTAAAGCAAAAATTCTAAGTTGAAAAAAGGGCAATAACTCCACCAAAATCTTTGACATATTTACCTCATCTTGTCTACCTAATGGGTTCATTTGACATAGTTACCTCATCTTGTCTACATAATGGGTTCATAACTGTGATCAAGTATTTTGAGATTCAAGTCAATACCTCTTATAGTTATTGTAAAATTTGACCTAAAGCGAAAATTCAAAGTTCAAAAAAGGGCAGTTACTCAAACTAAATTCTTGACAGAGTTACCTCCTCTTGTCTACAGAATAAATTCATCACTGTGATCAAGTACTTTTATTTTTAAGTCAATTCCTCATACAGGTATTGAAAAATTTGACCTAAAGCGAAAAGTGTGTTGAAAAGAGTTACCTCCTCATGTCTGCAGAAGGCGGTCAGCACCATAAAAAAGTATCTTCCCTTCTCGAAAAAGTGTATTTAATACTTATTAAACGCTGCGGCATTGGCATCATATTTTTTCTGCGTTTAATGCGCACTTAATACACTTGAAAATGCCTAAAAAAAACACTTATTACAGAAAAAAGTGTATTTTTCTGCATTTTTTCTGCATTAACACACTTAAATGCATTTAAAGTGTATTTATCTTCTTGAAAAATACACTATATCTTCAAAAAATACACTTAAGTGTATTGAAATAGTATTTTAAGTGTATTTTCTAATGCATTAATGCATTTTTTTGTAAAAAATGCGGAAAATGTACAGAAAAAAACTAGGTGTATTTAAAGTGTATTTAATGTGCATTTAACGCATCAAAAATATGGTGCCAATACTGCAGAGTTTTATACGCATTAAATGCGTATCTTCTTCTTCTTCTTGTCGATCACTCAGATGGACACGCCGGCTCTCTGCGCAAAGGTCGCCGTGCGCCGCAGGTCCTCCAGACTGCCATAGAGCTTCCCTTGCATCGTGGTCTCCTCCGCCCAGATCTGGCGCCTGAGGCCATTGTGTAGTGGGCAGGACTGCAGCAAGTGTTCTGTTGTCATGCTATCTGTCTGACAGGGGCACTGGTCTGACTGGCCAAATTTGAACTTGGTGAAAAGGTGGTGGTTCATACGGTTGTGGCCTGTCCGCAGCCTGAATATGAGGACCTGCTCAGATCTTGAGAGCAGGTGGTATGGGTCATTTCGGTTGTATCGTGGGTGCTGTTGTAGCCACTTGGTGTGCTGCTTTGCCTTGATGATGGTCTTGGCTTCTTTGAAGGTGGTTGACCTGTCATTCTGTTCTTTTGTGGTGCCCTCCTTTGCCAGAGTGTCTGCGGCTTCATTGCCTAGTATGTTGCAGTGAGAGGGGACCCATTGCAGCATGACCGTGTGGGCTCTGCACAGGGAGGTCAAGGCAGATGACAGGTCGTTCAGTTCTTTGTCTCTGGCAGTGTCTAGGGCCTGCAGGACTGACTTTGCGTCGCTGAAGAACACAACGTTGTTGGAGGAGAGTGGACTGTGCTCAATGTGGACTGCACCTGTCTTGAGCGCTACTGCTTCAGCCTTGAAGTTGGTGGAGTAGAGGCCAGTAGCGAGGGAGATGTGTTGTTCTCTACCTCCTGGATACCTGATGTAGATTCCGGCACCACCACTTCTGACAGCCTGGTCAGCAGACCCATCAGTGTAGACATGAGTCCAGTTGTGTTGTGGGTAGGAGTTGTTGATGTGTTCCATGGAGATGGACTTCTTTTCAGCATCGCTCTGGGAGTCTTTCTTGCCAATGCCAGGAATACTGCTGTGTATCTGGGGTCTTTCAGCATCGCTCCAGCCTGGGTTTTCAAGGTACGGGGGGATATCTTTGGGTTCTTGATCCAGGATATCTTGGCATTTCCTTTCCAAAACCCTCGTCTGGTGGATGAAGCTCCCTCTCTTCAGTCTTCCTTTTGTTGGTTGGCACAGTCTGTCTTTCATGGGATGATTTGGCAGTCTTTTGAACTTTGCTGCCTGGGTGAGGAGTTTGGTGTCCCTTCTGTCTTCTATGGGCTCAAGACCCGTGATGGTTTCCAGCTCTTGAATAGGGGTTGACCGCATGGCGCCAGTGATGATTCTGGCCGCCTGGTTCTGCACCTTGCTGACTCTGTCAAAGTTTGACTTGCTTGCTGTGCCCCATGCCGTCACCCCATACTCAAGGACTGGTCTAACGCTGCCCATGTACATCTTCTTGAGGATTGCTGCATCTGCCCCCCATGTTGTGCCGGTTAGCTTTTTCATGAGTGCTAACCGCAGTTTGGCTCTAGCTTCGACTTTCTCTGTCTGCTGTTTCCAAGTGAGTCGCCTGTCGAAGGTCACGCCAAGATACGTGGGGGTGTGGTCAGCTTGCAGCGTCTGTCCGCAGAGCTTGAGATTGGCCTTCACTTCTTTTGGGGAGAGGCTAAAGATCGTGTAAGTGGTCTTCCTGGAGTTGATGGTGATGAGCCACTTCTTTGTCCAGTCCTCAAGAACTTTCAGCGCCTCTTGCATCCGGTAGTTTGCGGTTGTGATGTGTTCTTCTGAGCACCAGAGTGCAAGATCGTCCGCATAGATGGCCCCATGGACATTTCGAGGGAGGTCCTTGACGATGTCGTTGATGAAGACTAGGAACAAGGTGGGGCTGAGGACTCCGCCTTGCGGGACTCCGTCTTTCAGTGTCTTCTTCCGGCTGTACTGTCCACTTACATGGACTCTTGCTTTCCTGCTGTTCAAGT
Source organism: Congeria kusceri (assembly GCA_027627225.1). NCBI lineage: Eukaryota > Metazoa > Mollusca > Bivalvia > Myida > Dreissenidae > Congeria > Congeria kusceri. The sequence goes on along the minus strand of CM051040.1, from coordinate 32,285,082 downwards.
ACTGGCAGATCCATTGGAACCGGCCACACCACTTTTCTGGAGCTTCAGAAATGCGTATTAAATACACTTTTTCGAGAAGGTTGAGTTTCAATTTAATGTCTTTGATAGTCATTGAGAAATGTTATATTTAACAAAAAATGTCAAAATAATGTAAGTTGTAAGTATAAACAAGTGCAGGTAACTCTGGAAATACAAATAACAAGGTAACCTGCCTTATTGTAATGAATTACCCTTTTGAAAGTGAAAAAATATTGAAAGTTTCAAATGGATACCTTTGATAGTTTTTGAGAAATGGACTCAAGACAAAACACTTAACCAAACAAGATTATGTGATTGATAAACACACGTGCCCCCGGTTGGTGCTGGATAGCCCATTTCTTAGCCCAAAGTAGGTCAAAGTCAAGGTCAAAGTGAGGATGGGTGATATGGGTGGATTGGGAACAGTCATAAGTAACAAGTGCTGTCGAAAGACAGCGCGCTTGACTTTTCTTGTGCTTGTCAGAGTTACTGGCATTTTTTTATAAAAAAGAAAAAGAAACATGGAAATTCCACGAAAACCATATTTTCAAACAAAATGCATTAAAATCTGCACATAAATAAAATGTTAAGTAATGGTAAACTTGACCTTGACTCTACCCACCCCATATGCAATCCCAAGCGAGGTCTCATTACATATAAGGTATCTATGTATTAAGTTGCATTAAACTATCTCAATGCCTTCTCAAAAGTTATTGAGCAGAAACCGTTTTTCTATTTTAGTAACAGTGACCTTGACCCTATAGGCAATCACAAGTGAGGTCTCGATATAAGGTATGTATGTATTAAGTTTCACTAAAATGTCTCAATGCGTTCTCAAGTTATTTAATGGAAACCGTTTGTCTATCTTAAGTAACAGTGACCTTGACCTTGACCCCACCTACCCCATATGAAATCCCAAGCGAGGTCTCGATATAAGGTATGTATTTATAAAGTTTCATACAAATATCTCAATGCGTTCTCAAGTTATTGAGCGGAAACCGTTTTTCTATTTTCAGTAACAGTGACCTTGACCGCACCCTCCACATATGCAATCCCAAGTGAAGTCTTGATATAAGGTATGTATGTATTAAGTTTCAGTAAAATATCACAATGCATATTCAATTTATTGAGCGGAAACCGTTTGTCTATTTTTAGTAACAGTGACCTTGAGCTTGACCCCACCAACCCCATATGCAATCCCAAGTGAGGTCTTGATATAAGGTACCTATGTATTACGAATTATTAATATATCTTAATATATTCTCAAGTTATTGAGCGGAAACTGTTTTTCTATTTTTAGTAACAGTGACCTTGACCCCACCCACCCCATATGCTATCCCAAGCGAGGTCTCGCTCTAAGGTATCTATGTTTGAAGTTTCATTACAATAGCTTAATCCGTTCTTGAGTTACAGAGCGGAAACTAAACATTGACAAACTAGCTTACCGAAAAACTTGAACCTGTCCATATAGCTTATTTGTTAAATTTTTAAGTGTAACAAGGCCCGTAATTTTGAAAAGTTTCAAACTAGAGTTATTAAAATTGGCCTATGAGTTCATTTTAATATAGGGAATAAGTGTTCTAAGTTTGAATGAAATCCCTAAAGCCATTCCTGAGCAACCAGCTTACCGAAAAACTTTTCAAGTGTAAAAAGGCCCATAATTTTGACAAATTTCAAACTAGAGTTTCCAAACTTGGCCTATAGGTTTATTGTAATGTGGGCAATACATTCGTTAAGTTTGAATGAAATCCCTCACGCCATTCCTGAGAAACTAGCTTACTGAAAAACTTAAACCACACTCGGACGCCGATGCCGACGCCGGGGCGAGTAGAACAGCTTGCATTTTCTTCGAAAAGTCGAGCTAACAACTGTGTAAATATCTAAGTGTTGTAGCAAGCGGTGTTGGTGCTAGACGAAACTGTAAAATCTAGTCAACCAAGAAATTGCACTTGTGAATTATTATAAGTTCAAATTAATTCAAGGTCAAGGTCAAAGAGAGGTTGGGTGATATGGGTGGATTGGGGATGGTCATAAGCAACAACTGTGTAAGTATCCAAGTGTTGTAGTAAGCAGTGTTGGTGTGTGTAAGTATCCAAGTGTTGTAGTAGGCGGTGTTGGTGCTAGACGTAACGGTAAAATCTAGTCAACCAAGTAACTGAACTTTGAATTATTTTAAGTCCAAATTAGGTCAAGGTCAAAGTGAGGCTGGGTGATATGGGTGGATTGGGGATGATCATAAGCAACAACTGTGCAAGTATCCAAGTGTTGCAGCAAGCGGAAGAACGGAAAGACGGACAGACGGACAGGACAATCACTTTATGCCTCCCGCATCAAGATGCCAAGGCCATAAAACTGTAAAATGTAGTTAACCAAGAAACAGCCCATTGGAATTATTCTAATTGCAAATTAGGTCAAGGTCAGGGTCAAAGTGAGGTTGAGTGATATGGGTGGATTGGGAATGGTCATAAGTAACAACTGTGTAAATATCCAAGTGTTGCAGCAAGCAGTAGAACGGACAGACGGACGAACGGACAAGACAATCACTTTATGCCTCCCGCATCAAGATGCCCGCTTAACCCAAAAACTTAACTAATGCAGACGCTCCCTAAAACTTAACTAATGCAGACGCTGGGCCGCTGACACAGATGACAGAGCAACAAAAATAACTTTACTTTTTATCTTCGAAAAGTCAAGCTAAAAAACTATAATATGTTCTTGGTATCAAATTGCTTGTTTTGTTGAATCAGATTCATTTTAACTAAAAATGTTGACTGTAGAGTTGATTTTGAGCAATATGACGTACCTCCGAACATTGAATGATATAAACGCTAGTGACCTGATAAAAAAAAATATCAGGCACGTTTGTAACAGTCGGATCTCAGCATATATTTGTATGATAAACAAGAGCGCGCTAGACTATTCAACCGCTTCGTCCGAGTTGTTGTTCTTTATCACAACAAGAAAAATTTGAGCAAAAAAGTTTTTCTATTTTTAGTAACAGTGACCTTGACCCTGACCCCACCCCATACGTAATCCCAAGCGAGGTTTCGATATAAGGTATCTATGTATTAAGTTTCATTAAATATCTGAATGCTTTCTCAAGATCATGAGCAGAAGCCTTTTTTCCTATTTTTAGTAACAGTGACTTTAACCATGACCCCACCAATATGCAATCCCAAGCGAGGTCTCGATATAAAGTATCATGTATTAAGTTTCATTAAAATATCTCAATGCGATCTCAAGTTATTGAGCGGAAACCGTATTTCTATTTTTAGTAACAGTGACCTTAACCCTAGCCACCCCATATGCAATCCCAAGCGAGGTCTCGATATAAGGTACCTATGTATGAAGTATCATTAAAATATCTCAATGCGTTCTCAAGTTATTGAGCGGAATCCGCTTTTCTAGTTTTAGTAACACTGACCCCACCCACCCTATATGCAATCCAAAGTGAGGTATTGATACAAGTTATCTATGTATTAAGTTTCATTAACATATCTCAATGCATTCTCAAGTTTTTTTTAGCATTTTTAGTAACAGTGACTTTGACCTTGACTGCACCCAACCCATATGCAATCCCAGGCAAGGCCTCGCTAAAAGGTATCTATGTATGAAGTTTTATTACAATAGAGTTGTTCCACGCAAACTTGAACCTGAATTTTTAGGTACAAAAAGGGGCCTAATTCTGCTAAAATGCTGGTCACAGTTATGGGTATTATTCCTTGACCTAATATAATGACCCTGAAGCATGAGTGAAGTTTAAATTGAATATCTGTAGTAGATATAGAGATGGAGTTGTTGCACGCAAACTTTAACCAGAGTACAAAAAGGGGCATATTCTGCTTAATTGCTGGTCAGTTATGGGCCTTGGTCAGTGACCTCACATAATGACCTTGAATAAATGTGTGAAGTTTCAACTGAATGTCTGTAGTAGTTACAGAGATATGTACTTGCTGCGCACAAACCTTAACCTAAATTTTCTTTGGCACGCAACCTTAACCTGACTTTTCTTAAGTACAAAAAGGGGCATAATTCTGCTAAAATGCTGGTCTCAGTTATGGGTGTTGGTCAGTGACCTTATATGACCATGAGGGCATGTGTGAAGTTTCAGTTGAATATCTGTAGTAGATATAGAGATATGGAGTTGTTGCACGCAAACTATAACCTGATTTTTTAAGTACAAAAAAGGGCATAATTATACTAAAATGCTGCTTGTTTGTTTGTTTGGACTGTCGGTCATATAACGGCCGTCAGTTAACCTATTCACACTTTTCCTGGGTAAGCAGGTTTACCAGTACTGAGTGCACATACTTATGCCAGTAACTGACAACTGCCATACTTGAATCAGAGGTAGGGGTAGAATGGCCGAGGAAATAATTTCACAACCAATCCCCACACAAGTTATGTGGCCGGGCTGGGAATCGAACCCGCGATCCTCGGATTTGTAGTCCAGCGCTCTACCAACTGAGCTAGCCAGGCCCGGCTGCTAAATTGCAGGTCAGAGTTGCAGGTCAGAGTTATGGGTATTGGTCAGTGACCCCACATAATGACCCCAAACGCATGTGTGAAGTTTCAATTGGATATCTGTAATAGTTACAGAGATATGGACACAAACCTTAACGAGGGCATTACGCCGATGAACGGGTGAGTAGCGTAGCTCGAACTATTTTTCGGTGAATAGCATAGACGCTTGGTTGTTTAACAAATAAAAAATAATCCTTTTTCTATAATATAAATATACACAAGGTAGCTCACTCGCCATTTTCTATGGTAACGGAGGTTGATTGACTGGTTGTAATTTAAAGAAGTACAAGGTCCTATATGCATGGGCTACGTACATTGCGGGAACCAAACATGTAATTTTATACATCGAAACCAGACAATGATCCGCCAATAGAATTCCGTTACAATAGAAAAATGGCGAGTGAGCTACTTTGTGTATTTAAATATAGGACAAGGATTTGTTGAATAACCAAATGCCTATGGTGAATATTCGAGCTAAAAACCAGATCTGATTTACCAACCACAAACTCTAATAGGCGTCAAGCGTAGTTACAAAAGTAAATAAATAGGTCATTATATATATTTTTTTTTTTTTATTATTTTCCTCACAAGAATTATCCCTTTAGTGGTGAATGAACTGAACTGTAATTTATGTATTTGTAAATTACTATGGAGATCCGCATATTATGAGTAAATATCATGATGAGGTCGTGTTAAAATTAAGAGTTCTCCTACGTTGGCTAAGATCTCTTATAAATCGTGACACTTTGTGTTTTGGTAGAAAACCACCTATGGAATCCATTTGAGCAACTTTGGAAGAGAACCACCCAAGGAACATATCTGTGAAATTATTTCAAAGCCAAACAGTGGTTTCTGACAAGAAGATTTACAAAGTTTTAAAAGTTTTGAATATAGCCATATAGGATAAAAGGTCCCGCCCCGTGGTGGCGATGTTTTTGAACAGAGCAGACCCATTTGAGCAACTTTGGTAAAGAACAACCCGAGGAACATTTCTGTGAAAATATTTTGAATCAGTGGTTTCTCACAAGAGGATTTTCAGTTTTCAATATTGTCATTTAATGGTAAATGGCTCCGCCCTCTGCCGGCCATGTTTTTCAATGGAGCAGAACCATTTAAGCAACTTTAGTAGAGGACCACCAAGGATCATTTCTGTGAATTCATTTGATAATCTACCGAGGGGTTTAAGAGGAGATGTTGTTTACAGATTTGTTATTTAAAGCTCTGGTGGCCATCTTGTGCGGCAGATCGGAACCATTTAAGCAACTTTGGTAGAAGACAATCCAAGGAACATTTATGAGTAGTTACATCGGCCTACTGGTTTTGGAGGAGAAGTCGTTTAAAGAAAATGTTTGCACACACACGCACACTCGGCCGGACGTACGCACGCACAACAGACAAATCGCCATGGCATAAGATTGCTGGCCTTCGGCCAGTGGAGCTACACATGAGGTTTACAAAATAATGTGCATGTTTAGAAGGTATAGATTGGAAGACTTGATGTTTACAAACGTTTTTCTTTGGAAGAAAACACGGAAAGTCGCCTTGTCCTACTTAATCATATCTTTTTACAATAAATATTTCCTTATGTGTGCCAAACATTAGTTTCTTTACAAACTGCAGCTTTACATTACATTGATGATTACAAATTCTTTTCAAAGGTATTGAAATCATATGCCGTGTTCACAATTATTAGTAGAAACATATCGTATTAAATCACAAACAGTTTTGTCTGAGTGTTGAGCAGTTCAAAGTGTATCTTGCATTTTCAATAGGCAGTATTTTTGTGCAACCATTAGAATGAATGACTTGCAAAGCTTGTCAATGCATGAAATACACCTAAGACAAACTGGGGGTTTCATTTTACAAAACAGAACTGCCTCTGAGCAGATTAGATCGCTTGAAGCTTCATTGTAAATGTTAGGCTACCTGCATGTATTGAATCTACAAAACTAGGAAAACGATAAATATTCACAATACCTACACAATACGATAAAGGGATTAATTTCCTTGTTTGTGTTGTCAAGAAGACATTTAACACCTACACATTTGTTCAGCAATGTTCAGTGCAGTAAATATTTAAGGTGGCATTATTGGTATTACCGTTCACAAACACATACGAAACAAGAATATCGGTAGAACTGATGAATGGAATTTCACTACTAATTGTGGCCTTGAACTTTAACCTATGGACCTAAACACACTCGTACGGAAACACTGTCTTGTTGAGGTAAACATGGCCAAATTATAAGTCCGGACAAGCAAAAGCCAATATCAAATCCGACCTTTTAGTATGACTTTGATCTTTGACCTACAGTGCTGGTTTGTGCACCTGACATGCTGTCTGATTTAGGCAAACATTAGTGCCAGGTAATAGGAAAATCCCTCAATCCATGGCCAAGCTATAGTCCAGACAACCAAAAGCTATTTTCGACCTCAAAAGTGTGATCTTGACCTTTGATCATTGGACCTGGTTCATGTCCGCTTCATGTCCTGCCATTAAGGTTAACATTTCGGTCAAGTAGTTTTTAAGTTGGCAAGTTAAAGTACGGACAAGCAAAGTTCCAATTTAAACCTATGACCTTGATCTTTTGACATAGGGACCCGAAATCTAGAGCGCTATACACCATTTCATTGCATTGCAGCAAACATCTGTTTATTTTTTAAATTCCTCCATCCATGGCCAAGTTCTAGACAGGACAAGCACAAGAACCTATTTGTTATCAAAGGGCAATCACTCCCTTAAAATTCATCAGACTGGAACAGCCTTCTTAATAGGAATGCTGTTTATTATTAGTTTCATTAAATTAGAGTTATTTGTTTATGATATCTCGCAGGGAAATTAAAATATCCTATGAATATGTTGTATTTAAAACAAGAGGGCCAAGATAGCCCTGGGTTGCTTACCGGAGTTTAAGGCAACACGATGGCTCTTAAAAATTTAATACTAGTAGCGTGTTAACATATGTTAGAAGTTATATGTTGACAACAGACAGCAACGATGTACACAGACAGGAACGATGGACGACAAATAGCCCTGGTTTTAACAAATCTAAACGATATCATTAATTTTAAATAGGGTCACCAAAGTTACAATTCTGTGCCCTGCGTGCTGGCGGCTATATGTTTTAACGAATCAAAATTATTTGAAGTAAAATTTATTACAAGGTCCCCCGAGAAACAAATCTGTTAAATTATTTCGAAATCCGGCAAGTGGATTCCAACAAGAAGATTTTCAAAGTTTTCAATGAAGCCATAGATGAAACTGTCCTGTCCCCTGGGCGGGACATATTTTTTACGAATCAAAATTATTTGAAGGAATAAGGTAAAGGGTAACAGAAGATTATAAGTCATTTTTATATTAAAGTGTATGCAAGAAACGTGGAAATACCGCGAAAACCAAAATTTGCCGAACACAATAAAGGTTTATTATAATATCTCGATTCGTTCTCCTTTAACTGAGCAGAAACCATTGTCTATTTTTAAGAAACAGTGACCTTGACCTTCAGCCCATTCCATTATGTGATCCCAAGAAAGGTTTGGCTATAAGGTATCTATGTTTTAAATTTCATTGCAGTATCTCAATCCGTGCTGGGTCCGGTTAGCTCAGTTGGTAGAGCGCTGGAAAGTCAATCCGGGGATCGTGAGTTCAAACCCCAGTCCGGCCACATAACTTGTGTGGGGATTGGTCATGAAATTATTTCTAGGCCATTCTCCCCCTACCTCTGATTCAAGTAGGGCAGTTGTCAGTTACTGACGCAGTTGTCAGTTACTGACATAGGTATGTGCACTTAGTACTGGTAAAAAGCTAAGGTCGGCTAAGCTTGCCCAGGAAAAGTTTGAGTAGGTTAACTGACCATTGTGATATCACTGAAATACTGTTAAAAACGGCAAAAAATCCAAACAAACAAACATCTAAATTCATTATAGAGCAGAAACTGTATTTCTATTTTTAGTAACAGTGACCTTGATTGACACCCCACCCACCACAGAAGCAAACCCAAGCAAGGTCTTGATTTAAGGAACCTATATGTGAAGTTTCACTGCAATATCTCAAATCGTTCTAGAATTATCAAGCAGAAACCATCTTTTTATTTTTAGTAATGGTGACTTTGACTCGAAACTTCCCATTAGTATCCAATCCTAAGAGAGGTCTTGATAAAAGGTATCCATATGTGAAGTTTCATTACAAATCTTAATTCGTTCTCCAGTTATTTAGCGTAAACCATAATTTTAGAAACAGTGATCTTATCTTGATCCCACCCACCCCATATGCAATCCCAAGTGAGGTCTTGACATCAGGCATCTTTTCATGAAGTTTCATTACAATATCGCAATTTGCTATTGAGTTATTTAACAGAAACCATTTTCTATTTTTAGTTATGGTGACCTTAACTTTGATACCAAACACCCACAAACAAGAGGGCAACGATGGCCCTAGACTGCTCACCTGAGTTTAAGGCATCATAATGGCTTATAACAAGAGGGCCAAATGGAACTAAACAAATTAACTGAGTATGAAGTTCTGAGCCTTGCAGTTTCAAGAGAAGACTTTTATAGTCTAAATAAACCATGTGACCCACAGGGCATGGCCACTTTCTACCCCAAGGACATAATTTTAACAATATTTGTAGTGAACAATGTTTCAAACCAAATATGAAACCTCTAGGCCTTGCAGTTTCAGAGGAGAAGATTTTTAAAGCATACTTTCATAACAGTCTATATAAACCATGTGACCCCGAGGTGTGTCATCTTGCTATTTAAGTCTATATAAACCATGTGACACCCCCTCCAGGGCGTGGCCAGTTTTTACTCAGTTTCAATGAACAATCTTTGTAGAGGACCACTATACAATGTTATATACTAAATATGAAACCCTTGGCCCTTGTGGTTTCAGAGGAGAAGATTTGTAAAGTCTTTGTGCTTTTTAAGTCTATATAAATCATGTGACCTCCTGGCATGGCCAGTTTTGACCACAGGGGCATCATTAAAAATATATTTTGAACAATCTTTGTAGAGGACAACTTTACAATGTTACATACCAAATATGAAACCTCTGGGCCTTGCGGTTCAGGAGAAGATTTTAACATTCATTTTGCTATTGAAGACTATATAAACCATGTCATCCCTGGGTCATGGCAAGCTTTGACCCCAGGGTAATCATTTGAACAATCTTTGTAGAGGACCACTATTCAATGTTACATACCAAATATGAAACTTTAAAGTCACTTTGCTATTGAAGTATATAATTATAAATCATGTGATCCTAGGGGTGTGGCCAGTTTTGACCCCACGGGCATCATTTGAACAATCCTTGTAGAGGACCATTATATGATGTTACAAACCAAATAGGACACTTTTGGTCCATGCAGTTTCACAGGAGATTTTTTAAACTATTTTTTAATTATTTTTTAGTCTATTAACCATGTGACCCCCAGGGCATGGCCAATTTTGACCCCAGAGGAATCATTTGAACAATCTTTGTAGAGGACCACTATACAATGTTACATACCAAATATGAAACATCTGGGCCTTGAGGTTTCAGAGGAGAAGATTTTTTAAGTCATTTTACTATTTAAGTCTATGTAACCCATGTGACCCTGGGGCGTGGCCAGTTTTACCCCAGGGGCATAATTTGAACAATCTTTGTAGAGGACCACTATACAATGTTACAAACCAAATATGATACCTCTGGGCCATACGGTATCAGAGGAGAACATTTTTAAAGTCAGTTTGCTATTCAAGTCTATATAAACCATGTGACCCCCGGGTTGTGGCCAGTTTTGACCCCAGTGGCATCATTTGAACAATCTTTATAGAGGATCAATATACAATGTTACATACCAAATATGAAACCTCTAGGCCTTACGGTTTCAGAGAAGATTTTTAAAGTCATTTTGCTATACAAGTTTATATAAACACTGTGACCCCCGGGGCATGGCCAGTTTTGACCCCAGGGGCATAGTTTGAACAATCTTTGTAGAGGACCACTAGAGGATGTCACATATCAAATATGAAAGCTCCAAGCCTTGTGGTTTCAGAGAAGATTTTTTAAAGTTTTCAGTTCTTAAATCTATTTTTAGCTCTTGTGACCTACATATGCAGCCAACCGGAACGATTTGAACAATTTTCAATGACCCAAGGATCATTCCTGTGAAGTTTGATGAAAATCTGTTCAGCGGTTTAGGAGGAGATGTTCTTTGAATAAAATGTTGATGCAGGACGCACTGCGGACGACGGACAAAAGGCGATCCTAAAAGCTCACCATGAGCACGTTGTGCTCAGGTGAGCTAAAAAAACAAGACACTGTGTTCGATAAACGCACATGCCCCCGGTTAGTGCTGGACTGCCCATCTGAATAATTCTAAGTCCAAATTAGGTCAAGGTCAAAGTATGGTTGGGTAATATGAGTGGATTTGGAATGGACATCAGCAACAACTGTGTAAATATCAAAGTGCTGTAGTAAGTGGTGCTGGTGCTAGACGAAATAGTAAAATCTAGTTAACCCAAGTATAGCCCATTTGGATTATTCAAAGTCTAAATTAGGTCAAGCCAAGGTCAAAGTGAGGTTAGGTGATATGGGTGGATTGAGAACTGTGTAAATATCTAAGTGTTGTAGTAAGCGGTGTAGGTGCTAGACGAAACGGTAAACTCTACTTCACCAAGAAATGGCAAGTTTGAATTATAAGTCCAAATTAGGTCAAGGTCAAAGTGCGGTCGGGTGATATGGGTGGATAGGGAATGGTCATAGGCAACAACTGTGTAAGTATCCAAGTGTTGTAGTAGGCAGTGTTTGTGCTAGACGGAACGGTAAAATCTACTTAACCTTGTAACGGACGGACGGAAGGACAGAACAATCACTATATGCCTCCAGCATCAAGATGCCAGGGGCATAAACAAAAGCTGTCAGAGGACAGCGGGCTCGACTTTTCTTGTGCTTGTCAAAGTTACTGGCATTTTTTTTTTCTAAAAAAAGAAACATGTAAATTCCACGAAAAACAAATTTTTCAAACGAAATGCATTAAAGTCAGCACATCAGAAATGCATTAAAGTCAGCACATCAATAAAATTGTATGAAATCCCAAGCGAGGTCTCGATATAAGGTATCTATGTATTAAATTTTATTACAATATCTCGATGCGTTCCAAAGTTATTAAGCGGAAACCATTTTTCTATTTTGTAGGAGAGCTTTTTTCAAACAAGGTTATGGTTCTTTTAACTGATATGTTTTCACATGTCTTATTTGGCAATATACAAGTGTATTTTGAAAAAAAAAAATGATTTACTTATATTTACTGTTAAAGTAATGAATTTGGCTGGACATTTAAGTAGGTAAAATGGCCTATTAATAATACTATTTGAAACATCATTTATTATGCAACAACATATTTTGTTCTAAACGACAGATTTTCTTAAATTTTCGCACATAAATGCACCAATGTATACTTACATCAAAACATTAATAAAAAGAATTGGGTTGTCTGGGAAATATTGGACTTTAAATATGGTACCTGTGTAGCCTTTTTCATGTTTCGTGTTTACGTGAACAACATATCAATTGCCAAAATAGAATCAAGATATTAAATGGATCTTTCTTTTTAACTAATTTGTTTGGCAATACATTGTATACGTGTGGTTTTGATAATTATAATGCTTTATGAACTTTTAACCATTGACTGGAACTTAACGAATTACACAGATTTATATTTTTTGATTGAAATTAGTATATTGTAACCTATAAACAATAAAGAAATAATGAAGCAAAAGGAGAAATTAACCCAATTATTTTCTTTTTGTTGCGAACGTCTTTAATCCGTTCTTGAGTAAGAGAGCAGAAACGAAAAGTTGAGAAACTAGCTTACCAAAAAACTTTTACCAGTCCATATAGCTTATATGTTAACTTTCTAAGTGTAAAAAGGCCCATTATTTTGACAAATTTCAAACTAGAGTTACCAAACTTGGACTATAGGTTCATTTTAATGTGGGAAATAGATGTTTTAAGTTTGAATGAAATCCCTCAAGCCATTCCTGAGAAACTAGCTTACAGAAAAACTGTTTTTGTTTATTTTCTGTCCAATGATGATAAATGATGTTAATTAACGCAGGCTCTGAAAACATCAATGTTACACGTACAAATGCAAGGCTTGCAACAGTTGGAAATCAAATTTTATCAATACATTTTTATCGTCACGCGCAAACTCTGGCCTGATCATGCTTGTGTTCGACTTCACCTGTAGTCTTACGTTCATAGACAAACTGTGCACGATTGGTGAAGATTGGATGAAAAATGAAGTCTCTATCCTGAATAATGTCCATTTTTGTATATTTTTTTGACAAACAAAGGGCATTAAATCTGATGTTTCTGGCCCAATTTTTCTTATATTCGACTTTTAATCTTATGGTCATAGACAAACTGTGCAAGATTGATGAAGATTGAATGGAAAATGAAGTCTCTACCCTGAATATGTCCATTGTTGCATTTTTTTTTCACAAAGGGTAATAACTCCGGTGTTTCTGGTCCGATCTTGCTTATATTCGACATTAACTGTAATCTCATGGTACTAGACAAACTGTGCAAGGTTGGTGAAGATTGGATGAACAATAGCTGTCAGAGGACAGCACGCCCGACTATTCGAAGTATTTCAGTTGGTACATATTTTGGATAGTGGAAGGGGCATACATTTGTTAAAATACAAAACTTTTAAGTGAAGCCTTGTATAGTTTATACATTTTTGGAATAGAAACTTTATACACAATATCTATGTAAAATGTGCGCATAACTCTGTCAAAATACAAAACAGAGTTATGGGTAATGTTACCCCTGATACTAGAGTTGATGAAAAAGGTTAGTTCCAAGTTTCAAGTGAATAACTTATGTAGTTACGAAGTTACACAACACAGACACCGACGAAGCCAGGGGTAGTAGGATAGCTCACATATTCTTTGAATAGTTGAGCTAAAAATGAAGTTACAAGATGGGGGTAGTAGGATAGCTTACCTATTCTTCGAATATTGTGGATTAATTTAATTTCGTTGACATGAAATTTAGTGGATTCGTAAAATTGGGCATATTCGTTGGATCTTAAGTTCGTAGATTTCGATTTTTTGCAAAAACCTAAAAAAAAAATACTGTATGTGCTTTTTGTTTATTCTAACAACCCTTGTGCTCAGTTGACATCCACTAAAACAACAACGTGTCAATTACCCGCATTGTCCGTATCTTATCGTCTCAATCTTGCGATAACGTGGTCCGTAGAGTAACAACGCCCATACCAATTAGCGGGATTAAACATAGGTGCAATATACCAGTATCACAATAAACAGTCCAATTAATAGTGGTACCCATAGTGTCTTGTATAATTGTAATAAAACAGTGGGTCCTATTAATGGCAGTTTGACAAAAAGCCAGTTAAGCGCATGACAATTAACAAGTGACAAACTGCGAATATCGATATGTGCGTGACAATTGAGCAATCCATACCTTTCAATTATTCTGTCAGTATTATCTGTTCTTTCAAGAAGGAAACATCATACAATTATTTATTTTTTCAAACATAGTTAAAGTATAATTTAACATCATGTCAGTATTCACAGTAAATAATTATCAAGGGAGGTAACACAATCACCAAAACATGGGTCAAAAGTAGTTGCGCCCCTGTAGGCTGACGTCACAGTAGTGCAGATACTAATAATTTCGGATATAAGACTTCGGACATTAACGTTCGTTGTTCGTTGTTCATTTCAGTGTCTGACGAATAATTATGGTTTTACAGTAGTCAAGCTAAAAATGAAGTCTCTATACTAATACGGTCCATTTTTGTATATTTTTTTAATAAACAAAGGGCAATAACTCTGGTGTTTGAAACACGATTTGGCCCATTTTTGGCATCTGCTGAGATCTGATGGTCATTCAAAAACTGTGATAGTTTGGTTAAGACTAGATGGAAAATAAGTCTATATTTTGGCAAATAGCATTTTTGCACTTTTGCATGAAAAACGGGCAATAGCTCTATAGTTACTGGTGTTATCTGACCCAATAACAATCCCATTGGAAATGTTATGGTCATACACAAACTGTGCAAGTTTGGTTAAGATTGGATAAAAAGTGAATTTTCCAGCGTGAATACAAACCCAATTGCTGACAGCACACGGACGACAGACGACGGACGACGCAGAAGAGGTCTCAGAGCAACAGGTAAGGATTCTTTCAGAATTGGGTATTACCCCATCATATTTGAAATAATTGAGTACTGAAAAAAGTATTTGAGTACTTTAAATTATGTTACCCCATCAGAATAAAAATAAACGAGTATTAAACAAAAAAAGGAATTCCATATTTAGTACCACAACCACAACACGCAAATGGTGTGTTTCTTTAATTTAACACAAAGTTCAAAACATAACCATTTCTCTTTTCACAACATTAATCAGCATATTGTTCCCAAAACTCTGAAAATATTTTAAACTTTGTTTGGTAAATAATGCTAACAGTTTTCAAGGCGAGGTATGATAAGTAGGCCCGATTTTCAAAAAAACATTTACACTGGTAAATAGTACTATTCTTTGTCAGTTAGTCAATCACTTTATGCAGTGAGTTTGCCGTTTTTTACGTTTTGGGTATTTTAATTGAGTTTTATTACTCATCAAATAAAAAATTAATTGCGTATAAGAGGTTTCAGAATTGCGTTTTTACGCAAATACGCGCCTTATCTGTTGCTCTGCCTAATACCAATAGTTCACCGAGCAATGAAAGCTGCATGTGAAACTATTTGCTAAAGAAATTTGCGTTAAATGTTTAGACATAGTGTGGATTTTGAACCATACAAAAAATAGCTCAGAATCCACAGATTACGTTTATGCTATGTTCCAATTAATACATGGTTATCTTCCAAATATGCGCATGTGCACCGAGTGTTTAATAATTAAAATCATATATATCAATTTTAAAATAAATGAACACAAGCAACACATGTTTGAAAACAAAGCTTACGAAAAAAACCAGTGTTAAAAAAAGAGCTGAACTGTAACATGATGAACTTTAACATCAGAATCGTCTAGATGTTTTCATATCGATTTCATGGCTAATGAAAGTCTGTTCTTAAAATAGCTTCACTAGTTTTTCCAGTATCACACTCTATTTGCATGTGTGGGGTAGTCAGTTGAACTGGCATGGTTTTGTGGTTTGCATACGTCTTTCAAACGTTCCTGATAAAAGCAATTATGCCGAAAATCGAACTTAACCTTCCTTTATGCCTACTAACACTTTCCTAAAGTTTCATAATGATTGCACAAAAACTTCTCCAGAGGCATAACTCAAAACTTCCAAATACATGTATTATGAGCAAAACATCCAAAATCATAGGCTAGGAAGTTCAAAGTTCCAGATTTGAAAAGTTAATGAAAGCCCTGTTTATAGATAAGAAGTATTTCAAGTTTCAAGTAAATACCTTTGATAGAATTCAAGATATTTGAAAACGATAAAAAAACTGTAACCTTGGCTACGGACAAACGCACGGACTGACGGACAGTTCAATTTTAATATGCTCTCCTTCGGGGGCATGAAAATAAACAAACATAGTTTTGTCTCCAATGACTATTCAAAAGCGACAGTTACAGCTGATACGTTTTAAGTGTGCATGTCAGATAATGATGATGCTGAAATAATTAAAAATGGACCGATTGATTGCCACCATAAATAGCATTGCAACAAGATTTTTGTAGGGTGTTCTTATAATGAATCTAAATATGTTTTCTGATTCTAAATGTGAAATAAAAATTAAAATATCCTACTTAGAAGTGAAGTTATGAAAGTTATTGTACACCACCCATCAATGTCCAATAAAACGTATTACAAGCAAAAAGAACTAAAATGTCAACCCAACTATATTTTTCACATATTAAACCAAAACCTATGAGAAAAGAATGTATATTCATTTAGGTATACTCTATACCAACACAAAAACAACTCAAACATGTGTATTAAGTAGCTTCAGTTTTGGTTTATTTCTTTAAAGGTTTGTGCATTAATTACAAAAAATGATGCAATATTAATGTAAGAAAAATATTATAAATCCAATGTATACTTTAAATTCAGATGAAAACTACAAAGTATCTTTTAAACAATACTGTTAATAGATTTCAACATTTTGCTTTTGATGTTTTGATCAATATCTAAGTTCTGTCAGTGATGGTTAGTGAGTATTTTTACATAAAAAGTTTATTGTTAATACTTATAATACTTTAATACTTTTTCAGATTTCATTTTTTTATTTTAATTGTAACACCAGTATTACTCAAATATTTCACACTTATCGTTATTATATGGAAACTGACAAATAATGTATATTTACAGTATCAGTTTAACAAAACAGTCTTAAGACAGAAAATAGTTAAATTCAATTCTAGTTGTTTACAAAGTTTGGCTTTAGAATATCATAACAGAAAATAGGAACATTAGCCTTGTGCAGACGAAATACTGTTCTTAACAATAATAATAAATGTATGCATATTTAATACATCGTGAGTTTCAAAGTGATGCGATGTAAATTACAATAGAGGCAACAGCAGACTTGCAGTGGTACGAACCGACTAGGTACGAACCGACTAGGTACGAACCGACTAGGTACAAACCACCCAGAGTTCGAACGTCAACGTCACTGACGGTATATTTCTACTATTAAACAATTTCAAATACATATGCAAGTATATAACATATATATTGCATATTATTACACATTATTCATCCCTACTAGTTTGTTTTCAGCAAAAAATAAGGTTGCTACGCCTGTTCAATAGTGTCATTCGTACATAGCGCCGGATTCCTGGATTTGTGTTTACTCTAGCATGGGGTTGGAAATGTCCCATAAAAAATACATCTATGGTTAAATATGTAAAAAAAATTGTGATGTGTGTAAAAAAAACATTTTGAGGATTAAATAAGTACCATGAAATTCAGCGAAACTAATTTTTTCTCAGAAAAATTGGATTTTGAAATATTCTAGTCAGATTTTCGGAGCTAAAAATAACACTTTTGCAGTGGTCAAAATTAGCACAAGCCCATATGCTTGAGACTGGTAAATTTCGGCACGGGCTTGTTCATTTTATTGAATAGCAAGCCCGTTGGGCTTGTAAAAAAATTATAAAAAAATTTATCATCAAAACCTACTTTTTGTCTTTGTATTCTCCCAACGCTGTGCGGAAATCAGCGTAAACAAATACAAACAAATGTTACAGCCATCAACACATAACACTATATTATGTGAAGTTAGAACAAGGCATCAAACATAGAATGGACATGATTTTTGTTCTTTTATCACATAAAACTGAGCATTTTGTGTTGTTTATGTATGTTCGTTATATTCTGTCAATACTTTTGGTACAAATAGCATTTGTAATAGATTAATGAGGTAATACGCAGCTTAAGAAACACTTGTACCTTCCAAATACTCCCGGACGTCCTTGAAAGTTTTCTCTCGTTCATTGTCAGCGCTTATGAGTTTCAACAGTAATCATGCTAGAGACGATTATTGGTACAAGTCAAAATTATTTATATTATATTTGCCGAACTTAACTTGACAATGTACGTTTTGTCGGCCTCGTTCTGAATCAATAATCAACTGGTATATTGTTTACATAAAGTGTTCGGGTTGAAATATACACCCGATGACAAACCGGGGCAAAAATGAAAAGGTGAAAGGAAGGATGATTCAGAATATGAAGCTAAACGAGACAGGAAGTTTTTGCCGATGTTGCAGACCATGGCTGGCTTATGATGAAGCGACCAAAACTATGAGATATGTTTGTGCAGTATTCAAAATAAAAGACGAAATATATTAAATTACATGTCTTTTTCTTTAACAAAAACCTTCTTATCCGATATTTGATTCGGGCTTGTACTTTCTTGTTCGGGCTTGCCCATTTTCCAAAAATACGAACCCAAAGGCTTGCATTTTGAATTCCTAATTTTGATCACTGCTTTTGCGGAAACTTTTATGGTTTCCCTGTTATTTCATCATTTAATTAGCATATGCAATGCAGATTGGTTCCAGATATTTACGTTTTATATGGGTTTTAGAGCGAAATAAAATGGAACCAGTGTTTGGGCCGCTTGCCGACACTAATTAATATTCATGAGCTGCCGCCAAGGGACACTACTCTTATTGCTTTGGCATTGCTACCGTAAAAATTGGCAAGAGCTATCAGAAAATTCTGTCAGTAATAGGTGCGAGAAGGTACAATCAAACACAATCAAACACGTGTTTTAGGACTGACTTTGTAATTTGCAACCTAACACATAGCCATTTTTACAGTATAAAAACATTAGTGGTGTAAACACATATTTATTTCTCTTGTACAACTGGCAGATATACAAATAGATGCACAATACAATAAGAATAAGAAAAGGATTGAAATGAAAGAATTGAATTCTTATATGGTTTCTCTCCTTGAAATTGTTTTTACACATATAAATGGCAGGGTTTTATAGAACAAACGACGGGCATTTATGCCAGACAAAGATGTATACGTTATGGATATGCTGAGTTTTAGAAAGACAAACAAGTGAGGCGAAAAGAAAAAAAGGGAGTGGAGGACTGGTGATGCACGGATTAAGTAAACAGCTGATGACGGAATCGGAATCGGATTGTTAAATAAATCATCGGGATTCGCTTATATACTCTTGGACATGAAAAAATATGGTGGCATTTTCATTATCGTCTAGATTTATATTGCCGAATAGAATTAAATTGAGGTCTATGTTGCGACTTATTCTAGAAATATTGTTAATTAATTTAGCTCGTATTGTGTTAAAGTATGGGTACATAAAAAAAAAAGTGATAATTCGATTCAATATCACCACAGGAACACAGTGGAGAAGCAACGACATGTTTTGCATAAAGATGCTCATTTAGCGAACTTGAATTGGTTCTTAACCGCGTGTGAAGTATTTGTAGATAACGCTTACCAACATAATAGTATGAAGGGTTCTTTACTAAGATTCTGTTAAGATTGTGTTTAAAGTTATTCAACGTGTCGCTATTTTTAACTTCTTCTGGTAAACTATTCCATTTTCTAATAACTGCGGGTAAAAACGAATTATAATACAGAGTTGTTCTAGTTACTGATGTTCGAAGATTATTAGCGTTTCGAAGATTATACCTAGTAGCAAAACCAATATTTTGAGGTACCAGATCCGTCAAATACTGAGGTGTAAGTAAATTTTGCATTTTATATCAAATAATATAAGCTGATGTTTATCGCGTCAATCTTGCAAAGGTTCCCATTTAATATCTTTATATAGTTCTGATACGGAAACTAATTTTGATGATCCGCATGCAATTCGTGCAGCTTCGTTTTGAAATTTGTCTAATTCGTGTGTTTCTGCCTGGGTGCAATTATCCCATATTACATCCGAGTATTCTAATAACGGGCGTATAAACGATGTATAAATAGTTTCGAGCGATTTTCGATCAAGTTTGAATCTCAATTTGCGCAGAATATTAATTCTACTCCAGGCTTTGTCTTTTATATATTTAATATGCATGTGCCATTTGCAATCGTTCGAAAGAATAACTCCGAGATGTTCATGAGAACTGACATCTGGTATATGTGTGGACAGCATTGTGAAGTGATATTGATTCAGTTGTTGTTTTCTTGAGAAAGTTAATGTTTCAGATTTGGTGTGGTTAAATGCAACATGCCATTTTAGAGCCCAGTTAGATCATTTGTCGATGTCATTTTGTAATATTGCATTTGAGGTGTTAGGGTCATCTAAAATAATGTATAAAGATGTGTCGTCAGCAAAAAGGCGAATATTACTTTGGATATCATTAACAATATCGTTAATAAAGATTAAAAATAATAAGGGCCCTAATATAGAGCCCTGGGGAACACCAGCCTCAAGTGAAGCCAAGTTAGAGGATGCGCCTGGGAGCACTACGCATTGGCGTCTTCCATTTAGGTAGCTTACAAACCAAGAATATAAGTTTCCGCGAATCCCAATAGCTTGGAGTTTGAGTAGCAGACCTTGGTGCCAGACCTTGTCAAAGGCCTTACTGATGTCAAAAAATATAGCTTTAATCTCTAGCCCATTGTCAAGCGCTTTGCAGAACGTGTCGTATATATAAGTGAGTTGGTTTGTGGTAGAGTCACCCGGCAAAACCCCGACTGAAATGAGGTAAGAATTCTGTTATTAATAAGATGGTTATAAACATGTTTAAATATTATTTTTTCAAAAGCTTTTTCCATTGTATTAAGTAACGAAATTGGTCGATAGTTACTTGCTACTTTTGGATCGCCCTTTTTAAGAACTGCACTGACATTAGCTTCTTTCCAACAGCTTGGCAATATACATTTGTTGAGCGAGAAATTAAAGAAGTCCCATAAAATGTAGAAAAACTTTCACGTAACATATTGTAATTACCATCGTCATATTTCCATGCTTTTGCATTTGGCGTATTATATTTAAATATACCATATATAGGACAATGGTAGCGATGTTGTTAATCAAGAAAAGATTCGCCAACACCTGATAATGCCAAGCTTTCTGGGTTAATAAATCAAGAATTGAAGACCTTTCCGTAAAATGCGTTGGTTCGTCAATAACTTGAACAAGACTGTACTCTTGACACTAAGAATCTAGTTTTCTTAATAATATAGGTTGGCTATTATTTAGGTTAAAATCACCGGTTATTATGATATCACAGATGCCGGTTTGGATTGCTAAACCAATAGAATCGTCAATTAAATTCGTGTATGATGCATCTGCGTTTGGTGATCGATAAAATAACCCAAATAGGGCACGCTTTTTACTCTTAAAGTGAATTTCAATCCAAATGCATTCTACTGAGTTAAGATTAAGGTCAAGCCTACGTTCGTAGTCGATAAAATCTTTTACATATAACATAACACCACCGTGACTATCATGTATTCAGTCCTTGCACTCAGGGGAATGATATGAGGGGATAAGGAGTTCGTCAGTTTCTATAGAGTTGTTAAGCCACGCCTCAGAAAACGATAATAAATCAAAATTCAAAAGTTCTGCTGTAAGAATGTCCATCTTGTGCCTTATACTCTGCACATTATACTGAATAAACAAAAAGTTATTATGTATTGCCAATAGATCGGACAGTGTGTTAGACTCAGTGAATGAGGAACTAAGAGAACTAAGCGATACGGGGCCTGGGTTTGGTTCAATATCCCCGGAAAGCAACAGGATTATTTTAAGCCATGTCACTAACACGATTGTTAAGAAAGACTACAATATTCTTCTTACGAAGGATACGTTTGAAATGTAGCGCTCGCCTAATATAATGTGTGTATAAGGTCGTTGTATGCGCCGGAAAAGTTGAGATTGACAATTAATGTTGTGAAGAGTCGACTCCAGAGCAATTTTGTTTTTGTACAGTGAGATTAGAACTAGCACGTTAAAAGATGCGAAAAACAATCCGATTGACGTGTATCTTGGTAAAATGTTATGAGTATCCATCATAACACAGTAGGAAAAGTGAACGTAATGTATTATTTACACGAGTTATAATAATCCTAAGAGCATCAAACAATCCTCCATCCTTTAGACAGTAAAAAATAAGTAAACAACTGAAATGAGAAAGGTTATAAAAAAGTATAGTAGTATATAGCTGGTCATTGTAGCAATCCTCCATCCTTTAGACAGTAAAATAAGTAAACAATTGAAATGAGAAAGGTTATAAAAAAGTATAGTAGTATATAGCTGGTCATTGTAGCAATCCTCCATCCTTTAGACAGTAAAATAAGAAAACAACTGAAATGAGAAAGGTTATAAAAAAGTATAGTAGTATATAGCTGGTCATTGTAGCAATCCTCCATCCTTTAGACAGTAAAATAAGTAAACAATTGAAATGAGAAAGATTATAAAAAAGTATAGTAGTATACAGCTGGTCATTGTAGCAATCCTCCATCCTTTAGACAGTAAAATAAGAAAACAATTGAAATGAGAAAGGTTATAAAAAAAGTATAATAGTATATAGCTGGTCATTGTAGCAATCCTCCATCCTTTAGACAGTAAAATAAGTAGACAACTAAAATGAGAAAGGTTATAAAAAAGTATAGTAGTATATAGCTGGTCATTGTAGCAATCCTCCATCCTTTAGACAGTAAAATAAGTAGACAACTGAAATGAAAAAGGTTATAAAAAAGTATAGTAGTATATAGCTGGTCATTGTAGCAATCCTCCATCCTTTAGACAGTAAAATAAGAAAACAATTGAAATGAGAAAGGTTATAAAAAAAGTATAATAGTATATAGCTGGTCATTGTAGCAATCCTCCATCCTTTAGACAGTAAAATAAGTAGACAACTAAAATGAGAAAGGTTATAAAAAAGTATAGTAGTATATAGCTGGTCATTGTAGCAATCCTCCATCCTTTAGACAGTAAAATAAGTAGACAACTGAAATGAAAAAGGTTATAAAAAAGTATAGTAGTATATAGCTGGTCATTGTAGCAATCCTCCATCCTTTAGACAGTAAAATAAGTAAACAATTGAAATGAGAAAAGTTATAAAAAAGTATAGTAGTATATAGCTGGTCATTGTAGCAATCCTCCATCCTTTAGACAGTAAAATAAGTAGACAACTGAAATGAAAAAGTTTATAAAAAAGTATAGTAGTATATAGCTGGTCATTGTAGCAATCCTCCATCCTTTAGACAGTAAAATAAGTAAACAATTGAAATGAGAAAGGTTATAAAAAAGTATAGTAGTATATAGCTGGTCACTGTAGCAATCCTCGGTCCTTTAGACAGTAAAATATGTAAACAATTGAAATGAGAAAGGTTATAAAAAAAGTATAATAGTATATAGCTGGTCATTGTAGCAATCCTCCATCCTTTAGACAGTAAAATAAGTAGACAACTAAAATGAGAAAGGTTATAAAAAAGTATAGTAGTATATAGCTGGTCATCGTAGCAATCCTCCATCCTTTAGACAGTAAAATAAGTAGACAACTGAAATGAAAAAGGTTATAAAAAAGTATAGTAGTATATAGCTGGTCCTTGTAGCAATCCTCCATCCTTTAGACAGTAAAATAACAAAACAATTGAAATGAGAACGGTTATAAAAAAGTATAGTAGTATATAGCTGGTCATTGTAGCAATCCTCGGTCCTTTAGACAGTAAAATAAGAAAACAATTGAAATGAGAAAGGTTATAAAAAGGTATAGTAGTATATAGCTGGTCATTGTAGCAATCCTCCATCCTTTAGACAGTAAAATAAGTAGACAACTGAAATGAGAAAGCTAATAAAAAAGTATAGTAGTATTTAGTTGGTCATTGTAGCAATCCTCCATCCTTTAGACAGTAAAATAAGTAGACAACTGAAATGAGAAAGGTTATAAAAAAGTATAGTAGTCTACAGTTGGTCATTGTAGCAATCCTCCATCCTTTAGACAGTAAAATAAGTAGACAACTGAAATAAAAAAGGTTATAAAAAAGTATAGTAGTATATAGCTGGTCATTGTAGCAATCCTCGGTCCTTTAGACAGTAAAATAAGCAAACAATTGAAATGAGAAAGGTTATAAAAAAGTATAGTAGTATATAGCTGGTCATTGTAGCAATCCTCGGTCCTTTAGACAGTAAAATAAGCAAACAATTGAAATGAGAAAGGTTATACAAAAGTATAGTAGTATATAGCTGGTCATTGTAGCAATCCTCGGTCCTTTAGACAGTAAAATAAGTAGACAACTGAAATAAAAAAGGTTATAAAAAAGTATAGTAGTATATACATGTAGCTGGTCATTGTAGCAATCCTCGGTCCTTTAGACAGTAAAATAAGCAAACAATTGAAATGAGAAACGTTATAAAAAAGTATAGTAGTATATAGCTGGTCATTGTAGCAATCCTCGGTCCTTTAGACAGTAAAATAAGTAAACAATTGAAATGAGAAAGGTTATAAACAAAAGTAGTGTTGTTAATCAGTGTCCAAAATTTTAGTCGATTAATCAGTAACAAGTTCTGACTAAATAACCGATTAATCAGGATTCCTGAAAGTAAATGAAATACACTCTAGACTGCAACATTTCCATGATTTACATTGATTTATTGAGTTTTGCAGCAAATATGTGTCTGATTTATATAGCAATTATGAAGGAAATAGGCATAAAGGAAACATGTTTTTGTAAATACATTTTGTGAACTGCATTATTCTACTAACGCGCTGGACTATTGACAAGATACATATTAGATATATGAATTATAAAAAAGTTAAGCAACCATACAAACACTATAAATCTTTATCGTGTGTTGGGTACAAAAATGCAGAATTTCTTTAAAAAAAAAAAAAAAAAAAAACAACAACAACAGAGATACTTCATTTTTCGTGCTATCTAGACCAATACTTCAGTTTGAGTGTGACAGTATATAAATATTGACTTCCTTGAGGGTGACAGTGCGTATTGTCAACCGGAGGCAACACTGTCGACCGAGGCTTAAGCAGAGGGTTGACGAGACGCACTATCACCCTCAAGGAAGTCAATATTTATTTTATTATACCGAACAATCCCGTATCATTTGCGTATCGGACGACATAGCGGTAGCGGGCGACATTGCCGGGCGACATACAAAATTGTTGCCCGCTGCAGTTTTATGCATTATATAGAGAAATAATCAAGTGAGGTATAATAATATGATATATGCCGACACAAAAAACATGAACATCGAAGTTATAACCCTTGGTCCGATGGACAAAGTATAACAAAAAAGGTCATTTCCTATGCAGAGACTTGTCGTATATGTGGCCATAAGATCATAGCTGGAACTAAGGAGTTATGAGCCCTTGTTTGTGAAAGAAAATGCAAAAATACTAAAACAGTGACTCAATTAGTTTATCAAATTTTGATCATTTTTTTACACAGTTTGTGTTGGACAATATACGTATACTATCGCAGCAGAGTCTTAACTTGACCAGATCTGGCAACAGACAACGGGGTTGTCATTATTGCCCGGGTGAAAATAAATGGGAAAAAATGGACTTAAGGCAGGATGGGTACCTGTACTTCATTTTCCACCCAATCGGTACCAAACATCTTCTATTTGTTGATCACCATCAGATCTCAGACAAATTTGAATATAGGAAGTGTAGATGACAATACAGCTACCTGTACCTGGATAGGGTTGTCATCATATAAAACAAGCGATTTTTATCTAAATCTAAGCCATTTGGCCAGTGGTCTAGGGGGTGGGGGCCTTGTGCTATTTCCCATTGCAATTTTAAAGTTTCTGAACAAAACACACCGATTTTCTCACGATTATTTTAATTTGATCTGCTATCGGTTAATTATGACCTGGGTCCCTACTCATTAATGGCAATTATTTAGTTTTTGATAAGCAATGGTAAAATGGTCAGCTAAAGAAATATGACAGCTAATCAGCTAGACAAATGAATACGAAGACCATAATTTTATTATTTTTATGTTTACATTTTATAACATTTGTTCAAACCTTTCAGAAAAGTAAGATCTCCAGCTTTAACAATAATGAGTGGAGCCATCATGGACTTCCATGTTTGTAATCAAGAAATAACAGCTTCACTAGAGACGAATATTAGTTCTACAAATCATATTAAAATATATAAATGTATACATTTTAATGTATTGAACAATGAATTTAATTATATGTGCATGTGTGGTATTTAATTATATTCTTTGGTCACTGACATATAAATAAATCGGATCACTTGTTCAAGTTAAAAAGAGGGATTGGAAATTTTTCAAGAAAGAAAACTCATGCATATATATCTTCAATTAATCGACTAATCACAAATCTTAATCGACTAATTAATCATTACCTATTAGTCGTTGATTAATCGAAGAAATGATTAATCGGCACAACACTAAAAAAATTATAGTAGTATATAGCTGGTCATTGTAGCAATCCTCCATCCTTTAGACAGTAAAATAAGTAAACAATTGAAATGAGAAAGGTTATAAAAAAGTATAGTAGGATATAGCTGGTCATTGTAGCAATCCTCCATCCTTTAGACAGTAAAGTAAGAAAACAATTGAAATGAGAAAGGTTATAAAAAGTATAGTAGTATATAGCTGGTCATTGTAGCAATCCTCCATCCTTTCGACAGTAAAATAAGTAAACAATTGAAATGAGAAAGGTTATAAAAAAAGTATAGTAGTATATAGCTGGTCATTGTAGCAATCCTCCATCCTTTAGACAGTAAAATAAGAAAACAATTGAAATGAGAAAGGTTATAAAAAAAGCATAGTAGTATATAGCTGGTCATTGTAGCAATCCTCCATCCTTTAGACAGTAAAATAAGTAGACAATTGAAATGAAAAAGGTTATAAAAAAGTATAGTAGTATTTAGCTGGTCATTGTAGATATGGACTGGACATTCATATATTTTACAAGTGCCACAAAAATAATAAATGGCATTCATAGTGGCCAGAATTATTGATTGAGAAAATACATAAATGTATGTATATGGTTGCTGTGCCGATACAGCGTGCGAAATCGGTTATACATAGATACATAGGTACAATCATATATTTAATCTCTAGACAGAGAAAACGACTACTGGTGACCGGTATTTGACCCGAAGTTAAGCTTCTAAAGGTAATTATTTGTAATTTTACACTTTCGCAGCGCTAAAAGTATTTTTCAATTGAAATAATGAATCGTATTAATTCAAAAAATCAATCCGTATCGAATACAATTAGTGAGATTGGGATTTGTCCAATCGACGCGTTTACGTTATGCATCATTAATTTTAATCGTATACGCATTATCAATTAGACCTTAATGTTACCACTTTGGTCGGTTTAAGAATCAGGTTCAAAAATCAAGCTGACAATCATTAGTATATCAATCGCTTACATAGATATAGTACAGTTTTTGTACACATACGCCGTTCACATTCGGTAATGCAAAATATACTTCGGAACAATATTTGCATAGAAAATTGTTAGAAATAGCTGTATTGTATACATATTAATTACGAACAATGGTTAAATAAGTATTACATGTGTGACAGTTATGGTGCATTCTATTTGTCACTGTACGGCTCAGAATGTTGAAATCGTCTACATCATCAACGTACTTTTAAATTATTATGCGAATTCATGGAGTTTAGATTTGTATGTACTGCACCTTTTGAAAATGTAAATTGAGCTAAATATGGATATATAAGGTATCCTTATCGCATCAATGATATAGTTAATATACAAAAATTGAAGAGTATAAATTGATTTATTAGGTGCCATGATGGTGTATCTTAAACAGTACTTAATATAACTACGTCAGAATTATAATAATTTTGAATAGTGCACAATGAGATAAATAGGTTAAGACTTTGTACGCTATATTGTACATGGTTTTTTGGAAAAGGAATCACATTGTTGCCTGTAATCGTAACAATAAGTTGGTAAATAATCTAACAGAAGCATTTAGATTCGTACATACTTTGCATGGTATCATACGTTGTACAATCAGCAAATTTATTACTGGAGAGACAACACTGTTAATCGGAGATAAAAACTATGGTTATCAAATATTCAGCGAGTTCACATTTTGCACGAGATACATGTATTCCGCAGATATGTTCAAATGACAGCTGCCACATTGCTAATTTAAACATGTAGAGTAGAAAATGTATACATCAATCGTTTATTCTATCACGATACTCGCTGATTTATTTAAAGAAAAGAACACAATTATCGTTGTTAAACTACGCAAAAAGCATGTTAGCATACATTGTACAATCAGCAAATTTATGACTGAAGAGACAACACTGTTAATCGGAAATAAAAAGCTATGGTTATCAAATATTCAGCGAGTTCAAAACATTTTGCACGAGATACATGTATTCCGCAGATATGTTCAAATGACAGCTGACACATTGCTAATTTAAACATGTAGAGTAGACAACTTATACATCAATCGTTTATTCTATCACGATACTCGCTGATTTATTTAAAGAAAATAACACAATTATCGTTGTTAAACTATGCAAACAGTAGTGCTGATTCAGAGCGGAGCATAGCAAAAAGTATTTCACATTATAACTGCAAAAATATTGGTCAAGTCATATTAGAGTCGAAATAACCTTCGCGTTGTCAATGTTCATCGGCCAATAAACAACTCTTTGTCGCTTCGGTGCGTGGCTAACGCCCTCGTGATTAGAATCCCATACGTCAGAGCTCCAAATTCTCGTTCGCCCGCCGACAATCAACGACAAATCGAACATTATTTCTTAGTTAAATATAATCGTAGTGACACTAATGAAGGCGTTTAACAGTAGATTATTTGCTGTAGTTGCAATGATTAGGTCGTTCATTTTACAACAATACACTACTGTAAATATTACAGGTCAGATTGATTCTGTCAGATAGTTTATAATATTGTAACAGGTGTACCATTCACTCAATACAGGGTATTGATTTCCAATTTCTAACAAGAAGACATTACTACATGTATAAACATAACTGGTCAAAATTCGTTTCGTGTGATGAAATCAATTTGTTTAAAATACAACTGTTATCAATGTACCATTCAATCACTATACATTCGTGGTTTATTTTGATACGTGTATAAAACACCACAGTTTGTAGTGGTGTAAACAAACTGAGACAAACTGACAACTTTTTTTTATCGGACAATTGATCCTGTAAAATTGGACTGACTGGCCGGACCTTAGGAAATTTTATAGGACAGGTCCGGCGGTCCAGCCATGTTTGGGTGAGACTGGTGTAACCGTGTATTGTTGTTTACTTCCAGAAAAATGTTCATGAATTCGGTCACATGTTATTTTGCCGCATACATTAATTTGTAAGCCAAAACATTGATAGGAAACGATGATTTAATAGGCAAGTGTGGTAATTAGATCTATTTAGACTAGTCTACTGTATTTTTTCTATGTTATTATTGATTACAATTTTATTCAGAACTAAGGAGCACAAAAATTTACTCTTGTTTTAAATGCAGGTAATAATAAACTGCAATTACTAAGATTTGTATGTGTTTTACTTCCTAGAAAAAAATCAGGCACGTATTTGGGGCACGTGCAAATTGACCGCGTGCATTGACAAAACAACAAAAAATAATTTGAATAAATTAGAAATATATAATGTAACCGACCGTTAAAGCAATGTGAGCACAGAAAAGCATAAAATGCATCTCATCTGCTAATAACACAGTTGTCATTTCCCAAATCATATTCGATGTGTTAACTTTACGAAAAAAAAAACTTACCCATTGCTCTTCCGCGACGGCCTCCATGTTACTAGAGTCGGATGTGACGCAAATAGATTACAAACTACTTTACAGTGTGTGCGGTTTCAATCTCAGAGATTTGACTGGTTCCCAGCATGACTCAATTACTGTGTGTCGCCTAGAGAACGAAACCGCGGCAAAGAACACGATAACATTATATATTTGTATATGTTCTCCCATGTATGTTCTAGGTAGTACAATAAATATAAATATAATTTACATCAATTGATTAACATCATGTATATTAAACAATGTTGAAACGTCTGTCAAGAATTCGTTGAGATTAGTGTTAATAATAGACCTTTTATGATCCTGTGTATGCTTTTCTACTAGTCAGGAGTTCGGTTTATGAGACAAACGGGAGTCACTTCGTGCAAAAGTGATTGCTACACAACACTAAATAGTCATCATTATTGTCGCCATAAGAAAGAAAATGTAACCAATATTGTCAATATACCTCTTAAGTGTTACATTTCCCTCCAAATCGAATATTATAAACATACGAATTAAACGTATTACAATAAGTAAATTAAGTTTAAATTCCTATCATTGAGTATGGAAAGAATCGATTAAGCATTACATTACACCCAGAGGCCCAGATAAGACGCCTATACGCGTAAATTACTAACACAAATGTGGAAGATACGCAAAAAGAAATTAAATTTTTGGCGTACCAATACGCAGAGAAAATATTCGTTGTGTGTACATTTACGCACAATTTTTCTCATGATAATGTACATTACCTCATATTTTAGTGACTGGATGATGGAAAAAGATGGAAATTGTGTCAGACTTGCAGTTGATCAGTACTTAGCAATACAAGTCTTAAATGTTCAGATGTCTTACTTGTAACATTATTGCATTCGTGGTGTTGCTACCTTATTAATATTATTATAAGAATACTCCGTTTTTTTTTACATGTATTGTAATGTTTTGTTAATTTACCACCACTTATCGTGCATAGAGTGTACGTTTAACCCCATACATTCTAGAGAGAGTGTACAATTACTGCTACATTTCTAGAAGAAAGCGTACATTTATCCCCAGTCCAAAAGCTTAGCTGGAGCACTGATTATACCATAATATAAAAAAGAATTTGTATCGTGAATTATAATGCAAAATGTAAATAAATGTTACAAAGTATGGGATTTGTGTACGTGTGTTTATGTTTTGCATATACACATGCAATGTAATAACGTTAGTTGTTTTTATTATATCAAAGTTATTTACTTATTTTAATTATTTAAATGGTAACGTCCCTTTCACTTCTTCTCCATCATCTCGTGATATTGTATAACATGTACATACATAACACTTGTATACACAAACACCCTTCTTAAACAAATGGTTACATAATATCGAGGGTTTAAATCCAGAAGATACTAACTTCCATTGAAATCAACAGCAGTTAGTACCTTTTGGTTTCAACCCTCGACATTATATGCATGGCTTCAATGAAGAATAAGCAGTTTACGCTTCATCTGAACATGTAATAAAACAAACTTTCGGTACATATCTAAATTCAACTGCACTCGTAGAACATTTACAAATGTCAGTTAAAGTGGCAAGTAAAATGCACGTATTATATTATTTTGAATGAACAAACGCTTACAAGTTAAGTTGATAATAAATTAGTAATCCGTTATCACCAGCTATACCGGTAAGTAAGTAATAAGTACATAAATAGGGACAGCTGTTCTATTATACAAACCACTTCGTAGTCACAATTTGAAATAAAGCTTGCAGTGTGAAACCGTCTTACAATGAATACAATATAATATTTATTGATATAGAAATCAATTGAGAACTAAATAATTGCAAATACAAAGTTTATATTTCACACCTCACTGAACGAGTTTGCATTAACTGATATGTCCTTAGCGTGCACAGGTGTTACCATGGCAACTATATAACTCTGGAATGTTGTCAGTCATGGCATTGAACTTCATGAACTGAGGTCAGTATATTCATCTTTGGACAAAATATGAAACATATGCTACAGTAAATAAAAATAATAAGGTACATGTCCACGAACTGTTGGATAACCTCTACTACCTTGTTATTGTCTGATTGTAGTTGTGTGTGACATGCGTTAACAACATCACGTAGCACGTTACCAAAGTCCTTGGCAACGTTTCGTTGCAAGAAAAATAACCCAGTCATGCCGTTGACAGGTGGTGTGTATTTTACCGCTGTAAACTTCAGTAAAGTTCACATAATTGTAGCACAGTGCAGTACAGCAGCAGTCCTTAAATATGTTAATAAAATAAAACTTTGCAAAAAATCGTTTTTAATGGGCATGTTACCGATCAAAATAAAATAAAACGCTTTGAAATCGGTAAAACAATAACGTCTTGGTAACTTTTTCGTATAGTGTCTGTATGCGATAGCTATTGATGCATTTGGAGTAAATCTGCATGTACATTAGTGTATATTCTGTTCGTTCCAAGCGTTTTCGAACATCAACATTATTAAATGCATTTGTTAAATAAGAAACAGTTTTAGTTGAATAAGAGGCATTCACGTTCATTAGAACTAATGCTAATTTAAGATGCATTGAATTATATTGTATGGACTGCGGCATGAATAGTGTAATAATAAATTACGTACATTTTCTACGTGTGTCGTGTTGGTGTGATGATGCGAAGAAAATGACCACTAAATGTAACTAGAACTCAGCGAGTCGGATGTGTCGCCTGACAACGGATAGCTTACGTGAATCCAAATGAAGAAGCACTTAAAGTTAATGCTCATTTTTTTAAACAGATTTATTGAAATCTTCAAAAGCGCTGCATTCTGGCTAATTGCAAAGAAAAGACTTATAAAAACCAAAAATGCGACACAAAAATAAGTATGAAAATTTACAAAGGGCAATAACTCCAAAAGTATGAGGTGTAGAGTAACGGTTCTTGTGGACTGCACTTCTCCTCAATGAGATCTATCTACCTATGAAGTTTCAACTTGATAGCTTTCATAGTCTTAGAGTTATGCTCCGGACAAAAATTAAGTATGAAAATAAACAAAGGGTAATAACTCCAAAAGTATGTGATGAGGAGTAACGGTTTTTGTGCACTGTTCTTCTCCTCAGTGAGATCTATCTACCTATGAAGTTTCAAGTTTATAGCTTTCATAGTCTTAGAGTTATGCTCCGGACGAAAATTAAGTATGAAAATAAACAAAGAGCAATAACTCCAAAAGTATGAGGTGCAGAGTAACAGTTCGTGTGCACTGCACTTCCCCTCAATGAGACATATCTACCTATGAAGTTTCATGTTGATAGCTTTAATATTCTAAGAGTTATGATCCGGACAAGCGAAAGGGGACGCCGCCGCCGCCGACACCGCTGACACAGCCGACACCGCCGCCGACAAAAGTAAGACCTATATGTCGCCTAGTAAGGCGACACAAAAACGTTGTTTTGTTAAAACAATTACTGTATGGAAACAGGTAATTTGGTAACTGGTGACAAGTGATAAGTATACTTATTTTCATCACATATTATGCATTGTGTATCCTTGTTTGAATGTGTTTTGAAAAATAAATGCAGCTCATTCATGTTCTTTTCCTTGAATAACTAATGTACATAATTAATATTTTTTACAGACACATTTTCACTAATTTAAAAAAAGATTGCCTATGGTAGTGAGTTATAGCATGCGTATATCAACTACTGTACCGTCAGGTGTACATGCGGACATGACCGTTGCCGAAAGTGAATGGTCGAATCACAATTATTGCACGGTGATTCAACCAAATATACCCGGCGGACTGCACAGGCTAATCCGGGACGGCACATTACGCACATTAAGCCTGGTTTTTCCACTACACGCCTCATATGTAATCGAAGATGTTTAAGCGTCCGTACATACTGTTTATGACAGTTACAGTAGATGGTGATATAATAACTAATGGGTCAATTATTAGAGGCCAAATAAAAATCAATCATTCATTACAACAAGTCACGTATTGGTGCACAACGACCGAGCTACATTGAGGTAGAGATGGGTTAAAAATTGGTGTCAGAACCGCTTACACAGTTTCTATTGCGAACTGTCATGGTCTCTGCTAAAGCTATCACGAGTCACGTGACTTGATCGGTTAAAGGGACTTACTCAAATATTTACATATTTTTTTTAAATGTCATAAAATGTCTACACTTCAAAAACTCAAGCATTTGGACTAAAAACAAATTTCAAATGTCAAGAAAAGCACACAATGGAAAAGGATATGCCTCGCCGGGCCTCCAAGCCCTACAGAACCTCCGGGCCAAAAGTTTGTCACGCTAAGCAGAAGGCCAAATGGGCCTGCATGCATATAGGTGCACTGTTAACATTACGTAAGTGATATATGTCTGAAAAGTATCGACGAAATGCGGTACAAACGCATTCTAATGTTCGCCATTTCAATACACTAGCACATACACTAGAACATGAAAGAAAACTAAATACTTCATCAATTACACTCAACAAGCATTATATTATTATACCTACTCATTATATTTATCTCTTGGTGACATATATCGGGTGTTATTTGTCTCATTATTTTTATGAAGCGATCATGTACACTGTTTATACACATGTCACAATAATAAACAAATAGCTTGCTTATTTGTTGCTTACTTGCTTACTTACTTACTTCCTTGCTTGCTTGCTTGCTTGCCTGCTTACTTACTTACTTACTTACTTACTTACTTACTTACTTACTTACTTACTTACTTACTTACTAAGTCTTCGTCAAAGCAAGCCATTCCACCACGAGTTGTGCAACTAATGAGTTTTATAGCATTAATTGGTAATTTGCTCCTTCTCTCAATAATAAAGCAACCTATACAACATAATTGGATCCAGTGGGTGATCCGGATTATCAACAAAATTTCAGCATTTGCTCAGTGGCCAATTTCCAACCATCACAACTCCGTTCATACTTTTATTGCGTTAAAGGGACTATGTCATCGAATAATGCCCCAAGGGGGCAATTCGTTTAAAAAACTGAAATTAAGGTATTAATTTGGGCATATAATAGCGGTTAAAACAAGTTATATGTAATGGAACAGGAGTGTACGCATTTTGAGGTAAAAATCTATTTATTATAAGGGTCGTGTTTGTTTGGCCCTTTTCATATTTTCAGGTTGACGTCAGAATTGTGAGTATTTTGTATAACGATAGTTAACACACGATTCACAACCAAGCAAAATAGCGCAGTTGGTTAAATCATTTGTAGTGCAATAGGAAGACATTGTTTCGTTGACATAGTCCCTCTAAAACAACACCGACAGAGAACATAACCTCGATCGTGGCAACCTCCGCGCAGAGATATGACTGGTTCCGAGCATAGCTCTAATCAAATCCCTGCCGCCATAACAAACCACGTGATGATGATCGATTTAAATCTTCTAGATATTATTTATGGTTTTAATTAGTTATTTTCTTTTTGTGTTTTCATTATTGACTGCAAACGATATATAAAAAGTCTAATTATGTAGAAAATGCACTGAGTTGCATTAAATAAGTAAAAGTTGCAAACATGTAATCGTTCCAGATCTGAAAGGATTTTACTTGTGATGGCAGTGGTGACCGTTAACCGATAGGGGAGGTAACCGCTTCGAGGAGTTTGCGATCGTGGCTGTGGTAACAAAGAACACCCCAAGGCATACGTGGATTTAGAGGTGGCGGAAGCGGAATACACCCCATCTAAAATTGACCAGCATTCGAATTTTTAGCCTCACAATATCTCAAAACATGCATTTAGTTGCCAGTGACGTGTTCTGCAATCAAATTATTGTCATAATCAACCCCGTTCCTCGGTATTGTCGTTAAATTATTCTCTTGCTTCGATATAATACCTTTCCGATATCTATCCCAACATGCAAGAGAGACCAAAGCATTTTTTTTACAGTTTTTTTAGTTACAGAATATTTCCGAGCCCCTCTAACTCAACATCCTGTAAAATCGACTGCACGTACCGTACACCATACACAAACATAAACGTGCAAAAAATGACGACGCTTTACCAAAGTCATAGTGGCATATTTATAGTTGGGCTTATTAAAATATAAACTCTTAAGTTCGTTCAAATAACACAATACGCCGTGAACAATCATAAATTCAAACCAGCAGTTAAAGGAAAACCACGCAGAATGACCTCGTTGTAAGATCAACTGTTTATTTATTTATGTATTTATTTATTGATTTATTGATTTATTTATTTACTTACTTACTTACTTACTTACTTACTTACTTACTTACTTACTTACTTACTTACTTACTTATTTTTATTTATTTATTTATTTACGTATTTATTTATTTATTTAATCATTGATTGACTTATTTAGTACTTTTCGTTTATTTAGTACTTTAATAATTTCATTTTTTTATGACGCTGTTTATACATCTACGATTTCGTACATAATTGTGTACTGTATTGTACTCTACTGTACTGTACTGTACTGTACTGTACTGTACTGTACAGTACTGTACTGTACTGTACTGTACTGTACTGTACTGTACTGTACTGTACTGTACTGTACTGTACTGTACTGTACCGTATTGTACTGTATTGTATTGTACTGTATTCTATTCTGTTATGTTCTGCTCTGTTCTGTTCTATTATATTATATTTTATTCGATTCTATTCTATTCTATAATATTCTATTAAAAGTGCATTAAACCGTACGCTTACTTTTCATTGAAGTTCATAGCTCATTTAACACTTTATGTTTACACTATCTTACAGAAAATGTATATTTATTTTAAATGGTGAGCGCACAAGTTAAATTAAGGACTTATCTGTGATTTTTTGGTTTTCAACTGTAATTCTGTTGGAATGACTCCCTTACAAGTTTCGAATTTACATTAATGGGCAAAATATATTACTTTAACGAGGTTCGAATGGGTTACTATAAATAATTTACATTGCCAGTTTGTGTTATCGAGTTTACTTCTTCATTCTTCACGTCGTCTTTGACTTTAATAAAAACCTGTCAAGAATTATAAGCATCTTACAAGGACCTAATAACAGATTGTCAAACTAAAAGTCCCTTTAAAGTGTCATATACAGATTTCTTGCTAAACACATTTTTTACTTCCACCAAGGATGCTATGTTTTTGCCGGCGTTAATTTGGCTCTGTTTAACAGTTACTTCGGCAACTAGACGCAAAACAAGACGTATGGGAATTTCATGAACTTTCTAGGAAATGTTGGAAATGTGGCAATGAACAAATGGTTAGCTTTTGGTTATAGTCCGAATTACAGTCTGTGTAAAAGATTTTTTATTATTCATTTTTATAATGGCAAATTGTAACACATTGCTGTTGAACTCAATGGTCGCACAACTCAAGCGGTAATGAGCACATTGCTGTTGAACTCAATGGTCGCACAACACAAGCGGTAATGAGCACATTGCTGTTTGACACAATGGTCGCACAGCACAAGCGGTAATGAGCACATTGCTGTTAAACTGAATGGACGCACAACACAGCGGTAATGAGCACATTGCTGTTGAACTCAATGGTCGCACAACACAAGCGGTAATGAGCACATTGCTGTTAAACTCAATGGTCGCACAACACAAGCGGTAATGAGCACATTGCTATTGAACTCAATGGTCGCACAACACAAGCGGTAATGAGCACATTGCTGTTGAACTCAATGGTCGCACAACACAAGCGGTAATGAGCACATTGTTGTTAAACTCAATGG
The DNA here is from genome assembly GCA_027627225.1 of Congeria kusceri. NCBI lineage: Eukaryota > Metazoa > Mollusca > Bivalvia > Myida > Dreissenidae > Congeria > Congeria kusceri. The sequence continues at coordinate 32,247,596 of CM051040.1, read as the reverse complement.
ACGCACAACACAGCGGTAATGAGCACATTGCTGTTGAACTCAATGGTCGCACAACACAAGCGGTAATGAGCACATTGCTGTTGAACTCAATGGTCGCACAACACAAGCGGTAATGAGCACATTGCTGTTAAACTCAATGGTCGCACAACACAAGCGGCAATGAGCACATTGCTGTTGAACTCAATGGTCGCACAACACAAGCGGTAATGAGCACATTGCTGTTAAACTCAATGGTCGCACAACACAAGCGGTAATGAGCACATTGCTGTTAAACCCAATGGTCGCACAACACAAGCGGTAATAAGCACATTGCTGTTGAATTCAATGGTCGCACAACACAAGCGGTAATGAGCACATTGCTGTTAAAATCAATGGTCGCACAACACAAGCGGTAATGAGCACATTGCTGTTAAACTCAATATTCGCCCAACACGGGCGGTAATGTGCACATTGCTGTTGAACTCAATGGTCGCACAACACAAGCGGTAATGAGCACATTGCCCTTTAACCCAATGGTCGCACAACACAAGCGGTAATGAGAACATCGCTGTTAAATTCTGTGGTCGCACAACACAAGCGGTAATGAGCACATTTTCTTAGGATTCTTATCAGTGTATTTGTGAAAATAACGCATACCATAGGCGCTTGGTTGTTCAACCAATAAATATATAAATACACAAGGTAGCTCACTCGCCATTTTCTTTCGTAACGGGAGTCGATTGCCAATTATTAGCTGGTTTTCACTAGAGGATCCAGGGGGTGGGGCGCACCCGGCGCCCCCCCCCCCCTAAAACTGCTTAACCATACGTATATATGTGCATTCATAAAACGGTAAAAACTGGATAAATATGATAAAACAATTCGCTCGCTCAGTTTTGTCTAAGATACACATTAACTTCATTAAAACATACCCGACCAAGCCAGCCCCTACGATTTACCGTAGTACCGGCGCAAAAGTTCCGCAAATATTATAAACTATAAACAATGGGTATATATACCTTTATTTGTTAATGATATTGTTTTCTTTTATAGATGTATGTATTATATAAAGATTTCAGATGCAATACACCGTTTGCACAGGTTACCACATAAAAGCAAATTATACTTTTCGAATAATTATGATTTCTAGTTTAAATTCAAGTCAAATCAATGACAACTGTCATGTTTAAATAGTGTTGTTTTTTTTTTCAAAAATCTAAATCGACAAACTTTTTGTTAAATGGTCCCTCAGAAATCACACCAATTTTCATATTGTTTTACACATTTATAAGAAAGATATAACGTGATAAGGTATAGAGGTGTACCCAACGTTGGCTCCAAATCCTGGAAATTTCATTTTTCCGGCACCATATTAATGCGAAATTGACATAAAGTCGGCATCACTTGCCTTATTAGTTCACAACGCAACCATACGAGTATCTTTCACAATATTTCGTGTAAAAACCATGTTCGTCTGTCTGTCCGTTAGTTCGTTTCGATTAAACAAAACAGTGCATCACAAATTTGAAGACAATTAATGAGCATGAATGTGAACGTGTGAGTTATTTAATGACAATCACTTCGAAAACAGACGATTACACTTTGGTAAACGACGAATACAAATAATTATCGATGCGTATGTGTTTGAATTTAGTCAGCTACAGTTTTTACATGTTTAAAGATGTTCCTAGTGTAATTATATAACATTGAATGTCAAATACGTTTTTTTAGTGGACATGCACTCAAAACAAGGGCAATTTACGGCCAAAACAGGTGCATGACATACTGATATGCAATGATTTATTAGATATCTTTGATAGCTGATCACTGGATGATCAAAAGCTTACGCTCCCCTAACCCGAAATCATGGAACCGCCCCTGGTTTCAATGCATATAATTACATCTTTGATTTCCTAAATCTACATAGCCCATGCATTTAGGACCGGTACTTTTTAAAATTTAGGCCAGTCAATTAATTTCCGTTATGATAGATAATGGCGAGTGAACTACCTTGTGTATATTTATCATATATGGAATATGATTATCCGTCGTCCGTCGTCCGTATGCCGTCAACAATTTGGACCGTGATCGCGATAAAAACTACATTTTTTAGTCAGTCTTGTCCTTACTTGCACAGTTACTGTATGACCATAAAATCTCGGATGGGATTGTTATTGGGTCAGATCACACCAGTAACACCAGAGTTATTGCCACTTTTTTATGCAAAAAAAGTGCAAAAATACCATTTCCCAACATTTTGACTTTTTTTTTCCAATCTTAACCAAACATTCAGTTTGTGTATGACCATTAGATCTCAGCAGACGACAAAAATGGGCCAGATCGTGTTTCAAACACCAGAATTATTGCCCTTTGTTTATTAAAAAAATATATATATATAATGGACAATATTCAGGATAGAGACTTCATTTTTCATCCAATCTTCACCAATCGTGTACAGTTTGTCTATGAACATAAGACTACTGGTGAAGTCGAGTAAAAGTATTATCGGGCCAGAAAGACCAGAGTTATTGCCCCTTGTGTTTGGAATAAAAACATCAACAAGTTATCAATGGCTTGCACACATGATTTTTGATTCAATGTTGACCAAACTTACACAGTTTGCCCATGGCCATAAAAATTTATTGATAAAATTTTATTTCCAACAGTTGCAAAACTTGCATGCAGTTAATTTGTACATGCAACATTGATGTCTTCAGAGCCTTTATTATCATCATTTATTATCATTGGACAGAAAATTATCAATGAAAAAGGAAAACTTTAGCTTATAGCACAGCCATCACAATTATAGCATTGCAACTAGTTCTCCAAAACTGTTTGCGAAAAAGACACCAAAATCTACTGTTTCTGCATTTTCCAGAATTGTCAATGACTTAATGAAAAAGGGTCAGGTTAGAATATCGAGAAAAATGATTTGAGAACCATTAGCAATAAAAACGCACATCCACTACCCAACTCGTACTTTAGTTAGGCCATTGCACTAACCGATGTTTTAAATCAAAATTGATCCCACCCCCCTCTGCGTATTGTTCAGACACCTTAATGTTCAAACCTGTCACAACAGTATGGTCTTCATCTGTACCAGTGCTCAGGTGAGCACTTTGTGCCACCATGTCCCTCTTGTTTTTTATTTGTTAAACAACCAAGCAAGGGCATATAACGTGGACAAGGTCGATCATTTGCAATGCGCCTTTAAAAGACAAACAGAATATACAAAAATCAGGTTCCGGTAAGTGTTGTTCTAAAATATTTATACGTTTATTTATTGCCTATCCGTTGATTCAGTGATAATACTCGTCGCAAAAATATATGATAATTACCAATCACGAAAATATATTACATTTGTGAACAAAGTGATGTAGCGACCTATTTTATAGATGTGATAACACTCCATATTATTTATGAATCCCCTAAGTGCATGATTAATGCTATCATGATGCTTAAGTTGTCAACTTTGACTAAAATATAACTTACTCTGCACTAAAACATACAATTCCAAGTTCGATTTAATATTAGGCCCCAATGCATTTGCGTGTTAGAACAAATACGTTAAATTTATTACATTGTTTAATATATAACACGTCCATTGAAATAGCCGAAAACAACCGTGTTCACTATGAATAATTGAAGGAAATGTCGAACAAACAATACAACAGATGATGATAGTATAATTCTTACAAGTCCATTATGTCATTTTACAAAAGAAATTCGAGTACACGTATATTTGTTACGGTTCAAACAAATGGCTGAAATTAGGAAAGTTTATATTTGTCTCCTGTTGTTTCATAACGGTATTGCAGTTTTACCTGAAGAAACAGTATAGCTGTTTTGCCTAAATAAACGGCATTGCAGAATTAACTAATGCAATGGCATTACAGGTTTTGCCTGAATAAACGGGATTGCAGAATTGACTAAGGCAATGGTATTACAGGTTTTGCCTAAAGATTCGACACTGCACGAATGACTAAAGCAACGGCGTTACAGGTTTTGCCTAAATAAATGGTATTGCAGAATTGACTAAAGCAACGGCATTGCAGGTTTTGACTAAAGAAAAGGTATTGCAGAATTGACTAAGGCAACGGCATTACAGGTTTTGCCTAAACACGGTATTGCAGAATTGACTAAAGCAAATGCATAATAGTTTTGCCTGAATAAACGGTACTGCAGAATTGACTTACAGAAACGGCATTACAGGTTTTGCCTAAAAGAAAAAACGGTATTGCATAATTAACCAGTAGACGAACTTAGGTCGCTCCGCCTTTATGTTTGTCTAAGTTTGTTTGTCGAAGGATTTGAAGTAAATCGATTATGCAACCATGAGCTACTTTTTACCACTGAAAGATAAACCCATAATTGGTCAACTAAGTATCTACTGGTCAGTTGACTAAAGCAACGGCATTACAGGTTTTGCCTAAAAACGGTATTGCAGAATTGACTAAAGCAACGGCATTACAGTTTTGCCTAAAGACACAGTATTGCATTTTTGCTCTTCTCTAACAATTATTTAATCCATCATAAGAGCTAATGCAAGTTGAAGCTGTTGTGTGTAATGTTCATATACACGAACATTTCTATGCGTTTAAAGAGGACTACATTTATAGGAAGCCTTTCATACATCAAAACATAAAATGAAAGTTATTTTAGTCTAAATGTCTTGATAGGCAATTGAAGGGGAATATAAACACTGTACAACAACCATAAACGTTTGGTTGATGACCAATACGAATTTGATAGTGTTAGTCTTTTAAGCACTGTTTTGTAGGGGCGAATAGTATTATTGCTCAGCAGATCCGTAAATAAATACGTGTATATATGTCCACGTATGAATCAACCGTAGCAGCATGTGTGGATTTCAAATGTTACAAATGTTTTGTTATGAATCCGCTCTGATGTCTAACATCAGACGCTTTTAGGATATGAAAAGCACGCGTTGTAACTGGCGTCCTTTTGGTGAAGATCATAATTAAAACATCGTGCTTTAATGAAACCAGGGGGCGTGTACAAGTGTAGGTGAAGTCAGAATTCCAGATTACTCATAATTAATAATTGCACATGTCCTGTGGTATGTAACATGGGACAACAACGCGGAACTTTAAAGTTACATGCGCATATGACCAATAAGAATTAACCTGTTGTTAATTCATTAAAAGAAAATATGTTTTACGATCCAGTTGCAAATGTTTAGTTAGTTATGTTCTATGAAGTTACATATATGTTATTAAGTACAAGATATACATATCAAACGAATATCGTATTTGCGTCGAAGCAGTGGATGGCCTGTTGTATGATTTATAAACCAAACAGCTATTTTCAATTGGCATTTTTGAACACTGGAAAGCATATCCATTGCTCTGTATTTAAAAACATTCTGAAATAATGCGATAATAGCACTGGTTCTTAAATGTATAACTGGTTGTTTGGTGGTCAGCTTACCGGACTGGTGGGGTATCATCCGGGTACTCTGGAGACTGCACCAAAATTAAACATATAGTTCAGTAAAAAAAAATAGATAGCTGAAATTGCAGCTTATATTCAAAATTCGTTCTAACTTTCGACGTGTCTCTATAATAAGCCAGCATCGCTGGGGCACACCCCAGGCCCCCACATAATGCAGCTTCGGCGCGGAAGGACCTCATAAACTTCCAAATACACATTATGAAATAACTGTACACTACGAGTTTACACGTGTTCACGTCAATTTTAATTCAGAGCGTTGATGTGCTTGCTAAAAAAAAAAGAAAAAGGGGCGACAATCTTGTTTTGTTCCAGATCTTTCCCGACATCTTTTTTAAACGTTGATGATCTCAGTCTTTTACCAGAACAGTCTTGTTTGTTCTGGTATTGCTGTATGGCCAGAGATATTTTATTTTCAGTTTCTCGGCTATATTTGGAAAGATTGTCATAGTTCATAGTTGGAGGAAGTAATAAAATAAAGAACAAAATCTATTATAAAAACACACCTTTTTCATAATCAACATCACAATAACAATACTAATTCAATTCAACATTTGTTTTGTAAACATGCATATAAATTCAGCATGATTAACATTAAATTAATATATTTTTCTCTGTGGGTTGAAACTATCATTTATATAACAACTGTGGGTCGAAGCTATCATTTACATTACAATTGTGGGTTGAAACTCTCATTTACATTACGACTATGGGTTGAAACTATCATTTACATTGCAACTGAGGGTTGAAACTATCATTTACATTACAACTGTGGGTTGAAACTGTCATTTACATTACAATTGAGGGTTGAAAATATCATTGACATTACAACTGTGGGTTGAAACTATCATTTACATTACAACTGTGGGTTGAAACTATCATTTACATTCCAACTGTGGGTTGAAACTATCATTTACATTCCAACTGTGGGTTGGAACTAATATTTACATTACAACTGAGGGTTGAAACTCTCATTTACATTACAACTGAGGGTTGAAACTATCATTTACATAACAACTGTGGGTTGAAACTATCATTTACATTACAACTGTGGGTTGAAACTATCATTTACATTACAACTGTGGGTTGAAACTATCATTTGCATTCCAACTGTGGGTTGAAACTATCATGTACATTCCAACTGTGGGTTGAAACTATCATTTACATTGCAACTGTGGGTTGAAACTATCATTTACATTACAACTGTGGGTTGAAACTATCATTTACATTACAACTGAAGGTCAAAACTATCATTTACATTACAACTGAGGGTTGAAACTATCATTTAATATCCATAAGGAATCAAGAAAACGGCATCTGTGGAAATAATCGATTTTTAATCTTTTATATATATTCACTAAAATTCGTTCCATTTTTTATTAAAAATCTGATCGGCGTATCTGAGAAATTACAAATTAACAGACCCTGTCCTAAAAGGTAGGCACGTGACGCCGCTTCCGTTGCATCTTGACATTTGAACGTTAAAGCGTTTCGTTACGTTAGGCACTGAGCAATGTAAACTGTCAGCGAGTAAGCAGCGCTGAGAAATCACGAAAAACTTGTTTTCGAAGTTCGCACTTGACCGGTAAATGTTGTCAAACTCACAACGCAACATGACCAAATACTTCAACGCCTTTTCTGGGACGATCTCTCAAAAATATTGTACCACACAATGGTAAGCCATAGCGCGAATTGTTGTTGATTTGTTGTTTGTTTTGTTTTTGCTTAGTTTAAGAATAAGAGAAGTTTTACTCTGTTCTAAAAGCCTGCTAGGACCGTTGACTTCTGAATGATTTTTGAACGCGGATGTAACAATTCCAACTTAGCATGCTATATATAAAAACTCTTGCGTATTACGTGTTTTATTTTCGTTTTAGAGTATGCTTCTTTGTTTGCATTTTTAGAACGCGCACTTTAGATGTTTCTCTAAATAATCTAAGTGTATCTACTACTATATCCTGCTTTGCAGTAAGTTATAGATGTTTGAATTGTGAGAACGTTTTCATTTTATGAGAAAATTTGAGTACTTTGCTTTTAGTGGTACAAAGGGGCTTCCGTACTTAGCATACATAGGCAGACAAGTGTACAGTTACATAGATACTTCACCGTCACTTTTTGCCAAACGTACTGCTTGCAGCGGTTAGTTCCCCTTTGCGGTTTACAGTAACCACTGCCACCACGAGTTTTCTAAAACGTGTATTAGTCTAGTCAAATATTATTGCATTATTGATCTAGTCATATATATATTGAGGGTTAAAGAAAAAAAAAGAGATAACTGAAAAGGTAAACATAACAACGCAAGGAATTGAATACATCTGAAATACAATGAAGTGGCGAACGACGCCAGGGGATTTTTCTGTTTTACAATGGCTATATGGTCTTGATTTACTGTTTTCTAACCTGCAAACAAATTACAGTCATTTACATATAAGAAGAGCACTCTAAATAATGAGGAGCACCGTATTTATGAAAGTACGAACGACGTACACATCATAAAGCCATATATCATTCCTAGATTTGTTTACTATCAATTGGGTAGTTCCGGGTCACAAAAGACAAAACCGCTCTCTTCATTTTAAATTCACTTTCAATAACGTAAACCTAAATATTCCATAAAGCATATACACAAGAAATTGCTTGACATATCCCTATAAAACAATAATGTCCGTTCAAGTGACCCGGAACACACCAATACACATGTGTTAATATAACCGTTGTTTTCTGCAGTAACTTGAAAAGCATGTGTTTCTTATGTATGAATTACACAGAATAAACATTTATTTTCCAATTGATACCATAAATGTGCCCATTCACCGGACATTTTCGATGTTTTATCGCGATGAATAAACCTAGTTTCTGCAATCGGTGTTCAGGTAGATTTTTCAACATGTATTACTCATAATACCCCACTTTGGTTCAGTGCTCAGCCTACAGAGTTGAAACTTTGGAGATTTACTGCAATGGTATTGGTGTTCAAACACAAGTTAATACAAATCTAAATGGGAAGGTTGCAATTATTTTCAGAACCATTAAAGTGTGTATGTACGATCTTTCATATCAATTTTCAAAATAAGCAGATAAAAGTGACAATAAAAACAAAGCAAACAGAAGAACGTAAAAAGAACGAAGGAAACACTTCAATATGAACTAAATCAACAAGTACTAGTGTCTATTTTTGCATCGTTTATTAGTGTTGTGTAACCTAAACCAACTGTCAAGTCAACGTATATAAATGTATTTGAGTTTCCGCTCGTACAGACGAAAATTATTTGGCTATTAAAAACTAGCTTATTGTGCATTTAAAAGCAATGTGTGTTCTTAACTTTTATTCCATTTTAAATATAAATATTTGTTAATCAACTTTATTATGTTACTCGTATTTATGCCGCTATAAATGTTGTTAGATCGTACATACACACTTTAATCCTAAAAATCCGGGTCCGGCTAGCTCAGTTGGTAGAGCGCTAGACTGTCAATCCGGGGATCGTGAGTCCGAACCCCAGCCCGGCCACATAACTTGTGTTAGGATTGGTCATGAAATTATTTCTACGGCCATTCTCCCCCTACCTCTGATTCAAGTAGGGCAGTTGTCAGTTACTGGCATAGGTATATGCACTTAGTACTGGTAAACCGCTTAGATCGGCTAAGCTTGCCCAGGAAAAGTGTGAGTAGGTTAACTGACCGCCGTGATATGACTAAAATACTGTTAAAAACGGCGAAAAACCCCAACAAAACAGAACAAACATTTAATCTTAAAGTGAGCCGGAACTACCAGTGATTCGGAATTGAGGGTTGAAAAACATAAGGCCATAAAATTTGATTCTATGTTTAGCGTCCCCATGATTTTTCGAAACCTACCAACTAGGCAGGAAAAAACAAACAACAACTCGAGAAAAAAAACATATTTCTTTCACAATGTATTCATGGCAGTGGTCCAAGCTATAGCAAATGTTTACTTGCAAAAATGTTATAGATCATATTTATATTGGGAACCTACTGTAATACAGTAATTTGACTGTGTCAATTGACTACTTGCATGCTATGTTTTACAAATATTAGTACAAACACATTTTTTTCTTTTTCTTTCCATATTTGTATATGCTTTTCAACTCATTTTTTTACATTGTCAAATTTTGTTATTTTTTTTTCGTTCAGGCGTCCGAAAACCTACCAGCCCGAGGACGCTAATGATAGAATCAAATTGGTATGGCCTAAGGTACTAACCACTACTGATTTCAATAGGTATGGCCTAAGGTACTAACCGCTACTGATTTCAATAGGTATGGCCTAAGGTACTAACCGCTACGGATTTCAATAGGTATGGCCTAAGGTACTAACCGCTACTGATTTCAATAGGTATGGCCTAAGGTACTAACCGCTACTGATTTAAATGGCAGTTGGTGCCTTCTGGTTTTCAGTCCTCGACATGAAACTTATATTCTCAAATTTCCTTTTATCTGTTGAAAGTTCCTTATGGAACAAACACAATAGTTTAGACATATGTCAAATCTAAATTAAATTTCAAAAGTCTTAACGGACCCTGAAACACCTTATGGGACTTTAGAATGTAATTGATTTGACGTTCAGTTGAATAAATAGTTAGAATGCAAAATGTTACTTCAACGTAGGTGGACCATACATCAACTGTAAAAACAAGCATTAGCAACAAAAAATATAAACCAGCTCAACAATATTTAAGAAATGGAAAATGTTGAAATCCCAGATTTTGTTGACACGGCTTATATCAGCATGCCTCTACATTTCAACAACTCCTCCGCGAACAAAGCTCTGAGCTAAGTAATGGAGTTTTGTTTTTGCTTGTACAAAGAATTCGTCTAAAACGTCTCATTTGTCATAAGGTATAACACGTTTCACGATGCATAATGCATGACACTTCGCTACATCTTGGTAGAGATGTCAAATTTAAATTAAATACACGGTGTACAGTTATGACGTCAATAAATTATTATGCAGTGCTCGATTTAAATGTATACACAGGGGCGTAGCTTGTGGTTCAAAAAATGTATAGGCACAATAGGCGGAATCTATAAAATGACGCTGTACGCGATAATTTGGGCAAGGAGAGTTTATGCTCGTATGTGGCTACAAGCAACTAACTTCAGCTAAAACCCGATTCTACAAAATAATTGTAAAATAAGCGTGTGTTTCATGAAATTTGTTTCATATTGACGTATTCGACTCATTAACAATGAAGTATCAACACAGCCGAGAAAGATCCCCACCCCCATCCTCCCTCTTGTTTTTAATGCATTTTTGGCATATTTTAATTTTTTCTGTCTGGAAAAAATATATAAGCACGTGCCTATAGTGCCTAAAGGAAGCTACGCCCCTGATACATGTACTCAGTCTAAAATGTATAGTGATAAATGCAGGGGTGCAGCTTGGTCCCTTATTAATATGTGTAGGCCACTTCTTAAGTTGTCTGAGGTGTATGAGGGAGTGGATTGACCCGGCATTTTTTTCGGGAGGTGTTGGGGGTGATTTTGGGTTAATATTTGGTAGCATCACAACATTTTGATATATTATCATGAACAACCTAAATTGGGACAAATAACACAACACTATCTGCATAAACTTGGATCGATTTGATGAACAAACCTGGTATATTTACTTCGGTTCACTGAAAACCTATGTTTTAACATTGGTGCGCATGTAGATTTCAAGACACGAATGATTGTAAACATTATCATTTTCAGCGCTCTAATCTGTCAGAGGTATGTAAGAGACACTTACCCGCACCCAAAGCCCGGAACCGTAGCTTTTTATTGAATATCTGGCATGTTTTTGTGTTATTGTTGTTTTTTTCTTCAAATGTTTAGAAAAAAAAATGTGTAGGCCGCGGCCAATATGGCCTGAAGGAAGCTACGCCGCTGAAATATAGGATCTGACACGAGTTGTCATTTCATACCATAATGTATTAAACGAGTTCAGGAATTTTGTTAGTAAGCGAGCCTTTGGCTAGCCTACTAACGAATTTCCTGGACGAGTTTAATAAAATATGGTATGAAATGACAACGAGTGTCCGAATTTTTTTATTACATGCTTTTAAACGAAATAAAACCCTTCAAATGTTACCAAAATGAGTTGGTAACTTCTCATAGTTGCGTACTGACGTGACGTCATTTTATGTTGACGACGTCATATCACCAAAATAACGTCATGCGATTGGTCAAAGATTAAATGAGGCGCTTCGTGGGAAAACCGGACTTAATGCAGGTGCGTTAAGTGTCGTCCTGGATTTGCCTGTGCAGTCCGCACAGGCTAATCCAGGACGGCACTTTCCGCCTACCGTGGATTTATGTTTAGAAGAGACTTCATGGAAACAGAAAATACCACAAAAGCGGAAGTGCCGTCCTGGATTAGCCTGTGCGGACTGCACAGGCTAATCCGGGACGACACTTTACGCACATGCACTTAGTCTGGTTTTCCCACGACGCGCTTCAAATATACATAAAACAAGTCACCAAGCCCCCATTCTTTTTCCAGAATGAACTTATTGTGAAGTATTATTAGATTCTAAAGGCCCTGTCACACTGTGGCGAATATCAGCTTCGAGTTATGTACGAGTTCTGGCGACCTATAACTCGCCGCAAAGTAGATAAGTTGGTCGCTGAATTGTTTCAAGACATTTGTTCGAGTTTTCTTCAACATATGACTACGATATGCATATGATATCTTTTCGACAATCAAAGACTTGTCTTCGAGAATGTACGAGTGTGGACCAGTATGTACAACTTGTGAAGACATTTGCACCAGTAAATGTCCTAGGCAAGTCTCCCAAACTCTAATATATGGCGAAACGCTACAACAAGAGAAGACTTATTTACGGAATGTGTTCGAGATTGCGTGAGATACCTTCGACGAGTCTTTGACACGTGTACGAGAAAAATGTCACCCAGAAGTGCAAGAATTTTAAACAGTTTAAAATTCTCGCTGCTACTTGGCGAGCTGTGGGGACATAAGAAGACATAAGACATCAATGCAACATAGAACAACAAGATCTACAAGACAACAGGCGAGATATGGCAAGTTACAATTCGGCAAAACTCGACAAAGCCTAAGGCAAACTGGGTAAATGTCTGGGTAAACCAAAAAACAGTATCAATGTACATTGTGAAATCCAAACTTACGTCTGCTTTATCAATGCGGAGTGCTTGTTCTTCGTTATTGTTCTTCGTTAACAGCGATCCCTTTTTCCACACTTTCTCACCGTCAGAGAGTTGGAACAATCTCACCTGTACACAATTTAATTTAATAAAGATCAATTTTATTAACTTACGTAAGCAATGTAAGCAAAAGCGTCACAAATGAAATTCAGTCAACAAAAACGTAATGATGAGATGAACAATAATTCCAAGAAATTACAAGGAAAACATAGTGGGGAAACAAACAATAGTTCAATAGAAATTCAGTGTGCTGTTATGTCAGCAAAAATATACAGGGAAAATATGATGAAAGATTGCGAACAGTTTTTTCATTATACAAGATGTTATTTTGCAATTTACAGAACAACGAAACCAGTCAAAGTCTTGAATATCTTCCAATCAATGTTTTGACACTACATGAGTGAAACTAACGATAGCATGAACATTAGCCAAAACAAGTTTCACCGACCTGAGCCCGATTGAAAAGACCCGATGGCAGGTAAGTAAATCGGTAGACCATCTTTGTTTCACGAACACCTTCTTTCTTGCCAACGTTCTCCCATCGGACCTGTAAGATATGAAATCCTAAGACGTGCTCACCTGAGTATAAAGATCTGGACATTGCAGTTTCAGGATAAGATTGTTTAGGTCTATATAAACCAGTGACCCCCATGCTGTGGCCACTTTTTAATTTAATTTGAACAAGCCTCGAGAAGACACCTATACAATGTTACATACCTATTATGAAACCTCTGGGCCTTGTGGTTTCAGAGAATATTTTTAAAGTCATTTTGCTATTTAGGTCTATATCAACCATGTGACCCCCAGGGGGGCCATGTTTGACTCCAGGGGCAAAATTAGAACAATCTTTGTAGAAGACCACTATATAATGTTACATACCAAATACGAAACCTCTGGGCCCTGTGGTTTTAGAGGTGAATATTTTTTAAGTCGACTTGCGATATAAGACCATGCTAGCCACAGGGCTTGGCCACTTTTTACCCCAGGGGAATAATTTGAACACATTTGATAGAGAACCTCTTGAGGATGTCACATATCAAATATGAAAGCTCTGAGACTTGAAGTTTCAGGATATTTTTTACTGTTTCACTTTTTAAATTGATTTTTAGCTCTGGTGACCTGCACTTTGACCTACAAAGAAACACTGTTCAATGTTTTGAATTGGTGACTTTCAAATACAATGTATGGTTTAATCTGTTCGCATTAAGCACACGATTTTCATTGGAAGCTTAACAAATATGAACCTATATGGTGCCGATAATGTAAAACTATTGCTTCTTGTTCATGGTTTCTATTACAAGTTCAACTATTGCTTCCTGTTCATGGTTTCTATTACAAGTTGAAACAATGTACACAATGATTAACAGTTGACATAGCATTGAAAGGATCTGTTCACAGATTGGCAAATTGACAATTTTCTAAAATGTTGTCATAGATTCCAAAAAGAAATGATTCATTATATACAAACAAGCGAAACAACACTCATGACTAAGAAATATATTGGAAATAATGTTTCGTTTATGGATAATTATCATTCGAAATGGATAATATTATAAAGTGTTTATAACGCTTTCATCTGTATTTTCAAAAACAAATGTATCACTTACGTTAAAAAATACACTTACACCGAGGTGTAAGTCCGAATGGCCAAGTGGTTAGCGCTTGAGATTTTTTATCAGGATGGTCTGGGTTTCGAGTCCCTGAAAAAGGCAAATTATTAAATTTACTTCTTTTTCTTTAAATAAAATTTGTTTTACATTAATCCAGCTTTATTTAGTTTTTTGCATTTAAAGACATTTAATGACAGTTTTCAAAAACACGAAAATACCTGAACAAGTCCCTTTAAATTTACTTACGTCATCAGGCTGTTCCCCTGGCAACAGGCACGGTACTATGTTGACGGGTTCCGATGGCAGAGGGAAGGTAAGGTCGAAGTCCTCCGTGAGGCGAAGCAGCCATTGATGCAGCTCTGGGTCATAGTCGGCCCACACCGTGGGTATATCACTGTGTAGGAACCGGCCGTGGTTTTGCTAAACAATAATATAATATTACAACATTAAGCTATTCTGGGTCATAGCGGGCCCACACCCAGGGTTTGTCACTGTGTAGAACAAAAACATTCTATTATGAAAAGTTGGCAAAAAACATCATTGTCGAAGTACTGAATGGTTCCGAGGTCGTGCAGAAGATGGACGGCCATCTTTACATCCCTCTCATCGAAGATTCCTTGATCCATGGCAAATTGACGGATAACTCCCCACTTGAGGTAGTTATGCTTTTTCATTCGCTCGCCCAAGATACGCTTTTCGAAGTTCAACCACACTTTCGGTATCTTCTCGCCCATGTAGCCTTGCTGAAGCGTTATATCCAATAGGCTCTTCTGTAGCTCAGGAACTCCCTGTACAATAATTATTGTAAATTATATGCATCACTGTGATGAACAATCAATAGTTATTCTTTATGTAACGGCACAAAAGTTAAAACTGCATGCTTTTTTATTCAGAATTTGAGTTGATTCAGGTTTAGAACACAACGGTTCTGTATGAAAATTCAACTTATAATATTTATAACTTAACTTGAACTGAATTTGATTTAGAAAATGTATTTTTAATTATATGCTGGCAATCTATGGTTTTCGAATAATGGCATAGGTACAAATATTTAACTCAAATTCACATTTCCAATCACAAACATAAATTCATAAAGACAAGGCTTGTCACAGGATGTGACATATGCCCCCGAAGCATATGCTTGTCAGAGGAAGGCAATACAATGTCAGAGTAAAATATTATGCCCTGGACAAATATCTTGAGATTTCAGCAACACAGTTGTTTGATGTTGTGACACACTGCCTCATAATGATCTTCATTCCCACCAAGTTATTACACTCCTTACATGTTGGCAAAAATTATGCTTCCTAAAAAAGTTCATTCTAATATTTGACCTTTTAAGTGTAACCTTGGACCCAAAGACCTTGACCGAGGAGAATGTTGTGGTATGTGACACATCATCTGGTCATAGGAAAAAATAATCTGAAATAATATTAAAATACTTCAAGGCTTTTGGAAGTTATAGAGCAGAACGAACATTCCTTGACATTTGACCTTGAATTTTGACCATGACCTTTGACTGAGGACCATGGGAGTTGTACACAACACATCGCCTGGTCATGGGAAATAATAACCTGAAGTAATATTAAAATCCTTCCAAACGTTTAGAATTTATGGTGGAGAAACAGAAATCCTTGGCCTTTGACCTTGAATTGTGAGCATGACCTTTGACAGACAAACATGGGAGTTGTATGTGACACATTGTCTGGTCATAGAGAATAATAATCTGAAGTAAAATCCCACCAGACGTTTAGAAGTTATGAAGTGGATACAAAAATAATTAATCTTTGACCTTGAATTGTGACCTTGACCTTTGACCAGCCATCATGGGAGTGGAACGCGGCACATTGTCTGGTCATGGGGAATAATAATCTGAAGTTATATTAAAATCCTTCCAGGCGTTAAGAAGTTAAAGAGCGGAAACATAAATCCATGACCTTTGACCTTAAATTGTGACCTTGACCTTTGACCGACGAGCATGGGAGTTGTCGCCTGGTCATGGGGAATAATAATTTGAAGTTATATTAAAATCCATCCTGGCATTTAGAAGTTACGGAGTGGAAACGAAAATTCATGACCTTTGACCTTGAAATGTGACCTTGACCTTTGACCGACGAGTATGGGAGTTGTACGCGCCACATCGTCTAGTCATGGGGAATAATAATCTGAAGTTATATTAAAACCCATCCAGGCATTAAAAAAGTAACAGAGCGGAAACGAAGTCTGGACGGACGGAAACCCACCCACTCACCCAAAACCCAACCACCCACCCACAGACGGACGGTGTGACTACTATATGCCCTCCTTCGGGGGGCATAAAAATTACTACCTAATATCAGACCGGACCGGCGAACAGAGTAAAAGAAGAAGAAGAGGGGGAATATAAGCCATAAAGGACTTAGTGAAATCCCCAAACTACAACAGGTACAAGTTCACAGTAGCAAGCTAACAACACATACTGTTCCTGTTACGGAGCTGACACGATGAATACTTGCAATTTGCGGATATCGCTCCAGAAGCTCCTTCTCTGGGATTTCTGCCTTTGGAATCTATGGAATCAAACATGAAACAAATATGTAACACAGGAACAAAATTAATGTTAAATCTCTAAAATATTTAGTAATCAAACAAGTAAAATATTTGTTTCACAACATAATTCAATAGTATTGTACAAAAACAAAATCACTATTAGAATGAAATGCGTAATGACTTGGTGTGGTACACACCAAAAACTAATTACCCAACAGTGTTCCTATGATGATAAGTATATCAACCCATAGGCAATAGACGGATATATTAACTTGGAGAGCGCAAGTCTCCCAATACAAATATTGCTTTAAAAATTTCTAAATTCAGACAATCATCATTTTTATCACATGCCCATTTTCAACCTTCATAAAATCCTTTCACAACATTTTGCTTAAAGTTGCTTAAAGGGACAATGTCAACAAAAAATTGGCTTCATATTGCAATACAAATAATATTATATGATAGAAATGCGATATACAAAGATATGTGCAATAAATAAAAAATTAATAATATAATACACAATGAGATATTTGATAAAAACAATTAACAAGATTCTGCATTTGATAAACATACATGCCCCTGGTTGGTGCTGGGTAGCCCATTTCTTAGTCCAAATTAGGTCAAGGTCAAGGTCAAAGTGAGGTTGGATGATATGGGTGGATTGGGAACGGTCATAAGTAAAAACGGTGTAAATATCCAAGTGTTGTAGTAAGCGGTGTTGGTGCTAGACGAAACAGTAAAATCTAGTTAACCAAGAAATGGCCCTTTTGAATTATTATAAGTCCAAATTAGTTAAAGGACAAGGTCAAAGTAAAGTTGGGTGATATGGGTGGATTGGGGATGGTCATAAGCAGCAACTGTGTAAGTATTCAAGTGTTGTAGCAAGCGGTGTTGGTGCTAGACGAAACGGTAAAAAATCTGAATTATTCTTAGTGAACTTAGGTCAAGGTCAAGGTCAAAGTAAGGTTGGGTGATGTGGGTGGACTCGGAATGATCATAAGGAACAACTGTGTAAATATCTAAGTGTTGTAGTAAGCGGTGTTGGTGCTACACGAAACGGTAAAATCTAGTTGCCCAAGAAATGGCACTTTTGAATTATTCTTAGTGAAATTAGGTCAAGGTCAAGGTCAAAGTCAGGTTGCGGGGCTCACCCTGGCTTAAAATTTTCTTTAGCCAAATTTACCAGTTCACATTGAATTTCTACTCATTCGAGGCATTTTATAGGGTTTTATGAAGAAAAAGATGTAGCCAAATGGAAATATCTTTAGCCAAATATTGAAATGTGTAGCCATTGGCTAATTTGGCAAATGGCAGCATGAGGCCTGGGTTGGGTGATATGGGTGGATAGGGAATGGTCATAGGCAACAACTGTGTAAGTATCAAAGTGATGTAGTAAGCGATGTTGGTGCTAGACGAAACGGTAAAATCTACTTAACCTTGTCACGGACGGAAGGACGGACGGACAGGACGATCACTATATGCCTCCTGCATCCAGATGCCGGGGGCATAAAAATAAAACCCCAAGCAGATATCGAACTTACGACTTAGGAGCCATACGAATAAATGGCAGTAGACAACGCTTTAACCAACTGCGCTATACTGCTTTGTAAGGAATTGCGTGTAAACTATGGTTATACAAAATACTCAAAATGTAACATGAAAAGTGCCAAACAAACATGACCCATATTATAAAATGATTTTTATCTCAGAATGCATTCACTTTTTCCCCATTATATATACCCTGTTTTAACCATTATTATATGCCAGTATTAATATCTTAATTTCAGATTTGTTAGAAGTTGCCGCCTTGAGGCCCTTTCTGATGACATAGTCCCTTTAAAGACAGACAGAGACACAAATCAATGCCAGCAAATATATAATCTCATTGGCAGCAGAAGCATGCAGTAGGTGGTAACAGGCTACCTACCAGGTCACACTGCGTTCCCACAACGATTATCGGCGTGCCGGGGGCATGACAACAGATGGAGCTCAACCAAAAGTCAAGGCCAGCGTGTTCGTAACCCTGACGCATGCTCCATAGCAACAAGTACACGGCTCGTTATGACAGGAAAAACTAAAGCAAACAAAAGAAGGTTTATATTTTATATTTTAATTGTTTAATTTACATTGGCAGAAAATATCAACTAAATTAAATTTAACCTTTAATGTGCTTACATGGGAGACAACCCATTGAACCATACACATCAATTTATCAAGTGATACTTCTCAAAGACAAAGTTCTGTCTAAGAAACAGATTTAAGCATTCGAAAAATGGAGATTTTGAAACAACTAAGCACAAAAAATAGGTTTCAAGTTCAAGAGAACACCCAATAAGTTGGCAACTGCCAGGCTAAAGATTTCTACAAAACAAAACAGTCTGCTGAACCATACAGCTTTAGCTTTAGTCTAAACCTATGTATTTTAGCTCAAGTGTGTCGAAGGCCTGATAATCAGGACTTGGTGTCTTTTGAAAAAGGTCATTCAAAGGAAAGCGTCTTGATTTGAACCCACGTTTTGATCGCAATTCGGACAGCATATCCTACAGGGTTCATACAAACTGTTTGTTATGGAGTTTAGAAATTAGTGATCGTTAGCCTTTTGTCGTTAAATCTAATCGATTAAAATGTACAATGTAAGTGCATGAATCAATCGAACCATGTAAACTCATATAGTTATAGCGATAACATAAAAGTGGAAAAAACTCAAAAACTTAGTCATATTGCCACCAATAATATAATCAGCGTGAATAGACTCTATAGAACACTGTTGAAACCCAAATTCCATGATTTTTCCATGATTGTTCCATGACATAGCTCAGTTTTTAATGATACAATCCAAGCATACCAAAGTCAAAATAGTGCACTGATAACCACATTTTATTTCATCTACATAATAATTTTTTTATCTAGGCTGATTCGCGCCCTGTAGAATAGAATAGAATTGCCTGAAGCTCTGCCATACAAGTCCGTCTATCATTATGCTTTTGATTTTGATTTTTTAAAAATTATGTTTCAATGGATTTGATCATTTTTATGCACTTACAGGCATATTCAATGATACTTTTCAACTTTCCATGACAACATCCAAATTATCAAGACTGCATGATTTTTTCAGACAAAGCCCATTTTCCATGACTTTTCCAGATCCGTACGAACCCTGTATCCATAATACAGCTGCTACTCACAACGATGCAACTTTACACGAAAATGACCCACCTGATGAGTGTTGTAGTATACAGCCGGACCAGCAAAGTCCCAGGTGCTGTATGTGACCTCCTGACCCGAATCACTCTCAACGGTCCACGGTTTGATGTCGATACCATCGGTAGGTGTCTCCTATTCAGTGCCTAATATCTTCTTGTCAGTTGCCATAAGGGCTCGAATGAGACTAGATAAATAAATGTCAACATGTGTAGATCAGAGTTTTAAAATATAGTACACAAACCCTAATCGGGATTTAACATGTCAGACCTATAATCAATGGTAACAAGAGCTGTTTGTAAAATTGTTATGCCCCCTCTTGGTAAAAAGCAATCTGTTGGACATATGGAGCGTAAACTTGTAACAAGGTATAACATAACTCTACAGTCCCTGGGGCGATTCGGTTGAACTTTTCGAAGATATTATAACCACAAACATTTTATCAAGTGTGGTGAAGATTGGATGAAAACTGTGGGACATAGAGAGCAGAAACAGCTAAAAAGGCCAATTTAAGATAATTCAAGGTCCATAACTCCAAAGTTCCTAGGGCAATTGGGCTGATTATCAGAGATATTATGCCCAAAAACATTTTCAAAAAGTTTGGTCAAAATCGGATGAAAAATGTTGGTCATAGCGGAAACAAAAGTCGTCTAACAACAGACTGACAGATCTACCAACCAACTGACGTCAGCAAATCAAAATAACCTGCTATCTCCGATGAGGGGGCTTAATTATTGGCACCAATTACAGACAGCATTGAAGGATGATTGAATTAAGATCAAAGTGGTGTATGTCACATAGCTAAATATATATTTAAAGAAACAATTAAACAAATAAAACCCTTTATGCATTAATGGAAGATAGGCACTCATTCTTTAAAAAAAAAAAATTGCTGAAAAATTCCAAATTTAGTAAAAACCTAAAAGTGAAAATATTTCAAGAATTGAAGCCATAACTTGTTTGGCCGGCTTCCACAAGACTGACCCCATATGCGCTAAGTACGCCTACACAAAGCCTTGTTTTACCAGCGCCGCCAAGACCAACCACCATGAGCTTAGTGCGCCTGCACTCAGTGAAGCCACCTGCCAGCCGCTTGAGATATGCCTTCACGGAATCGAACCCTTGACTCACAATCTCAGTGGGTGGGGTACGCAGCTGAGGACAGCTCTGGATGGCTATGGCTGCAATCGCATTTCAAACATAGAGAATAATCTTTGGAAGTGTTTTCTTAATAATATATCTGTCGATCTTGTTGCCTAGAGTAAAATGAGCATTTTAAGATGTTCATTGCTATGTCCAGCAAATTTCCTGCAGTTATATAAACATCAAAGCATAAATCATACAAATCACAAATACAAATATTTCCAGGTCAGCCACATAACTTGTGTGGCGATAGGTCATGAAATTATGTATACGGCCATTCTCCACTTACCCCTGCTCAAGTAGGGCAGTTGTCAGTTACTGGCATACGTATGTGCAATTAGTACTGGTAAACCGCTTAGATCGGCTAAGCTTGCCCAGGAAAAGTGTGAGTAGGTTAACTGACCGCTGTGATATGACTGAAATACAATTAAAAAACTAATAAGGTAGAGTCATGGTATTTGTGCATCTACTTCATCTCCAAAGCCTCTCTCTATGTGGTGAGTTGAGGTATCAAAACTATTCCATATATATTCTTAAATCTATTATCAAGATGCCAAAGTAAACAAGAAACGTAGAAAGTAAGCACAATTTTTTTTTCGAAATTGTGACCATGACCTTGACTCCATTCACCCCATATGCAATCCCAAGTGAGGTCTCGATATAAGGTATCTACATATAAAGTTTCATTAAAATATCTCAATGTATTCTCAAGCTATTCAGCAGAAACTTGTTTGTATATTTTTAGTAATGGTGACCTTGACCCCATCCAACCCAAATGCAATGCCAAGCGAGGTCTAGATATAATATAACTAGGTATGAAGTTTCATTAAAATATCTCAATGTGTTATCAAGCTATTGAGCGGAAACCGTTTTTTTTTAATTACCAGTGACCTTGACCCCATCGACCCTATACACAACCCCAAGCCAGGTCTTGATATAAGGTATCTATGTATGAAGTTTCATTGAAATACCTCAATTCATTGTCAAGGTTTTGAGGGGAACCAATTTTTCTATTTTAGTAACAGTGACCCTGACCCCACCCATCCCATATGCAATCCAAAGGGAGGTCTCAATATAAGGTATCTATTGATTAAGTTTCATTAAAATATCTCAATGCATCTCAAGTTATTGAGCAGAAACTGTTTTTTATTTTTAGTAACAATGACCTTGACCTTGACCCCACCCACCCTATATGCAATCCAAAGCGAGGTCTTACAATAAGGTATCTGTGTATGAAGTTTCATTACAATAGCTCAATTTGTTCTCGAGTTAGAGAGCGGAAATGAAAAGTTGATGTTGCCACTATGCCTTTGAACTTGAATTGTGACCTTGACCTGGGACATAGGGACCTGGTTCTTGCGCGCGACAGTACAGCTCACCATGCTTGTCACTTCTGCCAAGTTATTTGAAAATCCATCCATGCTGGACGAAGATATGCTCTGGATTAAGTGTTAAGGATTGATCTCAATATCTGACCCTTGACCTTGAATTGTGAACTTAACCTAAGACCTAGTGACCTGATTCTTGCGCACGATACTCCAACTCACAATGCTTGTCACTTCTGCCAAGTTATTTGAAAATCCATCCATGCTGGACAAAGATATGCTCCAGACAATGTGTTTAGGATTGATTTCTTAAATTTGACCTTGAATTGTGACCTTGACCTTGGCCTAATGACCTGGTTACTGTTTGCAACACTCCGTCTAACCATGATTGTCACTTCTGCCAGGTTATTTGAAAATCCATCCATGCTGGACAAAGATATGCTCCAGACAAAGTGTTTAGGACTAATTTCTTAAATTTGACCTTTGACCTTGAATTGTAACCTTGACCTTGGACCTAGGGACCTGGTTTTTGCGCGCGACACTCTGTCTAACCATGCTTGTCACTTCTGAAGTTATTTGAAAATCTATCCATGCTCGACATAGATATGCTCCGGACAAAGTGTTAACGATTGATTTATTAAATTTGACATTTGATCTTCAATTGTGACCTTGACCTTGGATCTACAGACTTGGTTCTTGCGTGCAACACTCCATCTCACTCTGCATGCCACTTCTGCCAAGTTGTTTTAAAATCCATCAATGCTGGACAAAGATATGCTAAGGACAATGTATTTAGGATTGATTTCTTAAATTTGACCTATGACCCTGAATTGTGACCTTGACCTTGGACATAGGGACCTGATTCTTAAGCGTGACACTCCGTCTCATCATGCTTTTATGCTTATCACTTCTGCCAAGTTATTTGAAAATCCATCTATGCTGAACAAAGTTATGCTCCGGACAAAGTGTAAAGGATTTAATTCCTATTGTTAACCTTTGACCTTGAATTTTGACCTTGATCTTGGAACTAGCACAAGCTAATCCGGGACGGCACTTTCCCCCTACAGTGAATTTATGTTTAGAACACGCTTCCTTGAAACAGAAAATACCATAAAAGCGGAAAGTGCCGTCCTGGATTAGCCTGTGCGGACTGCACAGACGAATCCGGAACGACACTTTACGCACATGCATTATGCCCATTTTTTCCATGACATGCCTCAATTGTGCAAAGATAAGTTTATTAACTAAAACTTACATTTAATATTCAGCAGATGCCCTAAAGGTCCAGGGAGGGACTCCAAGAGCATGCAGTCGCACAGAGACAGTTGCACAAGGGTCTGCAATTGGACGATCTCCGTGGGAACCATGGTAACCGCTTGGAAGTCAAGGTGAAGGGCGGAGAGACTGGGCAGCTTGTAAATACAGGGAGGAATGCCACCTGTCACCTCGTTGTCTGAAGAAGAAGGACATGTGATGAAATATAATAAAATAAGACATAGAGGTTTCAGAGAAAGTGTCAAAGCAAGTCAGTGTATGTTACCAAAAATATTCTGTATTCCTGAGATATTCAGTAGACATTTAAGAAGAAAATAGGCCAATAAAGTTGGCAACAGTGATCAAGAATGTAAGCGAGTCATTAAAAATTTTTTAGTATTAACTATCAGACTTTGATCTATACAACCGACATAGGGAAAGAGCCAGTGCAAAACCGCAGGGTGGTTCCACTCTGCTCGCCCTCTGGTCTGAACAATTGAATGGTAAATACATTTTTTTTTGTCAATACTATTCAGTGAAAAATAAAGCGATCGAGAGTAAAAAAAAAACCTTATTAAATTGTAGAAGCATAAAAATGAAAACAAAAAGCCTAATTCAATCCATTAATTAGAAAAGGTCAAACAACTTTGTTTTGCTTAACCCCTTCACCTTTTTCAAACACCTAGTACCTTTTCTGATTCTAGATCTTAGCTCAAGACATAAGAAAGACTCAGTTGGTAGAGAGCTGGACTGTTAATCTAGGGACCACAAGTTTGAACCCCAGCCTGGCCACATAACTTGTGTGGGGATTTGTCATGAAATTATTTCTACAGCCATTCTCCCCCTACCTCTGATTCAAGTAGGGCAGTTGTCTGTTACTTGCATAGGTATGTGCAATTAGTACTGGTGAACCGCTGAAATCGACTAAACTTGCCCAGGAAAAGTATGAGTAGGTTAACTGACTGCCGTTATATGACTGAAATACTGTTAAATCGGTGAAAAATCTAAGCAAAACAAAACAAAAAAACAAAAACTAAAGAGGATGGAGGTAAAATGTGAAAACAACAGCAGTACGTCTGTACCACAAGTTGTAAATGATATATGATATAGAGGATATACACTGGTTTTAGTGTTCGATCGTATTTTATTTCATAAGTGGTCTTATAAAACAAATGTTCTTGAGAGGCGGAGTCATGACTGACAGTATCAGTTTTCTATGACCAACATAATTGGGTTATCATTCACTGATATTCTCCACTCATTCACCTATTGCATGAAATAAAGGAAGCAAATAAAGAAAACATACTCATGACTATGCAAATACCAAAAACCTTTGAATCTGCATTGAGCTTAAAAAAAACATCATTAAAACATAACAACTTTATTTGCACACACTTCAACGAAAGAATGTTACATCTTATAACACTATTTTACTGACATAAATTTTACAAAGTGGCAAAGCCTACTAATGCATATTTTGAAAACAGAAAAGATCATAAACAAATAATCCCAGTTTGGGTCAATGCATACCTAAATCATTAATGCCGAGTCTGGGTATCCGAAAGAACAGCTCCGTGTTGAGAGCAGCGATTTCTTCTTCGTCCAGACTTCCATTGTGGTTGTAATCATACTTTTCAAACATCTCATTCACTTTCTGTCAACAAAATAATGATATGTTTTCGTGTCCACATTCAATTTAGCACAGATAATTTTTTTATACAGACTAAATATAGAAATAACAAAAACATTATTTGTTAAAATTCAGGATTCTGAAAATGCTGAAATCAACTTTCGAAAAAGCTGTACACATTTTATTATAGTTTTACAAAATACTGAAATTTCAACAAATGCAAATTTCTTCTATGAATTAAAGCTCATTAAACATTATATTAAACAAGGCTATCACAGTATTCAAACTACTCAAACTTTATAAGATAAGGCCCATTTTAATATATCACATTTCATACACTGGAATAAGAAGACTTGACAACAAGCATTTTTTACTTTTCTTTTCACTTTTTAAGTGACCAGTATTATTAAATTGGAATAGAACACAAATAATGTATGAAAGTACAGATGCTGAAATTAGGTTTGCTAAGGCCAGAGTTTTTTATATTAATTGGTTCTCCGACATTTTTGGAAAAGTGTCTGATTGGAGGAGGGAAAGAAATAAAAATAAACAAGAGGGCCAAATGGCCCTGGGTCGATCACCTGAGTTTCATTAGTCAATCAATTTTCCTTGTGTTTGATTTTTATACCGATATGCATATACTGATACAGACTGATGGGAAGGCGGTCTAATCATCATGGTTTGAAAAACTTAAGTGACCACAGATATTCAAAATTTTGAAGTACATATTGAAATTGAAGCTTGTTCTTCAATTTGACCTAGTGACCTATTTTTGGACCCCACATGATTGGGACAAATGTTCTGACCAAGTTTCATGACAATTGGGCAAATGATGTAATTTCTAGAGTGTTAACAATCTTTTACTTCAATTTGACCTAGTGACCTATTTTTGACCCCACATGACCCAGATTCAAACACGGCCAAGATACCATTAAGACAAATGTTCGGACCAAGTTTCATGAAGATTGGGTAAAAAATGAGACTTCTAGAGTGTTAAGAATCTTTTTTTTCAATTTGACCTAGTGACCTAGTTTTTCACCCCACATGACCCAGATTCAAACTTCGTCGAGATATCATTGGGACAAATGTTCTGACCAAGTTTCATGAAGATTAGGTAAAAATGTGACTTCTAGAGTATTAACAAGCTTTTTTTTTTTATTTGACCTAGTGACCTAGTTTTTCATCCCACATGACCCAGATTCAAACTTGGCTGAGATATCATTAGCACAAATGTTCTGACAAAGTTTCATGAAGATTGGGCCAAAAATGTGACTTCTAGAGTGTTAACAAGCTTTTTCTTCAATTTGACCTAGTGACCTAGTTTTTCACCCCACATGAGCCAGATTCGAACTCGGCTGAGATATAATCAAGGCAAATGTTTTGACCAGTTTCATGAAGATTGGGCAAAACATTTGACTTTTAGAGTGTTAACAAGCTTTTTCTTCAATTTGACCTAGTGACTTTGACCCCACATGACCCAGATTGGAACTCGGCAGAGATATCATTGGGACAAATGTTCCGACCAAGTTTCATGAAGATTAGGCAAAAGATTTGACTTCTAGAGTGTTAACAAGCTTTGTCTTCAATTTGATCTAGTGACCTAGTTTTTGACCTCACATGACCGAGATTCGAAATCGGTCGAGATATCATTGGGACAAATGTTCTGACCAGGTTTCATGAAGATTGGGCAAAAAATGTGACTTTCCGAGTGTTAACAAGCTTTTTCTTCCTTTTGACTTAGCGACCTAGTTTTTGACCCCACATGGCTCAGATTCAAACTCGGTTGTGATATCATTGGGACAAATGTTTTGACCAAGGTTCATGAAGATTGGGCCAAAAATGTGACTTCTAGAGTGTTAACAAGCTTTTTCTTCAATCTGACCTAGTGACCTAGTTTTTCATTTCACATGACCCAGATTTGAACTCAGCCGAGATATCATTAAGACAAATGTTCTGACCAAGGTTCATGAAGATTGGGCAAAAAATGTGACTTATAGAGTGTTAACAAGCTTTTTCTTCAATTTGCGGTAGTGACCTACTTTTTGACCCCACATGACCCAGATTCAAACTCGGGCGATATATTATTAAGACACATGTTCTGACCAAGTTTCATGAAGATTTTGCCAAAAATGTGACTTCTAGAGTGTTCACAAGCTTATCCTATACCCATATAAAGAAAACTGTCCCCCGCCCCTGGTGGCAATGTTTTTCACCGGAGCGAAACCATTTTTGAACTCGGCCAAGATATCATTAGAAAAAAGGTTCTGAGCAAGTTTCATGTTCATTGGGCAAAAAATGTGACTTCTAGAGTGTTCACTAGCATATAAGGAAAACTGCCCCCCCCCCCTGGCGGCCATGTTTTTCAACGGACCGGAACCATTTTTGAACTCGGCAAGATATCATTCGAACAAATGTTCTGAACATGTTTCATGTTAATTGGGCAACAAATGTGACTTCTAGAGTGTTCACAAGCTTTTTCTTCAAATTGACCTAGTGACCTAGTTTTTGACCCAACATGACCCAGTTTAAAATTCAGCCGAGATATCATTGGGACAAATGTTCTGACTAAGTTTCATGAAGACTGGCCAATAAATGTGGCCTTTACAGTGTTCACAAGGTAAATGTTGACGACGCACGACCCACGACGGACAAAAGGCGATCACAAAAAATACTGTTAAAATATGCACACACTTAGGCCTACGTCAGATATCGCTGGACGAGGGGCCATATTATATGTTAAACAGCATGTTTAATGAAGTGAAAACAAACTAAATATATCTTATAAATAAATCAATATACACCAATAAAATTTGTTAATTATAATATTGATATAAAATTATAAATGTGTATTTAATACAAAGATTCTAAGATCTAAATTTGTTTTACTGAGTATTTTCTTCTGACTTTAAGTGTTGCATGATGTATAAAATAACAGTGAGCAGATCATATGAATCATACAGCGATATACTGTGACACAATGCATCTTACATAAAATTTGGTCATTTCTTCAGCATTTTTTCCCCTTCCGTGTAACAGGTTGAAACCCTTTCACAAGGTCATTTGTACAACATTGGATACACTCTACACATTTTTATGTTATTGATTTCGGACAAAATCGGGATCCGAGAACTAGGAAATATAGAAACTCTAGCCTAAATGCTGAACACATTGATTTTATAATAGTTAAACCAAAACCAAAAAACTCTGCCTATGAATTAATTTACGTTACAATATTATCAGAAATCCTTGTACATTTCCCTCGTAATCTGTGACCTTTGACCCATCATTTTGAACCAAGGTGGACCTGAAATGGTCAACTTGGGGTTTAGTGTGAACCTGTGACGAACGACAATTATATAGAAGTCCATATCCCTGAAATGTACATAAAGCCTTAAAATGTACATGAGGTAGGAAAACAGGCCTTAATGCATGTGCGTAAAGTGTCGTCCCGGATTAGTCTGTGCAGTATGCACAGGCTAATCCAGGACGAAACTTTCCGCTTTTATTTTATTTTTTTTTTATTTTTTTATTTTTTTTTTTGTTATGTAGCTTTTATTCACCTCCATACATTACAATTTGTATTGTTAGTTTACATGTTAATTTGTTAGTATATAATAGAGCTCCTTTAACATTTCGTTCAAATTGCTTGACATATTACTGGTATTGCTATAATAGAGGTAGATAAAATCCATGCATAACATTATACAGACACAACCACACATTTCACACACACAAACACATACACAAATGAAATGATAGGATAGAAACAAAAGTTTGGACTTCCGACAGATATAAATCAATCATAGACAAACAAATGACCATGGTATTAGATATTTTAAGCAAACAACACAGTTTACAATAAGATTATGCTATTGGTCAACAAATAGTTTTACAATTGCCCAGTTATGCAGTTCCTTTTCTTGACATTTTGTATTAGCTTGAATTTCCCATGCTAAGCAAAGATTATTCTTCAGCCCTCTTATTGAGGGTAATAATCCCTTTCTCTTGCATACAAATATATATTTTCTGTTTAAAGGAAGTCTCATCTAAACATAAATCCAATGTAAGCAGAAAGTGCTGTCCTGGATTAGCCTGGGTGGACTGCACAGGCAAATCTGTGACGTCACTTTACGCACATGCATTAAGCCCGCTTTTCCCACGACACGCCTCATATATTACATGTTCACAAGTCATTCGCACCTTGACATGATCAGATTATTAAAATGCACCTATCTCTATTTTGATAAGGGTGGGGCGGGTGGCATATACGGGACTTTAGACTGAAAGAGAATCACGACAGGCTGGAATTGGACACGCCAAATGATTCCGGGTCCCGGGAAATAGGCTTTGTCGGATTTAATATCCCAGTAATATTGGATAACCCCGGGCCATTATATAACACCAAGCATCTCCCACTGTGGGGATTTTCAAATTCCCTTGGGTCAGCCTGCTCCGCCTCTGGGAGAAAATATTGATAGGTGCATAATCTGCTAGAATTAATTAAGATATTGAACTTCACTGATAGAACCATGCAAATATCATGTTAACCGTCACAATAAATCATAAGCCAACATTAGAGTCCAATTATTATTCGCCATTTATAGATACAGAAAATTAATGACTAATTTGTACATGAAATAGAACATTCAACATGAAAAAAAACTCCGGCCTTTCATCATGGTACAACCAAAAAGTAAGAAAAAAGTATGAGCATATTCCGTCAAAAAGTAAGAAAAAGTAGGAAAATTTTGTTCTAAAAAGTAGGAAAAGTAAGAAGAATAACATTAATTAAACTAACAAAATTGCATGTTTTAAGTCAATCAAAAAGATTTTGATTAAAAATCATCCTAATTTTATGTGCTGTAGTCTCATATACATCTACAGTAAAGTGTCGGCTGAAAACTTTGAGGTAAGCATTTTTCTGAAAATATCTGTAAATAAATACACTGCCAGTGAAGTATCAGCTTCAACATTTTTCAAGATTAACAGGCAAAATGGTCATACTTATACTCTGAATCACTAATCAGACTCAAAAAGTAGTAAAAGAAGGAGGATTTTGCAGAAAAGTAGGAAAAAGTATAAACCTGTTAAAAAAGAAGGAAAAGTAGGAAAAAGTAGGAACGTTGTCCGAGGGCCTGAAATCTGTAACAAGGCAGAAGAATTGCGCCAGAGACCTTTGTATTCAAGGCAATAATCGGATTGTGTACACCAGATACCTTTGTATTCAAGGCAATAATCCCATTGTGTATGCCAGAGACCTTTGTCTTCAAGGCAATAATCGCATTGTGTATGCCAGATACCTTTGTATTCAAGGCAATAATCGCATTGTGTATGCCAGAGACCCTTGTATTCAAGGCAATAATCGCATTGTGTATGCAAGATACCTTTGTATTCAAGGCAATAAACGCATTGCGTATGCCAGAGACCTTTGTATTCAAGGCAATAATCGCAT
Source organism: Congeria kusceri (assembly GCA_027627225.1). Taxonomy (NCBI): domain Eukaryota; kingdom Metazoa; phylum Mollusca; class Bivalvia; order Myida; family Dreissenidae; genus Congeria; species Congeria kusceri. The sequence continues at coordinate 32,216,814 of CM051040.1, read as the reverse complement.
TGTGTATGCAAAAGACCTTTGTATTCAAGGCAATAATCGCATTGTGTATGCCATAGACCTTTGAATTCAAGGCAATAATCGCATTGTGTATGCCAGAGAACTTGTATTCAATGCAATAATCGCATAGTGTATGCCAGAGAACTTTGAATTCAAGGCAATAATCGCATTGTGTATGCCAGAGACCTTTGTATTCAAGGCAATACTCGCATGGTGTAAAGAACTAACACGTTTTATTAATTAAGAGTTGATAATACATTACGGTTTATAAAGTATGGCATTCAAAGGGGGAAAATCAGCTGAAAATGTTGAAGAATGCGGAAGAATCACACAACGAATCTTCGTCTGTAGTGGTAGTGCTTTGTATGTTGTGTTGTAAGAGTTTTATAGAACATTCCAACATAACACGAGAACATTTTCCGTTGTTAAATTTCCAATAAACAACATGTAAAAGTAGTTCTGAACCTGTAAAATATAGTTTGCATTGCAATTGCAGAATATGTTGTCTGGTCATGTTGGAATATAAATAATTTTCGCTTTATCATTGTTTATCTGTACATAAACAATGATTTTTTTGTTCTGATTCGTGTATATTGAACCACTTGGGCTACCGCCTTCGGGATTTAATTCATACGCATCAGAACTCAAAATCCTTGTAACTCGAATATAATTAAAACAAAACCATACCAATCAGTTTCAGGTTGAGTAGCTTTTTTAGATTGCAGAAGGACTCCGGCAGGGAGGTGAGGGGGTTGTAGCAGAGCTCCAGCTGAGCTAGGTTCGACAGGTTGCCAAACTCCTCTGGCAGAGATTCTAGCTGCAGATCCGCCAACACCAGCACTTGCAGCTGGAACACATTGAATGAACTTGTGAGTTATTCCTTCTTTGATCATGTTAACATGCCGAGGATTATTAAGACTCTTTCAGAGAATGTTTTCTGGGTAGAAACAGTACCTGGTGGCTTTGGGAATTATCAAGTGAGAATTGACTCACAATCCCCAATCACAAGGCGGACACAATATACAACTAATATTTAATTTCTTTGTCAGCGTTGTGTTAAAAACCCTAACTATAGATTTTTTGGCAAATTGGAATGAAAATAGTTCCTAATTCTATTATAAAAAAATGTGATCATATACCTATAGAAAATCTGACTCAAATACTGGTGTATTTTCAGTATAAAATACAATAGAACCGAAATAATTGTTTCATTTAATGCTAAGAAGTGAAATATAGAAAAATATCAGTGAGATATATCCCTATATCACTCACAGTGAGGGACTACTTTTTTGGGTCCTGATTTATTGCAGTAAATGAAACGGACCGTCACTGATGCCGGGCTAAAAACTGTGAAATGACGTCATTATCTTGACGTCATGACGTTATGATTCCTGTGACATTTTTCAATAAAATGTAAAACAAAGGTTAATAAAGCATAAAATAAAAAGAAAATGATTTTGTTTTCGGTGAGACAACGCGTAATATCATCACCGGCAAGGGAGAAAATTTACATATTTTCACTCACGCAAGGGCTGTTGAAAAATATTAATTGTCTCCCTTTATTGTGATGATATAACACATTTTCACACCGAAAACAAACAAATATCCTCTATGTATTCACACTGTGGAATAAAATACTGTATTCAACGGCTGGAAAAACCAGACTACTTTTACGTTTGTTGAGCATCATATTTTCTGTAACGTTCCGAGTGAAATTGAGAAACACCCTGTTCTATTTATAGACGCAACTCTGCAGTTACAATATGTTCATTTAAAATTAATGATGTCATTTATGTACACGACGTGTATTCATGCGCGTTTTTAACAGTACTATTTTGTTATTATTTTGTTTGTTTAGTAGCATATTTGTGGATGTTTTTATCATCCTGCGGGCTCGTGGAATACAGCATTACACAATCAACGTGAGCAATAAAAGCCACCGAACACCAGAGTCATGTTATATTCCCTACTTATTTCATGCTAAGTAGTGAGATATAGAACTAGAGCACCACCTACGGGTGCTGGAGCTTGACTTTCTCGTATTTGATAATATTCTGGCCTTTTGTTAAAACTTATCACTGTGATGAAGTGTGTTGAATTTCAAGACAATACCACTTATAGATATTGAGAAATTTTTCCCAAAGCTAACATTGTAAGTTGAAAAAAAGGGCAATAACTCAACCAAAATTCTCGATATAGTTACCTCATCTTGTCTACAGAAAGGGTTCATGACTGTGATCAAGTATTTTGAGTTTCGAGTCAATACCTCTTATAGTTGTGAAATTAGAACTAAAACGAAAATTCTAAGTTGAAAAAAGGGCAATTACTCAAACGAAATCCTTGATAGAGTTACCTCCTCTTGTCTACATAATAAATGCATCACTGTGATCAAGTAATTTGAGTTTCAAATCATTGCCTCATACAGATATTGAGAAATTTGACATAAAGCGAATATTGTAAGTTGAAACAAGTTTTTGTATTTGATAAACACACACGCCCCTGTTCGATGCTGGATGCCCGGTTTTCCCACCACACACCTCAAATAAAATAAAATTTTACAATCACATTTACCGGACTGCCTTTAGGCCATTTGTTCGGTAGCTGTCTTATCGGTGTGTTTGTGACAGTCATCCAGAGAACTGACTCACTCATGAAGAAGTCATCTGGCAGGGCAGGTAATCCGACATTGGTCATCTCCACAAGCTTGTATAAATAGAATACAAAGAATGAACAAACGATCGAACAAAAAAACAAATTTAGAAAAATAGAGATATATTTATACAACTAACTACTGTCCACGGGATTTTTCTTTCACATTTATTATGATAAATACATACCGAAAGCTTCTTTGCCTTTCCAATCCCCAACGGCAGTCTCTTCAATTTCGCCATTCTCGGAATTCTGGCCTGTCCAAGTCGAAACCTCTCCAAGTTCGGAAACCGCGAAAAGAAATCGTCACGCAACGACTCTAACGCAGCAGATGACCAATAAAAATTTGTGACAAACTCGTTATATGGCTCGAATAGCTCGAATCTGAAAACGTTGTGCTGGCCGCTCTCGGAGACGCTCGTCACTGAATTCAGGTGGGCCTTACACAGCACACATCCGAACGTTAAAAGCGTTCAATAAAAGTTGGAATATTTATACAATTACAGAATGAATCAGTTTAACTTTAAAAACTGATAATTATCGCACAGTAGAATACAAAATCTAAAGCATAAAGGGTCGGCCAAATCTGACACTGCCTAATTTGTCTGTTTTTGACAAATGATGATTCCCATTTGTCCATACAACTTTGTATTGTAATTATTTAGTAAATTCTGGCATATTTTCACTTGCTCTGGGGAAAGCTGGGCTACACGGAAGATTGTTTTCCCCACCCTGTCACAGTTGTTGTTACTGTGTTTGCTATGTACCTGTACATCTTCCTTATCCTTGTATGTGATGGAGTGTTTCACATCGTTAAGCATATTGTCCTTCGTTAGGGCCATGCCGCCCCACGTTGTGCTATACACTGCACACAGCGACGTGTATGTTTGCAGAAGACGGTACAGAAGTACCTCTAAATGCCCGCGGGAAAACTGTGAGCTTTCATTGGGCTGTTTCATCAGGAATGTCTCATACGATGGCAGGAGTAACTAAGGAAAAGATATATATCATTGATATTTAAAGACACAGGCCATGTAATATATTCAATATATCTTAAATTGGCTTTAGCTCTAATGAATGTTAATGGCATTTATTCGACTGAAAACTGTTTCTTTTTTATGAAAGATAGTTTATAATGTTCATGTTCGAAAACGCTTGGTACGAACGGAATATACATACAATAATGTACATGCCGATTTACTCCAGAGGCATCACCGGCATACAGATAACTATATGATAAACAGTTACCAAAATGTTATTATTTTACCGATTCCAATGCAGTATTTTGTATTTTGATCGGTAAGATGTCCATTAAAAAATTTCCAACAGTTTAGAAACTTACCAGTAATTCTATAACTTCAAGTTTTCTTTTAGAAATTACAAGAAGAATATAATATGGGTATTCTGAAATAATTGTTTCAGGCTTGTATGGTATAGTATCACTAATCTATTGAAATGTTGCCAAGATGAATGTTTTTCTTAATGCCGATTTGGGGCCAAAAAAGGACCCCATTCACCACCTCAGGGGTATATATTCCCCCCCCCCCCAGAGTCTACAAATCCCACATTTATCTCTTAATTGGTTACATTATAAATCAAAACGCTGACAGCATAGAAAGACTGTTGGCGACAAAAGAAACTAAAAGCAATTGAATTATGAGTGCATTTTTGCTAAAAGGAAACATTTGTTTGAATAAAGTTCAATTTCCCACCTTCGAACTTTCTAATTTGGCTTTTTATTCAATAGTATACGACATCATAGTGAAAACTAATTTGTAAGTAACAAAAAAACTATTGTTCAAGGTAATTATCTTATGCAAACAAATTATATACATCCCAGTTAACAAGTCAATCTGCAAGGGCCAGAATAACCAAAGAAGCGTAGTAGTTAGGCGCACCGATTGATAGTGCTGTGTAGCCAAAGATCTATAAATAAACATGTTTATTTATAGATCTTTGTTTGTAGCCTACTGAGTCAAAATAGACCATACGATGCAAGCTCTCCATTCTCCATAGTACAGTTTAAAATAAATAAGTTGCATAAATTTGTTGTCAAAAAATTCAGAAAGAGAATTGGTAACAAGAAAAAACACTTTCACAACAAGTCAAAAATGACCTATGTAGGGCATTAATTTGGTGGCCTTTTTCCAGGACACTACGGTAAATATTTCGGTTTCATAAAAGTATATATCAAAAGCAGGGGTGTCATTAGTTCAAAGTTATTTTTTTATAAATTAACCTTTTTACAAACTGTAATTGTAATAAAGCACATGATACACACGTTATAATACATATTAAATACATTATCTTAAATAATTAAAATGTAAGAAAACTGGTGTGAAATTTTGCTGTTTTGAAGAAGGACACTTCTGGTTTCAATTTACTGACTAATAGCCTGCACAGAAAAGAAGTAGTTTTCTGCGATACCTGTTTTGGAAATTACCCTCTCAAAAGACCGTTGGCTTCTGCAACGGTCTAAAAACCGCCATAAAAAATAATATCAGTATATTCAAGATGAAAAACAACAGGGAAAACTTCTTTTTTTGTTTAACAAGGCTAAAAAAAGATATGAAATAAATCTGATAAAATCACTAAACATACATAATGTATCATAGGACATTTTCCCGTACCAACAAACTTGTCATGAATTTCACCAACCTTTGACGAGACGAGGGCCACGTACGTCCACACGTTGTTTCTGTCCGCGTACATAACGTCAAAGCTCAGCGGCTTTGATGGCTTGATTCCGGCAATGTCTACAAAGTGCACTGGTACCCGGAACTGAACTCTTGACCTGTTGCCGTCGCCATATTCTTCCAATATGCCTAAAACATCTACTAGCTCCACTGAAACATAGACCATATATTATGTTTAACATTTTATCCCATTAATGGATGTGCACTGACAAAAAAACAACCTATTTTGAATAAACTTGGCTTTACTTCAACACTGTGCGAAATCTTTCACTTACATGCAATTAAATGAACTGCATTAAAAACAGCGGGCTAATAAAATATCATGTGCTATGTTTTATGTCTTATTTTAACTTGACATTCTATTTTAACATTATATAATGATATATTATTTAATAAATATTGCTTAGCATTTAACTACATCTTCTGAAAAAAAATAAAATAAAAAACCCTACTTGAATAAACTTGGCTTTATTTTAACACTGTGTAAAATCTGTCACTTACATGCATCTAAGAAATAAAACCATATTTGAATAAACTTGGCTTTATTTCAAAACTGTGCAAAATGTTTCATGTACATGCATAAAAAGCAGTGGTATAATAAAGCACCATGTTCTATGTTTGATGTCTTACTTTAACTTGACATCACACTATGTTATAAATTATGATTAACGTTTTATCACATGACCTGATGTGCGTTGAAACAAAAAAACAGTGGCGGAATAAACTTGGCTTTATTTTGACACTGTGGAACACAGATAATGCACCTATCAATATTTTCCCCCAGTGGGGAAAGGCAAATAGAGACTTTTGAATGAAAGCCATTCCGGACATGTAAGAATTTGACACGCCAAATGTTTCCCGGTCCAATAAAATACTTTTTGTCGAAATAGACATTTGGTCAGATTTTAGATTCCGGTAATGAGGTATATTGTAGCATGCTTAGCCTACCAATTGTCACCAAACATCTCCTACTGTGGGGATTAAGACAAAAATGCTTGGCTCTAGGGTGGGGAATTAGACACCCAACAATTAAAATTAGATGAAATTCCCCTGGGTCAGCACCCCCCAACCCCCTGGGGGGAAATATGGAGTCTGTATTTAGTGTAGAGTTCTTCCATTATTAATCCACCAAAAACACTCACATTACGAAATCCGTCTAGGGGGTGTTATACATTTTGACCTATTATTTTTTGCTTTCCAGTGATTTATATAGGTAAAGATCAGTGAAAATTACCACTCTGAAATTTCACTGGTTCCCGATTTAAAACAGTAAATAAAATGGACCGTCAACGATGCCAGACTCAAAATTTTGAAACGAGTCCCACAAGATTTTCCAATTAAACCCAATTAAATAGCAATGAAAATGTAACTAGACATGTGTCCATAGGCCACAGATGCCCCCACATTCCGCTGGTTGTCACAAAACTCTGCTTATGTCAGAAAAAACTGCACCAAAATACCCAGGTGCACAAGTTCACATGCTGATTAATATGTTTATAAAGTTGCAAAACTCTAGCATTAATACTTTTTGAGTTACACGCGACACAAGTCCAAAAATGCCATTTTTTGCAAAAAATAGGGCCATAACTCCACTTATGTTGGAAAAAACTGCACCAAAATACCCAGATAAACAAGTTCACATGTTGACTAATATGTGTATAAAGTTTCATCACTCCAGCAGTAATACTTTTTGAGTTACACACGACACAAGTCCAAAAATGTCATTTTTCGCTAAAAGAAGGGCCATAACTCCAGATATCTGAAAAAAATGCACCAAAATACCCAGGTGCACAAGTTCACATGCTGATTAATATGTCTATAAAGGTTCATCACTCGAGCGATAATACTTTTAGGGTTACACACGACACAAGTCCAAAAATGTCATTTTTTGCTAAAAAGGGCAATAACTCTGATGTCGGAAAAAACTGCACCAAAATACCCAGGTGCATAAGTTCACATGCTGATTAATATGTTCTGTTAAGTTTAATCACTCTAGCAGCAATACTTTTAGAGTGTTGCGCGACACAAGTCCAAAAATATCATTTTTTTGCAAAAAAAGGGCCATAACTCCGCTGATGTCAGAAAAAACTGCACCAACATACCCAGGTGCACAAGTCCCGATGCCGGTGAATATGCTTATAAAGTTTCATCACTCTAGCACTTATACTTTTTGAGTTATGCGCGACAAAAAATCCGATGGACGGACGGATGGGACGGCAAGACAAGGGCAAATCTATATGCCCCCCCCCCCCTCTAAAGTGGGGGCATAAAAAAAACTGTGGAAAAAAGCATAAAATATAGAAATAAAATTTGTTGATTTCAGTGTATGATCATAGTTTGTTTCACTTGTGATCAAAGAAAATATGTATTTTCACTCGTAGCGCTACTTGGGTATATATCATTTCCTATGAATACTTGTGAAATAAAACATTTTACACCAAAATCAACAAATATCCTCTATTTTTCTACAAAGTGACTTTAATGAGATCTATTTATATTGACATTTTACTTTTGTTGTCTAATTAAGTAAATCAATTAAAATTTGCTTATTAAATTGTTTAAGCATTACAAAAGCGGCACGTATGCAAGTTTAAAACAATTTTCTTTAACATATTAAATACACATTATACACATAATAACATTAAGGGACATTAGTAAAATACATGAAACTCCACGTACGCGATTTGAAACAGAGTCGATGAACAGCAATGTCCGTAAATATCTGAGAAATTCTTGGAAAGGCAATGCTAGTCTCCGATAACTGATCAGGAAGCATCGTGAAGAGATAAACTCGCTCCGTCGTTTTGTCCCACTCAAGAATGTTTCTAGAAGCACTCACTATCTGGCGTTCTTGTACTGAAATTAAGTCATTAATTTGTATTTTTAATACATTGTTTCAAGGATTCACCTACCAACTTTTTAATGAGTCCATAAAAAGTAAAATCCTTTTAAATGCATATTAAAGACCTGTCTGAACCAGTATTTTTAGTAATGGTGATCTTGACCCTGACACCACCCACCCCGTATGCAATCCCAAGCAAGGTCTCAATATAAGGTATCTATGTATGAAGTTTCATTGAAATATCTCAATGAGTTCTTGAGTTTAAACTGTTTTCTATTTTTAGTAATGGTGACCTTGACCCCACCCACTCCATATGCAATCCCAAGCGAGGTCTCGATATAAAGTATCTATGTATGAAGTTTCATTAAAATAGCTTAATGCATTCTAAAGTTATTTAGCGGAAACCGTTTAACGGTGACCTTGACCTTGACCCCATATGCAATCCTAAGTGAGGTCTTGATATAACGTAGCTATGTATGAAGTTTCATTACAATAGCTCAATTTGTTCTCGAGTTAGAGAGCAGAAACAAAAAGTTGACGCCGCCACCCCTCTGTCAAAATTTAGTGGTTTGTAACCAAAGTCGAACTTGACCAGTATTTTATGATGCTACAAAAGTATACCAAGAATTATTTGAATATGTCTAGCTATTGTTGAGTTATCGTCAGGAAACAAGAATTTTAGGGAATTTAAGTCAAAAAGGGGCGTTGACTCTGTCAAAATTTAGTGGTTTGTAATCAAAGTCGATCACCTTGTTTTTGGGGAATTTAAGTCCAAAAGTGGCCATAACTCTGTCAAAATTTAGTTGTTTGTAACCAAAGACGAACTTGACCTGAATTTTATGATGTTACACATGTGTACCAAAAAGTATTTCAATATGTCAAGCCCTTCTTGAGTTATCATCTGGAAACCAAAAAACCAACAGACCGGCAGACCGACGGACCGATAAGCTCACTCCTATATACCCCCTAAACTTCGTTTGTGGGGGTAAAACAACAAGTACCTGTCAGTCTGGTGACCTGTTGGGTACATCTGCTAACGCTTAGAAGCATGTTGATTTTCCAGTCTGGATGCAGCAGCTTCATGATCTTCAGGCCCCCCTAAAATGTACGATATTAACACATGCAGTGACTGGTTATCTTCCTCTTTTTGTTAGTAATCTATTGAGTTATTTCACCGTTTGATGCTATTTTCTGCAATAAATAATGCCCATTTTATATGTGACTGAATGGCGTGTCATGGAAAACGAGGCTTAATGCACATGCGTAAAGTGTCGTCCCTGATCAGCCTGTGCAGTCCGCACAGGCTGATCCGGGATGACACTTTCCACTGTATTGGTATTTACTGTTTCAAGAAAGTCTCTTCTAAACATAACTCCACTGGAGCCAGAAAGTGCTTTCCCAGATTAGCCTGTGCAGGCTGATTTTCCGGAATTACACTTAACAAACATGCATTAGTCCGGGTTTCTTACGACAAGACACATATATATTTACCCACTATTGAAATTTGCATCAATTATAAGAAACCTAAAGACACTATACAGATTGAATAATTGAGAAAGTAATTATATAAGAGTAAGGCTATTCATAATACCTCCGAAAGCAAATAGTATGGAGCTTGAACAAAAGTGTCCACCAAGTTGGATGGGGTGTCTGAAAAGAAGGCAAACGTTACTAATTTGCTGATAATTAGTTATTATTTGATAATATTTTTATTCTTACACGACCTGGCAAACAACTCTGCAATTACAATGAGGACTATATTTAACTTTGCTCTGCCCATCGCGTACATCTGCACGAGGTTCACCACTGTTAAAGGAGGTCAATTAGTGATACAAATTCATTGTGACATAAGTTTTATTGACAAAAACATAAAGAATGATGTTAGTTTTGACTTTGCTTTGTTCATATTTCAAAATAACTAACAGTAGATTTCATTCTTTGTCTTCAGAAAAATCTGCAGGTATCATGCTTACAAACATAATAAAACAAAATTGACAACTATAATATACCCTGCATCGTATTCTGCTTGAAAAACAAATCACATTTAAACCTAGCATCCTAGCATTCACAGTTTTGGCTGTTGATAGCATAGTAGCACCAAACTACAGGCCATTTTAAAGAGGACTGCTTGGAAAACCAAACCCATGAATAAACTTACTCCTTGTTTCGTAACTTAGAATAATGGCTTTGTCAACATTGAATTCCGCTTCTGGGAAAACGAAGGCAGGGGCGTTGGTCTTCACGCACAACGTCGTGTTGACGGTGGCGCCAGGGCGAGAGTACTCCACCGCCACATTTCGTCCTCCGGCGTACACGTCCACTATCACACATTCCGCATACTTAACACCCCTGAAATATACAGTTCCAGTTTTGCCTTAACATAACATTTTAAACTCCTTTGGCCAAAAAAAATAAAACTGTGTGTTTCGGGCAACGGTCTCGAAAAAGTTAGGTTGGGTCGGGATTGAGTTTTTTTTCTAAACTCTTTTTAAAGGCACATTCCGGTAAAAAAACATTGAAATTTATGTAAAATCTAACGAATACGGATTTCACGGAAACAATGGTCGCCAAAAACTTTAGGGTCGGGGGGTTTACTCCATGCTGGGTCAGGATGCCCGAAACACAGATGTTTTTAGGCCTTTCAGCTATTGTTAAAGGAGTAATTTCCATTGATTGAGTTTCACAAGTACTTCACAAGTGCTTCACAAGCGCTTTATCAAATCTCTTGCACACCCGTTACATTCCATTCACCTCTGTAGTTGGCTCGGAAAGTAGTCCCAACTTAAGTGGTTCAAGTCACATGATCATAACATTCAAAATGCAATGCACAATACTATCCACTCTGTCCATTTTGATTACATCTGCAAACTGATTTCTTCCGCATAAAGTAGTTACATTAATATGAATCAAAATTATTAATTTTTCTTCATTTATGATCATTTAAAAACCATTTATTCTTTATTTCTATGCTTTTGGTCTTAACAATAAACTATAATGTGCGTTTCTAACATTTATTTCTGTTTTAACAAATTCTTGTCATTGAGCCCGTTGCAGAGGTGTATGGTGAGAGCAACGAACGACAATTCTGCTCGGAGATTGGCGCTTGACAAGTTGAAAAACATATTCATTTGGGTAGACTATGACAGTTAAACACATGATATCCAAGTACAAAAACACTTAATTTGCATTTGATTTACGTTTTTGAAACATACAATGTATTACTGTTTTGCATGTCAAAACCAGGCAATAAAGGCGTGTTTTACTTATAAAGTTTAATATAGTGTTATTTTATGAATTAATTAAAAATTTTAAATGATATTCTTAGATATCAATTTTTCAATAAAAATGCTTGTGCTTAACAATACTTACTTTTCTAAACAGACTACTAGTTTCATGCCCTTTTGCAACTGCCGTGGATAGTTGAAAGTCTAAAAATATCCAAGATAATAACTGGTTAAAAACAACACAATTACGAATATATTTATACAACAATAAAATGGGGCATGTTCTGGAAAACCAGGCATTAATGCATGTGCGTAAAGTGTTGTCCCGGGCACAGGCTAATCCGGGATGGCACTTTCTCCCTACAGTGGATTTATGTTTAGAAAAGACTTCCTTGAAACAGCAAATACCATAACAGTGGAAAATGTCGTCCCGGATCAGCCTGTGCTGATTGCACAGGCTGATCAGGGATGACACTTTATGCACATACATTAAGCCCAGTTTTTCCACGACATGCCTCAAATGTGGTTTCAAATAAAAACAAACTGTCTGATTCAATGGCCAGTTACCAGTAATTTTCTATACAAATACAATCCAAGAGGATTGCAAGTGTAGAGGAAAGAGTCGGAAATCATCTCTTTGTACTGGTGGTGGAAGCGAATGTGAGCGGACAGTTATTAATACCATATATTCCCTAATAAATGCCCCCCCCATTTTTAATAATACCCCAAATTCCACGCCCTAATTAATGCCCTACTTTTGCTTTAAACGCTCAATGTAAAAGCATTATTTACAGTCAAATATAATGGATCCTATTTACTGATATATGTGACAGAACACCAATTTACTGGACTCATTATAAAAGCCCACTTGGAACAATGTAAAGCCTCCATGAGCGTTTATTAGGGAATATATGAGGCGCGTTGTGAGAAAACCGGACTTAATGCATGCGCTTAAAGTGTCATCCTGGATTAGCCTGTGCAGTCCACACAGGCTAATCCGGGATGGCACTTTCCGCTTTTATGGTATTTTCTATTTCAAGGAAGTCTTTTCTAACCATAAATCCACTTTAGGCCGAAAGTGCCGTCCAGGATCAGCCTGTGCGGACTGCACAGGCTGATCCGGGATGACACTTTACGCACATGCATCAAGACCAGTTTTCCCACGACACTCCACATATGGTATATCTTCATAAATGTTTGTGCTTAGTAACACTAAGGTCTGCAATGAGTAATTATACATAATTTTAATTTACTGCTTTTCATCGTGTTGTAAATATTGATTATACAAACAATTATAAACTAGCTTGATATGAAAATACTTACTGGACATTTCGGATACTTGAGAATGAAGCTGGCACTTTTTGAAACAGACTCAACGGACACTTGGTAACTGCCACATTTTATCCAAAACTCCTCCAACAGTCCATGATTGCGGTATACAGAGAGACACAGAGACCTCTGGAGTAGCAAAACATCAAGAATTACCGGTAAAGGTAAAAAAAATATATATATTGCATTGGTTTAATGAAAAAGGGTTTTCTTGCTATCAATAAATTGTGAGTTGATCCGTACTTGGGGATCTATTGACTGATCTTTCTCTTAAGACACCAAGTACTGGTTCTGACCTGGAAATTGACTCAAAAGTGTCTCCATTAACCAACACCTTTTAACACAATCGAGCTTAAATAAATAGTTCTAAACTAAAAAAAGTAACTGTGCACTTTCGAAGCGGCTGGGAATTTGAAATGACTCATTTTTGCAACGGTCAAAATATCTGCAACCAGGGATGGTATTCACAAAGCTCCTAAGGAAAATCTTAACTGAAGTTGTAGTAAAGTGAAAGTTTCAGATAAAATGTTATAAGCGAAATCAAATAATTTCTGCTTACCAATGGGTAAAATATAAAACATCTAAGCAATATTTATTAGTTTGAGACATTTAAATGTAAAGTGACCTATACATGAAACTGCCACGGACTGAAGAAATGTTATGAATTTAAGAAATTTACTTAGGTTTTCTCCAAAGGAGCTTTGTGAATATTAGCCAATACTTGTTATAAACATATACAGTCGAATCGCCATTATACGAAAAATCACAAGAACACTGTGATTATTTGTATAATCGAATTTCCGTATATTCCCATCTTTCTTAAACAAAAGGGCCCCGAGGGCCCTAGGATGCTCACCTGAGACCTTGTCACCCAATTGGAATTTGCATCCCCGAGGCATGGCTTATTTTTATCCCAGGGGCATAGTTTGAACAATCTTGAACAAACCTCTGGGCCTTGCGGTTTCAGGTAAAGATTTTAAAAGTCATTTTGCTATTTAAGTCTATATAAACCATGTGACCCCCAGGGCGTGACCAGTTTTGACCCCAGGGGCATAATTTGAACAATATTTGTAGCGGACCACTATACGATGTTACATACCAAATATGAAACCTCTAGGCCTTGCGGTTTCAGAGAAGAATTTTAAAGTCATTTTGCTATTGAAGTCTATATGAACCATGTGACCCCTGGGGCGTGACCAGTTTTGACCCCAGGGTCATAAATTGAACAATCTTTGTAGAGGACCACTATAGGATGTTACATACCAAATACGAAACCTATGGGCTTTGTGGTTTCAGAGGAGAAATTTTTTAAAGACATTTTGCTATTAAGTTTACATAAACCATGTAACCCCGGGGCGTGACCAGTTTTGACCCCAGGGGCATCATTTGACCAATCTTTGTAGAGGACCACTACACGATGTTACTTTCCAAATACGAAACTTCTGGGCCTTGCGGTTTCTGAGGAGAAGATTTTTAAAGTCATTTTGCTATATATTCTATATAAACTATGTGACCCCTGGGGCGTGACCAGTTTCGACCCCAGGGGCATAATTTGAACAATCTTTGTAGAGGACCACTATAGGATGTTACATACCAAATATGAAACCTCTGGACCCTGCGGTTTCAGAGAAGATTTTTCAAGTTTACATTTTTAAAATCTATTTTTAGCTCTGGTGATCTTCATATGCAAACGACCATAACGATTTGAACAACTTTGAAAGAGGGTCACCCAATGATCATTCCTGTGAAGTTTGGTGAAAATCTGTCAAGCGGTTTAGGAGGAGATGTCGTTTGAATGAAAAGTTGACGATGGATGCACGCACGCACGAACGCACGCACGATCACAAAACCTCAACATGAGCACTTTGTGCTCAGGTGAGCTAAAAATATGAAAACTCATTCTGTAATTTCTATATTGCTGTGTTATTTGACCCATTTCAGCGCTTACACATGAATTAAGCAAAACAAAGGATGGTGGCTGTCTCTCAAAGAAGTGTGAAAACAACCACCAGTCAGTGATCTGTATAATCACATAATTTTTACATGTATAGAATGGCATTTTTTGTAAAATCACGATTTCTATAATGGCATCTTTTTTACTTGAATAAAAAAGGCAAAATGAAAGGATCACTGCACTTGTTTGTAGAATACCTCCATTTCGTATAATTATGATTCTCATAATTCGATTCCAATGTATATAGCAATCCCGTACACATGTGCTGCCATCATATAACAATGCTTCAATATAATTATCTGTAAATGTAATTTGTTTTAGTTATTGCCAACCAACAGTCAATATTCCCCTTTAATTCCCAAATAAAAATGTTATTACCTGTGCCTGGCCTGTGGGAACCTCTGATCTCACGGGGAGATTTTCTACGTTGTTGTTGTTACTCTCTTTTCGTACAATGGGTATCCTTTCAAAAAAAATATTGCTATAACAATTGCTGTTTGTAAAACATTTATGTCCCCTCTAGGTTACTAGAACTCCGCCTGATGGGGCATAACTCAAGTACCATAAGAGCAATTACGCCGAAAACCGAACTTGACCTTCCTTTTATGCCTACTAACACTTCCATAAAGTTACATTAAGATTAAATAAAAACTTGTTCAGTTATTGTCTGCACAAGCCATATTTGAACTTTTTTTTTTAAATAAAGGGCATAAGTACGATAAAAGCAATTAAGCCGAACACTGAACTTAACCTTCCTTTTATGCCTACTAACACTGCCCTACAGTTTCATAATGATTTCGCAAACACTTCTCAAGTTATTGTCTGCACAAGCCTTAATTGAACTTTTTTTTATAAACAGGGGGCATAACTCAAGTACGATTAGAGCAATTACGCTGAAAATCGAAACTGACCTCCCTTTTATGCCTACTAACACTTCCATAAAGTTTCATAACGATAGCACAAAAACTTTTGAAGTTATTATCTGCCTTAACTGAAGGAGACGCCACCGACGCCAACACAGTCCCCGCCACCGCTAAGAATAACCCCTAAATGTCGCCTTTTAAGGCGACACAAAAACCAATCTTTAAAGTATCAAGTGTGGTGATGATCGGATGAGAACTGAAACTGCTTAAAAGGCCACGTGTAGATAAATAAAGGGCCCTACTCTGCAGTTCTTTGGATATATTGGTTGATTATCGAACATGGCCGAGATATTATGCCCACAAAGATGTTCATAAAGTTTGGTGAAGATTGGATAAAAACTGTTGGAATTAGAAAGCGGACAGGGCTAAAAAGGCCCATTTTAGATAATTCAAGGGCCATAAGTCCACAATTCCTGGGGCGTTTTGGCCGTTTATTAAACTTTGCTGAGATATTATGTCCACAAACATGTTCATGAAGTTTGGTTAAGATCGGATGAAAACTATTGGACTTACAGAGCGGAAACGAAAGTGGTCTACAGACCAACAGACAGACAGACTGACCGACCAACATAAGCAAACTAATATACTAAAGATGGGGGGGGGGGGGGCATAATTACAACCCATATTCATAAATCTCCATAGTAAACAAATGTAGTGCATTCTTTATTTAATTCATTTAACTATTTATCCCTTCATTTTTTCATGTAATAAGTTCTTTTTTAAACAAGCTTGCAAATTTGCATTCAGTTTCACTTAAAAATACATGAGCTTTAATGCACTGACTTAGTCAAAAAACGAAAGTATACAATCTATAAATATATATTACCAATGGTACTAAACAAAGAACAGGTTATAATTATTATTCTGATTATTCTAACATGACACAAATGTTCTACAGGCAAAGAACAAAATTACCGTTGTAAAACTTTCCATAAACAACACAAAAAGGTAGATCGAATCCTGACGTCATTTGTTAAGTACTTTTATCATAGTCACTATGAATTTGTATCTACAAAATTAATGATGTCACTGGTAACAGTAGTTACATGCATTCATTCAATGCATAGTAGAATATTATTTCCATTGAAATAGCAAAAATTAACTGGTCAGACCATGTTAGAATCATATTCTAACATGGTACTCGCTCATTTTTCTATAGACAAAGAACAAAATTATCGTTATTAAACTACCCAATAAACAACGCAAAAAGAAGTCCCGATTCTGAGCGAAGTACATATTGAAATTGAAAGCTTTTTCTTCAATTTGACCTATTGATCTAGTTTTTGACCCCACATGACCCAGATTTGAACTCGGCCAAGGTACCATTGGGACAAATGTCCTGACCAAGTTTCATGAAGATTGGGCCAACAATGTGACTTCTAGACTGTTAACAAGCTGAAACTTCAATTTGACCTATTGCCCTAGTTTTTCATCCCACATGATCCAGATTTGAATTCGATCGAGATATCAGTGGGACAAATGTTCTGACCAAGTTTTATGAAGATTGGGCCAAAAATGTGACTTCTAGAGTGTTAACAAGCTTTTTCTTCAATTTGACCCAGTGACCTAGTTTTTCACCCCACATGATCCGGATTCAAACTCGGCTGAGATATTATTAAGACAAATCTTCCGACCAAGTTTCATGATGATTGCCCGGGCAAGAAATGTGACTTCTAGAGTGTTAACAAGCTTTTTCTTCAATTTGACCTAGTGACCTAGTTTTTCACCCAACATGACCCAGATTCGAACTCGGCCAAGATATCATTAAGACAAATGTTCTGACTAAGTTTCATGAAGATTGGACAAAATATGTGACTTCTAGAGTGTAAACAAGCTTTTTCTTCAATTTGACCTAGTGACCTAGTTTTTTTACCTCCCACGACCCCGATTCAAACTCGGCCGAGATGTCATTGGGACAAATGTCTGAGCAAGATTCATGAAGATTGGGCAAAAAATGTGACTTCCAGACTGTTAACAAGCCTTTTCTTCAATTTGACCTAGTGACCTAGTTTTTGAGCCCACATGACCCAGATTCGAACTCGGCTGAGATATCAATGGGACACTTAATGTTCTGACCAAGTTTCATGATGATTGGACTTCTAGAGTGTTCACTAGCTTTTACTATAGCCATATAAGGAAAACTGCCCCCCCCCCCCCCAGGCGGCAATGTTTTTCACCGGACCGGAACCATTTTTGGACTCGGCTGAGATATCATCAAAACAAAGGTTTTGAGCAAGTTTGATGTTGATTGGGCAAAAAATGTGACTTCTAGAGCATTCACAAGCTTTTTGTATAGCCATATGAGGAAAACTGCCCCGCCCCCTGTTGGCCATGTTTTTTATAATGGAGCGGAACCGTTTTCGAACTCGGCCGAGATATCATAAGAACAAAGGTTCTGAGCAAGTTTTATGTTGATTTGGCAAAAATTGTTACTTCTAGAGTGTTCACAAGCTTTTTCTATACCCATATAAGGAAAACTGCCCTTCACCCTGTTGGCCATGTTTTTCAACGGGGATCGGAATCATTTACGAACTTGGCCAAGATATCATTAGAACAAATGTTCTGAGCAAGTTTTATGTTGATTGGGCAAAAATTGTGACTTCTAGAGTGTTAACAAGCTTTTTCTTCAATTTGACCTATTGACCTACTTTCTGACCCCACATGACCCAGTTTCGAACTCGGCTGAGATATCATTGAGAAAAATGTTCTAACCAACTTTCATGAAGATTGGGCAAAAAATGTGACTTGTCGAGTGTTCACAAGCTTTTTCTTCAATTTGACCTAGAGACCTAGTTTTTGACCCCACATGATCCAAATTTGAACTCAGCCAAGATATCATTAGGACAAATGTTCTGACCAAGTTTCATGAAGATTAGCCACTAAATGTGGCCTCTAGAGTGTTCACAAGGTAAATGTTGATGACGCACGACGGACAAAAGGCCATCACAAAAGCTCACCATGAGCATGTTGTGCTCAGGTGAGCTAAAAGTAGGAATATAGGAATTGGTTGACGGCCTGCTTTTCTAAATGGAATTAGTCTGCATAAGACAGGCACTCTTGTTACTTGTTAATGACATAACGTAACGTACAGTTTCTTTAATTTAGGCGTTTAAATGTTAAGTCATTTTACATGCAGTCCAATATATCTAAACTGAGTGGTGCCTATGCCGTAAAGTAAATAAAGTAAAAAAAAACTAAGTTATTTTTACCCCCCCCCTACATTTTTTTGGCGATGTAAGTGAAAACCAACAATTATGTTGCAGGGGGTGTGGAGGGAGGGGGGTGGGAACATACGGGACTTTAGACTGAACGCGATTACCGACAGGCGGGAATTTGACATGCCCAAAAATTCCGGTTCCCTGGAAATGGACTTAGGTCAGATTTTAGATCCGGTTAATATTGGGCCATGGGCATCTCCCACTGTGGGAATTTAGACAAAAATGCTTGGCAATAGGGTGGGGAATTAGACCACCAAAAATAGAATAAGTCAAATTCCCCTGGGTCAGCCCGCCGCTCCCCCACCCCCTGGGGAAAAATATTAATAGGTGCATTACCTGTGAGTATGGCTAACGCTACTTGATTTCTCTTTCCCAGTCGCGAACAGGTTCTGTACATCCTCAACCGAATAATTGCGGCCCGATTCAAGACTCATCCATTCCACGTATGCAAATGCCGGCTTTGACTGCAGATCTAAATTTGATGACATCCATGTTAAAAATATTCTGGTAATATTATATAAATATACTATTAATTCTTTTACACAGTTCAAGTGCCCAGAATGGAAATATTGCATGGGAGAGCATGCTTTACTATGAGAGAAATGATAATAAGGCCTACATCCTGGTTGAAAATATGGCAATGAAACGCATGGTATGGCATAGGAGGGCATATTTTACAATGAGAAATTTGATTAGAAGGCCTATGTTCTGTTTGAAAATAAGTCAAATGAGGGCCTATTTTGCTATGAGAAATTTTATTAGAAGGCCTATGTCCTGTTTGAAAATAAGTCTATGAAGAGCATGTTTAACTATGAGAGAAATGATAATAAGGCCCACGTCCTGGTTGAAAATATGGCAAGGAAGAGCACGGAATGGCATAGGAGGGCATATTTTACTATGACACATTTGATTAGAAGGCCTATGTTCTGTTTGAAAATAAGTCAATGGAGGGCATATTTTACTATTAGAAATTTGATTAGAAGGCCTATGTTCTGTTTGAAAATAAGTCAATGGAGGGCATATTTTACTATTAGAAATTTGATTAGAAGGCCTATGTTCTGTTTGAAAATAAGTCAAATGAGGGCCTATTTTGCTATGAGAAATTTTATTAGAAGGCCTATGTCCTTTTTGAAAATAAGTCTATGGAGAGCATGTTTAACTATGAGAGAAATGATAATAAGGCCCACGTCCTGGTTGAAAATATGGCAAGGAAGAGCACGGAATGGCATAGGAGGGCATATTTTACTATGAGAAATTTGATTAGAAGGCCTATGTTCTGTTTGAAAATAAGTCAATGGAGGGCATATTTTACTATTAGAAATTTGATTAGAAGGCCTATGTTCTGTTTGAAAATAAGTCTATGGAGAGCATGTTTAACTATGAGAGAAATGATAATAAGGCCCACGTCCTGGTTGAAAATATGGCAAGGAAGAGCACGGAATGGCATAGGAGGGCATATTTTACTATGAGAAATTTGATTAGAAGGCCTATGTTCTGTTTGAAAATAAGTCAAATGAGGGCCTATTTTGCTATGAGAAATTTGATTAGAAGGCCTATGTTCTGTTTGAAAATAAGTCAAATGAGGGCCTATTTTGCTATGAGAAATTTGATTAGAAGGCCTATGTTCTGTTTGAAAATAAGTCAAATGAGGGCCTATTTTGCTATGAGAAATTTGATTAGAAGGCCTATTTTCTGTTTGAAAATAAGTCAAATGAGGGCCTATTTTACTATGAGAAATTTGATTAGAAGGCCTATGTTCTGTTTGAAAATAAGTCAAATGAGGGCCTATTTTGCTATGAGAAATTTGATTAGAAGGCCAATGTTCTGTTTGAAAATAAGTCAAATGAGGGCCTATTTTGCTATGAGAAATTTGATTAGAAGGCCTATGTTCTGTTTGAAAATAAGTCAAATGAGGGCCTATTTTACTATGAGAAATTTGATTAGAAGGCCTATGTTCTGTTTGAAAATAAGTCAAATGAGGGCCTATTTTGCTATGAGAAATTTGATTAGAAGGCCTATGTTCTGTTTGAAAATAAGTCAAATGAGGGCCTATTTTACTATGAGAAATTTGATTAGAAGGCCTATGTTCTGTTTGAAAATAAGTCAAATGAGGGCCTATTTTACTATGACAAATTTGATTAGAAGGCCTATGTTCTGTTTGAAAATAAGTCAAATGAGGGCCTATTTTGCTATGAGAAATTTGATTAGAAGGCCTATGTTCTGTTTGAAAATAAGTCTATGGAGGGCCTATTTTACTATTAGAAATTTGATTAGAAGGCCTATGTTCTGTTTGAAAATAAGTCAAATGAGGGCCTATTTTGCTATGAGAAATTTGATTAGAAGGCCTATGTTCTGTTTGAAAATAAGTCAAATGAGGGCCTATTTTGCTATGAGAAATTTGATTAGAAGGCCTATGTTCTGTGTGAAAATAAGTCAAATGAGGGCCTATTTTACTATTAGAAATTTGATTAGAAGGCCTATGTTCTGTTTGAAAATAAGTCAAATGAGGGCCTATTTTGCTATGAGAAATTTTATTAGAAGGCCTATGTCCTTTTTGAAAATAAGTCTATGGAGAGCATGTTTAACGATGAGAGAAATGATAATAAGGCCCACGTCCTGGTTGAAAATATGGCAAGGAAGAGCACGGAATGCATAGGAGGGCATATTTTACTATGAGAAATTTGATTAGAAGGCCTATGTTCTGTTTGAAAATAAGTCAAATGAGGGCCTATTTTGCTATGAGAAATTTGATTAGAAGGCCTATGTTCTGTTTGAAAATAAGTCAAATGAGGGCCTATTTTACTATGAGAAATTTGATTAGAAGGCCTATGTTCTGTTTGAAAATAAGTCAAATGAGGGCCTATTTTACTATGACAAATTTGATTAGAAGGCCTATGTTCTGTTTGAAAATAAGTCAAATGAGGGCCTATTTTGCTATGAGAAATTTGATTAGAAGGCCTATGTTCTGTTTGAAAATAAGTCTATGGAGGGCCTATTTTACTATGAGAAATTTGATTAGAAGGCCTATGTTCTGTTTGAAAATAAGTCAAATGAGGGCCTATTTTGCTATGAGAAATTTGATTAGAAGGCCTATGTTCTGTTTGAAAATAAGTCAAATGAGGGCCTATTTTGCTATGAGAAATTTGATTAGAAGGCCTATGTTCTGTTTGAAAATAAGTCAAATGAGGGCCTATTTTACTATTAGAAATTTGATTAGAAGGCCTATGTTCTGTTTGAAAATAAGTCAAATGAGGGCCTATTTTGCTATGAGAAATTTTATTAGAAGGCCTATGTCCTTTTTGAAAATAAGTCTATGGAGAGCATGTTTAACGATGAGAGAAATGATAATAAGGCCCACGTCCTGGTTGAAAATATGGCAAGGAAGAGCACGGAATGCATAGGAGGGCATATTTTACTATGAGAAATTTGATTAGAAGGCCTATGTTCTGTTTGAAAATATGTCAATGGAGGGCATATTTTACTATGAGAAATTTGATTAGAAGGCCTATGTTCTGTTTGAAAATAAGTCAATGGACGGAATATTTGACTATTAGAAATTTGATTAGAAGGCCTATGTTCTGTTTGAAATAGACGAGTTTCACATTCCCAATTTTAGCTATTACCACGACACAATAATTTATCGGCGAATCGAAAACAAGGATCGCAATGTATTGATAGTGGTTAATACTGGTTGCATAGTGGTCATTTACAGTTTATTACTTTTAAAATGATATAAATATTTACTCAGTTTACTTCTTAATAAACAGAAATAGCATGGTTAATAATATAATTACGATATATAATAAGAGAGTGTCAGTTTAATTATTACATCTTCGCTAAAAATGGGAAAAATGCAATTTAGACTTAGGTACTTTCTCTGAGACTGATAAGACTTTGTATTGTTTAATCCTGGTCTTACCAATTATAAGATCATGATCTTGTATCAACACATGACCATTATTATGTAACCAGAATGTGTATATATAGGTCCTAATTTCAAAATAACATGTGGCACAATTACGTAATCAAAGTGCATACCAATTATTGAAGTAATACACGGGTCATTGTCTCGGCAGCTATGCCACTAACTTCATGAATCTACTTGATAACAAGTTAAATCATTTAAAATAAAAAAATAACTTTATTTAAGACAAACATTTAATTTTATTCGCAATTATCCTAATCATTTGCTTGAACTTATGATATTTTATAAATGGAATGTATATGTGTTTATACACAAAGTTTGAAGACATATAACGATACTTAACACTAGTTTTAACGTTTTGATATTAAATAATGATGCTTTATTTCTCAGTCATATTTTTGTTTGTTTCGGTTCTCTATCATATGAGAGTATAAAGAAAATGGCTTTGATCAATTCTGGTTAACTCGGTAGAATTCTTAAGTTGTTTCACTCAAACAAAAAAGCATACTCTGGTATATCACTTTCTTGCTCATACTGCATAATAATAATAATAATAATAATAATAAAATTAATAATAATAATGTTATTTGTAACTGTCAAGCTGTTATATAATTACCCCAGCCAACAATGAATCCAGAATAAACAAGATGCTTCTGTTAGTTAATATTAATTAATTAATTAATAATTATGTAAACTGCAATAAATTAATCAATTACATACTTATTTTAATCATTAAACATTCAGATCTGAATATGAAATAACATAATCATGATGTCTAACATAGTTTTGTTAGCAGATTTTGCTATGTTGTGATAGTTACATTATTTGCATTATAATTTAAGTATTTGAAACATATCCACGTATACATAATTTAGGGAATAAAACAGAGACAAGTTTAACAAACAAAAAATACAACATTTTATAAATTTATTCGACATTTTCTCCGCTGAACATTACTTTCCTTTATGGACAATTACAGCCAATACATTGTCAGCCTCGTTCTCGATTCGCTTTATTAAGGGAGAAAACTCATACAATACTCGATAACGGGAATTTGATTTTCAATCTTAAAATTGTGTTGATGTCGTAAAAATGAATTTACAAATATCAACATATGTATATAATATACATTATGTACTTTATTCATCAATTTAATTAAATTATTGTTATGATTTTTAACAATATTGTCTACTCTTTGAAGATTGACAAACAAACTACAGAGTACGTTTAACAGTACTTATGCAATAAAACAAAAAATTAGCAATTTCAGTATCTAAACAACCTATGCCTTCATCCTGTATTAAGTTTGCATTATTAAATAAAATAAATAAATCAAGCTGTTTTTAGTAAAATGATTTTGCTAAGTAACTCTAAGCTTACATTCTTCTGACGACTAAAATTATGAAAATAATGTATCATCACAGAAAGTTTGAGCGTAATTCCGATGTTTTTGACAGCAATTTGTTATTTAAATTCCATAGACATTTGTGTTTAACTTATAAGCTATTTTCGTTGCAGATATTCTTGTTGTGTGCTTAATATTATACGGTGCTTGAACAGGCTTCATTACAATCTTGAAAAATAATGTAACAAAACATCTATCTTTTTAATTACCGTTAACACAATATTACGATAACTAAAGACGATGTCACTCCTCATTAAATGTTATAATTGATGTATTAAAGATATTATTTCTTGATTTCTTTCGAAATCGTGGTAAACAAACAAAATTTTATTCTCATTGCAGCTAATTCCCGAATGTTTTAGAAAAAAACAACAACACACACACGATGAGCTCTTAAATGTACACCTGACTTACAATTCTTCGTAATTGAAAATTAAACGCTGTGCTATATTATTTCACTCTGTAATTTAAAACAATTTATTAATTCAAAAAAGTTTTTAGGGCTTTTAATTATGTTCTGTTCTGTTCAATAAGGTGGAGAAATTTCATAGGGTGATAGGCAAAGAAAAACAACGGAGACAACAACATTTGAAAATGTGAGATAAACTTTCATTGAGACGCAAACAATGGAGACGAAGTGTGACATGTTAGTTGTCTCTGCATGTAGATCTTTATTATCAATGCATTACGCAATTGCACGGATTAGCGGTATTGTTCTAAGGGCAATTTGATAAAATCCCCGTGGTTTGTGGCTTTGGTATTTTTATGACCCCCTCGTAAGACATATAACTAAGTATGAATTGAGAGAACATGTGTTAATTCGTGGTATTTATGTATGAAAAACAACCGTTTAAGATGAGGCAAGGAGACTACATTTATTTCCGGATACGTGTCATATGGACATGTGGCCTTAGTAATGAGTTTAAAACAATACTACATTTAGTTCTTATAATTTATTTTTGTAACATATACCCTCTATGAATTTTTTATAATATTTAATCTAAAACATGTTTTTAAAAAATTCCATTACAAGTTTTGAAAACCGCTTGGTCTTAGATGTATAATACTTTATATGGCAAGCTAGGAAAAAAGTCGCCGGAAGTGGAGTTTCAAATTTGCGGATGTGAATTCGCAATAACGGGAGGTAATTTCCAAAGGAGATCACCTAGTTTTGGGAAAGGCCTATGGACGGCATATTTGACTTTTAGAAATTTGATTAGAAGGACAATGGCCAGTTTGAAAATAAGTCTTTGGATGGCACATTATAGGACGGATGGATGGACAGATGGACGGACGGACGGAAAAAGCGGCGACTATATGCTGCCCCGAAAATGTTTTCGGGGAGCATACAAATGATGAGAGGGCCTATGTCTGGGTTGAAAATATTGCAAGGGTGGGCATGCCTGACTGACAAAAATAATGAAAATATTGCATGGGTGGGATTTGCCTGACTGACAGAAATAATGAAAATATTGCATGGGTGGCATGCCTGACTGACAAAAATAATGAAAATATTGCATGGGTGGGCATGCCTGACTGATAAAAATAATGAAAATATTGCATGGGTGGGCATGCCTGACTGACAAAAATAATGAAAATATTGCATGGGTGGGCATGCCTGACTGACAAAAATAATGAAAATATTGCATGGGTGGGATTTGCCTGACTGACAAAAATAATGAAAATATTGCATGGGTGGGCATGCCTGACTGACAAAAATAATGAAAATATTGCATGGGTGGGCATGCCTGACTGACAAAAATAATGAAAATATTGCATGGGTGGGCATGCCTGACTGACAAAAATAATGAAAATATTGCATGGGTGGGCATGCCTGACTGACAAAAATAATGAAAATATTGCATGGGTGGGATTTGCCTGACTGACAAAAATAATGAAAATATTGCATGGGTGGGCATGCCTGACTGACAAAAATAATGAAAATATTGCATGGGTGGGCATGCCTGACTGACAAAAATAATGAAAATATTGCATGGGTGGGCATGCCTGACTGACAAAAATAATGAAAATATTGCATGGGTGGGCATGCCTGACTGACAAAAATAATGAAAATATTGCATGGGTGGGATTTGCCTGACTGACAAAAATAATGAAAATATTGCATGGGTGGGCATGCCTGACTGAAAAAATAATGAAAATATTGCATGGGTGGGCATGCCTGACTGACAAAAACAATAAAAATATTGCAAGGGTGGGCATGCCTGACTGACAAAAATAATGAAAATATTGCATGGGTGGGCATGCCTGACTGACAAAAATAATGAAAATATTGCATGGGTGGGCATACCTGACTGACACAAATAATGAAAATATTGCATGGGTGGGCATACCTGACTGACACAAATAATGAAAATATTGCATGGGTGGGCATGCCTGACTGACAAAATAATGAAAATATTGCATGGGTGGGCATGCCTGACTGACAAAAATAATGAAAATATTGCATGGGTGGGCATACCTGACTGACAAATATAATGAAAATATTGCATGGGTGGGCATGCCTGACTGACAAAAATAATGAAAATATTGCATGGGTGGGCATGCCTGACTGACAAAAATAATGAAAATATTGCATGGGTAGGCATACGTAACTGACAAAAATAATGAAAATATTGCATGGGTGGGCATGCCTGACTGACAAAAATAATGAAAATATTGCATGGGTGGACATACCTGACTGACAAAAATAATGAAAATATTGCATGGGTGGGCATACCTGACTGACAAAAATAATGAAAATATTGCATGGGTGGGCATACCTGACTGACAAAAATAATGAAAATATTGCATGGGTGGGCATACCTGACTGACAAAAATAATGAAAATATTGCATGGGTGGGCATACCTGACTGACAAAAATAATGAAAATATTGCATGGAAGGGTATGAGAAAAATGATGAAAAATGATGATATTATGTCTGGTTGAAAACATTGTATGGGAGGGCATCCTCGACTGACAAAAATGAAGAGAGCCTATGTCTGGTTTCCATGTGAGGGTATATTTGTGTGTGAATAATTATGAACAAGCCTATATCCAGGTACCATATTCTGTTAACTTACCTGTTTTCTCTTTGTAATTATGAACCCAGTCCTTTTCTTTTTGAAAAAATCCAAACACTGTCTGTTCCCCAAACTGAACCTGCAAAGATATGGAAAACAATTACTGTAAACATAATTATTTCACGGTTGTCTATATCTGCTGCCTATGAGTAGCATGTATTTTAAACGCCACTTAAATTTGTCATTTATTGGTACATATATACATAGCCATCAACTACTGATACTCTTGGACATGGTGTCTGCATCGCAATTGAGAGACACCAAGTATTGGTTCTACCCGTAAAACTGGCTCGAAAGTGTCCAGGACAGCAGAAAAAGGACTTAAGGCTTTCATGGGCAATCTTTTGTTACTATAAGATCCTAAAACAAGAGCACTGCCTAAGGGTGCTGGACGCTCGACTTTCTCGTATTTGACAGTATTCTGGCCGTTTGTTAATAGAATGGATTCCTCACTGTGATGAAGTGTGTTGAATTTCAAGTCAATACCTCTTATAGATATTGAGAAATTTGACCTAAAAGTAAAATTCTAAGTTGAAAAAGGGCAACAACTCCACCAAAATCCTTGATATTGTTACCTCATCTTGTCTACAGAATGGGTTCATGACTGTAATAATGTATTTGAGATTCAAGTCAATACCTCTTACAGTTATTGTGAAATTTGACCTAAAGCGAAGATTGTCAAGAGAAAAAAGGGCAATTACTCAAACAAAATCCTTGATAGAGTTACCTCCTCTTGTCTACATAATAAATTAATCACTGTGATCAAGTACTTTGAGTTTAAAGTCGATACCTCATATAGGTATAGAGAAATTTGACATAAAGCAAAAATTGTAAGTTAAAAAAAGGGTTATAACTCCAACAAAATCCTTGAAAGAGTTACCTCCTCATGACTGCAGAATGGGGTCAGCAACATAAACAAGTATCTTGAGTTTCAATATAATGTCTTTAATAGTAATTGAGAAATTTTATATTTAACTTTTTTTTCTTCAAAATATTCCAAGTTGTAAGGCCAAACAAGGGCAGATAACTCTGGAAAAACAAATCGTGTTGTAACTTCGTCCCCTTTTTTTACTAAAAAAGTATTGACAGTTTCAAATGGATACCTTTGATAGATTTTGGGAAATGGACTCTAACAAAAAACTTAACCAAAAAACTTAACTTACACAGACGCTGACGCAGACGACAGAACGACGACAATAACTGGACTTTTTTTTCTACGAAAAGTCGAGCTAATAAGACACTAAAATCTCTTGGCATGACACATCAATTAAGAGTAACACACCTTGAATCCAACAGGGTCCTTTCTCGGATTATGAAGTAACAACCAACTAGTGACTTGCGTATTGGAAGTCTTATTCAATGTCAGTTCATCACCAGGGCTGAAAAAATGATTAACAATGTATTTAATGCCTAAATCATGAATGCCCTTTTTATTAAAGGGACTTGCTCACAGATTTATGTATTTTTTTTAAGTATACCATTAAATGTTTTAAAGACCTCAAGTATAATAATTCAAGAAAAGGATAAAAAAACACAATTTTAATGAAAACATTAGCAACATTCAAAATTATTCTATCATTTAGATTTACAAATGCTTTGTAATTGTATTTATTTCAACTGATAATTTCTCATTAACGAAATGGTATTTAAAGTATATTTCTTTGTCCGTAGTGTTATTTCGCTCCTTTCTATACACAATTCTTATATTTTTGTAATCTGTGCAAAAAAGTCGGAAAATTCTTCAATCTGTGAACAGGCCCCTTTAATGATTTGAAAGGCTGGCCTGTAAATCTGATTTTTATTTATAATAAATCAAATACCAAATACATTATTATCATTTAACTTTGCGTATATACAGCTGTATTTAGTATTATTATGCCTCATTTTGACATGATTAGGAGTTTTAAGTTTGCATAAAAATGCAAGCATCTGTGCCAATGCACCTTTTAAGTGTGCAATGATGAGTGTACTAAAACACCTCAGTTTATTTCAGTCTATTTCAGTAAAAACACTTCTTTTCCTGTAAGTACAATTTAAGCAAGTTAAGCAAGTTAACTTCTATACGAATACGAATAAGTTTGATTGTTTACAGCATGACAATGGCTGTTTATTTAAGAAATAATTTTCGATTTATCATTGTTTATTGGTCAATAAACAACTATTTGGAGTTCTAATGCGTAGGAATTAAATCATGAGGGTGTTAGCCCGAGTTGTTTAATAGCCACGCATCAGAATGACAAAGAGTTGTTTACTGGCTGATAAACAACGATAATGCGAAAATTATTTCGATTCTAACAGGATTTGACATATATTTTTAAATTGCATTTGGAACTTCTTTTTACTATGCTCCGCTCAGAATCGGGACTTCTTCTTGCGTTGTTTATTGGATAGTTTAACAATGATAATTTTGTTCTTTGTCTATAGAAAAATTAGCAAACAGCATGTTAGAATTTCAGCTTAATGAATATCCAGGATATTTCTGCGTCAACCAATGCCTTATTGACAGCAGATTTCAAATGGACGTCTTTGGGTTTTATGTAGTTCCAAGACCTCCAGAGCAAAATTCAGTCACGCGAAAGATCCATACATGTAGACGTTGTTCCGTTCAGGCAAAAATGTCAACATATTTTGCCTCAAGCAAGTCACTTAATTAATTATATTGCTTTTCACATTTAAAACCTAACAATTGAAACTTTTGCCTCTTTCTCAGCATTGTGCGCCACCTTAGCTCGTTTTATCCAATTACTAATCGATCTGTTAACAACACATAATATAATCTTAAGCTTTATCCTAACGCTATTTTTAGCACACGTTTATTCGATGGTTATTTTTAGAACGCTTTATCCTATCGCTATTTTTAGCACACATTTATTTGATCGTTATTTTTAGAATGCTATGTATTTCAATGTGACGTCATACCAAATGATGACATTTGTAGTAAACAAATAAAAAACAGTGTTAAATCTGGAAAACCAAAGTAAGTTTTTTTCATTTTTTACAATTTTAATGCCGTTTTCGTGATTTATGAGCATAGCACAATAGGATAAAAACTTTAAAAAGAAGAATATTATGTGAGTGTTGAGATAAAGATCAAGTTTATCTTGCTCGAACTACTATGTTTCTCCTTTAATTTAGTATAATCTTAAGTCATAATATTATGTGGCTGGTTCATTTAAAGCATGTTTTGTTTTAAATGGTTTTACTTCTGTTAAAGAATCAACAGACACTTCTTACTGTACCTATATCTCAAATATAAAATATGGATTTTCACAAGGAAACTTAAATTTTAATTGTTCAATTACCGTATTTAATCTATGTTAAAAATATTTGTGGGTGTCCGAATATTTAGAGTCACAAAAAATAATTGTTGGAAATCTGTCAGAAAACACAGCGTCTGCAACATGGTTATAATAATCACAAATAAGGGACGCATTTGTTAGTATTGCTATCCCTGATTAAGGTTTTCGTTTATTGCTAGAGACGATAATTTATCACATATATAGAGGATATTTGTTTGTTTTCGGTGTGATAACGCGTGATATCATCACCGGAAAGGGAGACAATTAATATTTTCACGAGCGCTTGTGCGAGTGAAAATATGTAAATGGTCTCTGTTTACCCAAAAAAGTAGTCCCTCACTGAGAGTGATATAGGGATATATCTCACTGATATTTTTCTATATTTAAGTACTTAGCCTTAAATAAATAGAGGATATTTGTTTGTTTCCGGTGTGATAACGCATGATATCATCACCGGAAAGGGAGACAATGAATATTTTCATGAGCGCATGGGCAAGTGATAATATGTTAATTGTCTCCCTTTCCAGTGATGATATCACACGTTATCACACCGAAAACAAACAAATTTTCTTTAAAAAAAAAATGCTATTATGTATTCTTTACATTTGAATTATTTTGAAGGGATTTTCAACATGATGTTTTCAGTTTTATGTCAGTACTATTTTCTCTATAATGGGTAGTAATCGATGTAAGTAATAAACATTCCTGTGCCATGTTGGATTACAATAACATGTGCCGTGGATTAGTTAAGCAATTTAAACCGCAAAATTTTGGAATCTATGCATTATCATGGCAGCGTGTTTTCAGTACAACAGTCTACTATGCTGTACAGTATATTCATAAGCAACGCAGAATCCGGGTTTCTAAATTTATTTAAGTTTAAATACATCCAATTTGATACATGTAGTCGTTGAATAATGTCGAGCTTTTAAATCAAACAGTTAAACTAACACTCACTGCTAGGTTTAAATATATTTATAATAAAAGTATGTCTTGAAAGTGAAAGTGCCATCAGTTCTCCGAAATTCACATGGTCTAAAAATAGCATGAGCATACGTGTTATGATGTAAACAGTAGTAAACACAGTCACGACATTCAAACGCACTAGGTATGTGTTTTCGAAAGCAATTCAAGATGATTAAACTCGTAGATGCGCGTTAAACTGTGAAAGAGTGTTCTGAAATGGACAACTTATACGTATAAAGTGTTTTCTATATTAGTTATTCGGATTTAAAAACACAATTTGGTTACAACTTGAACTTTTCGAAGAAAACAAGATGGCGGAGAAAATAGAACGCTGAACACTTCTTACATCAGCACATTGAATACTTCAAATACTTAAGCGTAATTACTGGATATACAGACTTAATACACTCAAACTAATATATAAATATGTGCTTGCTTAATGGACACAAATAATTACTTAAGGCTACGTTGGATTCTTGTTGGAATTTGGAGAACCAGCAATACAGCCATTATATAAACAAAGGGAGACTGCAAGTGTAGTATGCGGGAATTAATAAAGTGCAAAGGATAAAATAAATACTTTGGATGCTAAAATTAAGTTTGGACCAAGGTGACCAGCTCCAATGCCTTGTGGGTAAAACTTGTACCCGCACGACATTGTCTGTATTAGTGTCCTACGACTGAGGAAAATCCAAGAGAAAAAAAGAGGAAAGACAGTTCAATATATCGGAGAGGAATTCTTAACATTTGCTGTTATTAGTCTTTACTACTTTTCTTTTTGGTAATTTTGTATGATAAATGGTTACAACAACTACAATTAAATATTGTCCAAATCAAAAAAAAAAGTAGTCCCTCACTGTGAGTGATAAAGGGATCTATCTCACTGATACTTGTCTATATTTTACTACTTAAATAAAACTGTATATCGCCATTATACAACTTGCTAATTAACGTGTGTTGTGCTGCAAATGCTTCGCAAGATTAAATTGATAAATAATAGGACATGTGAAAACCACTGTCACTCCCTGAGAGAAGTTTAATGAAACTTTTTCTAATGTGTGTAAGTTGTCAATTAGTATCTGCCCGAAAACACAGATCGCAATTTCTTTCCTTTTCTGAAAGTGTCCAAAAACATAGTGACAAGAAAAATTATTATTTTGGCCGAGTTTGAGGGTGTCCGAAAACATAGAGTGTCCGAAAACATAGAGTGTCCGAAAACATAGAAAACAGAGTGTCCGAAAACATAGAGAGTCCGAAAACATAGAACAAATATGGTACATGTAATTATGAAATAAGTTGAATTTCCTAATGAGATCTGTTGCCAAGGCTCTATTCATAATTTGAAACCAATGATGATTAACTTTACAGTGCTTTTTTTTCTTCCCATTATTTTTCTTGTAATACTGAATACACTTCAATCAAAGGAACATCACCCTTAATTATAATTACAAATTAAATGAAGGTATAATAATTAGCAAAAAGAATTTATAGCATCATCATTGTGTATATAAAGTCAAAGTAATACAGAAATATAGCTCTGGTATTGAGAAACAAACTTGCTCAAATTGTGTACAAAGTGCAAACAAACGTTAAAAGGCGACCATAATCTTTTTATTTACATTTCGCATATAAATATTGTAAATTGTCTACATTATATCTACATGTAGACTAAATCTTGGTGTAATTTGGCATTGAATTTTCACTCAATCATAAAAGTTTGAAGTATATTTGATTATGATTATACATTAATTCATTAATTTTATTACGAAAACGCAAGAAAATCTATCTTTAAGAAGAAATCAAATACAAATTTTACCTGATCCAAAGGTTTCCATACTTG
Organism: Congeria kusceri; assembly: GCA_027627225.1. Lineage (NCBI taxonomy): Eukaryota > Metazoa > Mollusca > Bivalvia > Myida > Dreissenidae > Congeria > Congeria kusceri. The sequence continues at coordinate 32,183,466 of CM051040.1, read as the reverse complement.
AAGGTGCCGAAAGCAGGTGGAGCAATATTTTTCTGCAAAGAGATACAAGGCTGGAAATCAATGCGTGGGCTTTCCAAAGTGGACATGCTGTGATTGCAAAGTTACGCCAAAATTGTGTGTTTCTGCAAAGAGATACAATGCTGATAATCAATGCGTGGGCTTTCCAAAGTGGACATGCTGTGATTGTAAAGTTACGCCAAAATTGTGTGTTTCTGCAAAGAGATGCAAGGCTGGTAATCAATGCGTGGGCTTTCCAAAGTGGACATGCTGTGAATGCATAGTTACGCCAAAATTGTGTGTTTCTGCAAAGAGATACGAGGCTGGTAATCAATGCGTGGGCTTTCCAAAGTGGACATGCTGTGATTGTAAAGTTACGCCAAAACTGTGTGTTTCTGCAAAGAGATACGAGGCTGGTAATCAATGCGTGGGCTTTCCAAAGTGGACATGCTGTGATTGCAAAGTTACGCCAAAATTGTGTGTTTCTGCAAAGAGATACGAGGCTGGTAATCAATGCGTGGGCTTTCCAAAGTGGACATGCTGTGATTGTAAAGTTACGCCAAAATTGTGTGTTTCTGCAAAGAGATACGAGGCTGGTAATCAATGCGTGGGCTTTCCAAAGTGGACATGCTGTGATTGCAAAGTTACGCCAAAATTGTGTGTTTCTGCAAAGAGATACGAGGCTGGTAATCAATGCGTGGGCTTTCCAAAGCGGACATGCTATGATTGCTAAGTTATGCCAAAATTGTGTGTTTTTGCAAAGAGATACAAGGCTGGTAATCAATGCGTGGGCTTTCCAAAGTGGACATGCTGTGATAGCAAAGTTACGCCAAAATTGTGTGTTTTTGCAGAGATACAAAGGCTGGTAATCAATGCGTGGGCTTTCCAAAGTGGACATGCTGTGAATGCAAAGTTACTCCAAAATTGTGTGTTTTTGCAGAGATACAAAGGCTGGTAATCAATGCGTGGGCTTTCCAAAGTGGACATGCTGTGATTGCAAAGTTACGCCAAAATTGTGTGTTTCTGCAAAGAGATACGAGGCTGGTAATCAATGCGTGGACTTTCCAAAGCGGACATGCTGTGATTGCAAAGTTACGCCAAAATTGTGTGTTTTTGCAGAGATACAAAGGCTGGTAATCAATGCGTGGGCTTTCCAAAGTGGACATGCTGTGATTGCAAAGTTACGCCAAAATTGTGTGTTTCTGCAAAGAGATACGAGGCTGGTAATCAATGCGTGGGCTTTCCAAAGTGGACATGCTGTGATTGCAAAGTTACTCCAAAATTGTGTGTTTCTGCAAAGAGATGCAAGGCTGGTAATCAATGCGTGGGCTTTCCAAAGTGGACATGCTGTGATTGCAAAGTTACGCCAAAATTGTGTGTTTCTGCAAAGAGATACAAGGCTGGTAATCAATGCGTGGGCTTTCCACAGTGGACATGCTGTGATTGCTAAGTTATGCCAACATTGTGTGTTTCTGCAAAGAGATACAAGGCTGGTAATCAATGCGTGGGCTTTCCACAGTGGACATGCTGTGATTGTAAAGTTACGCCAAAATTGTGTGTTTCTGCAAAGAGATGCAAGGCTGGTAATCAATGCGTGGGCTTTCCAAAGTGGACATGCTGTGATTGCAAAGTTACGCCAAAATTGTGTGTTTCTGCAAAGAGATACAAGGCTGGTAATCAATGCATGGGCTTTCCAAAGTGGACATGCTGTGATTGCTAAGTTATGCCAAAATTGTGTGTTTCTGCAAAGAGATACAAGGCTGGTAATCAATGCGTGGGCTTTCCAAAGTGGACATGCTGTGAATGCAAAGTTACGCCAAAATTGTGTGTTTCTGCAAAGAGATACGAGGCTGGTAATCAATGCGTGGGCTTTCCAAAGTGGACATGCTGTGATTGCTAAGTTATGCCAAAATTGTGTGTTTCTGCAAAGAGATACAAGGCTGGTAATCAATGCGTGGGCTTTCCAAAGTGGACATGCTGTGACTGCAAAGTTACGCCAAAATTGTGTGTTTCTGCAAAGAGATACGAGGCTGGTAATCAATGCGTGGGCTTTCCAAAGTGGACATGCTGTGATTGCAAAGTTACTCCAAAATTGTGTGTTTCTGCAAAGAGATGCAAGGCTGGTAATCAATGCGTGGGCTTTCCAAAGCGGACATGCTGTGATTGCTAAGTTATGCCAAAATTGTGTGTTTCTGCAAAGAGATACGAGGCTGGTAATCAATGCGTGGGCTTTCCAAAGTGGACATGCTGTGATTGCAAAGTTACGCCAAAATTGTGTGTTTCTGCAAAGAGATACGAGGCTGGTAATCAATGCGTGGGCTTTCCAAAGTGGACATGCTGTGATTGCAAAGTTACGCCAAAATTGTGTGTTTCTGCAAAGAGATGCAAGGCTGGTAATCAATGCGTGGGCTTTCCAAAGTGGACATGCTGTGATTGCTAAGTTATGCCAAAATTGTGTGTTTCTGCAAAGAGATACAAGGCTGATAATCAATGCGTGGGCTTTCCAAAGTGGACATGCTGTGATTGCAAAGTTACGCCAAAATTGTGTGTTTCTGCAAAGAGATACGAGGCTGGTAATCAATGCGTGGGCTTTCCAAAGTGGACATGCTGTGATTGTAAAGTTACGCCAAAATTGTGTGTTTCTGCAAAGAGATACGAGGCTGGTAATCAATGCGTGGGCTTTCCAAAGTGGACATGCTGTGATTGCAAAGTTACGCCAAAATTGTGTGTTTTGGGCAACGGTCTCAAACAAGTTAGGTAGGTTTGGATTGAGTTGTTGTTTTTTTTTTACTTTTTTTTTAAAGACACATTTCAGTAAAAAATCATTGAAATTATCTAAAATCTGACAATTACAGATTTTACAGAAAAAAACATCGCTAAAAACTTTTGGGTTGGGGGTTTTTGCTAGGTAGGGTCAGGTTTCCTGAAACACATAAAAAAAAATTTGGCCTTAGCATACTGCTGTCAGATTAGGGTTTTCATGGAATGTCTGACCAACTAAGACAGCTATGTTATAGTTTTAAAGTACAAAGTACAAACAAATATCCGACTTAATTGTTGTAATAGTAAAATTAATACAAACCTCATTTAGCATTTTACTGTTTTTTTGTAGAACTCAAGGCAAAAATTTGACATTTAATAGCAAAGAACTGAGCACATTAGGCTTCGGTGTCCCCAATTTCCACTAACCTTATGGTTTGGTTAAATTAAACAATGACAAAAGAGCAATCTTCATTAATATGGTAAGAAAACCCTATATTTTTAGCATACTGGAACCATCTTTTTTCTTTGGCCTTAACAAGATAACATGAACCATATTATGACACACATGTTTACTTTGGCCATAGGCTGCTTACCTCAGCATCTGGGTCGTCCATTTCCCACAAAGCCTTATCCAGAATCTGAACGGCCTCCCCTACAGAATGCATCCCGATCATCACGTAGTATGCAAGCTTGTTTGGGTTCAAATTCAACTCGATCATGTTTGTGCCATTCTTCTGAAAATACCCCTTGTCCTTGTCAAAGTCGATCTGCAGACTCATGATGTCACCCACTTTGCAGGGTTCTTCTCTTCGCGTTGGCCAACCACCCTCGAGGAATATTCTGGAAGTGCATTTGTGATACGGTACGGGCTAACGATATGGTAATTATTGCTGTACCCTGACTTTCAAAAAGTATCACAATACACGTTTAATCATGCAAAAAAATAACTGAAGTTATAATACAGTAAAACTTGTGAAAACCAAACGACATCAGGACCGGTCCGATTGTTCGGTTTTAACAGGGGTTCGGTTTACCCATGTCTTCTATAATTCGACTATTTCAAATGAATGTACATGAATGTACATGTCATTCAATAAAGTCTTATGCAGTAACATATAACGTATGTTAATGTGCTTTATTAAGAATGTTTAATAGTGCTACAAGAATAATAAATACAAGAAGGTAACTGCTGATTGTAAACAAAATTTACAATAAGTAAAAAAGGACGAAAATGTATCGGTAGACGATATAAATGGTGAATCTGTTATATGCATTGATTGCTATTAGAGAGTTAATACTTTTACATACCCGGTAATATGTTCTAAATTATTTTACAAACAAGCAAATTATGATCTTCATAACTATATTATAAGATAGTAATATTCACTCAATATAGCAGGGCTTGCCCTGCGCTGTTTTAGCGCCCCGGCGCCTGGGCGCTTAATTTTTAACTTGAACATATCCGGGGCGCCTAATATTAGTGTTGCACTTATACACATAGCCCGGGGCAGATGTATTTATTATTTTTTTTAATCAATTTATTGTGTGTTGACTACAGCAGACCGTAAATTCCTGCTGTGAAAGTTAATCTCTTATGTCGCAATGGCCAATTTTCATTCGAGAAACAGTTACACCCACTAAATAAAGTCGGTGAATTAAACCGAGTGTCACTTCACCGATAATGTTAACAATTACAGGTATTCATAAGCCGCAATCAATCACCGTGAAGCACCGCTCTTTGGTGGAGTTTCATCATGCAGTAAAATCGATATGAGCCAATAGAAACGCTCAGTTTACCTTCGCTTTGGAATGACGTTATGATTGAACAATCGGCACAATAAGCATGTATCCACACACAAGTAACCTTATAAGCGTGTCCATGCGTATTATCGACCTAAAAAGTAAATGAGCTTTGCTCACACCTTTCGAATTTTATAATATACCCACTTATTTATTTCATAAATTTAATAACTTAATCGGAAAAGCCTATCCAGTGTTACTGTTCAGCTTTGTAGTTTCGTAAACACAAGCGGTCTTGTTTAGGTACATGTATGCCATGTAAAACCTTTTCTTTTGAAAAAGAGCGTGAAATTTCTGCTGACAAGCACAACGTCATGTTCGATGCATGAAAAGCGTGCGTGTACCGACCATATGCTTTACTAATTACAGGTCTTAAACATTTGACATGCATTGGCACGACATGCACTGGGAAATTTTCCCGCCGTTTTTGCAAGAACAAAGCATGTATAATATACATCTATTTTAATCAAGATCTTTACAATTCGCCAATTATCTGATCAGTACTAAATCCAACAGTTGTAACGATTAAAACACTAACATGCCCATACATTAATCGAATAAAAAGGGCTCGGTTAGTATATTGAGTGTAACCTAAAGATTTGAGAACGACGAGAACAGTGGTTTAAACATGATGTCACTGCGCGAATGTGATGCACACTGGACATAAACATCCAGAAAAAAATGATTACTTTCAGTTCGCAACAACAATGACGCTTTTGCTTTTACAAGGCTAGAGGCGTACCGTTAAAACGGTGATGTTTCGTTTATTTCATTTCGTTTAAATGTTTACAAAAAATTGAAAACGTGTTAGCCTTAATTTTAAGAGCTAACACGCGCCAGATGTCATTTGACACATGCCACCCAAAAAATTTGATGTTGAGAGGGGAAACCCCTCCCTTACCCACCCCCCTTGTGACCGGGGCTCCTGGAAAACATCCCAGGGAAGGCCCTGATATAGGAAGTCTGAATAAATTTGCAATTTTTCATGGCACGGTAACTGCTGTTTTAGCAGTGAAACTAAGATTTTGTATAAACTCACCATCTATTGTTGGCATGGTAACAAAAATAATAGAAGAGAAACTAATATATGTTTGTATAAACTTACCATATATTGTTGGCATGGTAACAGAGAAGACAGAAGAGAAAATAGGAACTTTGAATAAACTCACCAGCTATTGTTGGCATGGTAACAGAGAAGACAGAAAGAAAATAGGAACTCTGAATAAACTTACCAGCTATTGTTGGCATGGTAACAGAGAAGACAGAAGAGAAAAAAGGAACTCTGAATAAACTTACCAACTATTGTTGGCATGGTAACAGAGAAGACAGAAGAGAAAATAGGAACTCTGAATAAACTTACCAGCTATTGCTGGCATGGTAACAGAGAAAAGAGAAGAGAAGAAAAAGAGAAAGACACAGAAGTGAGATCACATAAGCACTTCTATAAAAGCATAACGTCTTCTGACATAATGTTAACGGAGAAGTTATCAAGTTATGTACAAACTTACCCGCCATCGTCTGCATGGTAACCAATGGACTGGCTGTTCCAGCCGCATTGACGGTTTGGAGCGTAATTGGCTGGTGCTAAGCCCATTGAAATCGTTCCTAAATCGCCAGTGGAAATAATCTCTGTTGAATAGTAAGGGAAAGACAGAAATTAAACAACGTCGCCCGATATTGTCTACATTATTTTTGTATATGCATGGTTGTTCTCTGTTCTTTTTAGTCAGTTATTCTGAATTGCTTGCAGGATAATTCTGAGTTTAAAATGTTATACATCAAGTAAAACAATAAAATCAACATACAAATACACTAATCTACAGTATGAGTACATTTTTCGATTAGGGAAGTTCAATGATGCTTGTACACTTATATATGTTTGATTTTTATATAGAGTTTTAACATTTAAGCTACATATAGCTTTAAAAGCTCTTTTTGAAGATACATATCATAATTCACTTTGGATTTAAAAACCAAGTAAAACAGGCAGTGATTGGTTGACAGAAAGGTCGTCAGAACATGACCTTTCACTGGTCATCCTCAGATCCTAATGCAGAGCATATATAAAGGGACTATGTCATCGAAAAACTGGCTTCCTATTGAATAATAAATTATATAATTTGATAGAAATGCACTTTACTATGATATGTGCATTAAAAAATAATATAATACGCAATAAGATATTTGATAAAAACAAATTAGCAAAAAAGTCTGAAAAAATTGAGACCCCATGCAGGTATCAAACTCGCGACTTAGGGGCCATTCAAAGAAATGGCAGTTGACAGCGCTTTAACCAACTGCTCTATAATGGTAGGTAAGGAATTGTGTGTTTAAACTATGGTTATACCAAATAAATGATCACAATTCTGACGTCAACATGTAAACAGGAAAAGGGCCAAACAAACACAACTCATATTCTAAATTGATTTTTATCTCAGAATGCATACATTCTTTTCCCGTTATTTGTATACCCTGTTTAACCGTTATTATATGCCAGTATTAATTACCTAAATCTCATATTTTAATAAGAAATTGCCCCCTTGAGGCCCTTTTCGATGACATAGTCCCTTTAAGGATACGATTTTAATCGTAAGGGTATGATAGCAGTGAACACAAAGCCAATGAGTCTTCCGAATGGAAGATAAAAGGACAACATACTGATGGCAAACGTGTTGTGATCCTTGTCCATTTTTCTGCAGCTGATTAGTTGACCAACTGGAATCATCGATGAAGCCGTGTCATAACTGCAATAAAGAAGAAGTTTGCTGAGTTTCAATGGTTGAACATTTGATCTAAATGTACAGGCAAGACCATTTTATAACTGCAAGTTCTGTCAGAGGACAGCACGCTCGACTATTCCAATTATTTCAGTACTCGCTTTTTTATTAAGTGGATGGAACACAAGTGACAACGCTGTCAAAATACAAATCTGAATTATGGTAACTGGATGCTGAATTTGATGACAATATTTATGTATATTGTAAGTTGCATGTGAAAACCTTATGTAGTTTTAAAGTCTAATTTAAAAATTCTATTTATTCTAAATATTGCAAAATGTATTCTGAAAATCTAATAAAAAGGGGGCATAACTCTGTCAAAATACCAAATTGAGTTGTGGGAATTGTTGCGCCTAAATATGAAGCTGATGTAAATGTTATATTTATAGTTTCAAGTGTATGCCCGTGGTTGTATTCCAGAATCATCTTAAATGAAATCGTATCCTAAGCCTTAAAATTGTCGTTTTCCTTAAGCATTTTACTCCATGTATATACTGAATACTTAAGAATTAAATCGCTCTTTTCGGCACTTCATCGATGTATGAAGGTCAGTTTTTTGGTATCTAATTTGCATAAAGCCGTTAAGGCTTTATGTACAAATTAGATGCAAAAAAACTGACCTTCATACATGGATGAAGCGCCGAAAAGAGCGTTTCAACTGCCACGAAAAGAGCGTTTCAATTCTTATAATTACAATTATAATTACAAGTGTGTGTAAACTTGAAATTTTTACCTTAAAAAAGTAAATTAATTTGGGATTTATTTTTTGCAATTCGCGCATCAATACACTGAAGTATGCTTCGTAGGCTCCGCCCCTTGCACTGCATTAGCGTTGTGTACATGTCATTTATTATTAGACGCTATATGTAAAGCGGTATCTTAGAATTTACTTTTGATTTACTTTTGTTTTGGTTAATATTTCATAGTAGCAATTTGAACAAGGTGTTTTGTATCCATAATATACATGTAGCAAGAGACGGAAATATTGAAACGCGTTCCAATTTAGATTTACGACTGAAGGCTAACGAGTCGAATGTTGTTTTCAGATAGTTGCAATTTTGTAAACGCCCATAAAAAGGTTTAGTTGGAACCGTACTTTAGGGGTAAATTATATTTAATTAATATTAATTTGAGGCACGTCGTGGGAAAGCCGGACTTAATGCATGTGTGTAAGTGTCGTCCCGGATTAGCCTGTGCAGTCCGCACAGGCTAATCTGGGATGGCACTTTCCGCCTACAGTGTATTTATGTTTAGAAGAGTCTTCCTTAAAACAGAAAATACCATAAAAGCGGAAAGTGCCGTCCTGGATTAGCCTGTGCGGACTGCACAGGCTAATCTGGGACAACACTTTACGCACATGCATTAAGACCGGTTTTCTCACGACGCGCCACATTTTAATTTTTACATTTGAAACGGAATGTTTCATATTTATGTTTTCTTTCTTAAAACGACCCGTTAGGCCCTAGATATTAGTCAATGTTTACAGCCGTTATGGCATGCATTTTAAAACCGTGTGTTGAGCAAATATTTCAACACCACATTTTTTTGCACTTCGTGTTGAAACGTTTTTGTTTAAGAAATTCAGCAAAATATAACTTCCAGTGTGGATATAATATCAAGACAGGAAAAAGGTAAACGACTTTTATTTTTTCACTGCTGATCAAAATCTACATATCTACTGAGTATGGAAATATCATATACAGTAGAGTATACCTATGCTTTTCATCACCTGTGTGACACAAATTGAAAAGGTCAATTGTTATGCATCTTATTTGCATAGAACTATGAACATGAAGAAAATTGTAATTGTTTTAGTCAAAGCTACTAGTCAATAACAATTCTTTCATTTTTTAAAACTGTATGCTTCAGCTGCTGATGAAACTCCAGGCTCCGAATGACAGAATAAGTAACGATTCACCACAACAACGATTCAACACATAACAATTCGCCACAGTTTAATGACGATTCGCCAGAGGGTGATAACGATTCGCCACAGTGTGTTATAACGATTCGCCACAAACTGGATGTACAAGATATACTTCGACCGTCCAGTCGTGCTATGCCAATGTGAATGGATAAATGTTTGAGAAAATGAAGGGGTGAATTTTTGGCAAATCATCCTTGGCTTATGCTTAATTGACCAACGTGTGCCTACTTCGAGGAGTGTTTAGAGATTCGCAGCTGGCGAGTCATTTGTGTACTTGAAAATGGGATCTTTACAATGATAAATGGGACATTCAGCTCTCAGAGGTGACAGTTTGATGCAGCTCGCACATTTTATTTAGATGTTCTTGTGGTATTCTTTTGCAAGCTCCACCGGATGACTGCATACCATGCTCACTAGCTTTTCCAGTGGCTCCCTTGTCAAAAAATTGTGAGACGTTTGTTCACCTGCCGAACTGGATGTCTGTTATTTGACTGAAACCTGTTGTTCTTTGCCCTAATCTGTAAAATTGTGCATATATATGTTTGTGTTTGTTAAATTTCATTTTTTTCCTCTTTTGAAAAATATAAATTTAATTATAAATATTAAATATTTTTATCCAAAAAGTATTTTTTTTATGTTTGTGTTGAATTTTCTCTATGTTCTTTTTTTTCTTTCATGCATAATGCTCATCAAATAATCAACGAGAAACAAACAACATACAATTTACATATTTAAACTTTATTGTTAATTAATTAATTTATTTATTATTAATTCTTTTTTTTTTGACAATGCCATGCATAAATGTGAATAAATATGTTAAACTGTATTTCTATTTGTGTGTGTGTTTTTGTGTGACAGCACTGCATGTAAACAACAATAAAAAGTAGTCCCTCATAAATATTAATAGAGGCAACCAGCTTCATTGAAAAATAAAAGCCTCTCACATGATGCATTTCAGCCAATCAGAACACTGTAAAATGATGAAACCAAAGGAAATTGTAAATATTGCTAAATGTTCACTAATTATCAACTTCCCATTAACTACTATTTACTTAACTGTAATTAGAATCATTAATTTATATGTAGTTTTAATAATATTACCTACCAAAAATTGGAACTTAAGTGAAAATATTTTAAGATAAACTTAAGATGTTTCTGGAATATGGTCCCAGGTGTAGTTTTATAGGACTTTCAAACCAAAGTTTTAATGTGCAGTTATAGGCAAATGAAAATGAAGTTGGTGACTGTTTTATAATTTAAAGCCGAACAAAAGTTGAAAACGGCCAAATTGGGACTCTACAATCAAACGGTTATCTTATTATCTGTCTTAGCATGTGTTAACGTTAGTATATAACCTACATCAGGTACATTTGGTTTGTTGGATATTGTTTATTGCAAAAACACCGATCGTTCAAGTAAAACTGTTAACAAACACTAGCTTTATTTACTGCCAAATATCGTTACAACACAGATTCAATCTGACAATTAACCTTTAACATTCGGCGAGCCGCACGATATTCTTCATAGATCACGAGGAACTTCGGCTAGTTTCATAGTGTTGTAAATGTAAACACTAACCTGAACTTCAAACTGTTCAAATTCACTTCGTTTTATGAAAAAGTGTAGTCTTTAGCTCATAATGCATTATTTTATATGTTGTTATCTCACTTTTAAACATGCAATGTTTAGTTTATCGTGCACACCTTGTTAGTGCCTTTAATACAATTTGCTTAGTTTCAATCATCTGACCAACAGGCAAGGTTGTGTCACACTATAAATAACAAGAGCTGTCCGAGGACAGCGCGCTAATGACTTTTCTTGTAATTGTCAGAGTTACTGGCATTTTTTCTAAAACAAACTGTTTGCATAGTATAAGGGGCCATAAGTGTAAAAAGGCCCATAACTTTGACAAACTTTAAAGGACAGTTATCTAGGTTTGTCTACAGGTTCATTTTAATACTGGAAATAAGTGTTTTAAGTTTGAAAGACATCCCTCAAGCCATTCCTGAGAAACTAGATTACCAAAAATCTTTAAGGTTTTCATATAGCTTATTATGTAAAATTTCTAAGAATAAAAAGGCCAGTAATTTTGGCAAATTCCAAATTAGAATTATCAAAATTGGCCTATAGGTTTATTTTAATATGGGGAATAAATGTTTAAATTCCTGAGAAACTAGCTTCTCAAAAAACTTAAACCTAGCCCGGACGCTTAATCTGACGCTGAGGCGAGTAGAATAGCTAAAAAGTGAAAGTCGCTTAGTTTCAATGACACACCTTCATCACACAATGTGAAACCACAATGGTTAATTGGAAATTACACCTTAAAAGTGTAACACAAATGTATTATGGAAGTGCGATCAAACATTTAGCAGTCATTTAAGCTGAGATATATTGCTCAAAATTGCAGATAAAAGTAAGCCAATTGACAGGAACGTGACCAAATAGATTGATTTGGGATTATTAATAACTCTGTTAACACTTTAACAAAAGAGTAACTAAAACCAGGATCTTTATTTCATTTATCTCATTCTTAATAGAATGTCATTATGGTATTGAAATGTTTGTGCAATTTGTTAATGACGATGTTTCTCGGTATTTGGTACTAAATCCTTACATACAATAGTTACAGTATGTCGACTGGATCACAAAGCTTAAAGTAGTTAATATGAGAAACTATGCAAATATTTGAATATTTGATTGAATAATAATGCAAATATTCAAATACCGATTTTGGTATTCGATGCCATTCCATAGCTATAATACCATTTGAAGGACATCAATTCAGTTCATGGACAAGCAGTACTTGTCCGTGTTTGATATATTGACTGAAATTATACTCTATATATTTTTATTATACGGTTTTTAAACTGGAAATACGATACATACACAACAATTCCTGTTTCATGTATGACCTTCACCTCTCTACCGACGTTCACAAAGTATTGTGGCTCGATCGGCAAACGAACGGTACCTGTGTCCCCCTTTTCTTGTGTTAGGCTCATGTTCTGCAATAAAAAACCATGTGTTTTTGCACACATTCCAATTTAAAGTCCCATTTAAGGAATACTCATCTTTTAATCATTGTTTGCTTGCTAATAAACAATGATTTTGAGTTATCATGTGTAACAATGAAACGGTTTCATAGCCAAGCATCAGAATGCTGAACCGTTGTTTAGGCCAAAAAAAAAGTGTTTCGGGCAACAGCCTCAAAAAAGTTACGTAGGGTTGGCATTGATTTTTTAAAACTTTTTTTGTTAAATACACATTTTGTTAAAAAAAATTATCTAAATTCTGAGGAATGTGGATTTTACAGAAAATAATTGTTGCTAAAAACTTTAGGGTCAGGGGACTTTCGCTTTAGTTATTTTGGCCCTAGGTACATTGTATTGTATTTGCAAATAAAAACTTTAATGCAAAAAAATTATGTTTCTAACATAATCTGACAATCGAATTCTGTAATTACGCTTGGAACTATAGTTTACACTGCTCAACACATCCGATGCATCAGAACTGCAAATTGTCTTTTATTAATCTAAAAACAACATTATTAAGAAAATTAGTTCTACAAAAAAACTAATTACATAAGGGTATAAAATTATGGTGTTTTGCCTACCAAAGGATCTGAAAGGCGAAGTTTGATGTGGTCACCAACGTGGAGTCTAAACTTATCTGTTGTGCCGCCAGCTGATTCTGTAATATCTTGAAGATTAGCTACAAGTGCTGCAGGACCCGGAAAAACCTTCGTTATTGACCCATCTGACTCCCTAGATACGAATAAATAATTGATCAAATATGCCTTTTAAGTGGTTCATATGGCTAATGCTTATTCAAAAATTATTTTTTTTAAATCCTTTTAATAAATGCCAAACTTAACTTACTGAGAGGTAGCCTATATTTAGTTGAAAAGTGATATAAAAGCACATGTAGTCTGCTTATTAATTACATATTATATGACATGCATTTAACACAAATCAAATGTTGCACCAAAACAACACAAACAGCAACTACAAACAAACATACTCCTTAAGACACAGAAACTTCAACTCAGCCCCCAAGTTCACGAATTCCACTTCGTTATACACGTGTGGATCAAGGGACATAAATGGCTTGGACACCAAGTCGACAGCCGTCTGATTGGTCGAATCCTTGCTTTCTTCAACTGCGCCATCGGGCTTGTCATCGCCTTTCGTTTTTGGCTTCTCGTTTTTCACTGCTTGGTCGCCAATAGTGCGGGTAATCTCCATCATCATTGTTCCATGTGGTCGGAGCCTGGCTTTGACAGACTTGAAACATGAAAGAAACCATGATTACATATACTATCCACACCTGATGGCTCGAAGTCGCAGGAAACTTCTAGCAATTGAAACTTGAAGCTAAAGGAGTTTAAGACAAGTACGGACAGTAATGCATCTGCCTTAATTTCAAATCTCAAATGTTATTTATTTTAGCTTATGAAAACTGTAAAATCGATTACTGCTTTCTCTTAACACTTGACAATTATCAATTGCATCTAATCTATTGTAGTAAAGTTTAGTTTTATTATGGCATTAGCATGTCATGTTTAGTTTTATTATGTCATTTTTCATAACCATAATTATAACTTATGTATTTTTTTTCATAATTAACATACTTCAGTTAGTTATCAGATTTAAGGTGAACAAATCTGTTTAGGGATATAGGTAAAAGAAAGATAACTTCTGTTATACTTCACAACAGTTACCTTCCTTGCTTAACTGGCTGATTCAGGATCCTCAATCTATAAATAGATTATTGCTTATTGCCATCAGCCATGCAATTCCAGTGAGTGCTTTACTGGTTGTTAGACCCCTAACTTTCAAAACAATTAGAAGGGCTAATACTTCAAAATGCTTATTTTATTAAGATAATTACATGTTTGGACAGGTTATAATTTCTTGTATAATACTGTACTATTTGTTTAAGAATTGTTGTTATTCGTTTGTTGTATTTAATCTGTAAAGGGTGTATTGCCAATTACTGATAAGCCTCTTTTGAGACAACCCCTGCAGAGTTATCCCAGGGTAGCCCTAGAAGATAATCCTGGTAAGATCTTGATTATTGATTATTGATGTGTTTTGATGACTGCGTGCATCAGTAGATTGGATATTTCAATAGAAGTGTGGTGTTTAGGTATATTTTATAAAATATTGTTGATTAAGTGATTTTATTTGATTTGTAGTTGTATGTGAGTAGATATTATTTTCTCAGCCAATCAAAATCTTTGTAAATAGATTGTTCTTAGAGAAATATCCTGTTCTGCCAGAGCCTCTGAGAGCTGTATAAATTGAGCTGTTTTGGCCTGATTTAGACACTTCTTGATGGTTTCTTGAACACTCAACAGCTCCAGAAAAGAAAAGGTGGAAATTTTTTATAAATAAATAATTTATTTATTTAATAATTAATTGTTTTTAATTCAGCATCAAGACACGTTGGCATTATTTTCCTTTTTTTTTTGTTAATTAGATACATTTTTGTTTACACTTTATTTGGCAACTAACATTTTCTAAATTAAGGAAATTTGATTTAATATCTTTAATAACTATTAATTACATTTTTTTATTTACTGGAGTTTCCCACTCTCCATAAATTTTGTTGTTATTTGGTTAAATTGTTTTGATCCCATTTGGAACTTTTTCTTGGTTACATTTTTGAGACAGTTTACTCAGTTTTAAATTACTTCAGAGGCAGTAAGTGACAATAATGTGGCCACAATATTTTGGCCGTCCTTAATCTGATTTTTAACCTTTTCATTCTTTCTGCCATTATAGTATCCGCAAGTGTTATTTCTGTGCAGAGCTTTATACTTCAGACTTGGCTGGCTCTTGTTCAACATAACTTTGCTCTGTTTCATAATTTCACATTACCATCTGTTTTTAGAGCATATTCATAATTTCACATTACCATCTGTTTTTAGAGCATTTGTGAAAATGTAGCTATATTTCATGACCAGTAGTCCTTAGAATAAATGTTGTTTGTTTCCTAAAGCTGCTTTGGTTTTTACTCTAAGACTAGGTTATTGGGCGCATCACGGCATATCTGACTGGATGCCTTTAGTTAACTAAGAAACCAGTCAGTGGTGTCATCCTGACTGGAAATAAGTGAATCTATATTTCCGAAGTATGTAACTGCCCACTAAGATTGCATAACTCGTAACCTATCTGTTACTGGTTCACTTGCAAACGAGACCACACGCTACATTATAAATGACTCAGTGCGAACGAAGCGTGTTCAAGCCAAACAAACAATTAACTGCGTGAAAACTGTAACTTTGACAAACAATTAGAGCCACCTGAAAATTCGACCCTCACAAATTCGAGCCAAACAAAAGAAATGTATATGAAAATAAAGCAATAAAATATTGGTCACTGGAAGAAACTCTGAGCCAAGGAGAAATCGGAGACAAGAGAGTTCGAGCCACTGGGAGACTACTGTACTGTGAAAGCACTATTATGTGCATTAGGTCTAATTTTCACACTTTTGCACTCTTGTCATTAGGTCTAATTTTCACACTTTTTGCACCCTTGTCATTAGGTCTAATTTTCACACTTTTTGCACTCTCGACAACAAAAATAAGTGTTACTTTTCAGTTTCATGTATTATTGGTCAATATTTAGGATTAGAACTCAGACTAGTCAGATGTGTCGCCTGATGGGGTATAACTTAAGTACATTAAGAGCAATTATGCCGGAAACCTAGCGTAACCTTTCTTTTATGCCTACAAACATTTCCCTAAAGTTTCAAAAACGTCTCGAGTTAATGGCTGCACAAACAATAGGGGCCGCTGCTGCCAAAGTAAACCCTATTTATCCTATTAATACAGCCAAATCGATCGAATAACGACCCATGGTATATACTTAAGCTTTATCCTTTGGCTATTTTTAGCACACGTTTATTCGATCATCATTTTTAGAACGCTATACCAACTGACGACGTCTGTAGTAAATAAACAACCGAGTGTTGAAACTGGGAAACCAACGTTGTTTTTTTGTTAATTCTGACATATTTTCAGGCCATTTACATGATTTATGAGTATAGCATAATAGGATAAATAGAATATTAGGTGAGGCTTGGATAACGATGAAGTTTATCATGCTCGGCAAGCCTCGCGCTCTTCTGTTTCTAAGCCTCGCATGATAAACTTCATCTTTATCTTACATTCACCTAATATTCTCTATATGTCACCTTTACAGGAAACACAATAATTAGGTTCATAGTCAAGCCACGGGGGTAGAATCGTTTGTCAGAGGCTGAGACGTTTGAAATTTTACAACAGCCAAAGATTTAAAACAAGCATAAATCAGCCAACTTCAATGATGAACAGTACAGATACTAATATGAGCAATGTGCAAAATCTCATATGTGGCTCGTCGTGAAAAAAACGGTCATAATGCATGTGCGTAAAGTGTCATCCCGGGTTAGCCTGTGCAGCCTGCACAGGCTAATCCGGGACGGCACTTTCCGCTTTTATGGTATTTTCTGTTTCAAGAAAGTCTCTTCTAAACATAAATCCACCATAGGCGGAAAGTGCCATCCCGGATTAGCCTGTGCAGACTGCACAGGCTAATCCGGGACAACACTTTATGCACATGCATTAAGTCCGGTTTTCCCACATATTTTCTTTTGTCTCCGTTTCTGACATATGCTGTATTCCAGTTGTCCATACACTATTTATAGTTTCTGACAAATGCTGTATTCCAGTTGTCCATACACTATTTATAGAGCACTTCAGGCAAAGGTTCACAAGTGTGTACGTGCTCTGGGGCAAGCCAGGCAGTAAGGACAACTGATTTCACCACCTCTGAGGTGGAGTTTTGTAATTGTCCATACACAAACCCAAAATTCAGTGGCGATTTACACGAACCCTCCTTATTCCAAATACACACCCAAAGATGTCTAGCGCAGGTCCTGCATATTCCACAACCGTTGCAGCCGACCACCTTGGTACCACACTCGCAGTGACGCAGATGGTCGCCCACAATGCCATTCCATTCGCAGTTCGCTCCCTTCTCACAACACCGATTACACAGCGTGCACACCGTCTGCTTAACACTGGAGTCTTGAGTCAGGCGCCAGTCATGCTTGCAGCCAACAGAAGTCTTAACTAAAAACAGGGAACCAAACTGTGTATCTATGCACCAGTTTATGGAAGCATTAAACTGTAGACTACATTTGTCGAAATGCCAATTTCGGAGTCCAAGATTGTTTGTTGAAAGTACATTTCGCGTAGAAATGATGTATTTACTAAGGAATTTATTAAAGAATACTATTTATTTGCAAATCACAAAAAAAAAGAAACAATGAAGGAAATACGATATAAAGGCGAATAATAATATCGATTTAAATACTATTACACATCACTGTCATACTTCATCAAATTCCTTTAAAAAAGCGATTAAAAGGACAAGTTTTGTGGCAGACAGACACCCGGACAAACGGACGAATGTACGGACGTACAAACCAAACTTCATGGGGTGTTTACTGATTAGCGGAGGCTTACAATCTACTTTTGACAAAAATAGCCAGTATTTATCAACAAAAGTAGCTTAGGAATTAATATCTCCGACCTATTTATGAGTCTGGGCCTTTGGCTGCACAACACTGTCAACACAGTTTAAATCTTAAATAATATTTATCATATCACTTTTTTTAGCACACGTTTATTTGATCGTTATTTTTAGAACGCTATATATTTCAATGTGACGTCATACCAAATGATGAAGTTTGTAGTAAACAAAAAACCCAGTGTTAAAACTGGGAAACCAACATTATTTTTGTTATTTCTGACATACTTTTCACGCCGTTTACATGTTTTATGAGCATAGCATAATATGATAAATAGAATATTAGGTGAATGTCGAATAAGGACGAAGTTTATCAGGCTCGGCACAAAACATCTGTTTCTAAACCTTGCATGATAAATTTCATCACTTTATCCAACACTCACCTAATATTATCTATGTATTCTGTTTATGAAAATACTGACCATTGCTCTACATGGATACCTATAAAAATTATATTCATTTAAAGATATATTAATTAATTCTATGCTTATTATTTAAACTGCTGATTTCCAAGTCATATAAAAATTAAAATTGACCAGTAGATACCTGTCAATCAAGGACTGACCTGACCAATTACGGGTTTATATTTCAGTGGTAAACAATAGCACATGGTTGCATAATCCAATCGGTTTAAACCCTTGGACAAACAACCTTGGAAAGACAAAAAGGCGGAGCGATAAATTACTGTCTACTGGTTAATTTTACTAGATTCTCAACATTTCCTGGACACCCATTGCAGACACAATCTGTAATGAAATATCATTAGATTAAACAGCTTACCCAAGTTTTGCGGATACTCCTTCACGATGTTAACCGTTAGATGCAGTCTTGCCAGAAGATCAGTAGCTATATCGGTAAAGATGGAGAAAACGTGGAAGGTGTAGTCCATAACATAGGCCGGCGTCTCCTTCGACATCAGGTCCGTGTTGAGTTCCTCGATTGACGGCATGTAGCAGCACGACTCTATGAAAATGCTACCTACAACAGGAAACCTTAGACTCTTATTCAATTTTAAAGATAAAAGTATTACGTAATGTTTAAAGGTACTGTTCACAGTTTAGGGTTGGACAAAATATTTCTCTTAAAATAGCATTTTAAAACAGAAAATATCAAAACTGTTTGTCTGTTATGATGTTTTGGTTGCAAAACATAATTATTTTGATATTTATTATATCTTTTTGTGTAAAAAAACTACTAAGATAAGTCGACCAGGGTAGCAATTTTTTCTCGAAATAATAACATACATTCATCGAGAGTTTAACTTTGTACAAGCTGTGTGCTTTTCAAACCATACATTCATCGAGAGTTTAACTTTGCACAAGCTGTGTGCTTTTCAAACCTTAAAATACAGGACATAAAAAACCTTAAAATATAGAACATAAATGTATAATAGAACAGGAAAAAAGTCAGTTTCATATAATTATTTCTCACAGCTAAATACTGAAACTGCAACTTTAAATAGGATAGGTAAAGTTATGAAATTTTGTACCATAAATTCTCGCATATAAGCCGCTCTTTTTTTCATCCGAAAATTGTATCATTTTTTCAGTGTGTCTTATACGCAGATATAAGCAAAAACTCCTTGCGTTTCTATTACAAATATCATTCGTAGTATCTTGGCTGCCATTTTCAATAGATGCTCGATCGACGTCACTAAGACGCTTATACATGGATAAGCAAATATTCGTACCCGATACGTTTCGTGATGTTTTATATTGGGATTGTTTAAAAATATAATATATAGTTCTAATTTTGCGTGTTTTATATTTTATTTCTTAATTTTACGCAATTAAAATATATGTGCAATAACACAAAATGCATAAGAAATAAGAACCATGGTCAAACGAACCATAGTGTAAACACCACTTGACTAACTACTTCACACCTTTTGTATTACTCTGCAAACAATAACCACGGTGTCATTGATGATACTTGCAGAACTCTCCGTGTTTGTCAAACAAACAATTAGCGCTTATGGTGTAATTAAAGGTGTTGACACTGAGACTTCTCAACACCTCTCGAACATACATTTAGTTTAATGTATCCACGTTTGTAGATAGCGATTTTCACGACAAAAATATTTTCGGTGTTGATAAACAATGGACGCAAAATTTAAGATGTTGATGTGTTACGAAGCATTTAGAAGCTTTTAAATCGCAGATTTTTTTTCCCACAAACTACGACCTGAATTTTTCCGTGCGTCTTATACGCGAGAATTTACGGTATTCTTCATAGAGCAAACATTCCATTATGAGAAATATTTTCACACAAATAAATAGCTTGGAATCAATTAAATATTAATAAATATTTGATACGTAATCGTATGTTAATTTCTGTTAATGTTTTCTTAGTCAATAGTGAAACGTAGATTCCATTCAGCATTATCCTCAGATAATGATACTAGTTTTTTTTCTAAAACATTTACTTACCTAAGCATTCAGATCTTTTATTAACTTTTGAATCATTTGTGGCACGTCGTGAGAACACCAGTCTTAATGCATGTGCGTAAAGTGTCGTCCCGGATTAGCCTGTGCAGTCCGCACAGGCTAATCCAGGACAGCACTTTCCGCT
Organism: Congeria kusceri; assembly: GCA_027627225.1. Classification (NCBI taxonomy): domain Eukaryota; kingdom Metazoa; phylum Mollusca; class Bivalvia; order Myida; family Dreissenidae; genus Congeria; species Congeria kusceri. Next base: position 32,163,052 of record CM051040.1, on the reverse strand, counting down.
TTTGTGGTATTTTCTGTTTCAAGGAAGTCTCTTTTAAACATAATTCACTGTAAGCGGAAAGTGCCGTCCTGGATTAGCCTGTGCGGACTGCACAGGCTAATCCGGGATGACACTTTACGCACATGCATTAAGACCGGTTTCTCACGACGCGCCACATTTGTATTATTATTTGGATAGGTAATTCAATGAGGGCAACCAGCGACAATATCCAAAAAGCTCCTAAGGATAATCTAAACTTACGTCACATTTAACTGAAAAATTCAAATAAAATTTTCTTTTTGAAAATCAGTATTTTATATTTCAAAATGGTAATATAATACGTATCTTTTCATTCTTTACAAGTTTAAAACCATTTAAGACAAACAAATCTGCAAATGAACCTGCAACAGAATAAAGAATGTTATTTTTATAAGAAAATAACTTGTTATTCACTAAGGAGATTTGTGGATATGGGCCCTGAAGATAATCCCAAATCACACACCATATGAAAAACCCATTAAATAGAGTGCACCAAACTTAAACTATCACTTAACAACAATCATCAACAACATATCACAACAAAATGAAAATTCAGTAAATTCTACTGTTGCATGTATCATTGTATGAACATATGAAACATTAAGTTGAAATTCAAACACTCCAAAGAGCAGGCAAGTATGGTATTCAACCACTTCACTGTAAATCTGCTAAATTTAAACATAACTTACCGGCTTCCTTTTCTTGAACGATAACGGTTTGTACCGCCCCGTTCTGATAGACCATGCCGTCCGATGTAACCACGACGATGCGGCCATATTGGACTGTGTTGGCAGCAATGAGTGGTAGAACAAAATCGGGGCAGCCAATCGGGAATCTGTACGTCTGCTTTACCACAACGAAATCTTTTCTGTCATTTCCCGGTGTCCAAAAGTCGGTCTGAAACATTTTAAGTTTGTTGGTTTGTTTGTTAGGATTTTTCACCGTAATTAACAGTATTTCAGTCATATAATGGCGCTCAGTTAACCTACTCACATTTTTCTTGGGCAAGCTCAGCCGCTCTAAGCGGTTTACCAGTACCAAGTGCACATACTAATGCCAGTAACTGACAACTGCCCTACTTGAAACAGAGGTAGGGGGAAAATGGCCCTATAAATTATTTCATGACCAATTCCCACACAAGTAATGTAGCCGAGCTGGAGCTCGAACCCCGGATTGAGAGTCCAGTGCTCTACCAACTAAGCTAGCCGGGCCCGGCTAACATTTTAAGTAATAGTTAGAACATATAAGGTAAACCCATAATAGTTAAGAAGGGGCAGAGCAATGTAGCAAAGCGAGCACATTGTACTTTGTATTTTCACTAGAATTCCGCGAGTCGGATTTGTCGCCTGACGGCGGATAGCTTACATGAATCCAAATGAAGAAGCGCTTAAGGTTAATGCTCAAATTCTTTTTTAACAGATTTATTGAAATCTTCAAAAGCACTGCACTCTGGCTAATTGCAAAGAAAAGACTGATTAAAACCAAAAATGCGATACAAATAATAAGTATCAAAATTTACAAAGAGCAATAACTCCAAAAGTATGAGGTGCAGAGTAATGGTTCTTGTGCACTGCACTTCTCCTCACTGAGATCTATTTACAAATGGAGCTTCAAGTTGATAGCTTTCAGAGGCTTAGAGTCCAGACAAAAATTAAGTATGAAAATAAACAAAGGGCAATAACTCCAAAAGTATGAGGTGCAGAGTAACGGTTCTTATGCACTGCACTTGCCCTCACTGAGATCTATCTACCTATGAAGTTCATGTTAAAAGCTTTAATAGTCAAAGAGTTATGCTCCGGACAAGCAAAAGCGGACGCCACCGCCGACGACGACGACACCGCTGCCGACATAAGTAGTCCCTACATGTCTCGTCAGGCGACACAAAAATAGAGTCCAAAATAGCCAATCGAAAGTCAAAATAGCATCCATTAAGAACATGCTCATAATGATGTAAGTGCTTCACTTAATAGGTGCAATACAGCAATTGGATCAAAATGTAGTTATTATTCTAAACAAAAATGGATAAAAGATGTATTTCCCAACAATAAAGAAACATGAGCATTGATGGAGTATGTATTTGTTATAAGCTGTCACCAATTGCATCTAGACAAATATATATTAAAAACTGAAAATAAAAACAAATTATCCAGTCAAATAATAAAGCAGCCCTTGTAGTATGGGTACACAAAATCATTATAATTTTTAACAGAAATTTTAACTGGAATCAGTTGCATTGTTAGAAGTAGATGTTATAAAGCAAAACTTCACTGTACATTGTGACTTTACATGTAAACATGTACACAGAAAACTAAAAGTAATCAACAACAAGAATCAAACTGATAAACATTAAGTTAAGAAGTATAAATAACCAATTCTTAGCAAAAACTAACAGCAACATTAATAATTGTTTATATTCAACATTTTAATAATTTAATTTAATCGCTTATAATATTCATTTATAGTTCACATACATTTAACAATATACGACCAGATAAGACGCGTACATGCATAATTTACACCCTATCATTCTGACTGTTAAATGTATCTATAAGTAGAATTTCCTTACTTAAAAAAATTATGGTTTGAGTGCACATTTAGCCCCATACATTCTGGTTTGAGTGCACATATAGCCCCATGCATTCTGGTTTGAGTGCACATTTAGCCCCATACATTCTGGTTTGAGTGCACATATAGCCCCATGCATTCTGGTTTGAGTGTACATTTACCACCATACATTCTGGTTTGAGTGCACATATAGCCCCATACATTCTGGTTTAAGTGCACATATAGCCCCATACATTCTGGTTTGAGTGCACATATAGCCCCATACATTCTGGTTTGAGTGCACATATAGCCCATACATTCTGGGCTGAGTGTACATTTAGCACCATGCATTCTGGTTTGAGTGCACATACAGCCCCATACATTCTGGGCTGAGTGTACATATAGCCCCATACATTCTGGTTTAAGTGCACATACAGCCCCATACATTCTGGTTTGAGTGTACATATAGCCCCACACATTCTGGTTTAAGTGCACATATAGCCCCATACATTCTGGTTTGAGTGCACATACAGCCCCATACATTCTGGTTTAAGTGCACATATAGCCCCATACATTCTGGTTTGAGTGCACATACAGCCCCATACATTCTGTTTTGAGTGCACATATAGCCCCATACATTCTGGTTTGAGTGCACATACAGCCCCATACATTCTGGACCGAGCGTACATTTACCACCATACATTCTGGTTTGAGTGCACATACAGCCCCATACGTTCTGGACCGAGCATACATTTACCACCATACATTCTGGTTTGAGTGCACATACAGCCCCATACATTCTGGACCGAGCGTACATTTACCACCATACATTCTGGTTTGAGTGCACATACAGCCCCATACATTCTGGACCGAGCGTACATTTACCACCATACATTCTGGTTTGAGTGCACATACAGCCCCATACATTCTGGTTTAAGTGCACATATAGCCCCATACATTCTGGTTTGAGTGCACATATAGCCCCATACGTTCTGGTTTGAGTGCACATATAGCCCCATACATTCTGGTTTGAGTGTACATATAGCCCCATACATTCTGGTTTGAGTGTACATATAGCCCCATACATTCTGGTTTGAGTGTACATATAGCCCCATACTTTCTGGACTGAGTGTACATTTACCACCATACATTCTGGACCGAGTGTACATTTACCACCATACATTCTGGTTTGAGTGCACATATAGCCCCATACATTCTGGTTTGAGTGCACATATAGCCCCATACATTCTGGTTTGAGTGCACATATAGCCCCATACATTCTGGACAGAGTGTACATTTACCACCATACATTCTGGACCGAGTGTACATTTACCACCATACATTCTGGTTTGAGTGCACATATAGCCCCATACATTCTGGTTTGAGTGCACATATAGCCCCATACATTCTGGTTTGAGTGCACATATAGCCCCATACATTCTGGTTTGAGTGCACATATAGCCCCATACATTCTGGTTTGAGTGCACATACAGCCCCATACATTCTGGTTTGAGTGCACATATAGCCCCATACATTCTGGTTTGAGTGTACATATAGCCCCATACATTCTGGGCTGAGTGTACATTTACCACCATACATTCTGGTTTGAGTGCACATATAGCCCCACACATTCTGGACCGAGTGTACATTTACCACCATACATTCTGGTTTGAGTGCACATATAGCCCCATACATTCTGGTTTGAGTGCACATATAGCCCCATACATTCTGGACCGAGCGTACATTTAGCCCCATACATTCTGGTTTGACATTTAGCCCCAAACATTTTGGACTAAGTGCACATTTAGCGCCAAACATTTTGGTTTGAGTGTACATAGATTTTGGTTTCAGTGTACATATAGCCCCATAGATTTTGGTTTTAGTGTACATATAGCCCCATAGATTTTGGTTTGAGTCTACATATAGCCCCATGCATTCTGGTTTTAGTGTACATATTAGGGGTGTAACGCTATCACTGACCCATATCGCGATATACCGCAATATTTTACAATATATTTTGATATATACCGCGTTATATTGGTCATATTAAAAAGCGCAGTTTCTCTTCATTTCTCACTATAATTACCATACAGACCCATTTATTCACACAATATTAATGTTTAAATACCAATCTATTCAAATTAAAGTATCATACACTATAAAACAAAATCTTTTCTGATAAAAGTCATATTTAAAATTCACAATCAGATGCATTATAAATTTCCATGATACTTTCATATGTATTTGAATAGTATATACCGGTACACAATGTATTAAAAATTTGTATTAAAACGTGGACACACTGATCATTGTAAAAATTGAAGGCAAAGAAAACAACAAACACAGTAAATGTCACCTGGTTAGGAATTTATAAAGACTCTTAGTAGAAAATTAAGAAAATCTAAACGACTAAATTTTTACCATTTGATTTTTCAACCAACAAGTTCATTGTTTCAAGATTTCAACCCAGCAATTGCAATATACTTCTAAGCATCAATATTTAATATTTTTATGCACCTGCCTAACAGAAAAATCGTTCCAAACCCAAACTTATATTTTGTCTTATTTTCAACTAGGTAAAATTAGCAAAGGATGTTTATAAATATGGCTCCAGCATCGATTGGTCTCACAAACATGTGAAATATAACCATTTAGTGTCATAATTTTATGCATTTATTTCAACAAGTTTTCCAAAAAATGTTGTCATTTTTAGGCTATTGTCACACAACACCTTAATTATATTTTACAGTTTTGTATTATAAAGAAACATTCCGTCAGCTATCTGAAATCAATCTATTATAACCAGTTTATTATAACCTTATAAAATTTTCTCAATATGCAATAGGAAATATATTTACAAATTATATATTTTTTTAAATCAGCAATTCAACAATTATGTTTCAAAAACAGTATATTGGAGCAGGTATATATAGAAAATACAAAATCACCAAAACAGTGACGGTAGTAAGGATTTATTTTACATAAAAATAAAAATAAGCTAAATAAAATATAATAAAACAACGGTTTTAATAAAAAGACATGGCAAACACATAAAAAGTACATATCATTAAATACCAGTATGAAATGTTAATATAGCAATATATTATTGCGTGATCCAATACTGCGATATACCGGTATATCGTTACACCACTAGTACATATAGCCCCATCCATTCTGGTTTTAGTGTACATATAGCCCCATACATTCTGGTTTTAGTGTACATATAGCCGCATACATTCTGGTTTAAGTGTACATATAGCCCCATACATTCTGGTTTGAGTGTACATATAGCCCCATACATTCTGGTTTGAGTGTACATATAGCCCCATACATTCTGGTTTGAGTGTACATATAGCCCCATACATTCTGGTTTGAGTGTACACTTACAAGCTTCATCAAACTTTATCTGGAGTACTGATTGCTTACCAATGGAACTGATGGATTCACCAGTCTCTCGTATGAGAGATACATGTCTGTCACGTCAGAAGGCTGGTGTCGCAAACACGGCAAACCAATCATTGCCAGGTGGGTCATCAACAATCTACGAATAGCGGCCTGCTACAAAATAAATTAAACTAATGGAGATGTTAATAACTCCTTCTGCTGGTTTAAATCTGACTTTGCACATCAGTAGTGTACTTACTGTTGGTTAAAATGCTTTACACATTGGCTTCACCAATACTGGGACTTTGTTTACTTTTGGATGGATTTCTAAATGATATTTGGTATTTTTAACATGTTTATTAAAGCAAGGTTTCTTTAAAATGATGGGCCAAAGTACAGTCTGTGACAATTTTATTCTACAGTGTTAAACAAGCAAAGAGTATTTTATATTATTTCCAACACATTTTTTGTATCAGGATTATTGTTTGCGCAATATGCTGGCATGTATTTTTATGTACGTGTAGAGCATGTAAACACATGGCAGACAGTACCTGTTCGGAGCTTGAAACACCTTGAATTATGTCTCGTTCCAACATTCCACTATCCCATACAACCGTCTCCTTGCCAACGGCAGGCACAGCAACTTTTTCCAGCAACCTCTCGGCCGGCACTGAAGTCGACATGTTCTCTTGCAGGGTGAAAATATACTCAATGTCAGCTACGACCTTTACCTCTCCATCGTCCAGAATAATTAATCGGCCCTGAGCAGAAGATGGGGCAAGAGTATAATGCAAATCCAAACAGGAAAAATGTTATTATGAGAAAAATTGTAAAAAGAAAGATCTCTACCATAAAATCAAAATATCAGGTACTTGATTTTTAGCAACACTTTAAATTTGTTTTGTTTGTTTGTTTGGATTTTTCGCCATATTCAACAATATTTCAGTCATATAACGGCCGTCAGTTAACCTACTCACACTTTTCCTGGGTAAGCTGGTTTACCAGTACTAAGTGCACATATTTATGCCAGTAACTGACAACTGCCCTACTTGAATCAGACGTAGGGGGAGAATGGCCATAAAAATAATTTCATGACCAATCCCCACACAAGTTATGTGGCCGGGCTGGGAATCGAACCCGCGATACTCAGATTTGTAGTCCAGCACTCTACCAACTGAGCTAGCCGGCCCGGCAACATTTACAAATCTTATAAACATCATAGTTTAAAATGTATGTGCATTTTAGCGAGAGAAAGACTTGTTTCAACAAAGAATCTGGTTTGTTGAGCTAAAAAAATAGTTTTAATATTCTTAATAATTGCACGTAAACAAGTAACAAACATATTATAATTAAACTAATAAATAATACAGGGCACATAATCACTGTAAACCAATGAGGATAAGAATGAGGCGTGTCGTTGGAAACCCGGGCTTAATGCAAGTGCGTAAAGTGTCGTCCTTGATCAGTCTATGCACTCTGCATAGGCCGATCCTGGACAGCACTTTCCGCTTTTATGGTATTTTCAGTTTTAGGAAAGTCTCTTCTAAACATAAATCCGCTGAAGGCGAAAAGTGCCGTCCTGCACTAGTCTGTGCGGACTGCACAGGCTGATCCGGGACAACACTTTACGCACATGCATTAAGCCCGGTTTTCCCACGACACAAATCAAATTAATAAAACACTGTCTTGTTCAAGCAATGGGTACCTTGCTTTGAAGATGTTTCAAAATTGCATGCACGGTTGCCATGGTAAACGTTTCCTTTGTAGCATCATCCAAAACATCATAAAGGTCTTCCAAATTCATAACTTTTTTGTCTGCAAGTGCCGACAATATCTTTCCGCCCACAGATTTTGACGACTCGGAAAGAAATCTACCTCCAGCTCTGTGCTCCCCAAATATCTTCTCGCATGCAACTAGATCATCCAGAATCAATTGACGATCCTGAAATTAAACAGTCATGTCTAAATTTTTCAAAAATAACAAATATGTAACAACTACAGTATCAGAAGATTAACAAACAACTGTTAATTGTTTAATTAAAATAAAATGATTTTTGATTTACATATAACATAATGAAATTATCACACCTGAATACAATAAAACACATGATTGTTTAAAACTGTTTATTCTGATATAATTATAAGTAAATACAGAATATATAAATACAATATTTCATAACGGTTTTAATTATTAATTCAGGACCAGTCAGAATATTCTGTTTATTAGCTCGACTTTTCGAAGAAAAAGTCGAGTTATTGTCGTCGCCCTGTTGTCTGCGTCCACTTCTGCGTCAGCGTCTGTGTCAACGTCTGCGTCAGCGTTAGTTAAGTTCTTTGGTTAAGTTTTTTGGTTAAGATTTTTGGGTAAGTTTTCTGAGTCCATTTCTCAAAAGCTATCAAAGGTATCCATATAAAACTTTCAATACTTTTTACTATCAAAAGGGTACTCCATTAAAAATAGTTCCGTTTCTGATCTCCTGCCCAAGAAAACTAGGGTTGGTAGGTCGGGATTTATTTTTATTTTTTATTTCTTTTATGATAGGAGGATGGTGTGCGTTCCATCATATATTATCTATTCAGATCAAACATACAACACAGATGAGTAATGTGTTGACAGATTGCAAACTTTTTATTAAACATGCCAACATTAAAACTGCCTGTTAAAAGTTGAATAAAACCACCTCAACAATCATGTAATAATTCAAATACAATGCTCCATGGTTCATACTCAAGTCTTGCATACAAATTCAATGAATTTTCATGGGTAGAATTGTGATTTTTAAGGCAAATATATGTACGTTTATAGACTTTAACAGCAACTATGTAAGGGTCATCTATAAGCCACTTAAACATTTGGGAGCAGTTTATGTGTTATTTTTACATCAAATTAACTGAAACGTTGAAGACAAAAAAAATATTACCTTTACAAAATAATCAGTAGCCTTCAGGATAACAAATCACAAATAAGTGCAACACAACTACAACACTAAAACATCACTGAATCAAACCAAGAATGGGATGCTTAGACTTACGGATTTCTAGAAATTGAGAAGCGATTCCGAGCACTGCTAAATACATGAAAGCTGTCTTACATTTTCTACAAATAACTAAACTTGCCTGCAATGGTACTCTGCCTAGGAATGCACACAAATGTGCATGTGCAATTTTAATGATAGAATGATGATTGGTCACTGTAAAGTCCACAGGCATCCACTATCACTTTGACAGCTTTGTCTTAGTTTAAAACTTGTATAGAGTTTTCTTGCTTTGTGAAAAACATGCCATCATTTGCAAAAGGCACAGTATTTAACATTATTTTACTTTTTCGACTACTATACATCTGTTGTCTACTTTTATGTGATGACAGTGCACTTTCGCCCATGTAGAAAAATTATTCCTTTTAACAGACATTGATAATTTGCTTGACTTCAAATCAATCTGTATATCTTTTATATCACAATAAAGATTGAATTGACTTCAACCAACTGTAGTTCTAAAGTCATTTCTGTTTGAATGAACACTGTTTTCCATGTTTACCCATCACGATAATTTTCAATGGGTGACGCCATTTGCAATTATGACGTAGTACACAAGGCCTAGATATGAACCCAAATTATAGCTAATCCAGGACGGCACTTTCCGCTTTTAAGGTATTTTCTGTTTCAAGGAAGTCTCTTCTAAACATAAATCCACTGTAGGCGGAAAGTGCCGTCCCGGATTAGCCTGGTCATATCTTATGTACTTTTCGAATTATAACAGTATTAAGTTTATTTCTATTTTTAGTAACTGTCATGTGACCTTTAACCTCTGGTGAAAAATAATAGGTCCTGCATAATCCTCACATTGCCATTATATGTATACCATGTTTCATCGAAATATCTTCAGTACTTTCTGAGTTATCGCAGGATCCAATTTGTTTTAGTTTATTTCTATTTTTAGTAACAGTCACGTGACCTTTGACGTCTGGTAAAAAATAAAAAGTCGTACATAATACTCACATTGCCGTTTACATGTATGCCAAGTTTCATCGAAGTATCTTCAGTACTTTTTGAGTTATCGCAGAAACAATATTTTGCAGACAGATGGCGTGACGGATGGACGGATGTATGGAGGGCAAACCTATAGTCCCCTACGGTGAAAGACCGGTACGGAGCGTACTCAAGATCTCCCCCAAATACACCAAGTACTGGTTCTACCGAGGAAACGGACTCGACAGCGTTTCAATAAGCCTTAGGCTTTCGATGCAATCGAGCTAAAGTCAATAGGTTTAAACTAAGAGATCAACTGATGCAAACCTTCCCAGCTGATTCCGAGGCCACGTAGACAGTTTTAAATCGTATCCTGCTCTTGCTGCACTCCACGAAGCGCCTCATGTTGTCCCGCATGTTTGCGAGGCGGCCGTAGCTAACCTGATCCTCGAAATCCAGCAGAGAGAGATCCCTGTGAAAAATAGTGCGAACGTTGAATACTCGACAAATAAATAACGATCAAGCAAATTTGTTTATCGCATCAATACTAGAAATATGTATACTTTTGTGTAACGTAATAAAGATCAAGCTTAAAGTGTGTATGTGCAATCATTCATATCAATTATTTTCAAGATAAGCAGATGAAAGTGACAGTATAACCTGAAATCAGACAGAAAAACATAAACATGACAAAGGAAACGCTAAAATGTCAAATTAATCAACAAATACGAGTGTCGACTTTTGAATTGTTAATTACTGTTGTGTAACCTAAATCAACCTTTGAGTCAATTTATAGACATGTATTTAAGTTTCCGGCTATATAATAATCATGCATGCATAAACCTTTTGCTTTTATGCACATTTCAAACTCGATGAGAAAAGGCAAACTACAAGGACCATTATCAAGTATCACATGATGTAACAAGTATTCTAACATGATACCCGCTATTTTGCTATAGACAAAGAACAAAAATCGTTGTTAAATTACCCAATAAACAATGCAAAAAGAAGTCCAGATTCTGACCGGAGCATAGTAAAAAGTAGTTCCAATTAGCATTGCAAAAATATGTCAAATCATGTTAGAATCAAAATAATTTTCATATTATCGTTGTTTATAGGCCAATAAACAAATCTTTGTCATTCTGATGCGTGGCTATTAAACAATTCGGGCTAACACCCTCGTGGTTTAATTCCTACGCATCAAAACTCCAAATCGTAGTTTATTTGCTAATAAACAACGATAAATTAAAAATTATTTCTTAATCATATCATGAAACTGTCATAGATGTACAATTAACCAGCAGCAAAAACATAGATTGCTCCGCCTTTCTGTTTGACTAAGGTTGTTTGTCCAAGAATTTGAAGTAAATTGATTGGATTATGCAACCATGTGCTATTATATACCACTGAAATATAAACGGATATTTGGTCAGCTGAATCATTGATTGACAAGTAGCAACTGGTCAATTGTAAAGCGAGTGTTTTACCACCACAGATCCTCTTCATTAATTTATAGTTTTTCCTACCTCTCCATGTCTTTGATTGCCATGGTAACGTTATTCAGCACTGGCCAATCAGATTTGAAATCAAGTTGTTGCTGGACTATCTGCAGCTTTCCGGCGGGATCAGACTTGTTTGTTGCCATGGCAACCACCACAAATTCGGTTCCTTGAAATTTTGGTGATTCTGGGCCTTTCTTCTCCTTTTTGTTTTCCTGTATCAACATAATATTCCCATTAAGGCTTTAAAATAACTGTAATAATAAATTTTCATAAATAAATCTGTGAAATTTGCTTTAAATTTAAAATTTTACATGATACTCTGTAATTTTTCTATAGACACAGAACACAATCATCGTTGTTAAACTACCCAATAAACAATGAAAAAAAGTAGTCCTGATTCTGAGCGGAGCACAGTAAAAAGCAGTTCCACTTACAATCGCAAAAATATATGTCAAATTATGTATGAATCAAAATAAATTTCGCATAATCGTAGTTTTGTCAACTAAAAAAAGGCTTCCTGTTGCACTTTAAATTATATTATTTGATAGAAATGCTCTTTACTGAGACATATGCATTAAATAAATAACAATAATATAATACACAATAAGATATTTGATAAAAACAAAATAGCAAAAAAGCCTGAAAACAATAAAACCCCAAGCTGGTATCGAACTCGCTTAGGAGCCATACGAAGAATTGACAGTAGACAGCGACTTAACCAACTGCGCTATCATGCTTGGTAATGTGTCGTTTGTAAACTATACTCATATAAAATGCTCACAATTCACAATTGTGTTTCAAAAGAACCATTAAAAGCACCTGTTCGGAACCCTTTCGTAAAATGTCCTCCCACAGCTCGTCAGTTTCCGGGTAAAAGTTGCGTACTTCCACAGTGGTGTTGCACAGCGAAAGAGCCGGGTAAAGCCCTTCCCCGTAAATGGGGTGTGGAACGCAGTGTACCTGAAATGGTTGATGTTTTGATGAAATGGGGAACACGTGTTTTTAATTGCATCTTCAAATATGTTTTTATTAATTTCATAATGTAAAAGGTAATATAGGCTAAGTTCATAAAATATCGTCACTTGGAAGCCAGACGGGGCCTTCTTTGCACATATCTGGCGCGCCGTGATAAAACCGGTCTTAATGCATGTGCGTAGTGTCGCAGTCCACACAGGCTAATCCAGGATGGCACTTTCCGCTTTTATGCTATTTTCTGTTTCAAGGAAGTCTCTTCTAAACATATATGCACTGTAGGCGGAAAGTGCCATCCTGGATTAGCCTGTGTGGACTGCACAGGCTAATCCGGGACGACACATTACGCACATGCATTAAGTCCGATTTACCCACGACGCGCCTCATGTTCTGATGACAACTTCTGGTTTAAAGGGACAGTATGTTAGAGCTGCACAATTCTTTCGATGCATCAACCAATCCATTGTAAATGGCCCGATTCGGCTGTGGATACTTAACCAGCTAATTGCGATTTGATTCTGTTTTATACATAAATGATGTGTCATAAAACTATTAATTACAATTATGGTTGAGTTAAGATTTGTCATGTAAACTCATCATGGCATCATGGTTGATGAACTAGTTATTTTAAACACCATTTTCCATATTTGTATTGATATATAAGGCGCATACGTTCACATTTACCGATACAATGACATTAATAATAATAAATATTTCCTCTATTGCAAGTCATGACTCATGACTAAGCAAGAACAAGCCTGTATTAAGGAAAAATTAATTGAATAAAAATATTCAACTAAATGATCAAATCGAATCAAGCCATATCTAAATCATTGCAGCTATACATTATGTTATACAAACTACAATGTATGAAGCAAAATTATCTTTCCAATAAAGAAGTATTGCAGGTTAAAAACACAATAGCAGAAACAGCTTTCGTAGTGTGTACCTGATGTCAGCATGGCTGTTATTTATCTATATGACAAAATAGTATTACTTAATAATTAAACAAGAGCTCTTTTTAAAACAGTTATGCCCCCTCTTGGTCAAAATAGTAGGGATGGCAAATAATTCGAATATTCGAATATTCAATTGAATGTTCGTTATTCAAATAGTTAAAACGCTGTTTGAATACAGTCGAAAAACGTGATACTACAAAAAGTCACGGGAGACATGAGTTTGTTCGTAATATCGCATTTTTCGTAGTATCGCATCTTTAGGTAATTCCGGAAATAAAGTAACGTTTCGCGATAATTTGCTGCATGTCGAGGCGTTAACGTTAATTAGTGCACTTAAACTAATTTGACAGTACATTTGTTTATGTATTTGCATAATGAAGCAAAAATAAAGTATAAAATTCGGAACAAAATAATCAATTTTGCAAAAAATTTTGGTAATCATGAAAGTTCTTTTTAAAACATTAATTTATTGATTGTAAACAGTAGTTTTCTTTCAGCCTATAAAAAGCAGTATTTTACCAGTAGACACATAACACCATATTTCAATAGATTAGCCCCGTGTCATGTGTCATACAAAGATATTGAATATATGGGTCTGTGTCAGCGGTCAGCGTCTTGTCGCCAGTAATACACAATTACATCAGACATTATTAAGCCATAACATTAAACAGGTAATAAAACTGTGAAAAGATTAACAAAACTATTAATAACTTAATACACAGTTTAGCAGTCATATAGGCAGAGAAATGTCGCCGATAAACATATATGCTTATCGACACGTTTCCAAGTAATATGTGCATTGTAGATTATTGCAAATGTTCTTATTTAAAAAGCAACACTAAACATAGGACTTCAATGATTTATACTAATGCCATTAACGCATTAATATGATTGAAATTTGTTAATGAAGATAATTATAATGTGTACCCAAACTATGTACCATTATTGGTGTCAACTAGGTCGCAAAACTTCATGTAGCAAATATGAATCGATGCAAATATTCGATTGAATGAAAAAGTAAATATTAGAATGCAGAATTTGGTATTCCATGCCATCCCTACAAAATAGCTAAAACGGCTAATTTTAGATTATCAAGGGCCATAATTCCACAGTTACTGGGACAATATGGTTAATTATCAAACTTGACAGAGATTTTCACCAAGTTTGATGAGCATCGGCTATGACAAAATAGCATTGCTTAACACTTGAATCATATCCAAAACACAGTGTTTTTTTTCATCTTTGGGGGAATTGTGGCGGGCCCTTCAGATGGGAATTTTACGGCAAAAGGGGATTTTTCTTGTTTAAAAAAGCATTATTAGTAAATTTACATGTTTATATTTGAGTTTGTAATCAAACATCAATTGTTTCGCTAAAAATGATAACATACATTTTGCTTTAACTTGGTTTGATGAAACATTGCTGGGATTGTTTACCAAAATTCCCCTATCTTAGATAATTTTTGTCCAATTTTGGTCTTTTTTTTCAAAATAAAGCTTACATACTGAGGGGATATTTGAGGTCGATATTAAGGGAAAATATATACTTCTTTAAAAGGGAAATGGGGACGAAATTCGGCCCCAAATTTGCCCTAAAAAACCCACTAAAAACGTTATGTTTGCCTGTTGCGGTAGTTTGCGTAACACATAGAACAACAGTATTTTCAGCAACATGTATCAAATTATGGAAACCATTAATGCAGACTGGTTTGTAAGATATATTCAGTGTCAGGTAAACATTTCCAATTTATCCCATCATCACGCCTGCATTGACGAAATAACACCCCATGAAATAAAGTTAGCTTTATTTCAACACTGTGGTAATAAAGCTGTCAGGCGCAGTATAATGACGTCATCTTGTTGATTATGAGACGTTTTTTGTGGGCTTTTTGTAATATTAAATGCGTTTTCTTTTTCGTTTATTTTCAAAACATAAAGACGGACACTGATGGGAAAAATAGAATACTAGGAAAGTGTTGAATAAAGACAAGTCTATTTGCTTGGCACGAAAACGCCAAGGCTCGTGGTTCAGGTTTTCTAAGCCTCGCTAAATAAACTTATCTTTATTCAACACTAACCTAGTATTCTCAATATACACAAAGTAAAACTCCAGCTGCATTAGCAGGAGAGAACTCTTATTAACACCACATGGTCCTTTACTTAAGGCAAGTGACCAAAACAACCCTGCACAAATCACACAAGAGACATAGAAATGTCACAAAGCCAGGTTTTCAATTTCCAACAGCTGAAAACTGCCAGGCCTGACATACCCATAATTCCGCCAAAGATGGTGGAATCACAAAAGCCTGACAATAATCATGCGCTTAGGGACTTTAATACAGTAGTTCTGCGAAAGTATGGTCAAAATCCCTTGAGAAATGTAAAAGGAGTTGCGCTCAGAAGTTATTGTTCTCTATACTTATATTACATATATGCAAAGGGCCATAATTCCGCCCAAAATTACTGATTCACAAAAGCCCAACAATATGCACTGGGGCACTTGGTGACAATAGTTCTGTGAAAGTTTGGTCAAAATCCCCTGAGAAATATAGCAGGAGTTGAGGTCTGAAGAAATTCACACCTACCCTAAACGCACCAGCCAGTCCGCCAACATTCACTGATCCAATAACTTCGGAAAACCTGGTTTAAACCTCTTAACAAACACAAATATGAAGTAAATATGGATCACCATCTTTGAACGGTCAATGCAGGGCATTTGGGGTTTAAACCGGCTTACGGGTACCTGAAGCTAGAGCAGCTTTCAGATATGGTTCTAGTCTTACCAGAACATTGTTGCTGTAAAACTGGACCAGAACAGTTTGCTGCGAGTCAAGGTTTCCATCCTCGTCAAACTGAAGCTTGAATCCTTCCTGTGGGACTATTTTCACGGTTATTACATCAGTAACGTGTATTTTACAGTCATAGTTTGGTGCCTGCTTACAGTATGAAGACTTTCCAGAACCACTACCGATGTAGATCCTGTACAAAGAGCAAATCAAAATTGTAAGTAAGGAGTCAAACACTTACATTATTTTGAGTTTTTTTTAACAAAAGTGACCCTTTTATGAACCATGACTTAAAGAAAATTCATCCCTATGAGACGGCCTTTAGCTTTAAGCATATCTATAACTGTTTTTGTACCTTAAATGGCTTGTTTTTTTCGTTGTAGAAAGTTGAATCAATATTAGAGATACTGTCACTGATGTTACTCAAACAATATTGGGATTGCAATTTTGGAAGTAATAAAATGCTCACAAATGTAGCCATACATATTAAATACTATTACTTACCAAATACATAAAAAAAACTAGATAGCACAAAGAGAACGCAGACCAACACCGAGGTAAGCAACCATAGTTGAATTTTCCAGTAGTTTTGTAAATCGGTGTCCAAAATTTTAGTCGATTAATCAGCAACAAGTTCTGACTGAATAACCGATTGATCAGGATTCTTGAAAGCAAAGGAAATACACTGTCGACTGCAACGTTTTAATGATTTACATTGTTTAATTTAGTATGGCAATAAATATGTGTCTGATTTATATAGCAATTATGAACGAAATAGGCAGAAACATATTTTTGTAAATACAGTTTGTGAACTGCATCCTACTAACATGCGGACTATTGACAATATACATATCATGGACTTCTTTGTTTGTAATTCAGACATAACAGCTTTACTACAGACGCACATTAGTTCTACAAATCACATTATTAAAATATATCAATGTATACATTGTATTCTGTTGAACAATGTATTTCATTACATGTGCAAGTGTGTTATTTAATTATATTATTTGGTCACTGAAACATATCAATGAATCGTATCACTTGTTCAAGGTAAAAGAAAGGGAAACTGGTGCATATATATCTTCAATTAATCGACGAATCCCAAATCTTAATCGACTAATTTACCATTGCCTATTAGTCGTTGATTAATTGATGAAATGATTAATCGGCACAACACTATTTTCCAGTGACAGTTTGTATCCCTTGTCCTATCTTCTAATAATAAAGAATTAAAACTAGAAATGTGTCCACAGACATGGATGCCCCCACCTATGCAGCCTGTTCTACATGGCCCCGCTTTGTCTATATGCATACAAATTATATTGCAAAAGCACAATTGTCCTTTTATATTGTACTCTCCACTAATACATTATCTTATTCTGTGAAGTTAGTTGAGGTATCACAAATTTCCAGTCCAGTTTTAGTCCTGATAAAAAAATCAATAAAGTGTAGTAATATAAACTTTTGGGCAATTATGAATTACGGTTCTTATATACTTCACTTATTCATGCCGTCTTATATACTTCACTTATTCACGCAGTCTTATATACTTCACTTATTCACGCAGTCTTATATACTTCACTTATTCATGCAGTCTTATATACTTCACTTATTCACGCAGTCTTATATACTTCACTTATTCACGCAGTCTATATACTTCACTTATTCACGCAGTCTTATATACTTCACTTATTCACGCAGTCTTATATACTTCACTTATTCACGCAGTCTTATATACTTCACTTATTAACGCAGTCGTATATACTTCACTTATTCACGCAGTCTTATATACTTCACTTATTCACGCAGTCTTATATACTTCACTTATTCACGCAGTCTTATATACTTCACTTATTCACGCAGTCTTATATACTTCACTTATTCACGCAGTCGTATATACTTCACTTATTCATGCAGTCTTATAGAGAATACTAGCTTAGTGTTGAATACAGATAAGTTTATTTATCCGAGGCTTAGAAAACCTATACCACAAGCCTTGGCTATATTTGTGAGCGGGAATATGGCGAATATTTTATGACTGCGAAAATTTCAGGATATACGGTATAACATATATAGTGATTGTTTTACGTGTACATGTACTCTATGATGAATATTTGGAATAAATGGAACAGTATTGGTCACCAGTACAGTCTATAATGGTCAAGCTTTTCACATTCACCCCTACAAAACTACAAAACTATCAACTTTACAAAATGATACTGGCTTTCAATTGTTTATCACTGACAATAAGCATGTTTTAATTCAGTCAAAAGTTTTGTTATCAAGGTATTAACAAGTAGACCATGATGACCCAAAGCGCTCACATGAGAACTGGTACAGATAAAGACCATTGTGTTGTGACAGGTTTGAAAATTAAGGCATCTGAACAATACTCCAAGGGGGATAGGATCTTTTTGAATTAAAACATCAGTAAGCGCAATGGGTTATCTAAAGTACGAGTTGGGTAGTGGATGTGCGGTGTTTTTGCTAATGGTTCTCAAATCATTTTTCTCTATATTTTTACGTGACCCTTTTTCATTCAGTCAGTGACAATTCTGGAAAATGCAGAAACAGTACATTTTGATATCTTTTTCGCAGACAGTTTTGGAGAACTCTTTGCAATGCGAATTTCTTTGATAATTTTCAGTCCAATAATGTTAATGCAGGCCCTGAAGCCATCAAGGTTGCATGTACAAATAACTGCATGCAAGGTTTGCAACTGTTGGAAATCAAATTTATTCAAACAATTTGTATGGTCATAGGCAAACTGTGTAAGTTTGGAAACAAAAAATCGTGTGTATAAGCCAATCATTGATAACTTGTTGATGTATTTTTCCACACACAAGTGGCAATAACTCTGGTGTTTCTGGCCCAAACATGCTTATAATCGATATTCGACCTGTAATCTTACGTTCACAGACAAAACTGTGCACAAATGGTGAAGACTGAATGAAAAATGAAGTCCCTATCCTGAATAATGTCCATTTTTGTACTTTTTTTTCACAAACAAAGGGCAATAACTCCAGTGTTTCTGGCCAGATTATGCTTATATTCGACTTCACCTTTAATTTTATGTCATAGACAAACTGTGCAAGATTGATGAAGATAGGATGAAAAATAAGGTCTCTATCCTGAATGATGTCCATTTTTGCACATTTGTCCACAAACAAAGGGCAATAACTCTAGTGTTTCTGGTCCGATCTTGCTAATATTCAACTTCAACAGTAATCTCATGGTCACGGGCAAACTGTGCAAGATTGGTGAAGATTTGATGAAAAATGAATGGATGGAAGTAAGTCTATATGTTGGAAAAAGGCATTTTTGCACATTTTGGCATAAAAAAGGGGCAATAACTCTAGTTTTACTGGTGTGGTGTGATCTGGCCCAATAACAATCCCGTCAAAGATTTTATGGTCATACACAAACTGTGCAAGTTTCGTTAAGATTGGATAAAAAGTGAAGTCTCTAGCGTGAGAATGAAACAAATTGTTGACGGCACACGGACGACATACGACGGACGGCACAGGAGCGGTCCCCTATACCAATAGCTAATAACAGAAAAAACTGCACAAAACGGTAAAACGTCCACACAAATAAAGCAATATATCGGTATGAACATTCATATTCAGATATTTTATTGCAGAATTAAATATTGCAATAAACCAATATACCGGTATATTGTGACACCCCTAACGTACATACATACACACGCACACACATACATACGTACGTACGGACAGGTTAAACACTTTATGCCCACAAACATCTAATCGCTGACATTGGGGCATAGCCTCTTTTCCTGTATATTCGGCCACTTAAGAGCTCTTAAGAGCTAAACTGCTTTTATACCCTAAATGAGCACAATTTCAACACCAGTGGGACTTTGATCTATAAATTTAAGGTCTCTCCTGCTACATAAAGGCCTGATAATGTAGAGATCAGCCATTCACTTAGTTACTTACCAATTCTAGGAAAGCACCCTAGCAACCATGAATTTGTAAGATGTTTCTTATCATTTGGTTCAGTTTTCATTTTGATAAGAAAACACTAAAATTGTGTTACAATTTTGATATAATTCATTAGAAGCATTCTTTATTAGACTAACACACACCAGCACTGTTTGAAAATGAATGTTTACAAATTCTTGGCTTATGCACAAAGTGTGTAGTAATATTTGGGAATTTCTTTTAAAAATCTTTAGTTTCTCAGACAAAATCTAAAATTTGCAATTTTTAAAACCAAAAACAATATTTATGTGATAGAATTGTCTCAATACAGATAGCAAACACAAGTTTTATAAGAAATAATAGTTAATTTCCATTATCTGGTGGTGGCCGCATCTATAGGAATGGCTGAATCTATAGGAAATAATGATAAATATTCCTATAGCCAGACACTGATTGAGAACACCACCAAAATCGAATGATTTGTTTATTGGCCACCCTTCCCATAAAATATGTTCGTTAGTTTTTGAGTAAGTTACAAACACGACAGACAGACAAACCAACGCCAGCAAAAACATAACCTCATTGGACGACATAATTAATGCCCTCTTGATGTAAAATTTGTAATTCTAACATGAAATTCGCTAATTTTTCTATAGACAAAGAACAAAATTATCGTTTTTAAACCACCCAATAATCAACGCAAAAAGAAGTCCCGATTCTGAGCGGTGCATAGTAAACGGTAGTTCCAATTACAATTGCAAAAATATATGTCAAATCATGTTGGAATCGAAATAATTTTCACATTATCGTTGTCTATCGGCATATAATCAACTCTTTGTCGTTCTGATGCGAGGCTATTAAACAACTCGGGCTAACGGCCTCGTGGTTTAATTCCTATGCATAAAAACTCCAAATTGGTGTTATTGGTCGATACACAACGATAAATCAAAAATTATTTCTTAAGTAGATTATCAACAAACATTCACAAATTTTAACCATTCTGTCAAAAGTCCTGAACAAGTAAGCAATCACAAGAGCAAATAAAATTCAAACATGGTGACTGCAACATTAATTGTATTCTATTCAAGGTATTGCTTCATAGACCTTTTCAGCTTTTGCCACCAATAGTTTTAAACCCCTCCCCTGCTATTGTTGAAAGATTAATTTCAATTCATTGAATATCACAAAAATTACCACATGATCTTTTGCGTGAAATACTTAAACCGTTAAACTTATGATATCCAAGTGCAATAACTGCATAAATTGCAGATAAATTTGCATTTGATTGACATGATGGGACGGTCTATGTTCATATTCAGTCATTCAGAAATCAGATTACAAGACCACTACTCACTGTCCATTGTCGGCATGGTAACCCACAGTGCCCGGCATCCAGCCAATGAAATTGTCTGTGGTTTTCACATCCGGTTCACTGACCCCGATTCCGAATAACTGTCTTTCGTCCAACTCTGTCACCTGAACATCGATAATTCTACACTTTTAGACATAGAGACTCAATTGATAGCAGTTGATAACTTAAAACTCAATATTGTAAATACAGAATAAGACATAGACTCCACTGATAACAAATGACAATTTAAAACTCAATATTGTACCTAATAACAATGGATAATTTAACACTCCATATTGTACCTAATAACAATGGATAATTTAACACTCTATATTGTACCTAATAACAATGGATAATTTAACACTCTATATTGTACAATGGATAATTTAACACTCTATATTGTACAATGGATAATTTAACACTCTATATTGTACCTAATAACAATGGATAATTTAACACTCTATATTGTACCTAATAACAATGGATAATTTAACACTCTATATTGTACCTAATAACAATGGATAATTTAACACTCTATATTGTACCTAATAACAATGGATAATTTAACACTCTATATTGTACCTAATAACAATGGATAATTTAACACTCTATATTGTACAATGGATAATTTAATACTCTATATTGTACAATGGATAATTTAACACTCTATATTGTACAATGGATAATTTAACACTCTATATTGTACAATGGATAATTTAACACTCTATATTGTTCAATGGATAATTTAACACTCTATATTGTACAATGGATAATTTAACACTCTATATTGTACAATGGATAATTTAACACTCTATATTGTACAATGGATAATTTAACACTCTATATTGTAAAGACTGAATGAGACATAGACTAGCGTAATACAAATTGATGATATACAAAAGCTGTCTCAGGAAAGCGTGCTCGACTATTCAACTGCTTTGTCAGAAGTATGGGCCTTTATCACTACAAAAAGGGGCATAATTCTGCAAAAATGCTGGTCACAATTATGTGCCTTGGATAGGGATCTTACATAATGACCCCAAAGACATGTGTAAAGTTTCAAATGAATATCAGTAGTAGTTACAGAGATAGGTACTTGCTGCACACAAACCTTGACCTAAATTTTCAAAGTACAAAATGAGGCACAATTCTGCTAAATTGCAGGTCAGAGAAATGGGCCTTGGTCAGTGACAATGACCCTGAAGACATGTGTGAAGTTTCAATTGAATATCTGTAGTAGTTATAGAGATATGGAGTTGTTGCATGCAAACTTTAACCTGAATTTCTAAGTACAAAAAGGGGCATAATTCAGTTAAATTGCAGGTCAGAGTTATGGGCCTTGGTTAGTGACCTTATATAATTACGCTGAAGACATGTGTTTAGTTTCACTCGAATATCTGTAGTAGTTATAAAGATATGGAGTTGTTGCATGCAAACTTTAACCTGTATTTCTAAGTACAAAAAGGGCCATAATTCTGCTAAATTGCAGGTCAGAGAAATGGGCCTTGGTCAGTGACAATGACTCTGAAGACACATGTGAAGTTTCAATTGAATATCTGTAGTAGTTATAGAGATATGGAGTTGTTGCATGCAAACTTTAACCTGAATTTCTAAGTACAAAAATTCAGTTAAATTGCAGGTCAGAGTTATGGGCCTTGGTTAGTGACCATATATAATTATGCTGAAGACATGTGTTTAGTTTCAATCGAATATCTGTAGTAGTTATAAAGATATGGAGTTGTTGCATGAAACATTAACCTGTACAAAATGGGCCATAATTCTGCTAAATTGCAGGTCAGAATTATGGGACTTGGTCAGTGACCTCACATAATGACCCCGAAGACATGTGTGAATTTTCAATTGAATATCTGTAGTAGTTACAGAGATATGGACTTATTGCATGCAAAAAATGCGACAGACTCCGCAGATAAAATTTGATAATTTAAACTCAGTATTGTAAAGATGCAATGAGACATAGACTCGCCTGATAGTTTTAACCTCTATTATATTATTGTAACAACATAATTAAAATTGATTACTTAAATATACATGTATAGTAAAGAAAAATAAGGCACAGACTTCAAATGGCCAAAACACTGCCCAAAATATGCCGACCACGACAAAATACAAGAGCTGTCAGAGAACAGCGCACTCCACTATTCGAAGTATTTCAGTAGGTACTTATTTTGGAAAGTGAAAGGGGCATACATTTGTTGAAATACAAAACTGAGATATGGCAATTATTTAATCAAATTATTCCAAGTGTCAACCTTATGTAGTTAATAACTTATGTAGTTTTGAAATTATAAGAGTTTTAAATATAACCTTTAACCAGAAAATCTAAGTGAAAAAGGGGCATAACTCTGTCAAAATACAAAACAGAGTTACATGGAATGTTTCCCCTGATATTAAAATTGAAGACTATGGTATACATGTATTTCAATTACAAAGTGAATAACGAATGTAGTTCTGAAGTTATAAAACTGTTGAATATAAACTTTAACCAGAAAACCTATGTGAAAAAGGGGCATAACTCTCTCAAAATACAAAACAGACTTATAGGGAATGTTGCCCCAGACACTGGAGTTGATGACAAAGGTATATTTAAAGTTTCAAGTGAATAACTTCTGTAGTTTTGAAGTTACACAACTTTTGAATATAAACTGTAACCAGAAAGTCTATGTGAAAAAGGGGCATAACTCTGTCACAATACAAAACAGAGTTATGGGGAATGTTGCCCTTGATACTGGAGTTGATGGCAAAGGTATATTCCAAGTTTCAAGTGAATAACTTATGCAGTTTTGAAGTTACAAGACTTTTGAATAGAAACTTAAACCAAATTCAGACGCGGACGCCTTCGCTGGGGGTAGTAGGAAAGCTCACCTATTCTTCCAACAGTCAAGCTAAAAAGGATATGAATTTTATACAATATAAAATAAATGATGATTCAATAAGAAATCAATTTAATGACACATTTTACATAATTCTAAATCTGCATTTAAAAGGTAAACATAACAGAGGTAGGATGGAATAGACCCTTTTTACATTCCCGTAAACCAGTACTGTAGGAGTTGTCTTCCTTGATAAAGCGAAACGAGAATGAAGCTGACGATGTATTGGCTGTATTTGTCCATAAAGGAAAATAATGTTTAGTGGAGAAAATGTTGAATAAACTTATAAAATGGTTTTTGTTTTTTCATTATACTTGTCTCTGTTTTATTCACTAAATTATGTACAAGTGGATATGTTTCAAATACTTAAATTATAATGCAAATAATGTAACTATCACAACATGGGCAAATCTGCTAACAAAACTATGTTTGACATCATGATTATGCTACTTAATATTCGGATCTGAATATTTAATTATTGAAATAGGTCTATAATTGCTGAATTTATTGGAGTTTGCATAATTAATAATTAATTAATTATTAATTAATTAATATTTAATTAACACAAGCAGTTTGTTTATTCCGGATTCAGTGTCGGCTGTGGTAATTATATAACAGCTTGACAGTTACAAATAACCTTATTATTATTATTATTATTATTATTATTATGCAGTATGAGCAAGTCCAAATCCAAAAGAATGCAAGAAAGTGATATCCCGGAGTATGTTTTTCTGTTCATTTGAGTGTAACAATTTAAGAATTCTAACGAGTTAACCAGAATTGATCAAAGACGTTTTTTCTTTGTATTCTCTAATGATAGAGAACCAAAACACACAAAAAATATGGCTGAGAAATAAAACATAATTATTTAATATCAAAACTTTAAAAGTAATGTTAATTATCGTCGTATGTCTTCAAACTTTGTGTAAAAACACATGTATATTTCATTTATAAACTATAATGATATCACGAGTTCAAGCAAAGGGTCAGGATAAATGCGAATAAAATTAAATTTGTGTCTTAGATAAAGTTATTTATTTATTTTAAATGATAGATATTTAACTTGTTATAAAGTAGATTCATGAAGTCAGTGGCATAGCTGCCGAGACAATGACCCGTGTATTACTTCACTTACTTGTATGCACGTTTATTACGTAATTGTTCCACATGGTATTTTAAAATTAGGACCTATATATACAAATTTAGGTTGTATAATAATGGTCATGTGTTTATACAAGATTATGATCTTATAATTGATAAGACCAGGTTTGAACAATACAAAGTCTGTCAGTCTCAGAGAAAGTACCTGAGTCTTTCCATTTTTTCCATTTTTAGCGACGATGAACTAATTAAACTAACACTCATATCATAATTATATTAATATGTAACATGCCATTTCTGTTTATTACGAAGTAAACCAAGTGAATATTTATAACATTTTAAAAGTTATGAACTGTAAATGACCGCTATGCAACTATCAATACATCGCGAGCCTCGTTTTTGGTTCGCCGATAAATTATTGTGTCGTGATAATCACTAAAAATGGGAATGTGAAACTAGTCTATTATTACTGAAAAAATCATTCAGTGTTTGACACCCAATTTAGGAATAAAACTTCCAAATACACTATGTACACTATTTGCTTTTTTAATTTAAATTTTGTGATCATAAATTGAACTTTACACTGAGAAATTCGACCTGACATTTTTACGTATAACTTAATGAAAATCTTAAGTTATATTTAGTGAAAAATTCTAATAAAAGTTTTCTTGCGGAAATCTGTACCATTTATTTCAAATTTGGTGAAAGACTTAAGGAAGTTTATGATTTTAAAAAATTTAACAACTGCAAACTAAGTACCGGTAACTAATTAAGTAAACTTACTGTAACTAATTTTACTAAGGAGAGCTTTGGGAATATAGGCCAAGGAGTTTTTGTTTGTACCGTAAAAATTTCAGATAAAATTGTGTACATGTATATGAAATGCAATTACTTCTATTCACGAAAGGAAATAAGAAATATCTTTTCAATATGTACTAGTTAGAACTATTTTAATTACTTCGATTCACAAAAGGGCAAAATAAGAAATATCTTTTCAATATGTACTAGTTAGAACTATTTCAATTTCTTCTATTCACAAAAGGGCAAAATAAGAAATATCTTTTCAATATGCACTAGTTAAAACTATTTTAATTACTTCGATTCACAAAAGGGCAAAATACGAAATATATTTTCAATATTGTCCTAGTTAAAACTATTTTAATAACTTCTATTCACAAAAGGGCAAAATAAGAAATATATTTTCAATATTGTACTAGTTAAAACTATTTTAATTACTTCTATTCACAAAAGGGCAAAATAAGAAATATATTTTAAATATTGTACTAGTTAAAACTATTTTAATTACTTCTATTCACAAAAGGGCAAAATAAGAAATATATTTTAAATATTGTACTAGTTAAAACTATTTTAATTACTTCTATTCACAAAAGGGCAAAATAAGAAATATCTTTTTAATATGCACTAGTTAAAACTATTTTAATTACTTCGATTCACAAAAGGGCAAAATTTGAAATATCTTTTCAATATGCACTAGTTAAAACTATTTTAATTACTTCTATTCACAAAAGGGCAAAATACGAAATATATTTTCAATATTGTCCTAGTTAAAACTATTTTAATAACTTCTATTCACAAAAGGGCAAAATAAGAAATATATTTTCAATATGCACTAGTTAAAACTATTTTAATTACTTCTATTCACAAAAGGGCAAAATACGAAATATATTTTCAATATTGTCCTAGTTAAAACTATTTTAATTACTTCTATTCACAAAAGGGCAAAATAAGAAATATATTTTCAATATTGTACTAGTTAAAACTATTTTAATTACTTCTATTCACAAAAGGGCAAAATAAGAAATATATTTTAAATATTGTACTAGTTAAAACTATTTTAATTACTTCTATTCACAAAAGGGCAAAATAAGAAATATCTTTTCAATATGTTCTAGTTAAAACTATTTTAATTACTTCTATTTACAAAAGGGCAAAATAAGAAATATCTGTTCAATATTGTACTAGTTAAAACGATTTTAATAACTTCTATTCACAAAAGGGCAAAATATGAAATATTTTTTCAATATTGTACTAGATAAAACTATTTTAATTACATCAATTCACAAAAGGGCAAACTAAGAAATATCTTTTCAATATATTCTAGTTAAAACTATTTTAATTACGTCTATTCACAAAAGGGCAAAATAAGAAATATCTTTTCAATATGCACTAGTTAAAACTATTTTGATTACTTCTATTCACAAAAGGGCAAAATAAGAAATATCTTTTCAATATTGTACTAGTTAAAACTATTTTAATTACTTCTATTCACAAAAGGGCAAAATATGAAATATATTTTCAATATTGTACTAGTTAAAACTATTTTAATTACTTCTATTCACAACAGGGCAAAATTTGAAATATCTTTTCAATATGCACTAGTTAAAACTATTTTAATTACTTCTATTCACAAAAGGGCAAAATAAGAAATATATTTTCAATATTGTACTAGTTAAAACTATTTTAATTACTTCTATTCACAAAAGGGCAAAATATTAAATATTTTTTCAATATTGTACTAGGTAAAGCTATTTTAATTACTTCTACTCACAAAAGGGCAAAATAAGAAATATCTTTTCAATATGTACTAGTTAAAACTATTTTAATTACTTCTATTCACAAAAGGGCAAAATACGAAATATATTTTCAATATTGTACTAGTTAAAACTATTTTGATTACTTCTATTCACAAAAGGGCAAAATAAGAAATATATTTTAAATATTGTACTAGTTAAAACTATTTTAATTACTTCTATTCACAAAAGGGCAAAATAAGAAATATATTTTCAATATTGTACTAGTTAAAACTATTTTAATTACTTCTATTCACAACAGGGCAAAATAAGAAATATATTTTAAATATTGTACTAGTTAAAACTATTTTAATTACTTCTATTCACAAAAGGGCAAAATATTAAATATTTTTTCAATATTGTACTAGGTAAAACTATTTTAATTACTTCTATTCACAAAAGGGCAAAATAAGAAATATTTTAAATATTGTACTAGTTAAAACTATGTTACTGTAAAAAGACCTATACATGAAACAGCCACATACCAGAGAAATTGTATGATTTTAAGAAATTTACTGATTCTACTTGTCCCTCCATGTTCTATCGTTGTTTTTTATTTTTATTCAGAAGCTTTGTGGGCCCATGGCTGGTATTCACAAAGCTCCTTAGTGAAAACTTAAGTAATTTCCTTAAAATCATACAATTCCTTAAGTCTTTGGGCTGGTTCAAAAATGATGTCAAAGTTAAGGCACATGATTTTTTTGTTTAAAGTCAGGATTACGATAAAGAGATTTCAAATAATTGTTTTAATCTTGAAAACTGTAAAAGAAAAATATTTATTTATTGGGTTATTTGTATACATGAGGGCCGCGATGGCCCTATGTCGCTCACCTGATATCTATGTATGAAGTTTCATTAAAATATCTCAATACGTTCTCAAGTTATTGAGCGGAAACAGTTTTTTTATTTTTAGTAAAAGTGACCTTGACCCCACCCACCACATATGTGAAGCAAGGTCTGGATATAAGGTATCTATGTATGAAGTTTCATTAAAATATCTCAATGTGTTCTTAAGTTATTGAGAGTAAACCGTTTTTCTACTTTTAATAACAGCGAAGTTGACCCCACCCACCCCATAAGCAAACCTAAGTGAGGTCTTGATATAAGATATGTGTATTAAGTTTCATTAAAATATCGCAATGCGTTCTTAAGTTATTGAGCGGAAACCGTTTTTCTATTTTCAATAACGGTGACCTTGACCCACACAATATGCAATTCCAAGCAATGTCTCGAAATAAGGTACTTAATATATATTAAGTTTCATTAAAATAGCTCTTGCGTTCTCAAGATATTTAGCGGAAACCAGTTTTCTATTTTTAATAACGGTGACCTTGACCCCACACACCCCATAAGCAATCCCAAGCGAGGACTCAATATAATGTATTTATGTATTGAGTTTCATTAAAATATCTCAATGTGTTCTCAAGATATTGAGCGGAAACCGTTTTTCTATTTTTAGTAACAGTGACCTTGAACCCTCCCACCCTATATGCAATCCCAAGCGATGTCTCGTTATAAGGTATCTATGTATTAAATTTACTTAAAATATCTCAATGCGTTCCCAAGTTATTGAACAGAAACTGTTTTCTCTATTTTTAGTAACAGTGACCTTGACCCCGCCCACCCCATATGCAATCCCAATCGAGGTCTCGATATAATGTTTTAACCAAATATAAAACCTCTGGGCCTTGTGGTTTCAGAAAAGATTTTTTAAAAATAATTTTACCATTAACGTCTATATAAACCATGTGAGCCCCAGGGTGTGGCCAGTTTTGACCCCATGGGCATCATTTGAACAATCTTTGTAGAGGACCACTATACAACAATACATACCAAATGTGAAACCTCCGGGCCTTGCGGTTTCAGGAAAGAAGATTTTTAAAGTAATTTTGCTATGGAAGTCTATATAAACCATGTGAACCCCCCTGTGTGGCCAGTTTTGACCCCAGGGGTATCATTTGAACAGTCTTTGTAGAGGACCACTATACAATGTTACATACCAAATATGAAACCTCTTGGCCTTGCGGTTTCAGAGGAGAAGATTTTTAAAGCCATTTTGCTATTTAAGTCTATATAAACCATGTGAGCCACAGGGTGTGGCCAATTTTGACCCCAGGGGCATCATTTGAACAATCTTTGTAGATGACCACTATACAAAGTTACATACCAAATATGAAACATCTGGGCCTTGAGGTTTCAGAGAAGATATTTATTTTAAAGTCATTTTGCTATTTAAGTCAATATAAACCATATGTACCCCGGGGTGTGCCCAGTTTTGACCCAGGGGCATCATTTGAACAATCTTTGTAGAGGACCACTACACAATGTTACATACCAAATATAAAACATCTAGGCCTGGAAGTTTCAGAGGAGAAGATTTTTAAAGTCATTTTGCTATTCAAGTCTATAGAAATATTGTGACCTCTGGGGTGTGGCATGTTTTGACCCCAGGGGCATCATTTGAACATTCTTTGTAGAGGACCACTATACAATGTTACATACCAAATATGAAACCTCTAGGCCTTGCTATTTCAGAAAAGAAGAAAATTTTAAAATCATTTTGCTACTTCTAAACCATGTGAGCCATGGGGTGTGGCCAGTACTGACCCCAGGGGCATCATTTGAACAATCTTTGTAGAGGACCACTAGACCACTATACAATGTTAGATACCAAATATGAAACCTCTGGGCCATGAGGTTTCAGAGAAGAAGATTTTTAAAGTCATTTTGCTATTTAAGTCTCTGGGGTGTGCTCAGTTTTGACCCCCAGGGGCATCATCTGAACAATCTTTGTAGAGGACCACTACACAATGTTACATACCAAATATAAAGCGCCTAGGCCTTGAAGTTTCAGAGAAGATTTTAAAAGTCATTTTGCTATTTAAGTCTATATAAACCATGTGAACCCCTGGGGTGTGGCCAGTTTTGACCCCAGGGGCATCACTTGAACAATCTTTGTAGAGGACCACTACACAATGTTAATACCAAATATGAAACCTCTGGGCCTTGCGGTTTCAGAGGAGAAGATTTTAAAAGTCATTTTGCGATTCGAGTCTATATAAGTCATGTGACCCCCGGGGTGTGGCCAGTTTTGACCCCAGGGGCATCATTTTAACAAACTTTGTAGAGGACCACTTTACAATGTTACATACCAAATATGAAACCTTTGGGCCTTGCGGTTTTAGAGGAGACGATTTTAAAAGTCATTTTGCTATTCAAGTCTATATAATCCATGTGACCCCCGGGTAGAGGCCAGTTTCGACCCCAGGGGCATAATATGAACAATCTTTGTAGAGGACCACTATACAATGTTACATACCAAATATGAAACTTTGTAGGCCTTGCGGTTTCAGAGATGAAGATTTTTAAAGTCATTTTGCTATACCAGTCTATATAAACCATGTGCCCCCCGGGGCGTGGCCAGTTTTGACCCCAGGGGCATCACTTAACAATGTTTGTAGAGGACCACTAGAGGATGTCACATATCAAATATTAAAGCTCCAAGCCTTGTGGTTGCAGAGAAGATTTTTAAAGTTTTCAGTTTTACAATCTTTTTTTAGCTCTGGTGACCTAAATATGCAGCGGACCGGAACGATTTGAACAATTTTGAAAGAGGGTAACCCTAAGAACATTCCTGTGAAGTTTGGTGAAAATCTGCTCAGTGGTTTAGGAGGAGATGTTCTTTGAATGAAAATGTTGATGCACAACGCACGACTGACAAAAGGCAATCCTAAAAGCTCACCATGAGCACAACGTACGTTGTGCTCAGGTAAGCTAAAAATATGTACTTTTGCTATGATTTCTCGTTTGGTGCCCATAGCAACCATCTCTGTATTATTTTTTGTTTTGTCCTAAACACTTGTCATTCAAAGTTATTTGTGAAAAGCAGTCCAGTACATATATATAATATAAATTACTTGTCCTCATCATGCTTGGTTCTGTATTTTATGTATGACAAACATTAAAATCTGAGTGAAATGTGAAAATTTGTTGTTATGGTGGTGTTACTTAAATTGCTCATTCTTGCTCAGAATGCATGACTGAGAAAAAAGGAAGCCGCTTCCAATTTCTACACATATCAGTGTTTTCAAAACTGCCAATAACTAATTTTCGCCCAGATGCCGCATTTGGGCCAAAAATCTCATGGGCTGACATAAATACCTTTACGGTGAACTCCAACAACTCCTTATTGAATGGTGTCTTGCTGATGAAGTGTCCATAGTAGTTGTCTAACGAACTTTGCTTCGTGAAGTTAGTCCTAAAAAAAATTGATCCTGACTTGTATAGCAAATACATCACATTAACTCTTCAATAATAATCAGTTAGAGTTAGTGGCAAATAACAAAATCAATTACATCAATACTAAAATCATTTAATCTGAATTAAACACGAGCAAAATACACACTGAATTCCTTCAACATAAGAACTAAAATATAGTTAAACAAGAGCTGTTTGTAAAACAGGTATGCCCCATCTGGGTTGAAAACAATCTTTAAAATATCAAGTTTGCTGAAGATCACATGAAAACTGTTGAAGATGCTAAAAAGGCCACTTTGGGATAAACTAAGGGCCACAATCCCGCAGTTTCTGGGGCAATTGGTTCATCATCAAACTTGGCTAAGATATTAAGCCCTCAAATATTTTTTTTTAAGTTTGGTGAAGACCGAAATGAAAACTGTTGGACTTAGAAAGTGGAAACAGCTAAAAAGGCTAATTTTAGATAAATTACGGGCCACAACCCTAATGTTAATGCTGTTGTTTTTTAAAACTACAAAGGCTGTAATGATGTATGTGTTTATGACACTACTGATGTTTGACTATAATGGTAGTATTCTCTACTGTTTATGATCTTTCACAAAAGACACCAAGTACTGGTTCTGCCCAGGACACAAACTCGAGAGCGCCTCAATAAGCCTCAGGCTTTCGACACAATCAAGCTAAAATAATATGTCTAAACTGTTGTTTATAGACTCAGAACACTTACTTGTAAATGATCTACCCGTCATCCATCACATTGCAATAATGGGCCTGTTGTTTATAGACTCAGTACACTTACTTGTAAATGATCTGCCTGTCATCCATCACATTGCAATAATGGGCCTGTTGTTTATAGACTCAGTACACTTACTTGTAAATGATCTGCCCATCATCCATCACATTGCAATAATGGGCATGTTGTTTATAGACTCGGTACACTTACTTGTAAATGATCTGCCCGTCATCCATCACATTGCAATAATGGGCCTGTTGTTTATAGACTCAGTACACTTACTTGCAAATGATCTGCCCGTCATCCATCACATTGCAATAATGGGCCTGTTGTTTATAGACTCAGTACACTTACTTGTAAATGATCTGCCCGTCATCCATCATATTACAATAATTATAATGTGCCTGTGGTTTATAGACTCAGTACACTTACTTGTAAATGATCAGCCCATCATCCGTCACATTGCAATAATGGGCCTGTTGTTTATAGACTCAGAACACTTACTTATAAATGATCTGCCCATCATCCATCACATTGCAATAACGGGCCTGTTGTTTATAGACTCAGTACAATTACTTGTAAATGATCTACCCATCATCCATCACATTGCAATAATGGGCCTGTTGTTTATAGACTCAGTACACTTACTTGTAAATGCTCTGCCTGACATCCATCACATTGCAATAATGGGCCTGTTGTTTATAGACTCAGTACACTTACATGTAAATGATCAGCCCGTCATCCATCACATTGCAATTATGGGCCTGTTGTTTATAGAATCAGTACACTTACTAGTAAATGATATGCCCGTCATCCATCACATTGCAATAATTATAATGTGCCTGTTGTTTCTAGACTCAGCACACTTACTAGTAAATATCTGCCCATCATCCATCACATTGCAATAATGGGCCTGTTGTTAATAGACTTAGTACACACACTAGTAATGATCTGCCCATCATCCATCACATTGCAATAATGGGCCTGTTGTTTATAGACTCAGTACACTTACTTGTAAATGATCTGCCCGTCATCCATCACATTGCAATAATGGGCCTGTTGTTTATAGACTCAGTACACTTACTTGTAAATGATCTGCCCGTCATCCATAATATTACAATAATTATAATGTGCCTGTTGTTTATAGACTCAGTACACTTACTTGTAAATGATCAGCCCATCATCCGTCACATTGCAATAATGGGCCTGTTGTTTATAGACTCAGTACACTTACTTGTAAATGATCTGCCCGTCATCCATCACATTGCAATAATGGGCCTGTTGTTTATAGACTCAGTACACTTACTTGAAAATGATCTACCCATCATCCATCACATTGCAATAATGGGTCTGTTGTTTATAGACTCAGTACAATTACTTGTAAATGCTCTGCCCGACATCCATCACATTGCAATAATGTGCCTGTTGTTTATAGACTCAGTACACTTACATGTAAATGATCTGCCCGTCATCCATCACATTGCAATTATGGGCCTGTTGTTTATAGAATCAGTACACTTACTAGTAAATGATATGCCCGTCATCCATCACATTGCAATAAATATAATGTGCCTGTTGTTTATAGACTCAGTACACTTACTAGTAAATATATGCCCATCATCCATCACATTGCAATAATGGGCCTGTTGTTAATAGACTTAGTACACATACTAGTAAATGATCTGCCCATCATCTGTCACATTGCAATAATGGGCCTGTTGTTTATAGACTCAGTACACTTACTTGTAAATGATCTGCCAAACATCCATCACATTGCAATAATGGGCCTGTTATTTATAGACTCAGTACACTTACTTGTAAATGATCTGCCCGTCATCTATCACATTGCAATAATGGGCCTGATGTTTATAGACTCAGTACACTTACTTGTAAACGATCATCCCATCATCCATCATATTGCAATAATGGGCCTGTTGTTTATAGACTCAGTACACTTACTTGTAAATGATCAGCCCATCAACCATCACATTGCAATAATGAGCCTGTTGTTTATAGACCCAGTACACTTACTTGTAAATGATCTGCCCATCATCCATCACTTTGCAATACTGGGCCTGTTGTTTATAGACTCAGTACACTTACTTGTAAATGATCTGCCCATCATCCATCACACTGCAATACTGGGCCTGTTGTTTATAGACTCAGTACACTTACTAGTAAATGATCAGCCCATCATCCATCACATTGCAATAATGAGCCTGTTGTTTATAGACTCTGTACACTTACCAGTAAATGATCAGCCCATCATCCATCACATTGCAATAATGAGCCTGTTGTTTATAGACTCAGTACGCTTACTAGTAAATGATCAGCCCATCATCCATCACATTGCAATAATGAGCCTGTTGTTTATAGACTCAGTACACTTACTAGTAAATGATCAGCCCATCATCCATCACATTGCAATAATGAGCCTGTTGTTTATAGACCCAGTACACTTACTTGTAAATGATCTGCCCGTCATCCATCACATTGCAATAATGAGCCCTGCCCAGTGTTATCTGGTTCCTCAATGGGACCTGCACAAAACGCAATGATACAAGTAAAACAACAATAACACGTAATCTGCAGTTTCTTTACATAAATTAATACAGAAAATATGTTATCAATAATAAACTTAAGGAGACAGTAAATAGTAAATCTGCAGTTTTGTCACATACATTCATATACAAAATATGTAATAAAGTATAAGCTAATGAAAAGACTAAACAGATATAATGAACACAAATGCATATTAGTTTATATACAATAATTGGGACCTGAGCTGGTATTTATATAAACTCTTACTTGAAAATTATGAAAAATCTTAAAATTCCGAAACCTGATTATCAGATGTTATGACAAAGAAATGCATTGCTCATGATTTTGACAGTGAGAGCGTTATATTTTTCAAATGGTATCACTATTTACTACTTGACATGCACTTGTTCAAATTATATTCAATCTTTTCAGAGTGTTTTGCACTACATGAATATGTTTCCACTTCAATTTCTTTCAACATCACTTCACCTGACGCACTTTCTTTTATGAACAGTTTATCTATTTTGGACCAATCAAATTATTGTTTACATTCATTGCGGACTGTGGGTCAAAAGCTCAGACATCAACATCAAAAAGCAACTAATGTTGGGTTTGAAATTCTGAGGTAGTTATCAATTACAAACTTACCGGAGCACGATATTTGGGTCTGAAGTTAAGTAGTCTCACCAATGACGTGTCGTTTTGACATTTGACCTCAATCCTTGGGAAGATGTTTCGGTCCGTGTCCAACTCTGCAGATGCAGAAGTCAGCTGAAATCATCAACATACTAACAAATTAG
This sequence comes from Congeria kusceri, assembly GCA_027627225.1. NCBI lineage: Eukaryota > Metazoa > Mollusca > Bivalvia > Myida > Dreissenidae > Congeria > Congeria kusceri. The sequence goes on along the minus strand of CM051040.1, from coordinate 32,126,705 downwards.
TACACAAATACTTTCAATACCTGAAAAGAGTTCAATGATAATGCCAAAGAAAATAGTTTGGAATGTAATGTCATGTAAGTAATAAATGCAATCTCATTAAAATCAAATCCTAACATTGTTAGGATCTGAAGACATCGTATGTATAACAGGTAACGTTCAAATGACCTTCCGAACTATAAAATATCAGCACTGCTGCACCCAATGAAATTGCCTTTTGCACAGCAATGTTTGGCCACGGTTTTTGAAAAGTAATCATTCATTTCCAACTAATCTTCGGGAATATATCATTTACAGTTAATTTTCACGCGCATAACCATGGATAAAGTGGTACCTTAGGCGAGTTAACATCCAAAGTTAACGGTAATTTTGTGCATAATATTTGTGCTTTATATATGAAGCTATACCACAACATTTTGACGGCTACACTTTGATTGGCTCCTGAAAAGGTCATCTGAATGAAACCCCTACTGCGCAGTCATCAGATCTAGTCAGCGGATAATAATAGTAGCGTCAGACTGGATATGATTTTAATGAGATTGGTAATGAATGATACTTTTGATGTTTTAATTAAAGCTTTGACCTCACTATTTGCCTTAAAGGGACTTGTTTACAGATTTTCATATTTTTGATTGTTTGTTTGTCCGTTTGTTTGGATTTTTTGCCATTTTTAATAGTATTTTAGTCACATCACAGCAGTCAGTTACTGTGGAATCATTGGAATTCGCGGGGTACAAATTTCGCGCAAATGGGATCGCGGACATATTCGCGCGGTCTTCAATTCGTGCAAACACAGTTTTGAAAAAAAAGTATTACTAAATTGTTTGTTGCAACAAGATACGCATTGATTGATCATTGTGACGCCCTATTTGGCAGAATGCTAGTAAAAGGTCCTATTATGACAGCTTGTTTATTGCAATAAAACTGTGTATCAGTACAGGATTAGGCTCTTAATTGAAAACAGGGGTCCGCTTTTATACTTCTGGATAATAGAGACCTCATCATTAGATGATTAGACCATAGATAATTTATAGCACATCGTGTCAAACTGACATCTTTTTGTTAAATGAATGGCGACTTAAATATGGTTCCACATCAGGGGTGCTTATTCTTTACTTGTGAAAACAAACTGTCAAGTTGTGCACATTACTTGTTGTATACCATTGACTAATTTTTTCCTAGTTGAATGAGTTAGTAAATAAGTAAGTGCGTTATTTCAAACAGATCATACTACATATTAGACGTTTTTATTTTAATCCGTAAAGAATATTATTAAAACATTCATGTAACGAAATTCACATATACCTGCATTAAGTTTATGAACTACTCCCTATGTCAATATGAACGAATGTGTAATTGAGGAGGATCAGGTAGAGGGGGGTGTTTTTAAATTAATAAATGGGTTATAAATGTGCGCAAAGGTGGGAGCAAGAAATTTGCGAAAATTAGACTTCCGCAAAAAATTAGTGATTCCACAGTAACCTACTCACACTTTCTTGGGCAACCTTAGTCGATCTAAGCAGAAATACGGACAAAAGACCCCCCCCCGCCGGACAAAAGCCCGCTAAAGGTTTTTGACACCCCGGACATAAGCCCGCTCCTTATTTTAATGACCCGGACAAAAGCCCGCTTGTTAAAAACATGTAAATCTTTAATTATAATAATCACCCACAATTAATTGTTGGTAATTAATTATAATTAACGCCTAATTACAGCGCATGCTGTGATTCAAACAGGTTATTATTTTTAAGATTTTTTTATGTTGCCGCTAAAAAAACTTACTGTTCTGTGTATATATGTTGCAACAAATTTGCTTTAGCACCATAATCAAAATGGACTAAGTGTGGGTGATAATTAATTAAAGAATTCACCTATCATTAACGAGCGGGCTTTTGTCTGGGGTGTCAAAAACATTGAGCGGGCTTTTGCCCGGATACCGATCTAAGTAGGTTACCAGTACAAAGTGCATATACTTATGCCAGTAACTGACAACTTACTGCCCTACTTGAATTGAAGTAATACATGTTCTTCGTTTCTGAAAGTGCATTGATCTATTTATAGATCATAAATTTAATAGATAATTTACACACTTATGTCTTTGTTGAAACTGAAAGTTATTTTCATTGTTAACAGTTTTGGTCGATTATACGTTGTAGAAATACAATAAGCATATACAAATAATTGTTAACAGCTATAGTTTCGTTTATTTTATTTCTAGAATCATTGGGCTACCTTTTAACACAATCCGTAAACTTTGCAAACTAGAAAGGACAATTTAATTAAAATAAGTTTATGAACTCCACAGTTGTTATACATTTTAAAATTGTTACATAATTTTATATTTTGGAAGAAGCTTATGATAGGATAAACAGAATTCTGGGATTAGTGTTGAATATAGAGAAGTTTATCTTGCTCGGCTCCAAAATCCGAAGCACTGGACAAGGCTTGCGCTTCCGTTATTCTAAGCCTCGCAAGATAAACTTCACAATATTCAAAACTAACCTAATACAGTAGATTCCACTTAATTGAATATTGGATAATTGAATATTTCGCTTCAATGAATAAAGATTGAAAAGAACAAACCATTTGCATTCATTCCCACCGCCTAATCTGATAAAAAATATGGTGTCATCCAGTTAATTGAATAACCAATTATCAGTTGTAAACATATAGTCCGCTCGATAATCTCATAATCTCCGAGGATACGTATCGTATTGCTAGTTTTGACAGCCACGCTTCAATGACCGCCTTTGTTATCATTACACACCACGCATGTATGCAGCGTCTGTTGAATGTCACGTGACTAATAGGTGTGATCTGCGAGCTTAGTACAGCGCATACATTGGAGACTCCGGTTACAAAACAGCATGTGTCGGCATTGTTCGTAAACTACATGTACATGTCATAAAATTGATTGAAAAATAACTTACATGATGTTTTATTTCTTTTTAATGTATATAACCATAAAATAAAATTGTTTAATGGATTTCTTTTAAATGTGGTTTAGTTAATGTAAGTTGTTTATTTCAATGCAAAATCAAACACAATCAAATTAGATTAACCGCATTTTAAAATTTTTGAACGAAAATAAGATTAATTGATTAAAAGCAATCATACATAAAATATAAATTAAAATTACAAAACATAATTAGAATTAATTAGATTAATACATTAAATACGTTTCACTTACTGATTAATGAAACTGAAATAATTCAGTTTTCAATGGGATAATTGTTTGCAGCTTGGAAACAAACTGTTGCCGCGTGTTACTCGAAAGTTTGCATAAAGTGATGAAATGTGACATCTCATTCTCAATTTGTGTATATAAACCCTATGCATCATGTATAATACCAAATCAAAATCAATTTTTGTTAAATATGCATATTAAATGTTGTAAACATAACACACATAAAGCACATAAATAAAGTAATTCAATGAGTTTTGTTACATGTAATACGAAAAAAGCGCAAATACACGTCATACAGCGTATATGCACTCTAGAACGCAATGTAGCCTGTGAGTGATTAACAAGTGAATCATTTTTCGAATGCACCGTATAATAGATAACAAACAACTATGAATGCTTTTCTGCATGTTTATTAGCATTATAAAGTATGAAACACTTTGTTACGTAACAGGTTTGGCAATATATTATCAAAATGGATTAAATAAGACCATAACATATCTGATTAACATTGAAATAATTGAAAATATGACTGACGTATATATGAATACTACGGATATTTGAATATTCGGACGTGACAAATGGGCTATTCAATTAAGCGAAATCTACTGTATTCTCTATTTATCATCATTTATCATTTATCATCACGCCTGCATTGACAAAATAACACCCCGACCCCGTGGAATAAACTTAACTGCATTTCCAAACTGTATTATTTAGTGACTTTCTGTTAACTTTCAATATAAAGCCAGAAAATGAGGGTGTAAATACAATACTAGGTAAGTGGTAAATAAAGGTAAGTTTATTTGCTCAGCACAAAAACATGAACCCCTCACCAAGGCTTATGGTTCAGGGTTTCTAAGCCTTGCTAAATAAACTTATCTTTATCCAACACTAATAAGGAATTCTCTGTTACCTTGTACAATACCGTAAATGTCCTTTTTGACGTGCCCTGCGCGTGTCATTTAGGTCCCCTGCGCGTTTAAATGGAGCCATTTTTTGTTAATTCTGCCATTATCCAGAAATCAAGCTTTTATCTATGCGCACTTTCCAATGATGTAATACACACTGGTACAGTCTAAATACGGCCGATGGGCTCTGTCCGCATGAGAAAATTTATGATGGTACTGTCGTAATTAATATCGTTGATCAACACGACCAGCTCACTCGCACAACGTAATGCACAATGGTACATTCTGGTTGACTGCTTTTGACAGCGCTTGTTGTTGAAACCTCCAAGTGGGAAGCGTGAAACTTGCTTTCCGTTTGCAAACTGTTATTACATGTTCTTATAATAAATATTCATATCGTAATGAATTTTTGTGGTCCCATTCACTTGGGTCATATATGGTTGCGTGTAACCCGTATAGTGGGGCATTGGTTTATATATATACAGGCAATTCCGGAAACATAAATATGGCGGTCTATTTCATCGTTTCTATCGAAATTAACTTTAGTTTTTCGATTATGTTCTAAAAATAGATCAACAAAAAATATTTTGGGACCAAAAAGTACCCCATGAGCGTCTATTAGGGCATGGGCGTCAATATGGACATTTACGGTATATATTTCATGAAGAAGTCAAACTTGAAACATAGCTAATTTATTTATTCATTTATTTATTTATTCACAACATTTTGCCTGAAAAGCCTTCTTCATTCGGATAATTGTTACCTTGTAATGATACAAAGTATCGTTACCTTTTTTGACCCAACAAAAAATGAGACCTCAGTCTTTCCATCGCTGGAAAAAGGCAGCCACTTTACTTTGAAAACGTCTCCAATTTTAAAGTTTATATCTGCTCCCACAAGTTCTATCTTGTCACGAGTTTTCTTACTGTAAACAAAAGGATATTCATAACAACTAGAAGATGTTATTTTGAAATAAATGCACAAGATAACTAACCAGAAATGAATTAACTATTAAAATCCACTGAAAGGAATTAGTTTAGAATTATAATGTTATTAATCATGCTTCTTGTGTTCCCATATATAAAATGTGACCTGTCAATGTGGTCTCAAATGATCCTAAAAGTTGATCATGCACTAAAAATTATTGGACAAGAACAGTCACAACTAGTTTTAACAATAAACAATAAATAAAAGTTTCATCAACATATGTCAGGGTGTTTGGGAAAATAAATAAAACCAACCAAGGAAATAATTCCCCATGAAGGGTCATAACTCTGTTAAAACATACTGATGTTGAATAATCTGATGATATTAAGTTTATAAAAATTACTGAATAAGGCACTTAAGTTTCAATTTGTTATCAAACAATAATAAAATAAGAATCTTTTCAGAAACATAGCTAGACATGTGTCTGGGGGACACAGATGCCCCCACATTCCGCTGGTTGTCACAAAACCCTGCTGGTGTGGGAATAAATGCTCCAAAATACCCAGGTGCACAAGTTCACATGCTGATGAATATGCTTATACAGTTTCATCAGTTTAGCAGTTATACTTTTTGAGTTACAAGCGACACAAATCCAAAAATGTCATTTTTTGCTAAAAAAAGGGTCATAACTCCATTGATGATGGAAAAAACTGCACCAAAATACCCAGGTGCACAAGTTCACATACTAATTAATATGTTTATTTAGTTTCATCACTCTAGCAATAATACTTATTGAGTTACATGCGACACAAGTCCAAAAATGTCATTTTTTGCTTAAAAAAGGGCTATAACTCCGTTGATGTCGGATAATATTGCACCAAAATACACAGATGCACAAGTTCACGTGCTGATTAATATGTTTATAACTTTTCAAAACTCTAGTATTAATACTTTTTGAGTTACACGCGACCCAAGTCCAATAATGTCATTTTTTGCTTAAAAAGGGCCATAACAACGCTGATTACGAAAAACGCTGCACCAAAATACCCAGGTGCACAAGTTCACATGTTGATTAATATGTAAATAAAGTTTCATCACTCCAGCACTTTTTGAGTTACACGCAACACAAGTCCAAAATGTCAATTTTTGCTAAAAAAAGGGTGATTACTCCGCTGATTTCGGATAATACTGCACCAAAATACACAGGTGCACAAGTTCACATGCTGATTAATATGTTTATAAATTTTCTAAACTCTAGCATTAATACTTTTTGAGTTACACGCGATACAAGTCCAAAAATGTCATTTTTTGCTAAAAAAGGGCCATAACTCCGCTGATGTCTGAAAAAACTGCACCAAAATACCCAGATGCACAAGTTCACATGCTGATTAATATGTTTACAAAGTTTCATCACTTTAGCAATAATACTTTTTGAGTTACATGCGACACAAGTCCAAAAATGTCATTTTTTACTCAAAAAAGGGCCATAACACCGCTAATGTCGGAAAAAATTGCACCAAAATACCCAGGTAAACAAGATCACATGCTGATTAATATGTCTGTAAAGTTTCATCACTCTAGCAGCAATACTTTTTGAGTTGCGCGTCACACAAGTCCAAAAATATCATTTTTTGCTAAAAAAGGGCCATAACTCCGCTGATGTCGGAAAAAAATGCACCAAAATAACCAGGTGCACAAGCCCCAATGCCCATGAATATGCTTATAAAGTTTCATGACTCTAGCAGTTATACTTTTTGAGTTATGCATGACACAAAAATCCTACCGACGGATGGACGGACAAGGGCAAATCTATATGCCCCCCCTCTAAAGTGGGGGCATAAAAAACATACTTACTTGTAAAGAACAGACAGATCCCTGAAATTAAAGGAACAGAAACATAATCAAGTGTCAATATTTCAAAACAAATTTTCAATATGTCAATATTTCAGTATATTGTGTCAGCAAATTATCAATATTTCACTAAAATGTTTGAACATTTCAATGCTAAGTGTCATCATTTCAATATAAAGTTTCATCGTTTGAATACAAAGTTTCCTCATTTCAATATAAAATGACAATATTCCAAATAATGTGTCAAATATTTAATATAAAGTGTCAAAATTTCAGTATCAAAATTTCAATGTAAAGTTTCCAGTAATCCCTAAGTTTATATTTCTCTTTAAATTAGATATACAGTTTGTTTGTTTGTTTGGATTGTTCGCCATTTTTAACAGTATTTCAGTCATATCACTCGAACTCACGATGCCCGGATTGACAGTCCAGCGCTCTACCAACTAAGCTAGCCTGGCCTGGCCAATTTGGTATACATTATATAAAATTAGGTATACATTATATTAAACTGGTCACAAGACTTACTTGGAGACAGGATCAACTGTTACAGAAATTTGCAGGCCATATATTGATCCTTTCAACTCTGGTGCTAATCCGATCACCAGTTCAACAGGCTCAGATTCAGTTGGCAAACTAAGTATCTCGACACTGAACTCTGTGTGTTCTTCGAAAGTCAGGCTACTTCCCATAAATATTCCATGCAGAACAGGGTCTTTGTAAGATGGCGTATATCTTCAAAAGAAAACGAACAGCGGCATAAACTCCAGCCATTTTTTGTGGTGCCTTAGATTGGGTCAGGTACCCAACAAATAGAGAATTTTGAGACGAGAAATCATGCAATTAGGAATAATTGAGTAAATGGATTACTTAAACTACCGTTATATTGGTTGAATTTGGTATTTTAATGGTGCTTATTTATTACCATGACAACTTTGATTCACTTTTCCTAGGTACTAACAATTTTGTAACTTCTGAACAGGGAATTTTTTTCATTTTCCAATTGGGAAAACAACAACACAGTTGGCAGTTGGAAACTGATCCTTTTAAGGAACCCTGTTAAATAAGGAAAACGAACACTTAATGCATGGATTTCCACTTCTGACAAAAGAACTAAAACAAGAGCTGTTTGTAGAACAGTTATGTCCCCTTAGGTTAAAAGCAATCTTAAAATAAAATATCAATTTTGGTGAAGATAGGATAAAACTGTTTGATATAGGGAGCAGATATTTTATAAATCAAGGGCCATGACTCTGCAGCTCCTGGGGCAATTTGGTCGTCTGGCCAATTTTAGATAATTCAAGGGCCATAACTCCACAATTAACGGCATGATTTGGCTGATTAGTAAACTTGGCCGAGATGTTATGCCCACATACATTTCCCTGAAGATTGGATGAAAACTCTTAACATAGAGAGCGGAAACGAAAGCGGTTTATGGACGGACCAACTGACAGACTGACCAACATTAGCAAACCAATATACCCCCTCCATCTTCGATGGTGGGCATAACGTTATTCTACATCTTTCATAAATGCAATATACCATATACTGGCGCAGTACCTAAATCCGCCACATTTGGGGGGTATTTGTAGGATATTTTCAAAAGTTATTTACCGATTGACATAAAAATTCAAATAAATCAAGTTAGCTTTAATGTGCAAATGCTGTCATGTTTTTGTTACATTTCAAATACTTTGCAAATGAAAAATTATTATTGAAATTGAAGGCCTAAACAGTGTAAAAAAATGAGCGTGGGAGTGCCAAAATCCGCAACCGCTCTTTAAATGTTCAAATTGATCGAAAATAATATTCTTTGATGAATTATATTTTCAAAGCAGTTTATTGACTTCTGTTAACAGAACTCCCAATTTTGTTTATTTAAGGTTCATTTTATAGTGTTAAATATAAAACACAGTGATACGAAGTTGCTTGGTGAAAATCGTAGATCAGGAACCGTGACATGCTTATTCCACATTTGACTATTGTCCTTATTTAATTTTCTATATTAAGCAGCTCGATATCTGTTGTTAATACAATGTGTCAATTTCTTCAAATACTTGTTTGTATTTCTATAAATAGTTTTGATATTGAGGCCTTGCGTGCACGTGGGACAAATAATGGGGGTTTTGAGTAGCGAGACATTTGCGCTCTTCATAAGCAGTTTTTTTCCACATTTTATTGTATGTAATGCCAATGAATAATGGTTAATTTTATGCTGCACATGCTCACATGGACATAATATTAAAACTTGATAATTCAATTTTATCATGGACACCATGCAGGGCCTCAAAATTGCGCATACGCAGAATGAAATAGATTCCCCCCATGCAGTTTGTTTGCATTTAGGGGTTATGTACAAAATAATTGGATTAAATACTCATTAATGCACAAATCAAGATGCAAACTCGCCCGCGTTAAGTGAAAGTGTCTTATTGATCGAGATCAACAGAATAGAAATCGCCGTTAAATAAACGCTTATTCGGATGGGGTGGCGGATTTAGGCAAGTGGCGGATTTAGGCATTGAGCCAGTAACCATTTTCATTTATTAAATGTTTTTGGAAGTCTATTGAAAAATCCCATTTCACTTCAGATTCTCGGGTTTACATTTCCGCAATTTCCCGTTTGGAAATTAATTGATTGTGAATCTTCTAAATGAGAGAACGTTTTAACATTTGCTCAAATTATAGATTACATTTAGGGTTTTTAATGAATTTATTTTTGCATTACAGTTCCATCTGCAAATTAAACGAAAAGTATGTCATATTAAATTACATGTACTAATTCAATGGTGAACTTTAAATATATTCATATGAAAACTTGACCACTAAAATGATCGTTTTTATAGTCTACCAAAATGATTTAAAACATAAATAATGTTATTAGACAATTCTCTGCAACCTTAGCCCACTTATGTAAATTAATGATCCCATTTCTGTCTATGAGATAATTCTCTGCAACCATGGCCCACTTATGTAAATAATGATCCCATTGCTATGCGACAATTCTCTGTCACCATGGCTAACTAACCTAATGATCCCATTTTTGTCGATGAGACAATTCTCTGCACCCATAACCCACTTACATAATGATCCAGTTTTTGTTTATGAGACAATTCTCTTCAACCAAGGCCCACTTATGTAATGATCCAATTTCTGTCTATGAGACAATTCTCTGCAACCATGGCCCACCTAAATAATGATCCAATTTCTGTCTATGAGACAATTCTCTGCAACCATGGCCCACTTACCTATTGATCTCATTTCTGTCTATGAGACAATTCTCTGCAACCATGGCCCACTTATGTAATGATCCAATTTCTGTCTATGAGACAATTCTCTGCAACCAAAGCCCACTTATGTAATGATCCCATTTCTGTCTATGAGACAATTCTCTGCAACCATGGTCCACTTACCTATTGATCTCATTTCTGTCTATGAGACAATTCTCTTCAACCAAGGCCCACTTATGTAATGATCCCATTTCTGTCTATGAGACAATTCTCTGCAACCATGGCCCACTTACCTATTGATCTCATTTCTGTCTATGAGACAATTCTCTGCAACCATGGCCCACTTATGTAATGATCCAATTTCTGTCTATGAGACAATTCTCTGCAACCATGGCCCACTTACCTATTGATCCCATTTCTTTCTATGAGACAATTCACTTCAACCAAGGCCCACTTATGTAATGATCCAATTTGTGTCTATGAGACAATTCTCTTCAACCAAGGCCCACTTATGTAATGATCCAATTTCTGTCTATGAGACAATTCTCTGCAACTATGGCCCACCTAAATAATGATCCAATTTCTTTCTATGAGACAATTCTCTGCAACCATGGCCCACTTACCTATTGATCCCATTTCTGTCTATGAGACAATTCTCTGCAACCATGGCCCACTTACCTATTGATCTCATTTCTGTCTATGAGACAATTCTCTGCAACCATGGTCCACTTACCTATTGATCTCATTTCTGTCTATGAGACAATTCTCTGCAACCATGGTCCACTTACCTATTGATCCCATTTCTTTCTACGAGACAATTCTCTTCAACCAAGGCCCACTTATGTAATGATCCCATTTTTGTCTACGAGACAATTCTCTTCAACCAAGGCCCACTTATGTAATGATCCCATTTCTGTCTATGAGACAATTCTCTTCAACCAAGGCCCACTTATGTAATGATTCAATTTGTGTCTAGGAGACAATTCTCTGCAACCATGGTCCACTTACCTAATGATCCCCTTTCTGTCTATGAGACAATTCTCTGCTAGTGATTTTTCAATCCAGCGATCTTCATTTCGCCATTTTTCACTCAATTCCTGCAAGTACATTTAATAATATGTTCACAATTGAACATCATGTTACTGATACTTAGGAGATGTTCAATTGCAGCAGCATTATTGACAATTTAAATGACACGTGTAGAAAACTGCAAATAAACTTATTAAATTGGGCGTATTTAATGACAACTGCAATAACACTAATTAAATTTTACACAGTTAATGACAAATGCAAAACCACAAATTAAATAATTTTTATTACATATCTGTCAACAACTGCAATAACATCTGAAGACAACTACAATAAAACCCATTGAATTGGATGCAACTGCAATAACACTTTATTACATTTTAAATATTTGAAGGCAACTGCAATATAACCAGTACTGTTAGACACATTTAAAGGCAATTGCAACAAAACCAGTTATGTTAAGACACATTTAAAGGCAACTGCAATATAATTAGTTATGTTACACACATTGAAGGCAACTGCAATATAACTGGTTATGTTAGACACATTTGAAGGCATCTAGTTATGTTAGACACATTTAATTAAAGGCAATTGCAATAAAACCAGTTCTGTTAGACACATCTAAAAGCAACTGCAATATAACTAGTTATGTTAGACACATTTAAAGGCAATTGCAATAAAACCAGTTCTGTTAGGCACATTTAAAGGCAATTGCAATAAAACCAGTTCTGTTAGACACATCTAAAAGCAACTGCAATATAACTAGTTATGTTAGACACATTTAAAGGCAATTGCAATAAAACCAGTTCTGTTAGGCACATTTAAAGGCAATTGCAATAAAACCAGTTCTGTTAGACACATCTAAAAGCAACTGCAATATAACTAGTTATGTTAGACACATTTAAAGGCAATTGCAATAAAACCAGTTCTGTTAGGCACATTTAAAGGCAATTGCAATAAAACCAGTTCTGTTAGACACATCTAAAAGCAACTGCAATATAACTAGTTATGTTAGACACATTTAAAGGCAACTGCAATAAAACTAGTAATGCTAGACATATTTGAAGGCAATTTCCATAAAACCCATCATGTTAAGACACATTTTAGGCAACTGCAATAAAACTAATAATATTAGACACATCTGAAGGCAACTGCAATAACGAGTTATGTTAGTAACATTTGAAGGCAACGGGAATAAAACTAGTTATGTTAGACACATTTGAAGACAAGCGCTCGTGAAATATTAATTGTCTCCCTTTCCGGTGATGATACAGCGCATTATCACACCAAAAACAAACAAATTTTCTTTTTATTTTATGCTTTATTAACCTTTATTTCACATTTTATTGCAAAATATCACGGGAATCATAACGTCATGACGCCAAAATAATGACGTCATTTTACAGTTGTGAGCCCGGCATCGATGTTGTCCGTTTCATTTACTGTATTAAATTGGGACCCAAAAAAGTAGTCCCTCACTGTGAGTGATATAGGGATATACCTCACTGATATTTTTCTATATTTCACTACTTAGAATTAAATAAAAGCAGTTATGCAAGACACATTTGAAGGCCATGACAATAAAAATAAAACTAATAATTTCACACACATTTGAAGGCAATGGCAATAAAACTAGTTATGTTAGACACATATGATGGCAATGGCACTAACCCTGGTAACACTGAAACATTTTAAAAAGCAAACTAACCTTCGTAGGCTGGATAACAGGTGGCATTAACACGTGGGATTGTTCTTCGCTAATTATCGCTACAAGAGGATACATTGATCCACATGGCTTCAGAAAATCCATCTCTTTTGCTAAACGTCCCTTACTCTGGAACAACAAATTAAGCCAAATGACATTAAGTTTAGGGTCTTTGTAGTAAAACAATTGCAAAGCAAACTTCATTTGAATCACATTTTTACAATTTGTTTCACAATTTTAAGGCTGATGGGACCAAATATTCGTAGCATTATGTTGATAACTTAATTTCGCATAATCTCATGATCAGAGAAAGAATGGGACATCCTAACACTTTCATAAACCATCATTCTGTAAAATTGTGTTCCATATTGACCTTACCTATCCAAGAAGAATTAATTACCTGCAAATTACCAATCAATTTATAATGTTTTGACAGTAAATTTTTCCACTTTTCATGAGCCTCTAATTGTTATTTCTAAGAATACATTTTTCCGGCCTACAAAAAATATTTTGGCTACATTTCTGTCTTCATAAATCAAGGATAAAATAAACAAAAACAACCAAAGTAGGATTTAAGGGAAAAAGTAGAAATTTGACTAAATATATAAACAATTCTACCACGGCACGCGGCTAGTGATCCATAGATAAAGAAGGAAAATAACTGTGGGTTATTCTGCAACAAATTATGGGCGGAGCTTAATGTTTTAGAAATAGTTCCGGACATTCAAAGAAATTGTTCCGTAAAATGCACGTGCTTAAACGCGCGAAAGCAAATTGTGACAAACAAATCATTTTTACATTCTGTAGAGCAATTAAACAACATGTGTACTACATATTTTATACTTAAGTTCACAAAAACGTTTACGTTTTGCTAATATGTTTTTAATTGGCGCTTTTTGGCATGATATTTTCACTGTATTATATAGATAAGTATGACGTCATTCGCTCAATGTTTATCAATAAAGCTGACGTCATTTTGAATTGTTATGATTTATTGACGTCACAGAAACGCACGTGTTGAATGCACTTCTCGGAAAATGGGCGGAGTATAGATAAATATAGTTCTCATTCATAACCTTCAAAAATACGAATTTTATATAAGATCATGTTAGAATCGAAACAATTGACGGGTAACAGTTTGTTATTGCGTTAATAACCAACGGTTTGTCGTTCGGATGCTTGTTATCAAACCACTCGGGCTACCGCCCTCGTGGTTTAATTCCTACACATCGGAACTCCAAACCGTTGGTTATTACCGCAATAACCGATGGTTACCCGTCAATTATTTCTTAAATACATTACAGCACTTTTTACAGTGTTTTATATGTTTTGCATACATATAAAATAGCTCATTTATAACACTGAATTATTATGTATAAAAGAATTAAATCACTAAGTTTTGGGCATCTTTCAAAATAAATGTCAGCCCATAGTTTATATTCTGTGTGTAGGAGGCAATTATCTTCAACAAACATAATAATGCATGTGCAGTCCTCCTCTGGCTATCTGAATTATGTTTACTAATTTTAATTCAGTCTATAAGCACATTTGATTTATAATTCAAAACATATATAGTTATAGTTGTATAGTAAAAAAAGCAAGGCTTGTCACAGGATGTGACGTATGGCTCCAAAGCATGTCCTTGTTATAGCTTCCTTTAACCTTGAATTGTGACCTTGATCTTTGACCGAGGACCCATGGGAGTTGTACACGACACAAATAATAATCTGAAGCAATATTAAAATCCTGGAGAAACATAATACCTTGACCTTTGACCTTGAGTTGTGACCTTGACCTTTGAGAGACGAGCATGGGAGTTGTATGCGACACATTGTTTGGTCATGGAGAATGATAATCTGAAGTAATTTCCTCCAGACGTTTAGAAGCCATGAAGTGGAAAAAAAAATTAACATTGACCTTGAATTGTGACCTTGACCGTTGACTGACGATCACTGGAGTTGTATGTGACACATCATCTGGTCATGGGGCATAATAATCTGAAGTTATATTAAAATACTTCCAGACGTTAAGAAGTTACGGAGCGAAAATAAAAAATCATTGACCTTTGACCTTAAATTGTAACCTTGACCTCAGACCAACGAGCATGGGAGTTGTATGCGACACATTGTCTGGTCATGGGGTATAATAATCTAAAGTTATTTTAAAATCCATCCAGGCGTTTAAAAGTCATGGAGCAGGAACGAAAAATCATAACTGCTGACCTTTAATTGTGACCTTGACCTTTGACCGACTAGCATGGGAGTTGTACGGGACACATCAGCTGGTCATGGGGAATAATAATCTAAAGTTATTTTAAAATCTATCCAAGCATTTAAAAGTTGCGGAGTGGAAACAAAAAAAATCATGACCTTTGACCTTAAATTGTGATCTTGACCTTTGACCAACGAGCATGGGAGTTTTAAGTGACATATAGTTTGGTCATGGGGAATAATAATCCAAAGTAATATTAAAATCCTTCCAGGCATTCAGAAGTTACGGAGCGGAAACGAAAATTCAGGACCTTTGACCTTGAATTGTGACCTTGACATTTGACCGAGGAGCATGGGAATTGTACACGAAACATCATCTGGTCATGGGGAATAATAATCCGAAGTAATATTAAAATCCTCCCAGGCATTAAAAAGTTACAGAATGGAAACAAAATCTGGACCGACGGAACCACCCACCCACGCACACACCCACACACCCAACGGACAGATGATGTGACTACTAAATGCCCTCCTTCGGGGGCATACAAAACAATTGTGCTACATCATTTTTTGCTGATTTTTTGGGAAGTTTTTTTTTTTAAAGCAACAATTAAAATTCTTATAAGTTATGAATTATCTACGATTATAAACTTGGTTGAGTGTGACCTATACCTTTTCCCCATTCATCAGATAGTAGAATTCTGCATCACTGGCAGGAACGTATTCCGAGATCCACTCCCCTTCCACTCCGAACTCTATGGTCGAATCTTCCTGTAGCTCTATGCTGAAAAATTAAATTGGCAAACAAAAGCAGTCAGAGGACAGTGCGTTTGATTATTAAAACAATTTCAATTGGAGTGATTGGACCAGAGTAGGAACTATTTTCAATACAAATTCCAAGAAACATATACTTGTTTATTT
Organism: Congeria kusceri; assembly: GCA_027627225.1. NCBI lineage: Eukaryota > Metazoa > Mollusca > Bivalvia > Myida > Dreissenidae > Congeria > Congeria kusceri. The sequence continues at coordinate 32,110,743 of CM051040.1, read as the reverse complement.
ATAAAGGAGGTAAAATTAGAGATACACCACAGTGGTATCTTAGCAAAAACTCTACAAAAAGTAAAACAGACATAGGTACACGACAATGGTATCCTAGCAAAAACTCTATAACAAGTAAAATAGACATAGGTACACCACAATGGTATCTTAGAAAAAAACTCTGCCAAAAGTAAAATAGACATCAGTACACCACAGTGGTATCCTAGCACAAACTCTGCCAAAATTAAAATAAACATAGGTACACCACAATGCTATCCTAGCAAAAACTGCCAAAAGTAAAACAGACATAAGTATACCACAATGGCATCCTAGCACAAACTGCCAAAAGTAAAACAGACATAGGTACACCACAATGGCATCCTAGCACAAACTGCCAAAAGTAAAATAGACATAAGTACACCACAATGCTATCCTAGCAAAAACTCTGCCAAAAGTAAAATAGACATAGGTACACCACAATGCTATCCTAGCACAAACTGCCAAAAGTAAAATAGACATCGGTACAGCACAATGCTATCCTAGCAAAAACTCTGCCAAAAGTAAAATAGACATAGGTACAGCACACTGGTATCCTAGCAAAATCTCTGCAAAAAGTAAAATAGACATAGGTACCACACAATGGCATCCTAGCAAAAACTGCTAAAAGTAAAACAGACATAGGTTTATAAAGTCAACTGGTATCTTTTTAAGCATGAATAAGTAAAAATATAAAAGAGTTATGAGAATTGTTGTATGTAATGTAGCATTTGATGAAAATGTTACCTTCCAAGTGCCAAGTGAATATCTAACTGGCACTTTTAAAGTTAAAGAACTTTTGAATCTAAAATTTAACATGAAAATATAAGTAAAAAGGCGCATAAATCTGTCAAAATACAAAACAGAATTATGGTGATAATTGCATGTGATGCGAAAATTGCTGACAGTGTTTTATTTTAAGCTTCAAGCGAATATCTTACGTGGTTTAAACTTTTAAGACTTTTGAACCAAAACTTTTTCTTCATAATCTAAGTGAAAACTGGGCATAACTCTGTCAAAACGCAAAACTGAGTAATAGGGTTTATTGCACCCATTGATAGTTTCAAGAGAAAACCTTATGGCGTGTTGGAGTAAATAGACATTTGAACCTTAAATTTACAAAATGGGCATATGCCAGGGCCAGTAGGAAAGCTCACCTATTCTTCAAATAGTCGAGCTAAAACGAATTTTAAAAATGTGCAACTCACCCATCTACATATCCACCATATTCTGACTTGGAATCCATCGGGTTTGGCTCGCAGTAAAGCAGATCGTACAAGCACCCCAACAAGAGTCCGGACTTGCCTTCCATTTTCGGCGCCCAACATCGGAACGACGGGTGCGAACGCGTCAACCTCTCACTCGAAATCCACACGCCCAACTTTGAGACTTGTTTACTCGGAATGTTACTGTGATAAGTAAGAAGAAGATGTAACTCATTAAGTGCAAATTTTTGTGGTAAACTAACTAGAACGTTAATTGGTTTTTGTTTTTACCATAAACATTTCTATTCATCTCATTCTCTATTCAGTACATAAAAGCACAAATCTTTTACATTTGCAGATAATATTAGTGTTTTTAGTCATGTAATATACACCTTAAAGAGGGACTGTACAATTTTGTACAGAAACTGTAATGATTTAAATGATATCAGTATCTTTTTTAAATAACATTAAAATAAATGTTGAGAATAACTAATGTTCAGAAACGAGTATTAAGAGAGAAATTTAAACTAAAATAATACTTTGTCGCGAAGCGAACTTGTATATACATATTTATTTTATTATTTATACAGCGTCTAGATGAGTCAGATCGATTGTTGGTGCATGCACCGCTCTTAATTTCTCATTCAAAATCGAATAAAGCCGTTGCTTTAGGATAAACAGGTCTGTATCAACAGAAAATATATGTTTGCATTTTTCTATAAAAGAACTTGTGTTGACATTTTTTGTGCAAAATAAAATGTTTTTGTGTTAGTGGGTAAGGAAAGAGACCTGAAATAAATCTATAACAAGAGCTGTCGGAGGACAGCGCGCTTGACTTTTCCTGTGCTTGTCAGTTGTTTTTTCAGGCATTTTTTTTTTAAAAAACAAGAAATTCCACGAAATCCAAATTTTTCAAACAAAATGCATTTAATTCAGCATATAAATAAAATGTTTAGTAATGGTGAACACCAAACCCATATGCAATTCCGTGCAAGGTCTCGATATAAGGTATCTATTTATTAAGTTTCATTAAAATATCTCAATGTTTTCTAAAGCTATTGAGCGGAAACTGTTTGTCTGTTTTTAGTAACGCTGACTTTAACCCCACCCACCCGATATGCAATCCCAAGCGAGGTCTAGATATAAGATATCTATGTATGAAGTTAAATTAAAATATTTCAATGCGTTCTCAAGCCATTGAGCGCAAACCATTTTTTATTTTTAGTAACGGTGACCCACACCCTTGACCTTGACCCCCACCCACCCTATATGCACTTCCATGCGAGGTCTCAATATAAGGTATCTGTTAAGTTTCATTAAAATATCTCTATGCGTTCTCAACTTATAGAGCAGAAACCTTTTATCTATTTTTAGTAACAGTGACCTTGACCTTGACTCCACCCACCCCATATGCAATCCCAGGCAAGGTCTCGATATAAGGTATGTATGTATTAAGTTTTGTTAAAATATCTCAATGCGTTCTCAAGTTATCGAGTGGCAACTGTTTTTATAGTTTTAGTAACAGTGACCTTGATCTGGGGCCTCTGTGGTCTAGTGGTAAAACACTGGACTTGAGAGCGGAAGGTCCGGGGTTCAATTCCTGGTCCGGAACCTGGTCCCCACTTTCATCCTTCACTGTTTTCACCAATCATTACACACATTTATCATCAATAATAAAACACCCTGGACTGTCAGAAATGCCTAGCACTAAATTCCTGAGTAACACGTTGCTGACCTGTGACAAGGTTTGTCAAGCAGGCTGCATAAGATCAAAGTGGTTACAAAGCATATGCAAAAAAATGCTAGTGAACTTGAAAGTAACCCCAGACTCTGCATCCGATTGTTGTGAGGTATAAACTGGTAGTACCTGGAAGCATCCTGACCGCTGCAGGAATATTAAAAATGACAAACATGTGCCCAAATGACATACCACAATAAATCATACTGACCACAAGGAAGTGTTAAAAGTGTTAAAAAGTTCCCATGTCCAATTATGTGACTTACAGTTATCAGTGTGCATGTAAAGTGGATGTAAAATGGACAAAACATAAGTAGTCTATGTGGAGCTGTGGCTAGGGACTGCTAGCGAAAACAGTGCAACACCAGAACAACTAGGATGCTGAATAATGGCCCGAAATCATAAGTATCTAAGGATGAAGATATGCAAGTACTACAGATAAATACAGCTGCAGTGCCATACCAGCGGAAGCCAGAATAAGTCAAAAGGACATGAAAGATAGGCAAGGAATGCGATCGGGGCCAAAAAAAAACAAAAAAAACAAACAAAAAAACAGTGACCTTGATCTTGACCCCGCCCAATCCCAAGCAAGGTCTCAATATAAGATATGTCTGTATTAAGTTTCATTAAATTATCTCAATGCGTTCTTAAGTTATTGAGCGGAAACTGTTTTTCTATTTTTAGTAACAGTGACCTTGACTTTGACCACACCCACCACACATGCAATCACAAGCGCGGTCTTGATATAAGGTATCTATGTTTAACATTTATTAAAATATCTTAATACATTCTCAGGTTATTGAGCGGAAACCGTTTTTTAGGTAACAGTGACCTTGACCCCACCCACCCCATATGCAATCCCGAGCCAGGTCTCGCTATAACATATCTATGTTTAAGTTTAATTACAATAGCTTAATCCATTCTCAAGTTTGAGAGCGGAAACGGAAAGTTGTGAAACTAGCTTACCAACAAAATTTAACCTATCTAAATAGCTTATATGTAAAATTTCTAAGTTTAAAAGGCCCATAATTTTGACAAATTTAAACTAGAGTTACCAAAATTTGCCAATATGTTCATTTTAATGTGGGGAATTAATGTTTCGAGCTTAAATGAAATCCCTGAAGCCATTCCTGAGAAACTAGCTTACCGTAAAACTTTAACCTAGATCGGACGCAGATGCCAACACCGACGCCGGTGCGAGTAGAATAGCTTTTCTTTTCTTCGAAAAGGCGAGCTACACATCAGACCTTTAATGATAACACAAAATTACAACTAAAGACACTTACTGAAGAGTTAAATCAGCTCCTTTTTGCTGAAGATTCACAAATGGGGTCATGTGGGTGCACAAAAATGGTCTTTTTGAACTTATTGAGAGTGGGCTGAGAATTTCTGGGTAGCGTATCCATATTGGCTCCTAAAATTTAAAACAGAAAAAGCATGCCAACAAAAACAAATTTAAATGGCTTATATATAATAATATTAATGATCCACTTGTGAAATTGCATAGTTTATATTGCCGACCACTTATGAAATTGCATAATATACCTTTGGGGCCACTTGTGAAATTGTATAATATACCTTTGGGGCCACTTGTGAAATTGCATAATTACCATTGGGACCACTTGTGAAATTTCATAACAATATACCTTTGGGACCACGTGTGAAATTGTACAATATACCTTTGTGACCACTTGTGAAATTGCATAATATCCTTTGTGACCATTTGTAAAATTGCATAATATACCTTTGTAACCACTTGTGAAATTGAATAATTACCTTTGGGACCACTTGTGAAATTGCATAATATACCTTTTGGACCACTTGTGAAATTGCACAATCTACCTTTTGGACACTTGTGAAATTGCACAATATACCTTTGGGACCACTTTTGAAATTGAGTAATATCCCTTGGGTCCACTTGTAAAATTTCATAATATACCTTTGGGATCACTTGTGAAATTGCATAATTACCTGTGGGACCACTTGTGAGATTGCATAATATACCTTTGGAACCACTTGTGAAATTGCACAATATACCTTTGTGACCACTTGTGAAAGAGCATAATTACCTTTGGAACCACTTGCGAACTTGCATAATACACCTTTGTGACCACTTGTGAAATTGCATAATACATCTTTGTGGCCACTTGTAAAATTGCATAATATACTTTTGGGGCCACTTGTGAAATTGCATAATATACATTGACGAACACTCTTGAAATTATATAATACATCTTTGTGGCCACTTGTAAAATTGCATAATATACCTTTGGGGCAACTTGTGAAATTGCATAATATACATTGAAGTATACTCTTGAAATTACATAATACATCTGTGGTGCCAATAGTGAAATTTCATAAAATACTTTTGAAACAACATTTTAAATTGCATACTATACCTTGGCGACCACTTGTGAAATCGTGTCCATGACATGCCTTGTGATGTTGGCAGGTTCTGACGCGGCATCCACCGGTATGACCACCTGACCCAGGGGTTGCGAGGTCAAATGTTCAAACACCACCTGAGAAGATACCAGTACAATCCAATAACAATTTCAATAATCATTGAGAGTAGTACCTGCACTTATTAAAGACCCAGTTTAAGGAGTGTCTGGCCACTCCATGGGGTATTCTACTCTGTGTATAGGTCCACCATAAAATCTCTTATCATTATCTGCAATCTTTTCTCTCAGCTGAATAAGCAATGGCCGGGTGCACTGTTTTAATTGCAGCAATGTATTGATCTCAGCTGAAAAGGGTCACCACACTGTGTCCACACTGTGACCACAGCAGTGTGCCAATACACAGGGGTACAATGTCCCAGATTTGTCAGGAGTGTGCCAATACACAGGGGTACAATGTCCCAGATTTGTCAGGAGTGTGCCAATACACAGGGGTACAATGTCCCAGATTTGTCAGGAGTGTGCCAATACACAGGGGTACAATGTCCCAGATTTGTCAGGGTATTCAAATAAAGAAGGAACCACACTGTGACCACAGCAGTGTGCCAATACACAGGGGTACAATGTCCCAGATTTGTCAGGGTAATCAAATAAAGAAGGAACCACACTGTGACCGCAGCAGTGTGCCAATACACAGGGGTACAATGTCCCAGATTTGTCAGGAGTGTGCCAATACACAGGGGTACAATGTCCCAGATTTGTCAGGGTATTCAAATAAAGAAGGAACCACACTGTGACCACAGCAGTGTGCCAATACACAGGGGTACAATGTCCCAGATTTGTCAGGAGTGTGCCAATACACAGGGGTACAATGTCCCAGATTTGTCAGGAGTGTGCCAATACACAGGGGTACAATGTCCCAGATTTGTCAGGGTATTCAAATAAAGAAGGATTAAACTAGGCCTTAAATAAGACTGCAACAGTACGGCAACACTTGCATTATATACTGCCAGATGACAACAGTATGGCAACACTTGCATTATATACTGCCAGATGACAACAGTACGGCAACACTTGCATTATATACTGCCAGATGACAACAGTATGGCAACACTTGCATTATATACTGCCAGATGACAACAGTACGGCAACACTTGCATTATATACTGCCAGATGACAACAGTATGGCAACACTTGCATTATATACTGCCAGATGACAACAGTATGGCAACACTTGCATTATATACTGCCAGATGACAACAGTATGGCAACACTTGCATTATATACTGCCAGATGACAACAGTACGGCAACACTTGCATTATATACTGCCAGATGACAAACACATATTGCAGTATACTGCAATATAAAGTTTTATTTCAAGGTTTCCATGTCTGCCACTCTACACATAATTTTGAATGATGGTTTCAAAATACTACAGTCGAATGTCACATATTTTACCTGTGATTGACAGTTATATATTTCACTATGACTTTCAGTAAGACATTTACCATTCTTTAGGCAATCCTGTGTTGTTGTTGTTTTGCAATTGAGTTTTGTCACTCATCAGATTTTAAGTTAAAATCTAATATGCCCCATATCTGTTACTCTGCAAACATCCATTATTTAAAATCTGCACTCACATTAGAGGGAGACAACTCTGTCAGTGTCAGTCTGCAGTGGTTCACAGTGAGGCCTGATCTGTAATGGCCGCCTGATGCTTTCCTGTCAGTGACATGGCCAGAAAACAAGAACTCTGCGAAAGATTTCTTCACTGCTGCTTCAGGCACTACAAGTATGTGAGCTTCTATGTTGTCTTGCGCTGAAAATATATCACTTTAATCAGCACCAACATAATTATCTTTGAAAATATAAGAATATATCATAATCATCACCATCTTAACCTTCACCATCATCATTATCATCATCATCATCATCATTTCCATCATCCGCAATATCATCACCATCATCTTCAATATCATCACCATCATCATCAGCAGCAGCAGCATCAGTAGCAGCATCACCTTTCCTATGTTCACCATATTAGCATCACCATCATCGTTACCGTCACTGTCACTATTGACATCATTGTCACTATTGATAGCATTTTCATCATTACCATCACAGTCGCTATTAATATCACCAATATCATAGTCATCACTTTCAAAATGTACATCATTGCCATAATTACCAAACTGTCACTATTAATAGCATTGTCATTATTATTGTCACTGTCACTATTAATATCATTGTCATCATTACCATCACTGTCACTATTAAAATCGTTCTCATCATTACCATCACTGTCACTATTAATATCACCATCATCATTACCATCACTGTCACTATTAATATCCCCATCATCATTAGCATCACTGTCACAATAAATATCATTGTCATCATTACCATCACTGTCACTATTAATATCACCATCATCATTACCATCACTGTCACTAATAATAGCACCATCATCATTACCATCACAGTCACTATTAATATCATTGTCATCATTACCATCACTGTCACTATTAATATCACCATCATCATTACCATCACTGTCACTATTAATAGCACCATCATCATTACCATCACTGTCACAATTAATATCATTGTCATCATTACCATCACTGTCACTATTAAATTCATTGTCATCATTACCATCACTGTCACAATTAATATCATTGTCATCATTACCATCACTGTCACTATTAATATCACTGTCATCATTACCATCACTGTCACTATTAATATTATTGTCATCATTTCCATTACTGTCACTATTAATATCATTGTCATCATTACCATCACTGTCACAATTAATATCATTGTCATCATTACCACCACTGTCACTATTAATATCACCGTCATCCTTACCATCACTGTCACTATTAATAGCATTGTCATCATTTCCATCACTGTCACTATTAATATCACCATCTATCATTACCATCACTGTCACAATTAATATTATTGTCATCATTACAATAACTGTCACTATTAATATCATTGTCATCATTACCATCATCAACACTATTAACATCATTGTCATCATTACAATCACTGTCACTATTAATATCACCATCATCATTACCTCACTGTCACAATAAATATCATTGTCATCATTACCATCACTGTCATTATTAATATCACCATCATCATTACCATCACTGTCACTATTAATAGCACTATCATCATTACCATCACTATCACAATAAATATCATTGTCATCATTACCATCACTGTCACTATTAATACCACCATCATCATTACCATCACTGTCACTATTAATACCACCATCATCATTACCATCACTGTCACTATTAATATCATTGTGATCATTACCATCACTGTCACTATAAATATCATTGTCATCATTACCATCACAGTCACAATTAATATCATTATCATCATTACCATCACTGTCACTATTAATACCATTGTCATCATAAACATCACTGTCACTATTAATATCATTGCCATCATTTCCATTACTGTCACTATTAATAGCATTGTCATCATTACCATCACTGTCACAATTAATATCATTGTCATCGTTACCACCACTATCACTATTAATATCGCCATCATCATTACCATCACTGTCACTATTAATAGCATTGTCATCATTACCATCACTGTCACTATTAATATCATTGTCATCATTTCCATTACTGTCACTATTAATAGCATTGTCATCATTACCATCACTGTCACAATTAATATCATGTCATCATTAGCACCACTGTCGCTATTAATATCACCATCATCCTTACCATCACTGTCACTATTGATAGCATTCTCATCATTTCCATCACTGTCACTATTAATATCACCATCAATCATTACCATCACTGTCACAATTAATATCATTGTCATCATTACAATAACTGTCAATATTAATAGCATTGTCATCATTACCATCATCAACACTATTAGCATCATTGTCATCATTACAATCACTGTCACTATTAACATCACCATCATCATTACAATCACTGTCACAATAAATAGCATTGTCATCATTACAATAAATGTCACAATTAATATCATTGTCATCATTACCATCACTGTCACTACTAATATCATTGTCATCATTACCATCACTGTCACTATTAATATCATTGTCATCATTTCCATTACTGTCACTATTAATAGCATTGTCATCATTACCATCACTGTCACAATTAATATCATTGTCATCATTACCACCACTGTCACTATTCATATCACCATCATCATTACCATCACTGTCACAATTAATATCATTGTCATCATTACCACCACTGTCACTATTAATATCACCATCATCATTACCACCACAATCACTATTAATATCACCATCATCATTACCATCACTGTCACTATTAATAGCATTGTCATCATTACCATCACTGTCACTATTAATATCATTGTCATCATTTCCATTACTGTCACTATTGATAGCATTGTTATAATTTCCATCACTGTCACTATTAATATCACCATCAATCATTACCATCACTGTCACTATTAATATCATTGTCATCATTTCCATTATTCTCATTATTAATAGCATTGTCATCATTACCATCACTGTCACAATTAATATCATTGTCATCATTACCACCACTGTCACTATTAATATCACCATCATCATTACCATCACTGTCACTATTAATAGCATTGTCATCATTTCCATCACTGTCACTATTAATATCATTGTCATCATTACCACCACTATCACTATTAATATCACCATCATCATTACCATCACTGTCACTATTAATAGCACTGTCATCATTACCATCACTGTCACAATTAATATCATTGTCATCATTACAATAACTGTCAGTATTAATATCATTGTCCTCATTACCATCATCATCACTATTAACATCATTGTTATCATTACCGTCACTGTCACTATTAATATCATTGTCATCATTACCTTCATCATAATTACAATCATCACCATTGTTAAAAAATGGTCACGTATAATAAATAAAAGTATAATAAAAATTTGTAGACATATAATTTGTATAATTAAAATTTGTAGACATACAATTTGTAGCCCCAGCAATGTTGGGACACCCATTAGTTTTAATCTTTCGGTTCATAGAGGAGAGATATGCTAGATCAGTTCCACGCATGTAGCAGGTCAGTGCACTGTTGCTGCAACTGACATCTGAAAGCATGGCGAGAATGTCGTCTGACAGCCTGGTACATCCATCCAGGTTCACCTAAATAATACAATACAATTAAGTAGAAGCAACGTGGTAAACCCATATACCGAGAAGTATCACATTTCTATATCAGATACAACAGTTTCAGACTCAACCCTCAGTTTGTCAATGATGTTATGCCTGGGTGAACCTGCATGTACTGGGACTTACTTTTTTACTTAATTAACAGGGTCCAGTAAATAGACCCATTCCCAATGCCAAATATGACTGACTTTTTTATATTGGAATGAACAATTCCCAAATTAGAAAAACTGAATCTAAGTACTAGTTTAAGTAATTCATTAATTCAATTTCTTTTTAAATTTTACCAAATTTCACGACACAAAATTCCCAATTTGATGGGTACTTGCCCCATTCCCAAAGCTGTGTAAAAAATCGGTGACCGCATTTTTCAATACTTTTTACTATGCAAAGAAAGACAAACCTCTCTCAGATTGCTAGCTTCCCGGAGGACGGTTGCTAGGCAGTGTATCCCATGGTCCGTTACATGCTCACATCCTAGCAGGCTGATGCTTGTTAATTCTTTGAGCAAACCCTAAAATGATAAAGTGGTTTCATTTTTATTTCAAATGGGTCCCAAAGGGAATTTATAAAGGTCTTTCATGATGCTAGAAACAATAACAAGAGGGCCCTGACGGCCCTAGGACACTCACCTGAGACCTTGTAACCCAAATCGAATTTGCATCCGTGAGGCGTGGCTTATTTTTATCCCAGGGGCATAATTTGAACAATCTTGAACAAGCCTCTGGGACTTGCGGTTTTAGGTAAATATTTTTATATTAACCATGTGACCCCCAGGTGTGGCCAGTTTAGACCCAGGGGAATAATTTGTACAATCTTAATAGAGGACCACTACACATACCAACTACAAAACCTGTGGATCTTGCAGTTTTAGAGAAGAAGATTATTAAAGTCATTTTGCTATTTAAGCCTATATAAACTATGTGATCCCTCGGGGTGTGGCCAGATTTGACCCCAGGGCATAATTTGAACAATCTTTGGAGAGGATCACTATACGATGTTACGTACCAAATATAAGAAAACTGTGAGCCTTGCCATTTCAGAGGAGATGATTTTCAAACTCATTTTGCTATTTCAGTCAATATGAATCATGTGATCCCTGGGGCGTGACCAGTTTTGACCCCAGAGGCATATTTTGAACAATATTTGTAGTGGACCACTATACGATGTTACATACCAAATATGAAACCTCTAGGCCTTGCCATTTCAGAGGAGAAGATTTTTAAAGTCATTTTGCTATTTAAGTCTATATAAACCATGTGACCCCTGGGGTGTGGTTAGTTTTGACCCATGGGGCACAATTTGAACAATATTTGTAGAGGACCACTATACGATGTTACATACCAAATATGAAACCTCTAGGCATTGCAGTTTCAGAGGAGACGATTTTTTGAAGTCATTTTGCTATTTAAGTCTATATAAAACATGTGAACCTGGGGCATAGCACGTTTTGACCCAAGGGGCATAATTTACAAAATACTTGTAGAGGACCACTATAGGATGTTACATACAAGATATGAAACCTCTGGGCCTTGCAGTTTCAGAGCAGAAGATTTTTAAAGTTTACAATTTAATAAATCTATTTTTAGATCTGGTGACCTACATATGCAGCGGACCATAGCGATTTGAACAACTTTGAAAGTGGGTCACCCAAGAATCATTCCTGTGAAGTTTTTATTAATTCCGCCAAGCGGTTTAGGAGAAGAAGTTGTTTGAATAAAAAGTTGACAACGCACGCATGCACGACAGACAATGGGCGATCACAAAAGCTCACCATGAGCACTTTGTGCTCAGGTGCGCTAAAAATGTTAATACTACATTTAATTATTAACCCTATACAAACAAATGTTTTCAATTTCAACCACAGCCCCATTTAAAATTACTAACCAATGAAAATGCTGTTATCATAATTTTTATCATGTCCTTTGATTTTCATTGGTTGATATTTAAAGCTGCTGCTTCACAGATGAAGAGACATATATAAATGAGTCCAAAAACCTTGTTTATAATGTAAACGTCACCATAATCATCAAATGCATTCGATTAAACACCACTAAGACCACCACTGTTCGGTGTGTGATATTGAAGATGCAATGTTAATTCTGTGTTTCCAATAGGTGACTATTAAAACGAAAGATTTTATAATATTTTAAAACTGTTTTAATTTTCATTCATTGAACTGAATTTAAAGCGAACACGTTGATGAGTTCCTTCGACAGATTGAAAGGGAGTCCTCTGCGTGACACTCTAACTGTATTGCTAAACACGTTCACACGTTTTGGGAAGCTCTTAACACTACTTGTCATTTTGGATGTGTTTTGTAAACTATGGAACTCAGGAAGCAAACTCGATTGGCTGTATGGACCACATGGTAATTTAACAACAACAACCTAAGATAGCTGTACTATAAATAGCTGAAATGCGTCTCGAGACGCTTTTGAAATCTGCTTGAATCAAAACGTTGTAATGACTAAATGAATGGGTTCCAAACTTTTGTTAATGTGTCAACAATGTTCTTTCATATTTGAAACATTTTTTTTCATTTTAGTCATTTCCCAATCTGCAGCGTAACGGCTTTAAGACTACTGGGAAGAAAAATGGGAAACAAAATTCATAGCAAATGACCCATGATGTTTAGTTGCCATTTACAGAGAAAGGTTAACTTATGAGTTATATTATATAGATATACTAGGTTAGTTTAGTTAGCGAGGCTTAGAAAACCTAAACCAGGAGCCTAAGCGAGTGGTTCATGTTTTTGTGCCGAGCAAATTAAGTTATCTTTATTCAACACAACTAGTATTCTATTTATACCATCCTTTTGTGTATCTACTTGATGATAAACGAAAGAAAACACACTGAATATTAAGAAAACGATGTCACCAACATGAAAAAGATGACGCCATTAGATTTGGCATGTTTGCTGTATTCCACAGTGTGTGAATAAAGCAAAGTTGATCCCATGGAGTGTTATTTCGTCAATGTGCGCGAGATGATGTGATAAAACTTAAAATGAATGCTCTGGTATGGTCGAGTAATTGGTTCTTCTACAAGGTTTGAAAGTTACCATACTGCAAAAGATCAATATGTCACACTTTCTAGAAAAAAAAGTGGAAATTTGCTATTTTTACAATGATCATAGAACGAAATAGAAACACTTCATAATTATGTTTGATGAAATAAGCGACTTAAGTCTAATATTCTTAAGAAAATTTAAACAAATTGGACCAGTTTGTTTAAGCCCCATTCTCACTGTCCTGGTTTGACATCCCTGGTATGTCCCGGTAAGTGATCCAATTGGGAAAAAAACCTTGGCAGCACAGGGAACAGCCTGGATGATCTGGGACAATCCAGGATGAACCTTGGTGATCCGGCTAACAGCCCCAGATGTTTTAAATTTTTTATGCAACCGGAAGTCGCCAGGAAAGGTATCAATAACCGGCACAATCCATGTATTTCCAGGGCTCTACACTTTGTATTTCAGGGAAAATGGGGCTTCACACTTTGCAGTACACAAACATTGCAATGTGTCTGCACCGATTACCACCCGTGTCCAAGTGCTAACCTTGCTTCCACAGTGGTCACGTATAACATGCAGTAAGCCGTCGTTGAAATAGCCATTGCCAGCAAAGTTGATCTGCTGTATTTTGTTGTCCGACTTTAGAGTGTCCTGAAAAACAACAGCAAACAATTTCAAATTTTATTGTTATATTTAGCAATCCTAAACAAATTAAAGACAGCTATGTTACAACCTGAAGTGTAATAACGACCTGAAGTGTAATAAACTTTATTACATTATTACACTTGCTTGCCGCCCTGAAGTGTAATAACGCCCCAAAGTGTAATAAACTTTTATCTTTGTTGAAAATTGTATATCATCAAATACTAAACAAACATTCTTGAGAAATATAACGTATAATGGTATAAAAATGTGGTAATGCGACTGATGAATGAAAAACCAACATTGTTAACGATGTGATACACTTTGGACGGACTACAAGATTTATCAGTCTTTAAAACTAACAACATGTTTCTTTTGTTCATTTTGTAATGGTAGGTGAAAAAGCATCTATTTCACTTAAGAAGGAGACTATTCTACTGACTTCTTTTAATTCTTAACGCCTCGAAGTGTAACAAACTTTATTACATTATTACAATTGCTTGCCGCCCTGAAGTGTAATAACGCCCCAAAGTGTAATAAACTTTTTTCTGTGTTGAAAATACTAAAGATGCCATTTTACGTACCATTACAAAATGAACAAAAGAAACATGTTGTTAGTTTTAAAGACTGATAAATCTTGTAGTCCGTCCAAAGTGTATCACATCGTTAACAATGTTGGTTTTTCATTCATCAGTCGCATTACCACATTTTTATACCATTATACGTTATATTTCTCAAAAATGTTTGTTTAGTATTTGATGATATACAATTTTCAACACAGAAAAAAGTTTATTACACTTTGGGGCGTTATTACACCTCAGGGCGGCAAGCAATTGTAATAATGTAATAAAGTTTATTACACTTCGAGGCGTTAAGAATTAAAAGAAGTCAGTAGAATAGTCTCCTTCTTAAGTGAAATAGATGCTTTTTCACCTACCATTACAAAATGAACAAAAGAAACATGTTGTTAGTTTTAAAGACTGATAAATCTTGTAGTCCGTCCAAAGTGTATCACATCGTTAACAATGTTGGTTTTTCATTCATCAGTCGCATTACCACATTTTTATACCATTATACGTTATATTTCTCAAGAATGTTTGTTTAGTATTTGATGATATACAATTTTCAACAAAGATAAAAGTTTATTACACTTTGGGGCGTTATTACACTTCAGGGCGGCAAGCAAGTGTAATAATGTAATAAAGTTTATTACACTTCAGGTCGTTATTACACTTCAGGTTGTAACACAGCTAACAATTTACTGTTAAAGCTTAAGTGAGACCTTTTCTAACAGAAGTAGTAAATGCTGTAGAAATTAGACATGTTTATGCATGGATTGGTGACAGCATTATAGTATAGTTATGTTGGTATGGGGAATATAATATTTTATTTTGCTTTGTTCACAATATAAGTTGATGTAAACGAGAATTTCAAAAATGTAAAAAAAAGAAAGACAGGTGTCCTATTTCTGTGGTCTTTGTTGTTGTTTCGAAAATTTAATTTTTTAAATCTTAACCATAAACATGTCTACCTATGCAGCATGTTCTACATTGCGCCAATTTATCTATATGCATATACAAATTATTTTGCAACAGGAGAATTGCTTTATTTCAAGGTGTTCATGTCTGCCACAGAATTGTCGTTTTATGTTGTACTGTCTGCTAATGTATTCTCTTATTTTGAGAAGTAGGTTGAGGTATTACAAAATTTCCAATCAACAGTTTTAGTCCTTACAAAAAAATCTTTATAAATCTTAACATGTATATATATACTTGACCTCAGACCTTTAAGTGTGACCTTGACCTTAGACCTAGAAGCATGTTTCTTGCGCGCGACACACCGTCTCAACATGCTTATCACTTGCGCCAAGTTATTTGAAATTCCTTCCCAGCTGGACAAAATCATGCTCTGCACAGGGTCTATGGCTTAAATTCTTATATTTGACCTTTGACCTTTAATGTGACCTTGACCTTAGACCTAGGGACCTGGTTCTAGCACATGACAAACTATCTCACCATGCTTAACAATTGCGCCAAGTTATTTGAATTTCCTTCTATGCTGGACAAAATTATGCTCCATACAGGATCTATGGCTTAATTGACCTTTGACCTTTAAGTGTGACCTTGACATTGGACTTATGGACCTGGTTAATGCGCGTGACAAACCGTCTCACCATGCTTAAAAACATACGTACATAGGTACATACGTACACACGTACGTACCCAAGGACAGTATAAACACTATATGCACCCCCATCATTGATGGTGGGGGCATAAAAAAAAGGACTACTTACCGGTACAGAGGTCTTAAATGACTTTAGGGGTATTTATAAGGCCGTGAAAAAAGAACCATCAATAGAAAACATTTGCATATATTCACAAGTAGAACATACACATTGAACTGTTATGGTATATCAAATCAATTTTGATAATTTTATTTCATTCAACATGTCAAACACTGTAATACAAATATACATCATTTTGCAACCTTTATTTGTAAATAGTACAATTTCAAACAAGAGCTGACTCAAGACAGCTCGCTCGACTATTCATACCACTTTGCCAGAGTAATGGGCCTTGGTCAGTGACCTTAAATAATGACCCCGAAGACATGTGTGAAGCTAGAACTATTCGGTGAATAGTCGAGCTAAAAATTATATTTGTTTCAGGTAACATGCCCAATTAAATTATGGTAGTTAGATAGGGAGGTAACATGCCCAATTAAATTATGGTAGTTAGGTAGGGAGGTAACATGCCCAATTAAATTATGGTAGTTAGATAGGGAGGTAACATGCCCAATTAAATTATGGTAGTTAGGTAGGGAGGTAACATGCCCAATTAAATTATGGTAGTTAGATAGGGGGGTAACATGCCCAATTAAATTATGGTAGTTAGATACGGAGGTAACATGCCCAATTAAATTATGGTAGTTAGATAGGGAGGTAACATGCCCAATTAAATTATGGTAGTTAGATAGGGAGGTAACATGCCCAATTAAATTATGGTAGTTAGATAGGGAGGTAACATGCCCAATTAAATTATGGTAGTTAGATAGGGAGGTAACATGCCCAATTAAATTATGGTAGTTAGGTAGGGATTTTTTGTTGTATTTGGTAAATGGTTAACTTTAAGATTCTAAAACTAAATAAATATTCAAAACATATCAGTAATATCCGTAAACATTGTTTTGAAGTGGATGCTAGCAAAACACAACACTTATTTATCTAAAAAACATTTAGCTATTGGAAAAAGGTAAATAAAACAAAATTATATATGTGAAAAAATCAATCAAATGTTCTAGGGTTGGGGCATTTTTTTAGGGTAGGTCGGGTAACCTAAAACAGAGATTTTTCAGCGATAAATACCTAATTTGACCTTGTCCTTACAAAAAATATATAATTGTACAATCATTCCCTACAAGTACATTAATTTAAGTCTAAATAATTATGTTTTGTACAAATATGTGTGTTGTCACTCGAATAAATCAATCTATCTGTATATCCATATACTCCTTAATAAGTTGCTCCCCCATTCAAACTGTATTCATCTACACTGTCAATAGAAATCAATAAACCTATAACTGGGTGAGACCGCTTTTCAAATGACCATAAAGACATTCAGTGTACCAGTTATGTACTTAAGTAATAAGGCATTCACTAATATAAATATCTTTAAAGCATACAGTTAGAGAAAAGAATACAATTGGATCAGTATAAGGCAATTGCCCCCACCCCTTAACATTATTCATTTCACCGACTGCAAAAACTACAGCACCTGGAAAAATCACAGCCTTCTCGAAAAAGTGTATTTAATACGCATTTAATGCGTATTAAACGCTGCAGTATTGGCACCATATTTTTGCTGCGTTAAATGCGCATTAAATACACTTTTAGTACACTTATATTTTCTGTACTTTTTTTGCATTTTTTACAAACAAATGTACTAATGCACTAGAAAATACACTTAAAATACACTTTAAAGATATAGTGTATTTTTCAAGGAGAAAAATACACTTTAAATGCACTTAAGTGTGTTAATGCAGGAAAAATGCAGAAAATTACACTTTATTTCTGTAACAAGTGTTTTTTTATAGGCATTTTCAAGTGTATTAAATGCGTATTAAACGCAGAAAAAATACGGTGCCAATACTGCAGCATTTAATGAGCATTAAATACGTATTAAATACACTTTTTCCAGAAAGGCAGCTTTGGGAATGGGTTCAATTTCAAATAGGGAATGTCCATGCTATGAAATCTGGCTAAGTGGGAGTACAATTTAATCATTAAGGAATTTCAAGGTTATTTATATCATTAATTACTAGTGCCATATTGGCTGAATTCATTTTTTTCATAGTTTTTCTATAACTTAAGTCTCAATGTCAGGAATTGGAACATGAATTCACAATTTCTATGATTTATATTTATGCATGTATTTTTGTCACTACAGATTTGGGATTTTTTTTATTCCATTGCGAAAAATACACTTTTGGGATTGGGAATTGGTCCTTTTAACTGACCCTGTAAAAATATACAAATAATAAAAAATACACCATTGAGGCAAAAAAAATAAACTGTGTGTTTCAGGCAATGATCTGAAACAAGTTAGGTAGGGTCGGGATTGAGTTGTTTTTTAAAACTTTTTTTAAGACACATTTCGGTATAAAAAACATTAAAAACTATTTATAATCTGACGATATCGAATTTCACGCAAACAATCGTCGCTAACAGCTTTAGGGTGGGGAGGTTTTCACTAATTAATTAGGGTCGGGTTACCCAAAACACCGACTTATTTTTGGCATGAATCAACTCTAACATAAAGGCCTAGAACAAACACATAACAAGAAAAGGTGTCCCCCAACTAAGACTCAAACCTACAACCTCTGTACCAAAAATCTGGCCAAAAAAAATCCCAAGTCTAACAAACTTTAACTTACACAATTAAAGTGTATTTTAAATGACGTAAATCCCTGAATAAATTAATTCAAACATTTGAAAAATAAGTATTAAGCCCGGACACATTGACCTGACACTCCAAAACTGTATAAGCAGTAATTACGCGCTTGCATTGTTCCCCATATTTGTACTTATCAATGGCTTTGTTTCTGCATGTGTTTCACAAGCTAAATGATTCCATAACTGCAGTGACTGGGAAACCCATGCGAAATGCATTATTTGCGCATACAATTTAGGAAAATCACAAAGAAATGTTCACCAATGTGATTTTATATCGCACCAACATTTTTTAGTAGTCGGTACAAATTGAAAACGGCTGCCATACAATACCCAATGCTCGGTCTGGTTTGCAGTCGTGTCACTACGCGGTGAGATTTTATCCATAAAATTAATCTGGCGGTCTAAAAAATCAATATCTACAGACGCTCAATAAACCTTGAACGGGAAGCGCGAGCGTCTGCGTTGTGTATTTTTCTCGATTGGAACAGTTAGACATTTGCAAAATGTATTTGCTGTAAACCCTTTAAAATCAGAGACAATCCCATAAAAAAGCCCATAGTATTTTGTGGAGATGAGAAATAATCTTATATGTAAAAATCCTTTCCTAGTCACTTTAACTGTACTTTTTCAGTGGGCGACTCTTTCATCGATTTAAAACAATTTCAGTACAAAAATTATTATATTGATAATAACGGATTTTTAATATATTCATGCAAAAAATTCAGTGTAACAGTGCCAGATTAAAATGTCTGAGCTATATTTTACCAGCAGACGATGATCCCATGGAATGTAACCCCTTAACAAAGATTCTTCCTTGTCGGCTGTCAGGGTAACTCCGTCTGACATCTTGACGGCTCAGTTACACATACTGAAGAAAACACATGTCACACTATGAAATGGTTTAGTTATTCATAATAAATGGTTTAGTTATGCATAATAAATGGTTTATTTATGCATAATAAATGGTTTAGTTATGCATACTGTAGAAGCAAACAGATATTCTGATGGCTTAGTTACACATACTAACGAAAGCACAAAGACACTTTATGAAATGGTTTAGTGATGCATAATAAATGGTTTTGTTATGCATTTTGAATTGTTTAGTATTGCAGAATAAATGGTGTAGTTCTGCATACTGTAGAAGCAAACATATTGATGGCATAGTTACACATACTGACGAAAGCACAAAACACTTTATGAAATGGTTTAGTGATGCATAATAAATGGTTTTGTTATGCATACTGAATTGTTTAGTATTGCATAATAAATGGTGTAGCTATGCATACTGTAGAAGCAAACATAAATTCTGATGGCTTAGTTACACTTACTGACGAAATCACGTGACACCTTATGAAATGGTTAAGTTAAGTATAATACATAAATGGATTAGTTGTGCATGCTGCAGAAGCAAACATATATTCCAATGGCTTTAGTAACGCATAGCGAAGAAAAATTAAACACAATACACATTCTGATCGTTTAGTTATACATAGTGATGAATGTATAAAGTTTATTCTGATGGTTTAGTTCAAAACACTAGGAACACATACTGATTATTTAATGACACACAAATTTACCCATATGAAATAAACGTAAAATGATAATACTTTTAACGTAGCACTACATTTACGGTCATAAAAAGGCATATTTATATTTTACATAAAAAATACACTAGAATTGACTGCTGTAATTTGGAAATATGATTGCTGGTTTATCGTAACTATGAACACTGTACAAAATATGACGCCTAGTTCTGAGCAGGAATCTAGGCGTAAAATCATTGCAAAAAGCAATTGGTTTTTTGAAACATGTAAAAGAAAACATCCAGGCGCCAAATATAAAACCAGGCAACATTTTGCAAATTAGGCAGATATTTGTCCAGCTGGTCTTTAAAAAAAGGCTTCAAATGAATGAACAAACCAGGCGTCACAAATAACCTGGCGTCAAAAATATACTGGCATAAAAAACAACAGGCATCAACCGGGCGTAAACCAGCTTACATTATGCAAATTATGCGGTTATTTGTCCAGCTGGATTTTGAAAACCGGGCGTAAAAGGAGTGAAAAAAACAGGCCTCAAAGATATGGCCAGGCGTCACACTAAATAGATCCATTAAAAAATGCATAGAAGAGATACTTCGCTATTAAAGCTTATATACAGTAACTTGTATTTATAAACTGTGTTCATGCACGCATGGACACAGTTCAATTTTTGTGTGAAAAATTTGTAAAAGCTAACAAGTATACAGTTTTGTGGTAAAATCAATCTAAGTGATGCAGTTATATATGTAGGTGTCTATTGCACTAATTACTGTGCAAAATTCTTAAATTACAAATGGTAAACTGCATATAAAACATTGCTGAAATAAAACAGTTTATTCTAAGTTTGACGTCTTATTCCGACTTCACATAATAGCGTATTTTGGATTGAAATCACAATAAACATCACGATTAAAACACTAGCAATGGCAAAATATGTTTCCTCTACAAGTGCATTTACTACTTTTTATTTTGATAAAATCATATTATATAAAAGTATAATACAAGTAATATTAACATATCATCCTACACAATGATCTTGGTTTGTATTATCATACTAATTTGTTAAAATATCATCCTACACAATGATCTTGGTTTGTATTATCATACTAATTTGTTAAAATATCATCCTACACAATGATCTTGGTTTGTATTATCATACTAATTTGTTAAAATATCATCCTACACAATGATCTTGGTTTGTATTATCATACTAATTTGTTAAAATATCATCCTACACAATGATCTTGGTTTGTATTATCATACTCATTTGTTAAAATATCATCCTACACAATGATCTTGGTTTGTATTATCATACTAATTTGTTAAAATATCATCCTACACAATGATCTTGGTTTGTATTATCATACTAATTTGTTAAAATATCATCCTACACAATGATCTTGGTTTGTATTATCATACTAATTTGTTAAAATATCATCCTACACAATGATCTTGGTTTGTATTATCATACTAATTTGTTAAAAAAAAAAAAAATAAATATGAAAGAAGCTTTATTTATTATATAACATATAGTTTTCATTGTTCTAGATCTTTCTTCTTTTCTCAAGTCTATTGTCATTTCATGTATAAATAATCATCTATAACTGATATAGGGAAAGATCTAGAGCGATATAGGGAAAGATCTAGAGCGATATAGGGAAAGATCTAGAGCGATATAGGGAAAGATCTAGAGCGATATAGGGAAAGATCTAGAGCGAATCTGGTCCCCGCTGCTGCCCATCTGGGCTGGTCAACACAGTTATGTTGAATATCAATGAAATGAAAGAGACTATTCTTAACAACCTTACTTAGAAGCATAACACTCAAAATACCTGGATTTAGCAAATATATATTTGGAGAAGGCCAAATTTAAGATTCTTTAGTGTGGCCAACAGATGACATTCTATGGGTGTAACACGATGATATAATAATGAAGTTCAAACAGCATCAACAATCATGAAGAGGATTTGTCGAAAAGTTAAACTTGTGACCATGTGGCGTATGAAAAAAAATATGTTTATTTTAGGTTACCCGACCTACCCCCAAAAGAATGCCCCGACCCTAGAACATTTTATTGGGTTTGTCTTATTGATTTTTGTTTTATTTACCTTTTTCTATTATTAAATGCATTTTTGGATAAATAGTGTTTTGTTTATCCACTAATATAAACAATGTTTAAGGATATTACTGATATTTTTTTAATATTTATTCAGTTTTAGAATCTTCAAGTTGACCATTTACCAAATAAAAAAAATAAAAATAAAAAATAAATCCCGACCTACCTACCCTAATTTGTTTGGGCATATAACCTGAAACACACATATTTTTTTACGCCTGAGAAATATATCACAAGTGGTCAAGTGTAATTTAAACATATAGGTGAATTTGTTTCAACTTAGTTCAGGTGACTAAGTTATTATAATAAAATCCTAAATAAACTGAATTGCAAATGCGTTAGAAAAACAAGAGGTCCAAATGGCCCTGGGTCGCTCAACTGAGTTTCATTAGTCGAACAATTTTCCATGTGTTAGAATTTTTTTAATATATCAGAAGCAAATATATTGCCTGTTTTTAAGTAAATCTAAGTATTTAGTACTAAGAAACAATGATAAATGCCTTAAAAATAACTTTTCTTAATTTATGCAACACGTGTATAACCTTTGAAAACGAATATACGGCCTTTAATGAAGAATGCGGTAGCGTGGGAAAGTCACAGATAGTAATTGAACAAATCAAAATTCTCGTTACAATCCGTCTGACCAATCAGCGTGTAGCTTATATAATAACGTTAGGATTGAGAGAGTACGCACTATTATGAACAACTGCAAGAAATATAGAAAATAATAGATCTGCTAGATGAAAATATGCAGATTTTACTATAAAAATGTTAATAAAATTTGAGAAAATTAATTTTTCTATGAATGTTACATATTTATAAATGCTTTAATAAAGTACGAAGAAACTTTGATATGTAATTTTTGTTTTTTGTTGTGTTCTTTGCAGTTTAATACTTACATGTAGATAGAAAAGAAGAGAGATGATAGCCCAACAGAACAAGATTTAATGATGGAAACACATAATTTAACATCTATCATCATTTTACTAGACCCATTATTCAGCATATGCTGTTATGGGATTGTTGGAGTCTTTTTAACTTAAAGATCTGGGAGAAATATATTATTTAATAGCCATATACTTTTGAAAACGTTTGGAAATATGGGTACAATAGTACCGGTTATTTATTTAAAATAAAATTATGAACAGTTTAATATTTTACCAGATCTCTAAGTGGTTCAACATAGTTTTACTGAATAAATATGATATTTTATGCTGCCGGTATATGAAAAGGCAGAAAATTAACACTAAGTTACCTAGAAATGATGTCACAATAAATAATACTCTGAATAACATGAGTATTATAATGTAAATATTTGCTATTTACGGTTCTAACCCTGTTTAACTGTATGTTGGAATAAGAATACTTCTTATAATAAATTAAATGGATCAAGGGTCACTAAACAGTGAAGATTTAATATAATATAAATGAAAATAGACTTGCATAGGCAAGTATGTTATGTGTGTCAGTAATTTTAATTCTTAACATTTGTGCGACATGCAATTAACTTCTGTTGAACGCTTGCAGACAGGGAATATAGCGAGGTGCTCCAAATTAAGAACATGTCTGTTTGGTACCTTAAGAGAGTTGGGCTATTTTAAATGAATATAAGGTTCCCCTCAGGGTGGCATTTAAAACAAGTATGAAATATACATAAGATGCAGCAATATAGGCTGCTAGTTACAAAACAGTCACCTTGATAGGGCCAATTTAAAACAATATGTTAAGAATTTAACTTATATTACAGTCTTAACTGTAATATAAGTTAAATTCTTAACATATTGTCTTAAGTTAAAGAAACAAGAACATACAATATTTATAATATTTACAGGTTAAAAATACTTTACATAGATGAATATGTTACTGTGTACCTTTAAATAATAATTAACATGCTAACAAGCATGTAAATGTTAACAAATTAATTGTGTTGGGATACAATTAATGCAATATAAATGTAATCCTGCAAGACTATAAAGTAATTTAAATATCACTAGGTACACAGAAATGTGCTAGATAAAAGACATGTTGCCAATTTGGAAGGGATACAAAGGTATATTGGAAGTGTAGGATTGAGAGGCCAGCGGGGTGTGGGGGAAATGGGTGGTGTTGGAGAGAAGGGGATATAATTGAATGGGTGAAGGTATATCTATTGGAGTTGTGTCCACTTTGACCAGAGGGAGTGCACGTCTAGACTTAATTATTTAAAAAGAACACTCGACGTCACATTTTTTGCCAAATCTTCATGAAACTTGGTCAGAACATTGCAAGCAAGGTGACCCCCTGTTTTCTTTTTTGCAGTTTGTTAAGAATATAATTATGTATTAAATATCGAAAAATCAGGAATTTTCACGGAACATATTATTTTCCATAGTCAAAACCAAACTTTTATATCATTACAAAATGTATAATTTTTGATTTTTGTTTTTTTTTAAAGGATTAAAAAGCATTGTTTTGACATACATTTTTTTTCACTAATTTTTTCGTTTAAAAAGGATGAAAAAGCATTTTTTTGGCAAATATATTTTTTTTCACTATGTAACGGATTGCTTTCTTACCAGTATTCACCCTAATTTTTTCAAAGCACTTGCCAGTTAGGGCAAGCTTGTTAGCAAAACCACTTGCCCGAAATCTGTTTAACTTGTCCGAACTTCAAATGCTACTTTACAGCAATATAAGAAAATGATGTGTTCTATAATTTTATTTATTCATATTTTATTTCCATAATCATGTCTGTCATCTTGTTTTTGTTGTTCTCCCTCAAAATGGGAAATGCAAAAGGTTCATCATATTGTGTATGTCATGTGTCGAATGTGATTTAAAAGATAAACAAGGAAATATCTAATGTCCAAAAGGTATGAGGCTCTGCTCAAAAGGAGAGGGGTGGACAGCTGGACCAAATTTGTTGATATTCTCTAATAACTTCATAACTCACTTAAATGCTTCTGATTAAGGTTTTATACAAAGTATATTTATTGGATAATCATATTTGCACAAATATGTTATTTTTCAAAAGATATATATTCAACATTTCTCTGTGAACCAACTCAGAGGGGCAGCAGAGCGAAACTAAAAAAGGAGCAGGGTGAAGCAACCCGCTATTTTACTCATATTAAACTGCAGCTACATTTGATGAAAGTAGTTCCAAAATAGTTCCTACCAAAGAAAAGTATTTAAATGCAGTCTTACTTTCAAACAACATGCGCTTGTGCAATTAATTTCATATTCAAAATAAAATACTTATTTATATATTTGTTAATTACTGCAAACAATGCAAGTATGTGTACACTTCAATTTCAGCCAAACTAGCATGTACTCCAACTCAACTCAGGTAGTCTGCATCCTAACCTTTGAACGGAGAAACGTTTACTTGACTAAGATCAATTGTCTATATATTTCAATAATCGTCTACACAACAATGAAGACCGCACAGCATGATGACGTCATATGTTTATATGTAAATACTCTATGTGCCAATAAAACAACGGGTTTTATAAATATTTTCTTCTAAAAAACGATTTTGAATGTATTTTCAATGCATTTCTGTTTCACATAATATATAAAGCCTCTGAAAACACTTGCCCGATTGGGCAAGCATCCGGCATTTTCTGCTAGCCCGAAATCAAATCTACTTGTCCCAGGCATCAGGCAACCCAGTTACGACGAAGGCTGTTTCTTACAGTTACCCATTTCAACCAATAGGATGTCGTTATTTTTTACCAATCAATGGTCAATACTCTTTTTTGGCAAAAAAAACAAAAACAACATCAACATTTCCTAAAATGCATTCACGGGTAGGTCATTTACATGCATTTTCAAAAAAATCTAATGCGGTGACCCCCATTTTTTATGATTTCATTGTATTAGGCATTGAACGATCTGTAAAATATGTAAAAATGACAAATGTTCACGGAAGGGAAAAAAGTGTAGAAATCGTCTTTAAAATGTGGGTACGGCACAGTTTATAAAAGAAGATTTGTGCATCCTCAAGTGTTCCTTATTGTTGAGAAACAGCATGTAACGCTACTTTTTATACCATATCAATGGGAAATATTGACACCCTTCACTTGATTTTTTTTGGTACAGGGTCAATCTGGGGAAATACGGACAGCGGGTAACTACGGACAAGCGCATTAGTAGACCGACTTTTCTACATGTTTTAAAGTTTCTTGTAATGATTTTAACTTATTTTAGAAGAGTATTGTTAGGGGTTTTACATGTCTAAAAATAGCAAGTGACACAATGAATTGGTTACTGCAAATGTTGCATGATGGGAGTAACCAATTGATTCTGTCCGTGTCTTCCTGAATTTTAATAATAAAATAGTGTCCGTAGTTTCCCAATGTAATTTGCAATTGCAAAACTATTACCGTGCAAATTTTCCCTACTCTGTCAGAATTTACCAGGTTTTTGGGTGGCCTCATTTCTGACATAGTTGAAGTATTTTTGAATAAAGAAAGCTCAATGAAATCAACGATAAAATCCGAGGAAGACAGGGTTTCCCCAATTACGTCATCAGCATATTGAGATATATTACAGGGCTGGGTGCAACTTATTGATAAGGGGAGTCCTTGTAAAACTGTCCGCATTTCTCCAGATTGCCCCTATAAGTAGGTACACTAAATTATAGTAATAACACATATAGCAACAGCAATTACAAATTAGCAATAATTTAATAATAATAATATACTGTTTATCTGTATTCTCGCGGTACTTAAACTTTAAGTAAATATTTGGAGCAAAAAACAACTAATAAAACATTTTCTTTCAATAACATGCTGTAAATTGAACGTACGTTTTCACGAAAATAACAAAGAAATTGTGTTTTAAAGTAAAGTATTCGTCCTTAAATTATTCTGTTTTTCATGCACCATGCAGCCATCTTGAAAAATTACGTCATCGGTAATCTCGCGGTAAAACTTTTGTTTTTAAATAAGTTTGCTGATAAGTGTATAAACAAACACAAATACACTTTAAATTGTTGAATTGTAACCTTAAACAAATATAACAAAACTATAATTTGAGTATTCATTTATATTTACTCACGCAGACGAAAGTGTAGACATTGACCCCTAATGTCTACCGATAGCCGCAAGCTGATACGAAAGTTATTTATATTTATGGTTTCAAATCATATTACTTGTTTAAATTCGAATGAATTATTTTTTAACTTATTATTTTCTTAAAGAAAACCAAAAATATGTTAGATGTTGACAATTAAGCATCAAAATCCGAAGATAAACAATTACCGTGAAAACAGAGATACCGCGAGAATACCTATGCCGAGTATAATAATATAAACATTTAGCTAACTGAAGTGACTAAGTCTGATTCAACAAATTGACTGTTGCTTTTTAATAGGGCTATAAAATTGACCATATAATAAAGAGAACATAAAAATTACTGCAAATATGATACAATAAAAAAGTCATAATACATTAATTTGCAGATTACTTATTAAATTAATGAAAGAATAATAATCATTCATTATAATACACATGATTAAAACATAATTATTACCGAGTTTACCCCAATGGTTCTTATTCCACTATCCACGAAATAATCACCGCTGACTGTGCTATGTGAAAATTTTACAATGCACATGAATCCATGCAGGCGAACTAATCAATAGGTTGAACTTGAATTATTATTCAATTTATTGCCAGTTGTCCGTTCACCGACACGGTTCAATGAAAAATCCAAACACGTGTATGCCGCAAAACTGTTAATAAAACACCGACGTGTGGAATGATAAACACACATATAACAGCTACCTATAAATGTTCCACAGGGCGCTTTTATTCAGATGTGACAATTATTCCAAAAATGAGAAAACTACACATTAATTTATAATAATTGAATGTTTACATTTTTTTGGTGCGCACTGAGCACAACAATATTAACAGAGGACATCCGAATGTTGCTTGGGTAGCATCGTATCTTATTTATATGGGGCTATTGTCGATATTATATGTCGGGGGATGCTACGACGTATTACGCACAAGATTTCTAGGAATTACTATCATGTTTGGATAATCCGATTAATGCGTTATCTTAATTTAAATTCAATAAGTTTAGTGATACTTGGTTAAAAGGTTACAAACGTTAGACGAATTTAGCGTTAATTTTTCTATAGGGCCACATTCAGCAAATATCGCCCATATAAAAAGTAGCTCAATATTTTCCGAGCGCTAACAAGTTATGCTAAGTGGCTCATCAATACATGTGTATACGTGCAATCCCCTGTTCAAAGCTGCATCACTGCGTGGACCCGAGACGTGTCTAAAATATAAACCCTAATAAATCCTAGTTCCTGTAGCCATTTTTTTGTATTGTTAGCGTCGTCTTTTTGTATGAGTGCAAACTGGAGTACCCGCAGGAAGTCCAACCTGTTCAGTATCATGTAGGTGAACATAGGCCGAATTCGAAATACGCAAACTTATTTTACCAAAAAAATATAATTATATATATAAGTGTGACCAACACATAGCATTGACAATTAAATAAAGCCAACCAAGCCATCGGAATGATACGAAAATCATTTTCAACAATTACTAAATAAATGTTTTTGCCCTTCTACAAAAGCTTTGTGCCCCCGCACCTGGAGTATGCGAGTGTGATATGGAGCCCCACCTACAGAAAACACATAATAATTGGAATAGTCTGGACTCAGATACTATTGCTCTACAACCGTAAACGAGTTTAAGAACAACTTAAATACTTTCTGGAGAGCGAAATACTGTACATTCAACTACCAGTATAACCTATTCTAAAATCCATCCTGCGCATGGCACACAGTGTATTAAGTGTTACAAGTGACTATATATGATTTCAATTGGGCCACTACGAGCAACCACCTCACAGGACGGCCATCTGGATCGAGGTATTATCAAGGTAAATCTATATACAATTGTAGTTGACGTTATATTGACATTCTTTCATAGAATAATTGGTTTTATGTAATTGTTATAGAAGCTATCATAATTACATAACATTACACACTGCTTATATTTGAATGCTGCATATATTACGCATACGTCCCTAAAAGTCTATGTTTTATGTATTTTTACCATGATGCACTCTTTTTCTAAGTAAAGTCGGTTTGATAAATATGCACGGGCGTTTTGGAATAGGGCTAGATTTTCTTCTTAGTATGGTGACCATTTAGCAAACTCTCATACGTCCAGGGTGGAAATTGAACCACGATCGCCTAGGTGAGGAGCGCGTACCGTAAAATATCTATAATTTCGAACAATGTAATTTTTCGGACACCCTCTTTTTTAGCCAAAATAATTATTTTTTGTCACTATATATTTTCGGACATCTTGATTTAAAACCATAATTAATGAATCTTAATTTTCGGACATTTGATATGACAGTAGTATTTTAGCAGAATTCTAACCTGTTTGCGTTAAGCTGCTGACACATCGCACATGTGTTTTTACAAATGAAGGTCATAAAACCAGGCAGATGAATGAGTGGTGGCGGTGGACCGTTACATTAGCGTCATTGGGTTCAGAGCCATGTGCCATAAATAATGGGTTTACCCGATTGTGTATACCGGTATTGATATCGTATATTAAATATGCTGTTGAAATTATCCTATTAAGGAACCAGTCTTAATCAGTCTTCATTATTTACCAATAAATTCTGCTTTATTTAGTCATCTTTGAACTCGGTCGACAAAAATGCAGTCCTGGCGTAATTTTCTGTAAAACAAAATCAAACTTATGAAATGATTTAAAATTAATGGCAAACATCGCTAAAAATTAATAATACTTTAAGTCGTGGTCTTTAACAAGCACGCGAAATTATTAATCGATAGTAGCTGTGTATATTCGGCAAAAAACGTTATACACCGGACATATACCTGAACGTAATTGCAATATTGTCATAGTGTCTATAAATTTTCGGACACCTGCAATTTGGGAATATTTGTGTGTATCCAACTTATCGGACACGAAAATTTTTAATGAGTTTTAAGTGTCCGAAAATATAGATATTTTACGGTATGTCGAACACTGCGCTAGCCGGAGAGCCCTGGCTCATCAGTACAGTTAGTACATGACAACAAAATTCGGTGATTGGGCAAAGCCGACCCTAAAGTTGTTATCTACTATTTTTTCCGTATTTTTACGATCTTAGATAATGTTCAAATTTTTCACCGAAATGTGAAAATGTAAAACAACAACAACAACTCAATTCCAACCTAACTTAATATTTTTAAGACCGTTGCCCGAAAGACACAGTTTCTTTGGCATGTACGTCTACGAGGCGAACAAATAAAATATATAAATACGAAAATAATAAAATAATTAACATATATGGATATGGGCATTTCAGAATGGATTATACTTTAAGCTCTCTCTGGTCAAGTGCCAAGAGAAAATTGCAGATTCAGTAAAATGTTTTTAAAATAAACATTAGTAATGGTTCAAACTTGAATCATCTTGTCGTATACAATGCGTTTTACAAATATTGAAATATTTAGCATGTAGTTTAAAACGAGAACGGGTGTGGTTAAAGAAAAGCTAATTGGCAAAGTATGGTTTAATGCAATTAAGCTATCCGACAGTACTGGTATTAGTAAACTAACTGACTTCATTTACTCAGTTATGTTTGTTCATTTAAACCTATTTATTTAAGCTTGATCGCATCGAAAGCCTTTGGCTTATTGAGACACTCTCGAGTGCGTTTCCTGGGTAGAAGCACTACTTGGTGTCTTAAGGGAGATCTTGAGAACGCTCCCAGAGTGGGGACCGAACCCGGGACCTCCCGATCGCTAGGCGGACACCATATCCACTAAGCCACTGCGTCCTGTCTTTTTAGCCTAGTGGGTTAATGAATTGGGTTCGAATCCCATATAAGCCCATTTTGTATTTCGTTTTTTGCAAAAATTTCCGTGGAATAGTTATATACATACAAACTATTTATTTAGGCCAAAGGGGACGTATTTGGCCTCATATCATACGACACTTTACTGCATGACTGTTTTGTTAAGATTACAAGACTAGTAATTATAAGCAATCGTGTCACAGGGTGATAAGATTGTGCGGCCAGTCCGGGACTCGAACCCGGGACCCCTCGCTATCACGGCGAGTGCTCTCCCGATTGAGCTAACCAGGCCGCCACACAACTTCTCCCCTTTAAGTGACCAAGTTCATGCCGTGACACACACCCTCGCTCAATATGAATTCGTCCTCGAATTCATGGATTCATGGTGTTATATAATTACCACGTGCCCTCGGAGAGTTAACCCGGGTGACGTCACGGCCCCACGTTGGGCGCCAAATGTCACAGGGTGAGAAAATTGTGCGGTTTCTAGTTTCGTCTAGTAAGCCCTATTGACATGTACATGTACGCAAGCAATCATTCATTTCAGTCATTGCGTCGCTATAGTCAAATACATGCATCATCATACTGATACGGACAGAGCACTTTTCATTTCACATATCCACCCATACACATTAAGATATTTACACATTTATGATTTAGTTGAAAACCTTTTCTTCAATCAGATCTCTCATTGTAAATACCCGACATTGTTTGCATATTGGCTTAAATATTTAAACGCTCTCAACCCGACCTTGGACATTCCAATCGACAATCCTACGCGTGTATTATGTGTTCTAGATTTACAGACACGTTTTGGTATCAAGCTTTAGAGAACCAACCTTTCTGAGCTTAAGTTGACTACGCGGATCTATAAACAATACTGTACAGTGACTACTTTTATATTCAGCTTCAGAGGTCCCTGTCAAGTTTGTTTGTTTGTTTGGATTTTTCGCCGTTTTAAACAGTATTTAAGTCATATCACGGCGGTCAGTTAACCTACTCACTTTTCCTGGGCAAGCTTAGCCTATCTAAGCGGTTCACCAGTACTAATTAAGTGCACACACCTATGCAAGTAACTGACAACCGCCCTACTTGAATCAGAGGTAGGGGGGAATGGCCGTATACATAATTTCATGACCAGGGCCAATCCCCACACAAGTTATGTGGCCGGGCTGGGTTTCGAACTCACGATTCCCGGGTTGACAGTCCAGCGCTCTACCAACTTAGCTAACTGAGCCCGGAGGTCCTATTAAGGACATGTTACTATAAAGCACAGGTTACTATATAGTATGCGCTACATTTAAATAATTATGAGAATTGTCTGAAACCCGTTGAACTGCTAACATCTACCAAAACTGGAACTTGAGAGCTTGCCAAATTGTGTCCAGCAAGTGTCGCTTCTCGCTAGACGAACGCGGTGACGTCATATTTGATGTATAGAACGACAACATACAACCTTCTTCGCAGAGTTGTCGTTCTTGTCATGCACAATGTAGTTTTGGTGGGCCGACTGTTTGTTCTGGAATATTCCATAAAGCCACGGGTTCATCCACCCTTGATTGCTAATTGTGTGATAATCCTCCATAATGAGTAAAACAGTTATCTTCCTTTAACAAAGTCATGACAGTTCTTCCCCCTGTATTAACGAGCCAGTGTATCTAGGGTAGACCACTCCGAGGATTATGGCCGCAAAGCAAGAAGGATTCACTTCATGGAATTGATAATCGAAAAACAAATACTAGTATATCATTACGAGTAAATATGTGTTAATTATATACAAAACACTTCACACACAAAAGTTAATTATTATATTGAAAGGGGTTCGAACAGAAAGTTATGATATACGATAACGTAAGACCCGTAAAGATCCAAACTGAGATATAACTGGTAGGTCTTATTAAATCCCTGTCGGCACCAACCACCCCGCGACCATAGTCAAATAAATGGACGTGAATTAAAATGACGGGCAGCAAAAGAAAACCAGGTGGATACCAATCGTCGGAACCCACGACATATATTCCGTTACCACTCGACCAAGAAGCGTAGCGGATATGAGCGAACGTAGGTTCCGACGATGGTGGATACCGTACAATCTTTGCGTTGTTATGTTTATTTTTTAGTTAACATTTTTTTATTCTCGTGGTGGCAGAGGTTAATGAAAACCACCAGGGGGAATTATGAGGCCCTGTAATCGCGCGTTTGTGATGACAAAAATGTAGAGTTCAGCGGTTTAACTGGCTACCGGTCTTATTGCCAAACAAAATAAGAACAGAGAGTAGATAAACCGGAAGTTTTTTTTTTAATGAATTGACAACAGAAACACTCGAAATATGAAAAGCTTAAGGGATACATCTAAGATATGTAAATAATTATTTTAGAAAATTATTATAATTATGCAAGTAGTATTTGCAAACTTGAAAGTGAACAGGAAAACGATATTGCTAGTATTTATGCCAAACTTTACATTTATTTGCATGGAATAAACCAATGTACTGTGATTTATTTAAATGACTTGCAGTTCGCCGATATTTGAATTTTAAAGTAGAACTATTGTTGCTGTGAGCAAATCGCAACAATGCTAAGGGAAATAACTAGTACTCAGATACTTCTGTTATTCATAAACGAGTAACCTCCCTTCCTTGGAAATTGTGTTGATGATGCTTAGCCGACGTTTGAAAAATGATACAACTATTTTTTAAATCGGACTTGAAAATCACAAACATACAAACATCGAAAACATAACAATATCAATTAAATGAAAACAAAATTGTGTACCCTTTTTTAATTATGTTGTGTACCGAAATTGTCGGCACAGCTCGCTTTGTAATGGAGACCAAGTCTATCGTTCTTGCAACAAAGTGTCTCGTAATGGGGATTACATCACTCGTATTTACCGCTCAGTATCGCGTAATGGAGACTATTTCACTAATATTTACGGCTGAGTATCGCGTAATGGAGACTTCGTCACTCATATTTACGGCTTAGTAATTTGCAATAGATACTACGTCACTCGTATTAATGGCTGAATATCTCTTAATGGTGATTACTTTACTCCTATTTACGATATCCCGTAATGGAGACTACACAATCGTTTTTAAGACTGAGTATATCGTAATGGCGACTAGGACACTCGTAGTTAAGGCTGAGTATCTCTTAAGAGAAAATAAGTTACTCGTATTTGCCTCTGCGTATTTCGTAATGGAGACAACGTCACTCGTATTTACGGCTGCGTATCTGGTAATGGAGACTAGGACAGTTGTATTTACGACTTAATATCGCGTAATAGAAACTTCGACACTCATGTTTTCGACTGAGTATCCCGTAATGGAGAATAAGTTACTGGTAGTTAGGAGATACGATTTGGCATCGGCAAGCTTCCATATTTATCTTTGTAAAGATATGTACTTGCTGAACGCAAACCTCAACCTGAATTTTCTCTTGCAGGCAAACCTTATCATGACTTTTCTAAGTATAGAAAAGGGTATAATTCTGCTAAAATGCTGGTCACAGTTATGGGTCTTGGCCAGTAACCTTATATAATGATCCTGAAGGCATGTGTAAATTTCAATTGAATGTCTGTAATAGATATAGAGATATGAAATTGTTGCTCTCAAACTCTAATCTGATTTTCTACGAACAAAAATTGGGAATAATTGCTAAATTGCATGTCAAAGTTATGGGCCTTGGTCAGTAACGTCACATGATGACCCCGAATACATGTGTGAAGTTTCAATTGAATATCTGTACTAGTTGCAGAGATATGGACTTGTTGCACGCAAACCCTAACCAGAGCATTACGCCGAGGCCGACGAACGGGTGAGTAGTATAGCTCGAACTGCTCGGTGAAAAGTCGACCTAAAAATTGATCTAATTATATTCTGACACAGATATTCCGACAATCTCACTAAAATCATCTCCAGTCTGAAGCTGCTATACTATCCGCCTAATGCCTAGGTTACAAATAGAACGGGCGCCGTAAGATTTTAACGAACGGTAAAGCATTAGCAATTTTTGGAATATGACAGGCGCCGCGCGATTAATATACTTTTTTGCCTCGCGTGGTGACAAACTCAAGCGGGCGCCGGACAATTTTCGCTGACTTACATAGGGAACACGCAGTTTGAGCAACGGGCGGCGATTGGTCTATGAACGGACAGCGCCCGTGCGGTGAATATGTGAATCGGACGGTCGCCGCGCAGGATTGTACTTCAACTAAAATGTTTTGAAAAAGGTATCCAGTTAATGTAAATTGAGCGGCCGCCGACCGATACCCCGACGATAACTGTATATCGGTTGTTGCCGTTCCGCGCGCCTGAGGGCGCCAGAAAGGTGACGGCACGTTCGCTATTGAAATCGGGCGATGTTTTAAAGTAGAAAAATAATCACCGCCCGATCCAAGAAAATGCCAAAGACGGTGCCCGGTCGACGCGTTTTTCGAACTCCATAACCCCGATAGAAACCTCCAGGTCGCCGTTAACTTTTTAAGTATTTTTAAAACTTCGATGGGCGCCGTCCGATGAGCAAAATGTTCGGCTGCCACCGCCCGATTGCAACGGCTGCCTGTCGGGCCCTGTCCGATTTTGGAAACAAAAGCCGTCCGGCGGCAGTTCCTTATTTGTGACCGGGGCATAAAAGCGACAACTAATGTTGTTGTTTTGACGTGTCTCCGAAATAAATGTACATTCCGTGATCTGGCTATATATGGTCGAGCGATAATTGCTGATAAAAGTGATTTGAATTGTGCCATAATTGGAGCCTGTCAATTCTCTAGTTTGATACTGTAGTTTCATGTCCGTTTATTCGAGTTCGAGAATAATATTCACCCCTTAACTTATTTTTTAGTTAAGTGAAAATTTCAGATCAAATTTTCTATGTGAAATCCAACGAAATTTATTTACAAAAGGGATATGAAATATCTAAGCAATATTTACAAATCTGAAACATTTTAGTGTAAAATGACCTATACATAAAACAGCCACTGTCTAAAACAATTTTATGAATTTAAGAAATTTACTTTAGTTTTCCCTAAAGAGCTTTATGAATATGGGTCCAGGTGTATATTTTCCTACATTCTAGCTACGACAACAATGTGCAGCCACGTACAGATGATGTATTTCAGAGAGGAAAGGTGCGCAACTCCTTGTAACAAGATTGTAGATTTTTAGAAGTTTTACCTAAGGAGCTTTGTGGATACGGGCCCAGCACCTCTCTGCATCTTTACAGCTGCTCAGTTACAACAGCAAGGTCACCAGCAACCGACACCGCCCTACTCTCAACCCATCT
Organism: Congeria kusceri; assembly: GCA_027627225.1. Taxonomy (NCBI): domain Eukaryota; kingdom Metazoa; phylum Mollusca; class Bivalvia; order Myida; family Dreissenidae; genus Congeria; species Congeria kusceri. The sequence continues at coordinate 32,073,761 of CM051040.1, read as the reverse complement.
TCGCATCCCCACCCTACCCCTCGGGCACGCAAACGACCCCGCCCGACCCCCCCGGCACCACAGGGCGTGTCCAAACAGCAGCCCCGCCCTCGATGCCATTCACGGTGACCTACGGCCGGGATTCATAGCTGTGGCAAACCTACATGCTGTCTCCGTACGACCTACGGCCGGGATTCATAGCTGTGGCAAACCTACATGCTGTCTCCATACGACCTACGGCCGGGATTCATAGCTGTGGGAAACCTACATGCTGTCTCCATCATCCTTTATAGCGTATATTGGCCTATTCAATACCGAACAGTTACTGAAAATAATATGTACTTGCCGAAACAATTTGGAAAGATTATCGAGTGTAATTACAAGCAAAGAAAGAATACAAAAATTGTACATTTAGGCTTGGTGATCCGGATCAATTTGATCATTTATTATTGGGGAGGAAGCAGGGTGTGTGTGTGTTTATGTGTGTGTGTGTGTGGGGGGGGGGGGGGGGTAACTTATCTCTTAAAAATATATTGTTATGTAGACTTGCGCTATCCGAGTGTTTTCTTGTTCGTTTTTGAGTTTTACACATTGTAGATTAAATACGAGTATTTTAGCTATCGGAATCACGTGTCATATGGTTGCCAATAAAGGACCAGCATTGAGTTTAAATCTCATCCCATTTTTTGCTTAACTGAACCTAGAAGGCCTACATACAGGATACTTTGTATTTGTTGGTTTCAGTGTAAGATCGTATTTTAGGCCTACTTTATGAGTGGTCAAATAAAAATATTAGTTTTGTTTGACAACAAATGAAATATAATACAATCTTATGCTGAAATAAACACATTTTCTTTTATTTCATGCTTTTGGACGATACATACAAATGCGCAAGATCTGCTCAAGCTTCAGAAGTTTGTGTATTATGACGTCATAAATATGACGTCAAAATGATTCCAAAATTGTCGCTCACTGTTGTGGTGGGAAAATAGTGCCATACTTTCTGAGTCTTTGTCGCATAATTGTATATTAATTTAACTTTGTTATGTGTTTTCTGTTGTTTTAAAAGGCCGATGTTAACACTGACGATTAGGATATGCACATACTTTCAAAATATATAAAAATTAAAACAAAGTAAAAGTTCCATCTATAACCAGTGAAATAATCAAAAATAATGTTATAATTTCACTTGATCCAGAGTGAATGGTCGGCCGGGTTATCATCCGCTGGTATACATACTCATTCAAAGCATAGTATGAAATACAATATGCTGTTTACAAAACCGGCATGTTATCGAGGCTTGTACATATCGCATTACGAACATTAATCGTAATCTGTAAAGACATGTATACATGTGCAGTAACTTGAAAATATAATCTATACATCCATAGTGGCTATTTTAAATTGTAATCTATACAGTCATACTAGTTATGTAAAATTGTCATTTACACAGTCATTATGGTTAGTTTTATTGTAATCTAATGAATCTATACATCAAAGGGTTATTTGAAATTTTAATCTGGACGCTCATGAGCCTATTTACAGTTGTAATTTATGCAGTCATAATTTTGATTTTATAATCTTTGTTGGGTTGTTTTTAATTATATTGAATGTTAAATAACGATTCTTGCTATATTATTTGTGTTATATTGTGCTTTTGTACGAGATATGATTAGTTAACGTGAAAGCCATGTATGCTCGTATGTTTTTGTTTATCCGGTATAACGTTGTGTGGAGCATAATAAAACACTAAGGAAAATACTATATTGTTCAATATTAAGTTAAGTCCTGCAAGTCGGATAATGTACATCTTACATTGCTTTCTTCTATTTACATAAAATTATAGTCAACATCGTTATTATTCGTGGACAACACTTGAAAAAAAAATGTACATCTTACATTGCTTTTTTTTATTTGCACAAAAGTATAGTTAACATCGTTATAATTAGGGGACAACACTTGAAAAAAATTGTACATCTTACATTGCTTTTTTATTTGCACAAAAGTATAGTCAACATCGTTAAAATTATGGGACAGCACTTGAAAAAAATTGTACATTTTACATTGCTTTCTTATATTTACATAAAATTATAGTCAACATCGTTATTATTAGGGGACAGCACTTGGAAATGTGATTTGTATGCGATTTAATACAGACTGAATGCAATAATTCAGACATTTTTATTCAAATGATTATTGTATATTTAATATGTGCTTTAAAACAATACTAGTTTTATTGCTTTCCGTCTCTTTCTAAAATAATTATCAAAGGGAAATAAAAGTGTGAAAGACGTTACAATGTGTTCTCGAAGTTGTCTCCCATTCAAGTCATAGTAAATTATACGCTAAAGCAGTGATATATATTTACATATTAAATATTATTAATTTTGTATACATGCTTGTAGAAACAGACAAACAAACTAGAATTTGTCATTAAAACCACTTTTATACAATACATGTATTTTAATCCATTTTGTGCAAAATGATGAACGCCTTAGCGTTAGTTTATTAAATGGTTGATACAATTAAGCTGGAAACATAAACATTTATCTGCTGATTAAACGCAAAAACATCATCTCAGGATTCATTTGCTGAGAGCTATATATAACCTTATCTAAGAAATAATGTTCGATGTATCGTTGTTTATCGGCCAATGAACAACGATTTGGCTTTCTGATGCGTAGGAGTGATTTAATAGCCATGCATCAGCACGTCGAAGAGATGTTTATTGGCTGACGAACAACGAGAAATCGAATCATTCGATTCTAACACGATTTGACAAATATTGTTGCAATTGTAATCAGATCTACATTTTACAATGCTCCGCTCAGAATCGGGACTACTTTTTGAGTTGTTTATATGGTAGTTTAACAACGATAATTTTGTTCTTTGTCTGTAGAAAAATTAGCGAATATCATATACGAATATCAGATACTGCCGTGTGATATTTTATTTCGATGAATAACGAAGAAAATAACGTTATATGCACAATTTCTTGCAATACAAGAGCTGTAAGAGGACAGCGCGCTCGACTATTCGAAGCATTTCAGTTGGTACATATATATTGGTGCATACATTTGTTGAAATACAAAGCTGCAATTATTGTATCAATTTATTCCAAGTTTCAAGTGAATACCTTATGCAGCTTAGAAATTTTAAGGATTTTGAATGCCAAACTTTACACCAAAAAGCTATGAGAAAAGGGGGCATAATGCTGTCAAAATACTAAATAGGGTAATGTGGATTGTGGCACCTGATGTTGTAATTGATGACAAAGGTATAGTCCAAGTTTCAAGTGAATAACCTATGAAGTTTTGAAGTTATAAAACTTTTGAATACAAAATAAAACCTGAAAATCTATGTAAAAATGGGACATAACTCTGTAAAGTACAAAAGTGAATTATGGAGAATGTTGCACTTGATGTTAGAGTTAACGGTACATACCAAGTTTAAAGTGAATAACTTGTGTAGCATATGACTTTTGAATATAAACTTTACCCAGAACATCTATGTGGAAAGGGGCATTACGCTGTCAAAATACGAAACAGAGTTATGGGGAGTGTTGCACTTGACGTTGGAGTTAATGACAAAGGTACATTCAAAGTTTTAAGTCAATAAATTATAATGTATTGAAGTAATAATACTTCTGAATATAAACTTTAACAAGAAATCTATGTGAAAAGAGGGCGAGTAGAAAAGCGGACCTTTTTTTCGAATAGTCGAGCTAAAAAAGTAGTCCTATACCAATGCCCTATTTATTCTTTAGAATTGTATCTTTTCCAAGCTGCATTAAGAGATACTTGCACTGCTGAAGCTGTCTTATACGGTCCGCCTTGCTTTCCTCATCCGGGTCACTGATGACGTCACGTCCGGTCTAGGCGGACTTTGTACATCGCGCCGCATTTGAAAGAGCTTTCTTTGACACCGTTCCTGAGCTTTCGCGATCAGAAGTATAGATAAAAGAGACAGATGCGAGCGACTTCAGCGTTTTGGTTTCACGAGGCACTCCCACTTCCAGTTTGTTTGGTTCTGAGCATAATGATTTAAATTTACAACCCAAGTCCGTAACTTTCGAGGCCTCGTCTGTCTTTAGTACAACGGGTGGGGAATTGGTGGTGGATATAATCGATACTGATGCTCTTCTTTGTTCACTGCAATTTTAAGAAAATACGACACTGTTACTTTACATGCTCTCAATAAACGAATAACTGATTCATGTTTTTAGTTCGATGTTGCTTCCTGTCAGATGTTTATCTTTTCGATGCAAATTATTTTAACGCAGCTGCAAAGTGGATATATGATCAGAGGCTCTAAAATGAGTCATGAAAAAATATTTCAACTTACCTCAGGGGTTTGTTGTAAATCTGTGCCAAGCTTTTGTTCAGGTCGACATATTTTGTATCCGAGGGCGTTTGTCGTAGACGTTCGTGATCGCTCGTTAACTTCTGTAATTGTTCGGATTTCTTCAGCATTTTTCCGGTAGAGTACGTCGTAAGCGTCACTGACGTCACTAGCACCCCCAAAATAGCCAACAGTCAAGCTATAAACGCTGCGTAATTGATGCAGACGCTGTCATCTTCGTTTGGCTCTGACAAAGGTAACCGTTTAAACTCATTTGGGCAATAATGGACGTGCAATTAACTGAGCTTACGCAGATATTTACACATAAATTACATGTTATAAAAAAAAAAAAACAACAGCAGTTTCGAGAAGTATGATAACACGTCATATTATTCATATAAAGTAAGAACTTGTGGATATGTTTGTACAGCTGTTTCCGAATGGAAGCTTAGTTTATTATTTTATACAACATAAGTTTCAGACAAAAGATATTTAAAATTATGTTCTCCCTCAATTCGTTCGTCCGAAAATAAATAAATAAATAAATAAGTTCCTTTCTTACAACAAGTACAGCACCTCTACAACCATAAAAGACAAGCACATAGTTCTTAAGGAGGCGGTCCGCTTTTATTTGTCTGTTAACACCGTTTTACTGTACGCATATATAATACATTAGTATAAAATTAGTCCGCATATTGTTCACGCAAATAGGCTAACATGCTACGCACAAAAAAGTAACAAAAACAAATCCCTAAAAGAACTAAACACACTAATAAACGCATAAATATAGCATAGTAATTATATGCAATTCTTTAAATAAGTAATGTTAAGTGCAATGTGACTCGCCCAGGAAAAAAACAGAGATAAAACTCTTTGAACTGCATTTGGGAAAAAACACTCTGGAAACCTGTGCCCGTTTGTCAAATGTCACATCGCAGAGTGTCGGGCTTCACCCATACTAACAATAACAATCATCACGGATACATCTTATATGTCGACGAAACTAGATACTTGGCAATATAACGCATTTGAATATATTATCAGACATCATAAATTATTAACGTAAGTTAATATACGAAACATCTGACGTATAACACACCGTTCTGAGCATAAGCAACAACGACAACTGAAATGAAAAAAACAACAGACATACATATATTTGAATATAAATTTTATCTTCTCATTCCTAATGCTGTTTAAGTTGCTATTGTAATTTAAAATATGCTGAACCACGTGTTTACTCCTGTGTAAGCGAACCCCGAATGACTCTACCCGCCAATCGAACGAAACACTCGTGCAAAGGGAAATACCGAATGCTCACTGAAGCGTGACAAAAAGAATAGCAATTTGCAACCCGTGAGTGAAATCCGACAGTAAATATGTAATTCATGTAACTTAAATGGATGACAGTGTTGTGACAGAAACACTCACTTTTTCGTTTCAGATCAATATCCGTGCCAACGGAAAGTGTGGTCCCCACGTTAACTTCGTCGTAAACTACTTCTTCGAATGACTCCGATCTTTTAACGTCACGTTTCTTACGTCCGTAACCGTCAACGTTCACGCCGTAAGCGTTACAAGAGGTCTAGAAATACAGGATTATGACATGAAATGCCATTGATGGTTTTAAAATAGTTTGACTCACCGGTAAACTCACGGCCATTGAAGTTAATAAAACGAAAGTTGGAATAACCATGACAGGAGAAGATGTTAAACAATACATTGGTTTGCCAGTAGGTTTTCTTTAAATTGTGAACATTGACTCTAACCGTAGTAAGTCGCCATTTTAAGTTTTGTGACGGCGGACGGGCAAAGTTTTCACCCTAAACGTAAATTACCGTCACTCGGTATATTCGGGGAGCCCGTCACAGTTTCATCTATAGCGTAAGTACCATAACTTGGTTTTTATTCTGGGCGTCCATTTTCATCTATAGCGTAGGTACCATAACTTGGTTTATTCTGGGCGCCTGTTTTCATCTTTAGCGTAAGTACCATTACTTGGTTTATTCTGCGTGCCCGTTTTCATCTATAGCGTAAGTACCATTACTTGGTATATTCTGGGCGTCCGTTTTCATCTTTATCGTAAGTACCATTACTTGGTTTATTCTGGGCGTCCGTTTTCATCTATAGCGTAAGAACCAGTACTTGGTTTATTCTGGGCGCCCGTTTTCATCTTTAGCGTAAAATTAGCATAACTCGGTACATTCGGGGCACTCGTTTTCATCTATGACGTCAGTACGTGTTCGACGTAATAGTTGGAACTAAGACTATAGCCATGACCTATCGGCGCGCACGGTCCGAGACACACTTGCAGCGTGCACGTGAAAATCATCTCCACCAGCCCGCCGCTCAGCTCTGTGGTCCGGAACGCCGGAAACGCCGCCGCGAGCACCCCCTGGTTGACGCGAACGAAATTCGGGAACAGGTCAACGTCCACCGCGCAACTAGGGGAGACAAATGCGTTAGATAAATAAATTACTTCTATGACTCTATACTGCATTTTCTTAATAATGTTGTCACACTATCGGATAATTATTCGACATGGCATGAATGCACGTTATTAGAAAACTGAAACACGAAAATGCACATCGTCATGGATAATCAAACATTATGTGTATAAAAACCGTTTTTGGTGAACAAAACACAACAACAACCAAACAAAACATCAACGACAAATAACAAAATACAACAACAAAGCTGGACATCATTACTCACTAGTCAAGAGTAACGTCGATCGTATTGGCCCTGCAGCTTCGCGCCTTGATATCAAAGTCGTCTGCAATGAGACGTTATCCTGCCGATGACGAAATATTTCAAAGAATAGCAATAATTTACTAAGTATATCAACACACCATTTGTTTTTCATCATTACAACGTATGCAAAGAAGATAACGTTATACATGTTGACATACTATGCCTACAACTAAAATTGCAGGACATTGGTTTAGTACAGAGATCACTTACATTGCAAAATGGAAACGATATATGATGGTGATGACATTGATGATTTGATGATTATGGTGGTGCTTATTGAAAGACTTGAGAAAATTTTGAGACGATATGGTGATTATCCAGAAAAGCTCCAACGCGTGACCCTTTTTCTAATTTGAAGCAAGTATATTAACTGACCCAAATTTTCCTCGCCCTGTTGTAGCGTCAGTTTAAATTATGTTGCTAATGAGGGGACTAACCATTCACTGGAAATAGGAGGAATCGTAGTTTCTTGTTTACAAACTCACTGCAATTGTCTGTATTTGTAAATCGTCTGATTTACCTGTATTGACTAGTCCATAGGTATAAAAGTTCTCACTTGCACTTTTACCGAATGTTACGTCATGGAGATAATGTCCGCCATTATCCCTGGATTACACAACTATAACTACTTACCCAAATACTCCTCGTCCAGTTGTAGCGTCATGGAGATAATGTCCGCCATTATCCCTATATTACACAACTATAACTACTTACCGAAACACTCCTCGCCCAGTTGTAGCGTCATGGTAATCATGTCCGTCATAGCCATTTTACACAATTATAGCTAATTACACAAATACTCCTCGCCCAGTTGTAGCGTCATGGTGATCATGTCCGTCATAGCCATATATTACTCAACTATAGCTATTTACACAAATACTCCTCGCCCAATTGTAGCGTCATGGTGATCATGCTCGTCATACCCATACATTACTCAACTATAACTACTTACCGAAATACTCCTCGCCCAGTTGTAGCGTCATGGTGATCATGTCCGTCATACCCATTTTACACAATTATAGCTATTTACACAAATACTCCTCGCCCAGTTGTAGCGTCATAGTGATCATGTTCGTCATAGCCATATATTACTCAACTATAACTACTTACCGAAATACTCCTCGCCCAGTTGTAGCGTCATGGTGATCATGTCCGTCATACCCATTTTACACAATTATAGCTATTTACACAAATACTCCTCGCCCAGTTGTAGCGTCAAGGTGATCATGTTCGTCATAGCCATATATTACTCAACTATAGCTATTTACACAAATACTCCTCGCCCAGTTGTAGCGTCAAGGTGATCATGTCCGTCATAGCCAAATATTACTCAACTATAACTACTTACACAAATACTCCTCGCCCAGTTGTAGCGTCATGGTGATCATGCTCGTCATACCCATATATTACTCAACTATAACTACTTACCCAAATACTCCTCGCCCAGTTGTAGCGACATGGTGATCATGTCCGTCATACCCATATATTGCACAACTATAACTACTTACACAAATACTCCTATACCATTTGTAGCGGCATGGTAATCATGTCCGTCATACCCCTATATTACACAATTATAGTTACTTACCCAAATAACCCTATACCATTTGTAACGGCATGGTAATTATAGGTATAAAACCCATATATTATACCCATATATTACACAACTACATGTATAGCTACCTACCCAAATATTTATCTTCCAGTTGTAGCGTCTTGGTAATCATGTCCGTCATACCCATATATCACACAACTATAGTTACTTACCCAAATATTCCTCGCCCAGTTGAAGCGTCATGGTGATCATATCCGTCAGTTTGACGCTACTTCCGGCTACGTCACTGCCGTCCTTGTACAGATACATGTGCGTCTTGTTGGCGCCGGCGTCGTCATCTCTGTCGCTATAAACGATCAACTCAGTATCACACATATGTATATTTTACTTTAAATTCATTACAGACATTATGTAGCGTACACAATTCAGCAACGTATGTTGCAATGACATTTAAAAAACCTCGTGACTCACGTTACATGTAGCTACATTTGTTTACCAAAGCCGAATTGACATCACTGACATTGGTACGTAAAATTCGCGTATTTGGACGTAGCTAATCGGCGTTGACGCCATTGACATGGCTATAGACATTCAAAGACGCATTGAGGTTAAATATTATATCATGGGGCATTACAACTGTGCACGTCACATTCACAAATGTAAAGCCTTTATAATTGCGTATGCACGCTATTTGAAACTCGCCTGATAGACTTTGATTCAAGCCACATTACCCGACGTCGACCATACATTGAGCATGTAAACTATACGGCCGTCACCGGTATGACATGAACAATTTTTAATTTATAAATATTGGCTTTGCCTACCTGAGTTGACGTACTGTCAAGTGCTACTTTCAACATCAGAACGTCACCTACCCGACATTGACGCCGTTACCGACGCTGATGTCGCTGAGGTCGTAGATGCAGAGGAGAGACTCCTGAAGATCATCGCCCTTCTGATAGAGGGGATTCCTCTGTACGATGATGGTGAAGTATGTCTCCTGGAAATGAGTGGCTCTTGAAATCAGCCTTCGGGCATTTTGACATAAAACGCTGTTTTTTCTACGAATATCAATAACAGAACAGAAAAGATCAATTGGTAATTAATTTAAAAGCATTATATATACGAAAAGGGCCCCTACAGCTACAGTTAAATAAATCTGAAATTCAAATATTAATATTGGCATATCATAAAGGTAAAACTAATGTACTTGAAAGTAAATGATCTGCGTATATCGACAACACGATGAAAACCTAATTGTAACGTTCACACGGACGTCAAAATTACCGCTTCAGCGATACCGCAAGCGTTAAAGTCGAACTCGTGCACGGTGACGTTCGACGTCGTGTCCTGTTTGCACGCGGATCCGTAGCCCTTAATGTAGATGATCCCGCCGTCGGCGGCCCCCGACAGAGTGACGACGATACGCCGTGAAGAGCACACATCCCAGTTCACTGGAAATAGTAATAAAGCCTTGTAACACAACCCAAAAGGTTTCGGTGACCAAAAAAAAAAAAAAAAAAAAAAAAGACAACATTGTCTTCTTTTTAGCACACGAGAACTGTATTCAGAGTACACGTTATAACCACGCACGGTGAAAAGAGAAACATGAAGTCGCTACACACATTGTTTTGCCGAACACGTACGATTCCATACAAAATACATCGTTCCTTCAAGTCAATTCAACTCTTCATAGTTATGGTTATACTTCATTGAACAAACATTGTCTAGTTTTAGCCAGCAAAACTGTCAACATGCGCGGTGAGACACATTGTTTGATAAGCATCATTTTCTACACAATACATCGTTCCTCCTAGTCAACTGTTCATACTCATTACAAGCTTGTCTATTCTACACGAAATGCATCATGCTATGGAAACTCGGATTCGTGATAGTTTTTTAAAATAAAACATGAACTGTGCGAAATGCGAATGAAAACACGAAAATGCACGAAATGCTTAATTAACCACGAAGTGCGTAAAATGAATAACAAAATACAAACTGGTCGACATTTAAAATTACACCTGAACCGCATTATATTCTAAGTAAAACGCGATCTACACGATATTCTAAATAAAGTGCGATCCACACGATAATCTAATAAAATAAGAACTCAAAAAATATTGAAAATAAAACACGAACTGCATTTAATTCTGGATAAAACATAAAACGGCACGAAATTCTAAATAAAAAATGAACTGCGCAAAATTCTAAACAAAACATGAACTGCATTACTCAATTCAAGTTATATTCCACATTTTTACTTTATAATCAGGAGTTACAAAGTATATTAATTATGATACGTTTACCTCGTTTGAAAGGCACCCGTAAAAACTTGGATTATACTTACCGACCGGCTGATATTCGCTATTTCCGGTCCAGCAAACAGCGAACCAAGCCAACAGAGCGAGGTAGCAACCTCTGCGTGACGTCATTTCCTTTTGTTACGAGTCTGAAGCTGGCAACATGTACAAGGTTGTAGTTGTGTATTAGTTTCACAATGTCCTTATAGAGACTTTGTCAACGGAACAAATTGGCTTCATATTGCACTATAAATAATATTATATACAATACACACTGAGATATTTGATAAAAACAAATTAGCAAACAGTTTGGAAAAAATAAAACAATAAGTGAGTATTGAACTCACGACTTAGGAGCCGTACGCAGAAATGACAGTAGACAACGCTTTAACCAAATGCGCACATTCTTGGTAAAGAATAGACAAAGTGTGTAAACTATGGTTGTACAAAATGCCCACAATTCGGACTTCAAATGTTAACATGAAAAGGGCCAAACAAACACGACACTTATGATAAATTGATTTTTATCTCAGAATGCGTACTCTCTTTTCCCACTATATATACCCTGTTTTAACCGTTATTACATGCCAGTATTAATATATTAATTTCAGACGTTGCCCCCTTGGGGCCCTTTTCGATGACATAGTCCCGTTAATATTAAAAATATAATACGGTATGTCGTCTGATGCTTGGCTATTAAACAACTCGGGCTAACGCCCTTGTGTCTTAATTCCGACGCATCATAACTCCAAACTGTTGTTTATTGGCCGATAAACAACGATAAATAAAATTATTGGTTAAATATGCCACCTAACTTGCATTTCACAAGATGAGCATATATTGAACACATGTATTTTCTACTTACATTGCAGGATGAACATTCTGGTAATGTCGCATGTGTTTTCGTTTTCTTTCAATACAATTTCCACTCTCTTATAGTGACATTAGATTTGGCAATTGTATATTCATATTTCATTTAAACAAACAATCAATAAATTAAAAAGCTAATTCCTTTCGTCCGCAAACAATAAAAATAACACTATTTTATTTGCACGCAATGCTACGTAGTTATTATCCACTAGTAATGATTGCTAAAGTGTTACTTATTTCCTTGCGTTAATTTGATGACAAAACAAGCAGGAAGGTATTGATGAAACATTATTGGCTCATATAATGCTCAAATGTAGCGAGTGATTTGTATGAATTATTTATGAGAAGTCATTCAGTATGTTACTGGTTTTATGAATTTATATATAGGCTATAAAGTTAGTTCATAGTATTGCCACTAAAGACAGTTGTCTGCGATATGTTTTAGCTGAACGATGTCACTATGTAATTAATGCACTGCAAACTATGTACAAAAGTAACATTTTAGTTAAGATGAACGAAAACACATACAAGCAAAAATATACTTTCTGCTTTGTTTCTATGCATTTCCCGCAAAAGTTAAATAATGTACATGTTTTCTCCTAGAAATCGTTTGGCCACTGCACCTCTGTGCCTCAAAAATCGCAGTTGGAAATGTCGCTGTCTGACAATTTAATTTGAAGTTGCATTGCCCGTTTAACTTATAATAATCAGCAAAGATATTATTTAGTTAGTAGGATTAAACATTTTTATTATTAAGGTAGTTTTAAATAAATATTTATGTTAAGCATTTTTATTTCTTCATTTTTTAATAGCAATTGTTTCTGGTTGATTTATGTCAGTAATTCAAGAAAAGCGAAGACTGTATTTTTTTAATCATTTAAATAGGATTTATTAAATACAATGGGACGCAACCCTCCATTTATCCGTCACTATGGTAATTGCGTTTGTCTCCCCTGCATAATGTAAACTTTCACAGACGCAGTTAACTACTAGAATCTGAAACATGCCTTGCTATGTGCCTAAAATAGTTTGCATGTTCGTAATTCTAGTTTAAGTCTGTGTTTCATAGTTTGGCACGCAGCTATACTTTCTCGTGGATTTACAATGTCTAATGATTACAGTTAGAAACATTGAAATCACATTACAATGTTTTAGTTTTCATGTTGAATCAACGCCATACTAGTATATTAATATATGTTAATTCTTGTTTCTGACTTCAACATCTATTTACGACATATATTTGATTCCTCGCAATTTATATATGTATTATTAGTTTTAATCTTTGATACTCATGCGCATTTTGTAGACGTGTATAACGGAAATAAGTAGCTAAGAAGAGAATGTCAAAAATGGCTGTATGTAGAAGAACACAAACACATTGATAGTTTCCAATATTATTGTACTCATATTACATGTATATTGGAATAAGTATGCATTTATAGGAGTAAATAAAACTAAATACACAAGATTTGTTTGTAAAAACAGACATGCCCCCTATAGGTCTAGAAAAATCTCTGTACAAATTGCAAGGATGCAAAGTAAAATGAAAGTTTTTTTCAACTGTTGATCAGTTTGACCTTGACCTTTGAGCCAATCAGCTAATAAATTACAATAATCAATAGGGATCTGGTTGTAGTCATAACCCACCGACCAAATTTAATGAATCCACGGCTAAGAGTTCCAAAAGTAGAGTTTTAACAAGGTTTCACAACTTTTAGTAAGTTTGACCTTGACCTTTAACCCCAAGACTCCTTTAATACCGTAGTCATGATCAGCCTACCTACCAAGTTTGAAGAACTTAAATCTAAGTGTTTTATAGCCATCGCCCGCAAAATGTTTTACAATTATTCAATATTTGGATTTTTTTTTAAATGAATGGTAGGTTGGACCTACCAAGTTTGAAGAACATAGATCTAATTTTTATAGTTATCGTCCGCAAAATGTTTTACAATTATTCAATATTTTGAGTTTTTTTAGTCATTGGTAGGTTGGACCTACCAAGTTTGAAGAACATAGATCTAAGTGTTTTATAGTTATCGCCCGCAAAATATTTACAATTATTCAATATTTGGAGTTTTTTTAGTCATTGGTAGGTTGGACCTACCAAGTTTGAAGAACATAGATCTAAGTGTTTTATAGTGATCGCCCGCAAAATGTTTTACAATTATTCAATATTAGAAGTTTTTTTAGTCATTGGTAGGTTGGACCTACCAAGTTTGAAGAACATAGATCTAAGTGTTTTATAGTTATCGCCCGCAAAATGTTTACAATTATTCAATATTTGGAGTTTTTTTAGTCATTGGTAGGTTGGACCTACCAAGTTTGAGGAACATAGATCTAAGTGTTTTATATTTATCGCCCGCAAAATGTTTTACAATTATTCAATATTAGGAGTTTTTTTAGTCATTGGTTGGCTGGACCTACCAAGTTTGAGGAACATAGATCTAAGTGTTTTATATTTATCGCCCGCAAAATGTTTTACAATTATTCAATATTTTGAGTTTATTTTACTGAATGGTAGGTTGGACCTACCAAGTTTGAAGAACAGAGATCTAATTTTTGTAGTTATCGCCCGCAAAATGTTTTACACTTATTCAATATTTTGAGTTTTTTTAGTCATTGGTAGGTTTGACCTACCAAGTTTGAAGAACAAAGATCTAAGTGTTTTATAGTTATCGCCCGCAAAATGTTTACGATTATTCAATATTTGAAGTTATTTTAGTCATTGGTAGGTTGCACCTACCAAGTTTGAAGAACATAGATCTAAGTGTTGTATAGTGATCGCCCGCAAAATGTTTACAATTATTCAATATTTGGAGGGTTTTTTTAATGAATGGTAGGTTGGACCTACCAAGTTTGAAGAACATAGATCTAAGTGTTTTATAGTTATCTCCCGCAAAACGTTTTAGAATTTAAAATAGGTATTTTTTCATTAATAAATAAGAAAGAGTACCATAGTCTTTAATTAATGTTAAATTTCAAATTCAGCTATGAAAATAGAGAATGTGTGACTTGTTTTCGATCTTTTACTAAAATATTTGCTTTAAGAGTCCAGTGCAATTTTCGTCGTTCAGCAACATAACAAAATGATTAATATACCAGTAAGGCCATACCAATTTGATTTTATGTTTAGCGTCCTTGGGCTGGTAGGTTTTCGGATGCTTGAACGAAAAAAACCCAAACATTTTTGACTATGTACAAATCAAGCTGGAAAGCGTATAAAATAATGCCTATAATGACACAATTTGTGTGATTGCTTAATTTTATAATCTCGGTAATTGAATGACATTATAAATATCAGAAGTCATGATGTTCAAGTTATATGTGAGTTTTGAATGTATATTGTTGGTCGGCATCTTGCATTTTGGGTATGTGTATGACTCGAAATAAGTTTATGATATTACACAATTCTGATTTGGAATCTTGCATTTGTCAGTAAATTATCTACAGCTTTAAAGATCTAGAGCACTTTGAATTTATATGTTTGGTCTTATTACTATTTTTAATTGCCCTTTTTAGAACATACTTTCAAATTTGTATATATTCAATTTAAATAAGTTAAAACATGTTTCTATGATCATGAAGATGTTATAATCTACATGTATTCTTTTGTGTAAATGTCAGGGTTTGTCAGTGCATTATGATATGAATTCAGACTGAACTTGAACAAAATCACTTGAATGTGTTTTTGAAAACATTTGTAAAAAAGTGTGCCACTAGTGAATTTACTGTTAAAATAATCTGTTAATGTAGGTTCCAAATATGAAGATGATATATAAAAGTTTTGCAAGTAAACATTTGCTTAAACTTCCAGCACTGCCATGAATAAGTTATGAAAAAAAAGTTTTTCTCGACTCATTGTTTTTTTTTGTTCCTGTCTGATTGATAGGTTTTGAAAAATCATGGGGACGCTAAACATAGAATCAAATTTGTATGGCCTAATCACATCTTCTCAAAAAGATGCAAACAGGCAAAACTGTTAGAAATCAAGTTGGTGTGTACCATGAGCCAAAGGAAGTAATGAAAGATTTAATTAACGCTTTTAGTATATAAAAGGATACAACACAGTTGGAATTTGCGGGAAATGTGCTAAAAAAAATTCCAATTATTTGAATCAATATTAATTATGTTTAGTGTTGACCGATATTTTGATTGATACCAAAACATTTGATAAGATATAAATATTGGCCCTAAAGTATCGATACCCGATACGCATGGTTTACCGATAAAGAGCCATAATTTGATTTAACTCAGACAAGATTTTACAATTTTTGGCCTTGCTTAAATATTTTGGTCAGTTTGACCTGATCCTTTGAGGCAATGACACCAAAATCAATCGAGATTATTTACCATACCATAACCCATCCACCTACAAAGTTTCAAGAACTTTTGCCTACGTGTTCTGTAGCTGGTTTACCGACATACTGACAAACATATGGACCGACATTTGCAAACCACTATATCCCTGCTTCCTCGAAGGGGGCATGATTACAACAAAACGTCTTATAGTACGCTAATTAAGATATAATATAGAACAATTTTTTCATAAGATATAACATTTATATGCATATATGTTTACACTACATGTCTACACAAACATGTCTAAAGAGAATGGATACCGAACATTAATAAAACAAACAAGGCTACAATATGTAAACATTACATGTCTACAGAATATGCATTTTGAACATGTTTACATAACATGTTTGCGAAACATGTCTACAACAGATGTCTACCGAACCTGATTGCAAAACACATTTACAAAGCTAATATATACTAATATATATATACATATACGAATCAGTCATGTTTACATAATGTGCTTACAGAACATGTCTACAAAACATGTTTACAGAACATGTATACATAACTTGTTTGCAGAACATGTATATATAACGAGTTTGCAGAACATACCTACAAACAGGGGTATACCTAAGCATGCGCTCATACGCAAGTGTGTACACAGGGCTGCATAACGATTAGGAATGTCTTCAACATCTTTACATTAAAGCATCGCCGTAGTTGGTCTTATTGAAAACAAAATTTGAATATATACGAGTAATTAAAAAAAAATCAAAAACATGGCTTGTCACTGGATGTATGCCTCCTAAACATGCTTGTCAGAGAAAGGCAACACCATGTCAGAGTACAATATTATGCCCTGGACAAATATATTGAGATTTAAGCTACAGACCTGTTTGTTCTGTGTTACACACTGCCTCATAATGAAATTCATTCCAAGCAAGTTATTACATTCTTTATATGTTGGCAAAAATGATGCTTCCTACTAAAATTTTATTCTAATACATGACCTTTAAGTGTAACCTTGGACCCACAAACCTTGACAGAGGAGCATGTAAGTGTTATGCGATCGTCTGGTTATGGGAAAAATCAATCTGCAGTATTATTAAAATCCCTCCAGGCGTTTGGAAGCTATAAAGCAGCAAAAGAAACTTTGACCTTTGATCTTGAATTGTGACCTTGACCTTTGACCGAGGACCATGGGAGTTGTACACGACATACCGTCTGGTCATGGGATATAATTATCTGAAGTAATATTAAAATCCTTCCAGACGTTTAGACGTCATAGTGAAGAAACAGACAATCCGCTATGACCTTGAATTGTGACCTTGACCTTTGACAGACGAGCATGGGAGTTGTATGCGACACATTGTCTGGTCATGGAAAATAATAATCTGAAGTAACATTTAAATCGCTCCAGACGTTTAGAAGCTATGGAAAGCACACACAAATAATTGACCTTTGACCTTAAGTTGTGACCTTGACCTTTGACTGATAATCATGGGAGTTTTTACGCTACACATTGTCTGGTCATGGGATATAATAATCTGAAGTTATATTAAAAGCCTTCCGTGCGTTAAGAAGTTACTGAGCGGAAACGAAAAATCTTGGACCTTTGATCTTGAATTGTGACCTTGACCTTGGACAAATGAGCATGGGAGTTGTACGCGACAAATCATCTGCTCATGGGGAATAATTTAAAGTTATCTTAAAATCTTTCCAGGCGTTCAGATGGTATGGAACAAAAATTAAAATTCATACAATTGACCTTGAATTGAGACCTTGAACTTTGGCCAACGAGCATGGGAGCAGGTGACACATCGTCTGGTCATGGTGAATAATAATCTGAAGTTATATTAAAATCTATCCGTTAAATAGTTACAGAGCTAATACCAAATCCGGATGGACTGAACACTGAAAAAAGACGGACGGTGCGACAGCTTTATGCCCTCCTTTGCGGGCATCAGGAAGAGTTTATGATGTGCAGTGCCGTGTTGGAAATGGAGAAACTAGCTAAAAGTTTACATTTGAATTTACAAAATCGTTATTATTTCCTAATGTGTTTATACTATAAACGGACATACCCTGCTGTGCACTTAGCGTATCTTCGACGACTTCTAGAAACAAAACAATGTACGCAGACATGTTCCCCACATTATTATCATCAACGCGTATCCCAGATTCAACCTCAGGCACACCCCTGGCACATCTTAAAGTTATCACTATTTGTCTATGATCACATAATAAAACATAAAGGGGCTTTAAATATCAGTGCCCTTTTAGTTTTGTTTGGATACAATTATAGTAGAACCTATCTAAACCGAACGGCAACGGGACCTGGCCGATCTTTTGATTTTTCTTAGGTGTTCGGTTTACCCAGGTTTTTTATTTAATGTCAATTTCCTGTACACGTTAATGGACGACATTGTATTTTAATGACATTATTATATTAGACTATGGATAGTCAATTTTGAAGAAAAAATGCATATCCATATATAAGAAAAAAAAACAATTTTGAGGAAAAAATGCATATCCATACATATGAATAAAACAACAAAAACAATCGGACGTCACTGCAATTGACCACTTACCCCAAAGTGTCCTATCACTTTTTAAAACAATATTATAGAGAGTTATGGTTCTTGAACGCTGCACTGCCTAGCAACAGCGTCATAATTTATTCTCTTAAAATAAATCAAGTACAGCAACTTCATATATGTTGAATACACTGCTCTCAATGCAAAAAATCAGTGTGAAACTTAATTTATTTATAGAGGAATAATAATCCACACAACACCATAAAAAGGAAGAAACTCCATGAATACTATAAACATAAAATTATTATTTTTAATTTACACTTTTATCTCAGTGACATGAATCATAAAATGAAGCTTGATTAAACCACATTATACTTGACGGAGTCATGGTCTCCGCAAAGGACTAAACAGAAAGAAAATAAACAGAGGCAATAACTCTAAGAATATTGAAGACATGGTTATGATCGTTGTGATTGAATCATGTACTTTCATCCTTATAGTTCCAGTCACATTCACTTTATACAGGTTGATGTTATACTGCGCACAGGTAACGACCCGGGGCATGAGCAGATGGACGGGCGGACGAATAGATTAAGACACGGAAGTGGCGATATCGATATCTACTATATGCCAAACCTTCGGGGACATACAGTCGACAGCATTTAATCGTAAATTAAGACACGATAACTGTAAACGGAGATTACAATAATATAATAAACGTGTATGTTATACAAATGTTAAAATAAACTAAAATTAATTTCTCACACGAGTTAGAACATAAAACGCCTGTATTATTAAACGACTGATTATCTACATCTTTTGCATTCATTAAACGTGTAAATTTTTGCAATAAAAAATCAATAAACAATCCAAAAAGAAAGCAAACATAGGAAGAAATCATTTACCATTAAATTCATTTGAGCTATTACGAAATAAAATGTTTGTTTGTTTATCTTGTCCAAATAAAGAATGTTATGATAGCGATTAGAAGACAATTTAAATACTAAGGACATAGAGTACATGTAGACAAGCTTTATGATTAAATATAATATAGTGTAAACATAAGTACGTAAATCTTATGTACAAACAATGGTTTATGTTCGCCATTCATCTTAAAGTTTGTAGCATAAGACTATTAAACATAAAACAAATATTGTATAATGTCTATTCTAATTTACGATTAACAATTCAACATTCACCACATTGATAACATGTATATAGTACAATAACAAGAGCTGTCAGAGAACAGCGCGCTTGACTATTAGATCTTTTTCCGTTGGTGTATAAGTGGACTGGGCATTCATCTGTAAAAATACAAGGCTGAATTTTGGACAATTTATTCCATGATGCTGAAATTGTTGACAATTTTATATTCCAGGTTTCAAGTGCAAAGCTTAGTTTTGAAGTTAAAAAAACTTGTGAAATAAAATTTTATTCTAAAATAGCTAGGTGAAAAGGGGCATAACTCTGTCAAAATAAAACCAGACTTATGGGTAATGTTGCCCCAAATGCTTGAGTTAATAACAAAGGTCTATTCTAAGTTCCAAGTGGATAACTTAAATAATAAGACACTTAAATAAACACTTTAAAATGATTATCTATGTACCAAGAGCTGTCGGAGGACAGCGCGCTCAACTATTCGAGGTATTTTAGTTGGTACATATCTTGGTTAGCGAAAAGGGCATAAATTTGTAAAAATACAATATATTTAAGTGAACCCTCGTATAGTTTAAAAATTTTTGGAACAAAAACTTCAACCACAAGGTCTGTGTAAACAGTGTGCTAACTCTGTCAAAATACAAAACACAGTTATAGGTAATGTTGCCCCTGATACTAGATGATACTAGAGTTGATGACAAAGGTTAGATCAAAGTTTCAAGTGAATAACTTATGTAGTTTTCAAGTAACAAAACTTTTGAATATAAACTTGAACCAGACAATCTAAGTTAAAAAGGGGCATAACTCTGCCAAAATACAAAACATAGTTATGGTTAATGTTGCCCCTGGTACTAGAGTTGATGATAAAGGTAAGTTCCATGTTTCAAGTGAATAACTTACGTAGTTTTGAAGTAACAAAATTTTGAATATAAACTTTAAACAGAAAATCTATATGAAAAAGGCACATTACTCTATCAAAATACAATACGAGTTATGGGGAATCATCACCCTGATACTGCAGTTGATGACAAAGGTATATTCCATGTTTCAAACGAATAGCTTTTGTAGAATTGAAGTTACAAAATTTTTGAATATTAACTTTAACCAGAAAATCTATGTGAAAAAAATACAAAACAGAGTTATGGGGAATGTTGCCATTGATACTGGAGTTGATGACAAAGGTTAGTTCCGATTCAAGTGAATAGCTTATGTAGTTATGAAGTTACCAATTTTTTGAATATTAACTTTAACCAGAAATTCTAAGTGAAAAAGGGGCATAAATCTGTCAAAATAGAAGACAGCGTTATGGGGAATGTTGCCCCTGAAACTGGAGTTGATGACAAAGGTTAGTTCCAAGTTTCAAGTGAATAACTTGTGTAGTTTTGAAGTTACCAAATTTTTGAATGTAAACTTTAACCAGAAAATCTATGTAAAAAAGGGGCATAACTCTGTCAAAATACAAAACAGAGTTATACGGAATGTTTCCCTTGATACTGGAGTTAATGACAAAGGCCATACAAGTTTCAAGTGAATAACTTATGTAGTTTTGAAGTTACCAAACTTTTGATTATAAAATTTAACCAGAAAATCTAAGTGATAAAGGGGCGTAACTCTGTCAAAATACAGAACAGGGTTAAGGGGAATGTTGCTCCTGATACTGGAGATAATGACAAAGGTATATTCCAAGTTTCAAGTGAATAACTACTGTAGTTTTGAAGTTACAAGACTTTTGAATAAAAACTTTAACCAAATTCAGACGCGGACGGATACGCCGACGCCGGGGGTAGAAGGAAAGCTCATCTATTCTGCGAATAGTCGAGCTAAAAAGTGGCATAACTCTGACACAATACAACACATATTTATTGGGAATGTTGCTTCTGATGGTGGATTTGATGACAAAGGTATATTTTAAGTTGCCAGTGAATATCTTATGTATTTGTGTGTTTGGAATATAAAAAAAAAAATTCAACCTGAAATGAATGCTGAAATGGGCCATAACTCTGTCAAAATAGAACATAGCGTTATGGAAAATTTTGCATTTGATGCTTTAGTTGATGACAAAGGTGTATTCCAAGTTTCAATTGAATAATGTGTAGTTTTGAAGTGAATAAAATTCTGAGTAAAAACGTTAAACTAAAATTCTCTGTGAAAAGGGCCATAAATGTATAAAAATACAAAACTGAGCTATGGGGATTGGTGCTGGAGAGTCAATGACAAAGGCTTATTAAAAGTTTCAAGTGAATAACTTATGTAGTTTGGAAGTTACAAGACTTTTGAATAAAAATTTTACCAAATTCAGATTCAGACGTCGACGCCACCGGCGACGCCGGTCGAGTAGGAAAGCTCACATATTCTTTGAATAGTCAGCTAACAACAATTAAATATTCAAAACACATTACACTGTACAACTATTGCAATGACGGAAACTAAAAGAAAGAATATGCTGCAATAGAAAGCAATATTTATTAACAGCGCAATGAAAACTTCAATTACGCATTAGACAAAATAAATCAGCACTTAGCAGAAACGATATTGGAAACGCAACCCATACATTTTCACTGCTTTCAATGCCAATTTGCAACTCAATTAATTACAAATACACATTATGTGTACAATAATGCAATGCAATAGCACAGAATACAAGCAAGAGAACAACAAAAACTGTTTTATCAAAATCATTAAAATTCTTCAAATGTTTACCAATACTAATAGTTTCCTGATGTGTTTCTCCGACACAGCGTCAGTTTATATAACACGTGTTGAAGATAACCATTTACATTACAAACGTGTACGTAGTTCGTAATAAAATGAATCCAAAACATTAAATCTTAGATTAATCTTTGAAACTATATATTTTGTTAGATATTGTCTTTGGTGTGATTATCATATTGTAAAGTATTATCACATAGTATTTTATATACAAGCGAGCAACAAACTTTACATGTAATACAGAAATAAATAACAGCACATCGAACAAATTCAAACCAAGACAACTATTAGTTAATTAACTAATAACTATGCCATTTCAGAGATAAATTATGAATACCCCACGTTCTGGGGTGTGTGTAATGGGGGTAGGGCCATTTAACATACTAATGATCAGTTTCGATATTGTAATTATTGAACTGATACGTGTATCTAGGCTCCCAAACATTGCAAAACACTGCTATAAAATTGAATTGCGTACACAATATACATACAAACAAATACAACAAACCCGAATTCAATACAAACTATTTTACAGAAAATACATTATTAGCGACGTTGCACTAAGAACACAAACGTAACTTGTCTTCAAACGTAATAACATTGGAACAACATTTCTAAACAAGTTGAGGTTATTAAAGACGACTGCTTCGAGGTACATGCATTTTCAAATATGTATTCACATAATTAAAGAGTGACTTACAATACTTTGTTCAAGTAACATTAACACCTCTCACAAAATTAACAATCACAAATGTTTATTTTAAAAGCTACCTTGTGTCTATATATCAAAATAAACATTTTAAATTAAATTTTTTAATCAAAGCTTTGCAATTAAGTATGCATAAAAGGCTCTTAGTTATTCAGTTAAGCATTACTATGGAAAACTTAAGTGTTCATCAGGGGCTATAAAGTTTTTGTATGATGCACTTAAATATTTGGAAGATGCACTAAAGTATTTAATATATATGCTTAAGTATTTATGAGGGACACTTAAGAGTTGATGGGTTCCTTTTAAGTATTCTTGAGGTGCACATTATGAATCCGGTAGCTGCACTTCAGTGTTCATTAGGGGATGCCACTTAAGTGTGTGTAAGCAGCTATACAGTTTTCGTAGGTCATTAGTTATTCATAACGGGCAGGATGCCACTTAAGTGTGTGTAAGCAGCTATACAGTTTTCGTAGGAGGTCATAAGTTATTCATAACGGGCAGGATACCACTTAAGTGTGTGTAAGCAGCTATACAGTTTTCGTAAGAGGTCATTAGTTATTCATAACGGGCAGGATGCCACTTAAGTGTGTGTAAGCAGCTATACAGTTTTCCTAGGAGGTCATTAGTTATTCATAACGGGCAGGATGCCACTTAAGTGTGTGTAAGCAGCTATACAGTTTTCGTAGGAGGTTATTAGTTATTCCTAACGGGCAGGATGCCACTTAAGTGTGTGTAAGCAGCTATACAGTTTTCCTAGGAGGTCATTAGTCATTCATAACGGGCAGGGTGCCACTTAAGTGTGTGTAAGCAGCTATACAGTTTTCGTAGGTCATTAGTTATTCATAACGGGCAGGATGCCACTTAAGTGTGTGTAAGCAGCTATACAGTTTTCGTAGGAGGTCATTAGTTATTCATAACGGGCAGGATGCCACTTAAGTGTGTGTACGCAGCTATACAGTTTTCGTAGGAGGTCATTAGTTATTCATAACGGGCACTTGATCATTCGTATGGGGAAGTTTTTTAGTATTCGTAAGATGCACTCAGAATCGGGACTTATTTTTGCGTTGTTTATTGGTTGTTACACAACGATATTTTTGTTCTTTGTCTATAGAAAAATTAGCGGGTAACCGTATCAAGTTAGAATGAACGTTATATTACAGTTGGTTTGCAAAATTGAAATCTTAACAAAAACATTCGTTATCACATATGTTACAGTGTACATGGTAACTCACAATGAGCTATAAATGTGTACAAAATATTACAACTTCAGTCTCAAGTATTGACTAAAGAAAAGTGTATATACACCATGTAACTAGCAACGCGACATCAACTGCAATAAAAACTATACATGACTAAACGATGACCACGGCACATACGACAATAAAGTCAGTATAAAGTTTCAAACTCGTTGCTATTTATCAGTAATAAACTTACAAAAACGCACACTCTCTATATAAGATGCACACTAAAAAGCCGAATATATCAGGTTGTCGTTTCTAAAACTAGCCCACGACACTTTTTCTTTTATATATTTTTTTTCCTCAATCTCCAAGAATAGTTAAGTTTTCGAATGAAATGAACATCGAGTTTTGTTCATTTTACCGTGTATTATTTCCAAGATGGAGTGTGTGGGTGGCATTAATGACATCACACCATGACGTCGCACTTAGAGCTATTGCTTCATCGTGGGTTTACACGCTTGAAAAACAAATGCAAGTATAACAATAGCTCACATTAAGGACTTCGTTTTCAATGGATATGAATACATACATCTATTTCTTGGCTACATGAAATCGGGTGGGACAGTTAAGTTACTGGGGATTTTACCGGCCACCGGCGCTTTGCTACACTCCTGAATGCTCACTCCTAATGTAAAAATAATCGACAAATAGATGTATATTGTAAACATCTAATTAAACAGAATAATATACAAAATGAAACTCGAGTTAGAACGACTATAAGAATCTATATACAATTTATACATTCTGGTTATTTACATAGTTGTTTACACGCGAATTCGAAATGAATTTCGTGTATGGAATTAAAACTAACTGAGATAACATGTTATAGGAATTTGAACATGATAGAAAACAAAGCACTACCTATAACGGTCAAGTTGAAAATAAAACAACTGTACACAATTAGGCATAAATCATTTGAAATTGGCAAATTATATACATATAAAAAATATTTACAAATGCAGGGGTGATACTTATTTCATGCAACGCATTTTGTGTGCACTAACAATTTCAAAGGAAATAGGCATTTCACTTATTTTAAATTGTTAAGGCTATCATTAATATGCGTTGTTATTGTTCATATAATAGAAATAGTGTAATAAAAACTTTATCACTAATGTATTGGTTACCATTAACAATATTATTTACAATCATTATTATCAGCACTAGCATTGCAAAAATCATTTTGCGTCTGTTATATAAAACCACTTTTTAGCATTTAGTTGAATTTGCACACACACTTGCGGCAAAGTGAATCTTTATAATGGCTATTCGTGAATATGTCAATAATGTTGATTTAAACGTTTCTAATAATACAAATTGTACGAAAATGCTGCATATTTATAATAAAATCATAACATTGCACATTTAAGTTTGCTTATAATTCTCATCATAGCGACCGCAACACAATTAAAGAAGTAATAACACGAAAATATATTATACAGCTTCGTAGGCATTTTAAGTTAATTTTCTGAAACAAGGGTTCCTTTATTTGTATTTATGTCTAATTCAAAGAAGAGTGAAAGGTTATATTTTAGGGAAAAAAAAACAGTTGCTTCTGAATACACAGTTGTTTGAGAATAAATAGATGTTAATCGCATTGAGCATTTTATTTGAAAATGACATGTAAGTAAGGCTCAAATTATGGGCTTATGGGCTTCCTCAGAAGCTTTATGAATTTGGCCCAGACGCACACATAACGGAGTTAACGAATTAGCAATTGCACGAGTTAACCAGCAACTTTAAAGTTCTCTGAACACGAAATATGAAGTCTAACTTTATAATAGTGCACCCATATTCTCGAATCCACATAACCCTCTCGTCGTAATAAATGTTTATCGCCATCGTCATCAGCATCATCAGCAGTAGCAGAGATTGAAAAGTCAGCAGCGCCTCCAGCAGATCGCTGCTTTTCAGCCAATTCAAACCGTTGCACCTCTACTGATTCGAATTCATCCAATTCCTGTTTGATACAAGTATATTCGTCAACATTCCCTTCGAAACGGAACAATAGTTTACACTGTACACTATGTTTGATAGTAGACAGATTTTGCACGAAATGTCGTAGCGCGGATGATGACAAAGTTTTATAAATTATAAATACATACTTTATTGATTCTGGTAGTTTCATGTTCATATTATAGTCTTTCATACAAATCCTAAGCTGCTCCAAGTGAGTAAGAAGAGGCAGCGCCTGTGAGAGCAAGTCTGCGTGTTCTATTTGCGTCATGTTCAGACAGGTGATAGTCATTGTGGGTAATGTTTCATACAGTCCAGGGCTGTCCTTTATAACCGCTAATGTAACATTCGACAAATCTTCACATCTCTCTATCGGCTGTTCCGAATCTATTTCACTGGATTCTCGACTCGATAACACCACATATTCATTCAAGGACAAACGCACAGCATGTCCTAACGTTGAAAGTTGTATCAACAAACTGTACAGCCAGTCCGGTGAACAAGATCCTTCTTCTAAAATCATCAGTCGCAGCGTCAGTGGCAATTGATGATCAAAACGTGTCAAATAAGTCCCCCGTAAACGAATTTCTTTCAACATGGGTAACGCGCTTTGTATCACTAAATCCAGTGAAACATCGTCAAAGTCTGTAAGTTGCACGCTCCCTATACTCGTACCATGCAATATTTCAAATAGTTCAAGATTGCATTCCGAGGCTTCTAGTTCCACATTGGACATGTCACATGACATCATTTCTGACCGCACAACAGACATATTTGTATTAGAATCCTCTACAACATTAGTCAAATTATCGCATCGCATTTGGGTCAGTTCCGAACCAGATTGACTAGTCTCATTGCTTGATATCACGACGCATTTATTCAAATTCAAACGTACAGTATGCTGTAATGTAGAAAGTCTGAACAACACACAGCACAGCCACCCAGTTGAGCATTCGCCTTCCTGCAGAGATATGCACTGTAACGAAGCAGGCAGCTGGAGATTACAATGACCCTTAGAGGTCCCCCATAAATAAAGCTTTTTTAACTTGCTGAGTGTGGGAAGGATCTCTGATGCTAATGAAACACAATCAGCCGTTCTCAGACCCAGGATCCCTATACTTGTATCACGAAATATTTCAAACATTTCACTACTGCCTATTTTCACAAATATCTCGATATTAGACATGTCACATTTTAACATTTCTGATCGCAAGTCAGATACATGCATATTTGAATCGGTTTCACATTCTTCTTTATTTGATTGCGATACAAAATTCCACAGCTCACACTTTACAGGATGGTCTAATGAAGAAAGCGAAAGTAACAAGCTGCACAGCCACTCAGTTGAGCATACGCCTTCCTGCAGAGATATGCACTGTAATGAAGCAGGCAGCTGGAGATTACAATGACCCTTATAGGTTCCCAGTAAATAAAGCTTCTTTAACTTGCTGAGTGTGGGAAGGATCTCTGGTGCTAATGAAACACAATCAGCCGTTCTCAGACCCAGGATCCCTATACTTGTATCACGAAATATTTCAAACATTTCACTACTGCCTATTTTCACAAATATCTCGATATTAGACATGTCACATTTTAACATTTCTGATCGCAAGTCAGATACATGCATATTTGAATCGGTTTCACATTCTTCTTTATTTGATTGCGATACAAAATCCCACAGCTCACACTCTACAGGATGGTCTAATGAAGAAAGCGAAAGTAACAAGCTGCACAGCCACTCAATTGAGCATACGCCTTCCTGCAGAGATATGCACTGTAATGAAGCAGGCAGCTGGAGATTACAATGACCCTTATAGGTTCCCCGTAAATAAAGCTTTTTTAACTTGCTGAGTGTGGGAAGGATCTCTGATGCTAATGAAACACAATCAGCCGTTCTCAGACCCAGGATCCCTATAATTGTATCACGAAATATTTCAAACATTTCACTACTGCCTATTTTCACAAATATCTCGATATTAGACATGTCACATTTTAACATTTCTGATCGCAAGTCAGATACATGCATATTTGAATCGGTTTCACATTCTTCTTTATTTGATTGCGATACAAAATTCCACAGCTCACACTTTACAGGATGGTCTAATGAAGAAAGCGAAAGTAACAAGCTGCACAGCCACTCAGTTGAGCATACGCCTTCCTGCAGAGATATGCACTGTAATGAAGCAGGCAGCTGGAGATTACAATGACCCTTATAGGTTCCCCGTAAATAAAGCTTTTTTAACTTGCTGAGTGTGGGAAGGATCTCTGATGCTAATGAAACACAATCAGCCGTTCTCAGACCCAGGATCCCTATACTTGTATCACGAAATATTTCAAACATTTCACTACTGCCTATTTCCACAAATATCTCTATATTAGACATGTCACATTTTAACATTTCTGATCGCAAGTCAGATACATGCATATTTGAATCGGTTTCACATTCTTCTTTATTTGATTGCGATACAAAATCCCACAGCTCACACTCTACAGGATGGTCTAATGAAGAAAGCGAAAGTAACAAGCTGCACAGCCACTCAATTGAGCATACGCCTTCCTGCAGAGATATGCACTGTAATGAAGCAGGCAGCTGGAGATTACAATGACCCTTATAGGTTCCCCGTAAATAAAGCTTTTTTAACTTGCTGAGTGTGGGAAGGATCTCTGATGCTAATGAAACACAATCAGCCGTTCTCAGACCCAGGATCCCTATACTTGTATCACGAAATATTTCAAACATTTCACTACTGCCTATTTCCACAAATATCTCGATATTAGACATGTCACATTTTAACATTTCTGATCGCAAGTCAGATACATGCATATTTGAATCGGTTTCACATTCTTCTTTATTTGATTGCGATACAAAATTCCACAGCTCACACTTTACAGGATGGTCTAATGAAGAAAGCGAAAGTAACAAGCTGCACAGCAACTCAGTTGAGCATACGCCTTCCTGCAGAGATATGCACTGTAATGAAGCAGGCAGCTGGAGATTACAATGACCCTTATAGGTTCCCAGTAAATAAAGCTTTTTTAACTTGCTGAGTGTGGGAAGGATCTCTGATGCTAATGAAACACAATCAGCCGTTCTCAGACCCAGGATCCCTATACTTGTATCACGAAATATTTCAAACATTTCACTACTGCCTATTTCCACAAATATCTCGATATTAGACATGTCACATTTTAACATTTCTGATCGCAAGTCAGATACATGCATATTTGAATCGGTTTCACATTCTTCTTTATTTGATTGCGATACAAAATCCCACAGCTCACACTCTACAGGATGGTCTAATGAAGAAAGCGAAAGTAACAAGCTGCACAGCCACTCAATTGAGCATACGCCTTCCTGCAGAGATATGCACTGTAATGAAGCAGGCAGCTGGAGATTACAATGACCCTTATAGGTTCCCCGTAAATAAAGCTTTTTTAACTTGCTGAGTGTGGGAAGGATCTCTGATGCTAATGAAACACAATCAGCCGTTCTCAGACCCAGGATCCCTATACTTGTATCACGAAATATTTCAAACATTTCACTACTGCCTATTTCCACAAATATCTCGATATTAGACATGTCACATTTTAACATTTCTGATCGCAAGTCAGATACATGCATATTTGAATCGGTTTCACATTCTTCTTTATTTGATTGCGATACAAAATTCCACAGCTCACACTTTACAGGATGGTCTAATGAAGAAAGCGAAAGTAACAAGCTGCACAGCAACTCAGTTGAGCATACGCCTTCCTGCAGAGATATGCACTGTAATGAAGCAGGCAGCTGGAGATTACAATGACCCTTATAGGTTCCCAGTAAATAAAGCTTTTTTAACTTGCTGAGTGTGGGAAGGATCTCTGATGCTAATGAAACACAATCAGCCGTTCTCAGACCCAGGATCCCTATACTTGTATCACGAAATATTTCAAACATTTCACTACTGCCTATTTCCACAAATATCTCGATATTAGACATGTCACATTTTAACATTTCTGATCGCAAGTCAGATACATGCATATTTGAATCGGTTTCACATTCTTCTTTATTTGATTGCGATACAAAATCCCACAGCTCACACTCTACAGGATGGTCTAATGAAGAAAGCGAAAGTAACAAGCTGCACAGCCACTCAGTTGAGCATACGCCTTCCTGCAGAGATATGCACTGTAATGAAGCAGGCAGCTGGAGATTACAATGACCCTTATAGGTTCCCCATAAATAAAGCTTTTTTAACTTGCTGAGTGTGGGAAGGATCTCTGATGCTAATGAAACACAATCAGCCGTTCTCAGACCCAGGATCCCTATACTTGTATCACGAAATATTTCAAACATTTCACTACTGCCATTTTCCACTGATATCGTGATATTAGACATGTCACATTTCAACACTTCACCACACAATTCTTCTGTTTGGAATTGGGACTTAGCACAGGCCGTCAAATACAACTGGTGCAAGTAACAATGAATATCGTGTTTTAATGAGGATAATTGCACCAGAAACCGTCGTAAAAACACAACAGTAATTGTATTTTTCAGCAAATGTAAATGTTGTAAAGTGGGAGGCAAAATTATTTCGTCCTTAAAAGTGGATTCTTCTATTCCTAAATACATTAAATTAGACAGGGATGGTAGCACATCAGAAAGCAATAAAATATTGATTTTCCCGGTAAAAACCAGCTGCTGTATGTTCAAGTTATGTAATGCTTTATAAATTTCAGGAGTGCCTGTCATCTTCACGCGTTTAAGACAATGCTTAGACATTTGAAGGACTGCCAGTATTTCGTTTAATTGAAGTGCATTACGTTCTAAAATAAGTGAATGCACGTCCGACTTGTTGATCATTAAAAGTTCCTTTAATACGTTTGAATCTGACTCATTAAGAAATACACTGAATGTAAAGTGATTACATTTGAGAAAACTTTCATGTTGCCCGCTGACCTTAGCCTCACTGTAACCAGCAATTAGCATGCGCTGGAATAAGACTGATGATTCTAGGCAACGTACATTATATTCCATCTGGACATGTTTAGATTTTTCAGTGTTCCGCTTTCTGTAACTTTCTTTTTGAAATAAAATTTCATTTGTCTTAGAATAAACTTGATCGATGTATATGCTCAGTCCATGGTCTATGTCGTTGAGGAGGTCGCTGTTAGAGAGACGGTTTATTATTGTGTTAGCTATTTCGCAATTGAGCCCACACAGATAAATTATTATCTGGCTTATTTCTAACACAATATATTTATCTTTGCTCAGGATACTTGTTATAATGCCCTCCTTTGCGATATGATATGCTGCAAGGAATTCCTGAACCGTCTCATGTAGAAATGAAATATTTGGACTACGTAATAATGTTGTGGGATTATCGATTGCCGTTAACACGCCAGCATTAAGGCAGAATTGCAATTGTTCTTTTGTCATAAACTTCTTCAATAATTGCCTTTCGGCAAACACCACTAGAGATTTTTCCGATAAAAAAGTGAAATGAAATGCAGCATTTCCAAGCGCATTAAATATCTCAACCTGTGGTTCAATATAGCTCGTATTCGATAAACACTGAATTGGATGTCCTTCTTTGAAATATCCTTCTTTTGCATTTGCATTCTTGAAAAGTAGGTCAAGCAGAATACAGT
Organism: Congeria kusceri; assembly: GCA_027627225.1. Lineage (NCBI taxonomy): Eukaryota > Metazoa > Mollusca > Bivalvia > Myida > Dreissenidae > Congeria > Congeria kusceri. Next base: position 32,041,713 of record CM051040.1, on the reverse strand, counting down.
TTATTTCACACAATGAACCACTAAATCTTGTATTGTTCATCCACAAACTTATTAGCATTGTCTGCAGCCATGGTGACGTAAGAAACTGAAACAATTGACGATCATTAACGTAGCTCATAAAATCAGTATCTTTCTTTAGATTCCCAGTCTGAAGACTGAGTATTATGTGCTTTGTTAGCTCTTCTGGATCAGTTATTCCTTCAATTTCTAGAAGTCTGTCAATTTGAGAATCCTTGATTCGCTCATCCGCCATTTTCCATGGCCGTGTTGTAATTAACGATACACTCTTCGTATGACAAGTTGCCATTAAAGGTACAGTGTATTTGTTCGAATGATCAGCCCACTCGTTCAGCCCATCCATAATAACGATGCATGTCTCTCCTTCCAGGATACGCTGTACAAGATTAAAGGCCTCTTGACGTTTATCACCCGTGTAAATCCTCTTGATAATTTGTGTTTTGATCATCTTTATTACCTCTTGCTGGCCCACTGCATCTCTCAGTAATATGTGAAAGAGTAACTTAAACTCATTTAACGTTTCCACATCACTGAATGTAGCTTTGTGCTCAAGATTTTGTACAGATACCGCCTCGCACCAGTCAAGCACTAATTTAGTAAGAAATGTTGATTTTCCCATTCCTGGCTCTCCTTGTACAAACACCTGACTACATGTATTTAGTTTGTTATCTTTGTAAAATATGTCCTTGTATTGGTGAACCGCGTTGTCCGCTTTTTTCCGAGATCCATCTTTCCCGATTGTAACTTGGCTTAATTTCGGTAGCACAAAGACATCCCAGATAAGTTTATCACGACTTTCCCGTATTGGTGAAACAGACACAGTTTTCAGCCTCGTCGTATAGAGCCCTATTAACTTTCCACGAAAATCTGAAAAAAATGAAAAATACAGATTTCAATCTACTTATAACACAGTCCAAATTAAAATTAATAATAATAATAGTAATAATAATAATAGCAATATTTTTATTCTCCGAAGTTATATTGCTAGAACAACACATTGGTGCAAAATGATAGTAACAATGAACAATGGTTGTCTTATTTAAAAAGAGGAACAATATATGTATATGACTGCAAATTTGTGATTATATACACGAATTCAACATGTACATGTACATATACATTTAAAACCGACAACGATTCATGGAAAATTAGATTTTATTTGGCATTGTTTTCATAATAACACTTGTATTTAATGTCACATTAAAATGACTCGTATCTAATTTGATTATTGTAGCGATAATGTAATTTCTTTCTTTCTTTTAGTTGATTCTGTAGAAGTACCTGTTCCAAATTACAAGAAAGCTTCTTTTCGCAAAACTTCATAAAAATTAAAAAAAAAGTACAATACATAAGGAATCTGAATGTGACGCAAATCTTGTTCGTGACATTATTTGCATGTTTATTGATAAAAAGTTAAACACATCAACGTACTGAAGTCAACCAGTATTCCACTGCTTTTATTAAATAATAACCAATATTTGCCCAGAGAGCAAGATTTCACAATCCATCATTTCCAATTGTGAAGAGTTATGGATTTATTAAATAATATTTAAACGATAAATTGGTTTTCATGTGCTGTCATTAACAATTACAGGTTATTTTAAAACATAGTGCGTGAAAGTGCACATGCATAATGTGTTTATTGTAAAGTCGTCAATTTAGTGCTAAAGCGTGCATGAGTATATCTTCATAACTTTATCAAAATTTTATTTCAGTAACACTTTTTTATTTTAAATCAAGCCGCTAGCTAAAACCCACTCACGCACGCACACGCACACACTCACGCGACCACACCCAAACACGCGAGCAGGTAAACACATGCGAAGTGCGTGCAATTACACACTTTCACACTTGCGCTCGTACACAAAGGCACACTAGAACGCTTGCAGGCACATACACACGCGTACATGTACCGTTTGAATACGCGAAATGTAAGTCTCAATATAAATTATACCCGTAAGTCTATAATAAGTATTTTGTAAAAATGAACTAAGTTCTTTTGGTTTTATTAGAAATAGATGTATTACATTACGAGTGTTGATTACTTTCAGCCTTACCTAAAAACGAGAATTGTTGTTTGAATAGTTAAATGTTTGGAATACCATTTGTAGTGTAAAACAGATTTCAATGGGCCTATCGAAGGTATTTCCCATAACTATAGACACGTATTTTAAAACTACACATTTTCTAGAAGTAATACTATATTGATGGATCGTTAAGAAAAAAATAGTTACATGCCCTTAGGAAATTTTGGTGTATTGCCAGTGTATTGTCAGTAGAAATCCAGTGTACTGTCAGTGTATTGCCAGACCTGACAACACACTGGTAATAATTACCAGTGTGTTGTCTGTGTGTTGCAATTGTGTTGTCAGGTCTGGCAACACACTTGCACCACACTGGCAACACTTAAATACTTATCATATTTAATTATTCTCATCAGGGAATCATAAAGTAACAAGAGATGTTTGTAAAACATGTATGCCCCCCGAATTGCAGCCAAGTTGTGAATATGTGCAATTGTCAAGAATTTTTTTTTAATATGCAATCCCAAGCGAGGTCTCAATGCGTTCTCAAGTTATTGAGCAGAAACTGTGTTTCTATTTTTAGTTATGGTGACCTTGATCTTGACCCCACCCACCCCATATGCAATCCCAAGTGAGGTATCTAAATATGAAGTTTCATTAAAATATCTTTATGGATTCTAAAGTTATTGAGCGGAAAACTTTTTTCTATTTTTAGTAACGGTGACCTTGACCCACCAACCCATATGCAATCCCATGCGAGGTCTCAATATAAGGTATCTGTGTACGAAGTTTCATTAAAATATCTCAATGCGTTCTCAAGTTATTGAGCCGAAACTGTTTTTCTATTTTTAGTAATGGTGACCTTGACCCCACGCACCCCATATGCAATTCCAAGCGAGGTCTCGATATAAGGTATCTATGTATAAAATTTCATTAAACTATCTCGATGCGTTTTCAAGTTATTGAGCGGAAACAGAGTTTCTATTTTTAGCAATGGTGACCTTTGACCTGTTGACCTCAAAATGTATAGGCATCTTCCTTTTCTCCAAAGTAACCAGCATACCAACTTTAATGATCGTAGGTCAAAGCGTGCTCTATATATCGTGATATTGAACAATCAGAAACAATGTGTCTGTAAAATGACCTTTGACCTGTTGACCTCAAAATGCATAGGCGCCTTCCTTCAATACCAAGTAACCAGCATACCAACTTTCACGATCGTTGGTCAAAGCGTTCGTTAGATGTTGTGCGGACACAAAATGGTCTACGGACAGACCGACCATCCGACCGATCAACATACCGACCAACCGACCGACGGACAGGTGCAAAGCAAGATACCCCCACTTCTTCGAAGGGGGGCATAATTATTGAAAAATAAATTACAAAGTTTATCTATAAAAAATCTGACAACACACTGACAATACACTGGTTTCACACTGGCACTACACTGACCATGCACTGGTTTTGGAGTTTTCCAGTGTGTTGTCAGTGAGTTGTCACTGTGTTGTCAAACTGACTAATACACTGGCAACACACTTGCAATACACTGGCAAGAATAAAAGAGAACGTTGCCAGTATGTGCCTGTGTTTTGGTCGGTCTGAAAACACAATGGCATCACGCTGTAAAGAATCCATTTAACAAAATGTTGCCAGTGTAAATCCAGTGTGTTGTCAGTGTATTGCCAGCTTGCCTAGATGGAGATTTGTTTATAATATATTTTATAAATGCATGTATTTAATAATATAGTTTAGGTTTAATGTAAATATACAATATTACATCAAAGAAATTAAACAACATTGCATCTGAGCGTAACACTGGGTCAAATTATTGTTAATAGTGAAACTGAAAACGATGACAATGATGATGTTGTTGTGGTTGTTGATGTTGTTGATGATAGTATGTAGAAAACTTGGTGTATGTTTGAGCTGCACTATAATAAGCATTCCTATAAATTAAAATTTACCAGCATCCGAATAATGTTTGTCTGATACATTGGTATATGTCAAAACTAAACAAGAGATGTTTGTAAAAAATGTATGCACCCCCCCCCCCCCGACTTACAGCCAAGTTGTGAATACGTGCAATTGTCAAGAAATCGTTTTAATATGCAATCCCAAGCAAGGTCTTCATATATGGTATCTATGTATGAAGTTTCATTAAAATATCTCGATGCGTTCTCAAGTTATTGACCAGAAACTGTTTTTTAGTAACGGTGACCTTGACCCCACCCACCCCATATGCAATCCCAAGTGAGGTCTCAATATAAGGTATCTATGTATGAAGTTTCATTAAAATATCTCGATGCATTCTCAAGTTATTGACCAGAAACTGTTTTTCTATTTTAGTAATGGTGACCTAGACCTTGACCCCAAAAAAGTGGATAAAAAAATATGAAATCTTAATTAATTTTGTGAATTTTGTTTACACTGGATAAAATTTCGGCAATAGCTATATGTCAACACCGCTTTTAAAGGTTACTCGATTTTAACAGGACTCCTGTCACGTTTTATCAATATTTTCGTGAACCAGTCGGTTAGTGAAACATGTGCTCATCGGGGTCACTGTAAACGCTCATTGGGTTATAATCTGTATTGAATCAATCATTTGAAGGATTTTTTTAAGTGTAAACATTGCATATTATTTTCTTCTTGTTCTTTTTTAAAGTAATCACAATGCATTTTTCACGAAACTAGCAGTACTATTTGAAATGTTTTTATAAAAAGACAAGTTTATCTTACTGGAAAATGAGTCATCATTTCAAACAGGCAATTTGAAGCGAGAAAATAGTAAGTGAAGCCCCCGAAGACAATTTCTGCTGCAGTTCAGCAGTTTCAAATTTAGTGTCTTCACAAATAGATTTACTGACAGTAACGAGAGCAAATTAGTCAGATTCACATACTGATTGTGGTGACAGAAATAACATCGATTTTATAAGTGGAAAGTGAGGAAATACCAGGACTATAAATGGAAATACCAGGATTTTCCAAGTAAGCGAATGTATAAAAACAATGATATAATTGCATATTTAAGATAAATATAGTCATTGGATACATATCTACATTTTGTTTATTGTGAACATACAATAAGTGTTGCTCTTTTTCCTTGAAGATGCTAAAATGTATATTTGTTCATTTTCATGCACCGGATCACTTTTATATTACTAATCGCAAGCTAGCTGTGATTGAACTTTTATTGCTTTTATCTGTTGAATCACGACACAATAACACTTATATACCGCCATTGTTAAAAAATCTGATTGCGAATAAACAGCTTTAAATCTGCGGAATTCATCACTTAATTGTATCCACAATCTATTGTTAGAATAGGTTTTTTTCCAATACTGACTTTAATCACTGGATTGCATTAACTATCTATTTTTAAACAACGGGTTTTTCCAATAATGACCCAAATTATTCTGATGTAAATAAGTAGATCTTGAGTGCTTCTGTCCTAAGTAGCTGCTAATATTGACAATTAAAATGCTCCAGATATGTTATATAGTTGAATTTAAATAAATTGGAGCATTCAAATGTCAGTTGATCATTTTCAAAACTACATTTTCATGCAATACAAACTCATTGTTTGTAAATGTAAAAAATGACACAATCAGATTTTTGCTGTTGTTATTTCTCTTCATGTACACAATTACTTTTAAAAAGTATATATTCATATTATGAAGGTAAACAATGACACACTGAAGTTTTTGTTGTTTTTTCTCATCCAAGCATATAATGATATATAATTACTATGTTTAGAACGGCCTAAAATTACTTAAAATACAGTTTTTGCCATATAAATTAAGAAACTGAGTTTATTATGCAATAAACAGCAAGCTTTGTTCACTTGTTCGATGTTTTGTTCAATTACTGTTCAGGACATTCGTGTAAAGAACAATTTATTTTTTGTGTACATAATTTTAGCATTCAAGTAAGAATCAGATGTTACAGTTTGAGAATATTGATAATTGGGTTGTGTTGTTTTATGATATACCAAATGAAAAAATGAGCTTTTATAACAATGATTGACTTCAAGATTATTTCTTACAACTGTCGCGGCCTTATTTATTGTAAAAAACGCAATGATGTATTTGATTATTTAAAAAAACAAAAAGCGCATGTATATTGTTTACAGGATTGTCATTTTACCCAATCTATGGAAAAACAAATATATACACAGTGGGATGGGGAATGTTATTTTAGTCATTCTACTTCCAACTGTAGAGGTGTATGTATTTTGTTTAAAAAAACATAACAGTTAAAGTGCATACAACTGAAAAGGATACGTTTGGTAATTATTTACTCTTAGATTTAACAGTTAATTCAAAACGATATACTCTATGTACCCTGTATGGGCCCAATAATGACAAACCAATATTTTACACTGAGCTTTTTTTGAAAATAGACTCTTTTGGAAATGACCATTATATTATTTGTGGGGATTACAATCTTGTACTAGACTCAAAATTAGACTATGTTATTTATAGAAGCCTACTAACAACAAGAAATCAAGGGAGCTGTTACCTTCTGTTATAAATGATAGAAACTTGATTGACACTTAGACTAATGAATGGTGATGCTAGCCAATATACAAGGAGAAAACCAAACACTCTTCAGCAAGGCAGGCTAGATTTCTTCATTGTCACTAGCAATCTTGTACAACATATAAGAGAGTCTGATATAAAAGCAAGCTACAAATCCGATCCTTCAGTTATAACTTTAGATTTAAATCTCTGTGAAGTAAACCATGGAAAGGGACTTTGGAAGTTCAACAATTCTTTATTACATGATGATGAATATTTAAAGTGCATAAAGATAAAAATAGATGAAATTTAAGAACAATATTGCTTACCTGTATACAACACTGAATCATTTACTACCAGTGATAATAACATGCTCCAGTTTACTATTAATGACCAACTATTTTTAGAAACCCTATTAATGGAGATCAGAGGCAAAACAATTTTCTATTCATCTTATAAATCCCAAAAGAGGAAAGAAAGAGAAGATGTTCTTGTCAAACAAATTGAACTTCAAGAAAAACATTTTAATGAAACAAATATTGAAGAATTAGATTTACTACAACAGGAGCTTTTAAATATACGTAATATAAAAATGAAAGGATCATTTATAAGATCAAGAGCCAAATGGATCGATGATGGTGAAAAACCCACCAATTTGAAAAAACAATATTCATCTAGTAAAACAATACCTTATATAGTAAATGATAACGGCCAGAAAATATATGATCAAAAAGATATTTTAACAGAAGCTGCTAACTATTATAAGACATTATATACTAAGGCTGCAACAAATCAAAATAATTATAATAATGATATTTTTAATGACCTTGAAGAACAGAAACAGTAAAACTAAGCTATGACCAATCTCAAACATTAGAGGGCTTGTTGACAATGGAAGAAATCTCAGCTACTTTGAAAAATATGAAACATGATAAAAGCCCGGGCTCAGATGGCTTTACAACAGAATTTTTCAAAGTTTTCTGGAAAGATTTGAAATGATTTATTTTAAGAAGTCTTAACCCTTGCAGTGCTGAATTGAGTTAAACTGTATTATTTGCCAGTGCTGAATTGTTTTATGACAAACATAAATAATACTATGGGTGTACTAAAAGTGCTGTAAAATTAACATAACATGTACAATTTACACAAAAACTGAACTGTAGAATGGGTATATGATGACCTTCCCAACTGATGAAAAAAAAAGGAAATTTACTATCAATCAGTTACCATGGTAACAATAAAAAAAAATATTTGGTGAGTGTAGATACAGATAAAGTACACAACCTAACAACCAAAGCAACATTTTACTTACACCAATACAGATATTGAAATAGGACAATCCTAATGCAATGCATCAGGAATCACCTAATACACTATTGCTTTTATTAAAAAATACAATATAATGTGAAATAGAATCATGTATTAAGAAGAAGCAAGCAAACTGTGTTGCCAAGGTTACAACATTTACTACATTCTTAAAAGTTTTGAAATAGTTTTATTTTTTGTCTTATTTTTTATCTAGGATATAAAATTTATATTAAGCTATGCATATTACATTTTCAGTGCATAAAACAAGGACTCTTTGCATTCAACTATCATTGAAAAAAATAACAGCATTAAAAATTAGAATAACCTACACACAATTGAATATTATTACTAATGTTTCAGTATATTCTTCCAAAAAATGTTGGACTTGCATGTATAACACAGAAGCCAGAACTTCACATTGTTGGAATTGAAAGAGTATTGTTCAACATTTTAAGTATCCGAGACATATCCCATAGAACATTTAATTCTTATGGGTTATATATACAGTAATAATGTAAATTATGAATAAACAACAATTACCGGTCTTATCTGGAGAAAAGATAAACATTTAATAGAAAAACTGTTTTTGGGGGTGAATATAATATTTACAAACGTGCTGTTATAATAATTGTTTTATTTTGTTTTATTGATTTTGTTTTATCCAGCTGGCAGATGCATTCCAGTGCTAATATGTTGCAGTTATTGATTCTTTTGAAGTTTAAAAACAAGTCAATTCTAAACAAGAAATGTCTTTAAAAAAAAACAATCGGCATTGAAATTTATATTGAGACGTCATTTAAAGATTACCTAAACAGACGGCCAAGATGATCGGTTAGTGACTTCTCAGATCCCAGATTTTTTGGTCCCCACAAATATTAGGGGACTTATTGGACCCCAGATTTTTCGGACACTATAAGAAAACTTCTCGGACCCAAAAGTTAATTTGAGCTAAATTTATATCTATGCCGTGAATAAACCAATCATACAACTCCATGTTTCCACCAGTGATATATGAATAACCAAAATAATTTAGGTTAACATAATATGCCGTGAATAAACCAATCATACAACTCCATGTTTCCACCAGTGATATATGAATAACCAAAATAATTTAGGTTAACATAATTGTTATCTGAATTTGTCAAGCCAATTTAACAAATTAACAATGTAAGAAAATAATTTTGGAAAAATTATTATGTATCAGACGAGTCTATATAGTTATTTATAGTACCGGTAATATACCATTCATGTTAGTTATCTAATATAATAACGATTTGAAGTCAAATAAGCATGTACCCTGCGTATCCCAATAAAAAGCAATAGTCAGGGAACATTCAGCGATTTTTGAAATGTTAAGACTTTATTTTTAGATAATGCAAACATAAAAAATCATTAGACAATGACGATTTTAAATTATATCAGTAGAAATATGATATATCAAGGGTTCCTGTGTATAAATCCTGTGCAAATTGTGTATTCATGCTACGCCAATAACAATTCGACATATTCCGAATCTTCTTTCATTACATCTATAGAAAAAAGAAGCTATAGAAAATGTAGCATCTTTTTACATATTAAATAACATCTACTGGAGAAGTTGATAGAAAGATGCAATAATAAATAATCGTTAATAAATCGTAACCACAATTTTAAATCAAATTAACAGTAAGTTTATAATATAAATTCCACCTTTATTGAAATTTTTAGGTTTATGATTCTCTGAACGTTATTATTTATGCATGTACGAGTATATTAACACAGCTATACAGCCGTTGATAGCTACGCGCGTTATTTTTAGAATGCCACTACTTTTTGTGGAATGCGATGAATTCGCTAGAATCAATGGCTACATGGACCGGCAACTCTGTGATTTAGATTTATGCATGAGAACATTGCACAATTTGTGTTTATAGGGCGTAACGCTTATATAAATGTAGGCTAAACAAAATAGAATTTCGTTACATGAATGAATATATTATTCTGTTTATGGCATACAATGAGAAAATACATTCATAATTAGCCTCAGTTCTAGAGTATACACAAGGATATGTTTATAACTTCATTTTAACCGCTTATGTAAACAATTATGTAAATGTTTATTCCCCAAAAGTATGCAACAGTTATTGGTATACGTTAAACCATTGTTTGAAGTTTGCATTCCCTAGAATTAGAAAATTTGCCCAATTCTATTGGCATTCAATTTTCCCACTGCATAATTATCAGAGTTACAGTTTCCAGTAAGTTGGTACAATCTTCCTGTTAGCATGATGCATATAAAATTATTCCATAAAACATAACAAACAGATGTGGAGCTCTTATAGAATATACACACAATCCATGACATTGTTTGGCCGATTATCTGGTAAAATCAGTTGAGGATGTAAACAAGACAGTTCTTTTGAAAATATAAATTTCAAGAATAAATGTTCTTGTAATGTAATGACATTCATCAAATAAAATACATTTAATTATTTTTTCACAAATTGAATAATTTAATATTGTGTGTATAAAGTTGAATAGTTAAAAAACCATTACCTGTTTTGACTGTCACTTTGCGTGCAATTGCGAGCACATGTACTTTTATTTTTTATTTGTTTTGGTTTGCACAAATCTCTATCATCTTCGGCAAATAAGCAAACATGCAAGGTAAAAGGTTACAAAAGGCTGGAACAACTAATGGACTTCTGGTAGCTTTAAAGTTTCCACTAATTGTTGTAAAAGACAATGAAATATTATCTTGGATGATATACATGTACGCTGATGTTACCGGCATTCAAATTTTAGTAATTAGAACAATATTTGCCGCTTATGTTGTTGATGTTCAGTATAAAATGCGTACCGGGTATAACAAATTAGATGCACAATAATGAAATGTTTGTCAGTTGTGTTATTATGGCTGAAAGAAGAGAAACAGTATTAATAAATATTAGAGACTGTAGGAACTGCCACATGATTTGCTTGCTTGACAGCTTGATTATCTTGATTAGTAACAGCGAAACAACTAGTTAACATGATATTGGTTTTGTAAAGCAAATTAATAAAATTATATATTGTGGTCAAATGTTCAAGATTATTGGAAATGTTTCTTTAATCTTCATAACAAATAGTAGAACACCCATTACTGACAGTCTTGAAAATATCAAAATTGTTTCCTAGTTCATGGACAAGTTTATTGAAAAAATCTACTTGTCCGCAATCAACAGTAACTTCTCCAAACAAAAATATAGTTTTATTCCAGGTCTTCCTTCATGATGTGTTTTCCTTAAGTAATAAATAAAACACAATTTGTTATCTGAGTATATAATAATATGAAAATATTATTTATTAACTTCCAACTAGTAAATCATTCACACCCTGAAATTGTACTTGTCTACCAGGGACAAACGGACAGGAAAAATTTATTTGTCCGACAGTAAAATTACATGAATCAGACAAGTCGGGCATAGGCATGTAATTTTGTTGATTGTAAAGTAAGTAGAACCAAAACAACTCATTAGCAAAGTTAATAATTAAATTTATTTTTAAACCATGTTTGATAAGAAAACAAGCATGACACCTCGTTTGTATCAATAATATTAAAGATTTTTTAACAACAAAATGGCGGACGTCGTTGACAGTTATTAACAGAGAAAATCAAACACTTTTATACAGTGTAATTTGGATTGGAAAATAGAAAAGATTAAATTGAATGGTGCAGAAATGTGTCAGGAATTGGATTATATACAGCATAAAGGATGTCACATTTGTATTTATTTGAAAAACGACCTGAAGAAGGGCATAAGGAATACAAGATTTGGCGGAAATATCCGGTCTCAGCATAGGCCAGGTTACCTATAGCTTGACCGGATATATCCGGTCTCAGTACTGCAAGGGTTAATCATGCTTTTACTTCAGGGTCTTTGTCAGTCACTCAAAAGCAAGGAATCATCCATCACCTGCATACCAAAAGATAATAAACCAAGACATTATTTTAAGAATCTTAGACCTTTAACACCTTTAAATGTTGTATACAAAATAGCCTCATGTACAATTGCTAAATGACTAAAAAGAGTTCTTGACAAACTTATTTTCAAAGATCAAACTGGTTTTATAAAAAAAAGGGGAGATATATAGGAGAAAACACAAGACTTTTATATGATATATTAAAATATACAGAAGATAACAAAATACCAGGGCTTTTATCGTGTAGGTACCTATTCTCAAACCTCACCTATTTTCGAACCTTTTGTTTGTGCGGTATTTACATGTAAGCAAAGTGTGTAAGACGTCATCCGATTATGTGTACCGGTGCTACGGTAAACAATCTGTACAATCGTCGCAAAATTATCGGAAATATGCATCAAAAACTTGTATTTACTATCATAATTTAGTTTTGTTAAACAATTTTATTAAACACTATGACTTTTTATGCATTTCAAATAAATGTACATATTTCTTAAATTAAAAGTTTTTTTCTGAAAGAAAAACTTCCCTTTGAGTTCCCCTATCGGCTGCATCGGAAAAACATGTGATGATCATGTGATACACCATGTGTTCGTTATTGATAGCTGTAGGTTCGAGAATAGGTCAGTTATTTTTAGGCCGCCATGACAGTTGAAATAGCAGGGTGGTGACATAATACGGTGTAAATTTTCTTAAACATACAGAATCTGTGTCACTATTAATGCATAAAAATGTGCACCAGAGATTGAAATAGTGATCTATAATGTTGTTTTCAAGAATGCTTTTGCAACAAAGTCTACAGGCCAGCAGGGTACATCCTTAGAGGTTCGAGAACTGGTACTTCCATGATAATGACATTAGACTTTGAAAAGGCATTCGATACATTGGCATTTAATTTTATTGAAAAAAACAAGGTTAGTATACTATAACTTTGGTACAAAGTTCAGAAAATGGATCTCTCTTTTCCTATAAAACACCATGACAGCCATTCAGATCAATGGGTTTCTATCAGATTTCATTAAAATTGAAAGGGGTTGTTGTCAGGGTGACCCAATCAGGTTGTATATCTTTATATTATGTGCTGAAATTTTAGCAATTAACATAAGGAATTCTAAACAAATTACAGGAATTAAAATTGAAAACATAGAATACAAAATTTCCCAATTTGCAGATGACACCTGTTTATTATTGGATGGCTCAGATAGTTCACTAAATGCTGCAATTGATTCATTACAAGTTTTTGCACTAGAATCTGGACTTAAAATTAACCATGACAAAACAAATTTGATATGGATAGGTTCCAAGAAATATAGTACATACACAATTAAAACTAAGTACAAATTTGTGTGGGGTACAACCAATTTTAATGTGTTAGGCATTATATTGGATGTATATTTGGAAAAAAAAAGATCGGCCTCAATTTTTCAAGCAAGTTGATCAATTTACAAAATGTTATACATTTTTGGAAAAAAAGAAACCTTACACCACTAGGAAAATTAACCATTGTAAAATCTTGATTACTTCCCCTTTGCACACATTTATTTATTGCTCACCCCAGCCTGGATTAAATGTGTTGAAATAAATACATGACTCTTTTTGTAACTTCATCTGGGACGGACCCATAAAAATTAAACACAATGTTATCATCAAACCCTATGAACAAGGAGGACTTAATATGATTGATATTTACTCATTTGAAAAAAGTATGAAATTGACTTGGATAAAGAAAATAGTAACATGTACAGGTCAATGTTTTCAATAAGTGTATCCATGTTTGATGTTAAAAAATGCTAAATATGGGGAGTGCTTATGTTCAGAAAATTGTGCACAGAATAGGTAACCACTTTTGGAAAGATGTCCTTATATATTATATTATGTACGCAAATAAACTGAAAGTTTGTAAATTTTATGATGTATTAAATATGCCATTATTCTATAATAACAATATTAAGATGATACAGGAAGACGATTTGTAAGAGACATATTATGTACCTCTGGAAATTTCAAGACTAAACAAGATATTTATATTTGTATTGGTCAACGCCTGAATGTTTTATTTTACGAAGGACTAAAAAGAACTGTTTCAGAGTTCGCTATAAACTCTGGTTTTGATACAATATATAAACCAAATATTAATGGTATTTTTATTTCTTTTTATTTAAGTGAACTTGTTCTGATGCAAAAACAGAACAAGTCAGTATAAAACAAATGTATAGCCAAAATTGAAAAACCTTCCAGTCAAATCAAATGGAACGAAATCTTTATTGATATTGATTGGAAAATATGCATACAGTTTTGTCTTTAAATTAACCAGAAATGCATATATACAATGGTTTCAGACTAGAATTGTACATCGAATTTTAGGAACTAAATCTCTGCTATGTAAAATGAAAATTGTAACTGATAACATACGTTGTTTTTGTAAGAAAAACGAGGAAACTTTAACTCATCTTTTCTGGGAATGTGAACACATCCAACCAGTTATTAACCATGTTAAACATGTAATAAATTCAACTTATATCAACTTGCCTACACTTCCTTGTCAGGACGTACTTCTTGGAATTTTTTATGAAAAAATGAACCCTATAAACATTTTATTTCTAGAAATTAAAAGATACATCTTTATATGTAAAAAATCATATAAAATCCCAATCATTACAGGGCTAAAGAAAAGTCTACAATTAGCATGGGACATTCAAAAACATACAAATTACTGTGACAATGAATTCCAAAATTGGGCAGTTGTAACATTGCTGATACAATAAACCCAAAACTATGCAATATTTTTATCATATTTGTGTACACTTGAAAGACTCTATGCTTGCAGTACACTGTGGCCTAACCACTCTTTTTTATATACACTGTATATACCTTGTGTATTAAAACATTTGCTGTCAAGATTAATACATGTTTATTTACCCAAAACTAGTGAAGCAATGCAACATAGATTATACACTTCATTTTGTCTTAAATTATGTAATATTCATAGCATATAGATATCGTAATGCTCTAGAATACTTATATCTATAAAATATTAGATTTTCTGCTGTCTACAATTTTTGCAAAATAGATTGTACACATCTTCTTTTGTATTGTATAATATATGACATTCTGTGTCAACAATTTAATATTCTTTATCATATGATATTATGTTTTTCAATTATTTTTCTTAAGATATTATGCTTGTCAATTATTTCAATTGGTACTAACACATATATAAAGAATACAAATGCTACTAACATATTTTCTGTACGGTATGGAGCAGGATGGCCTATGGACGAGGTAAATAAACTTGTTCATCCAAAAAAAAATAAAAATAAAAAAAAAAAAATATATATATATATATATATATATATATATATAATAATCATTGATAATACAAGCGTCTTATTACATATTTATGTTGTCTATCAATTTAATGAATTTATGCCTTTCACAATGTGTAAAATACAGCTTTATTATAATTTAGTTTGAACATATACAAGTGTGTTCCCAACATGATTTCGAACATTTATTTTTACATTGAACTTGTAATCAGGTAAGCTGAACAAGAACAAGAAGATGTTCAGCCTACGTTGTTTCAACAGACGACATTTTGTGCGGAGAAATTAATACTATTTTCTTAACAGCCGCAGACCAGTGAGAAATCTTCTTTAAGTAATGAAGATTTTCGAAAATAATTTGTTTATGCTCCCTAAAATATTGGAGCCGCAACAGCGGTTCCTTCGGCCCCTGCTCCTACGCACCTGCAGTTGATCTTATGAACCAGTCCCCCACACATCGCTATAACTCCGCCTAAAATCCACATACCATAACATTCCGAAGATATGCACCACCACACTTGTTATTAACCAATCCTGTGAAGTTTTGTCAAATTCCAGCCAGTGGTTACAGAAAACAGCTCAGACAAGGTATGTTATGTCCACAACTTGAAAGGGCCATAAGCCCATAACTCCGCCAAAATTCTGCCGTAGAAGATTTGCACAAGTAGAATTAATACCGATAAGTCCGGTTATGTTTTGTCAAAATCCAACTAGGTGTTACGGAGAACAAGCGCAGACAATGTCTATTATGTGAAAAACGTCAAAGGGCCATAACTCCGCCAAAAATCAGCCGACGACGACATGCCCACAAACTACACAACTAGACTTGGTACAGATCAAGCTCGTGGAGTTTCATCAAAATCGGACCAGGGGTTGTATAGAAAGAGGGCAGACAAGGATTGTTATGTGAAAAACTTACAGCGGTCATAACTCCACCAAAAATCCGCCGACAACAAGAGCCGACGATATACACAACTAGACTTGGGACTGATCAATCCTGAGAAGATTATTCAAAATCCGACCAGGAGTTACGGCGAACAAGCGCAGAAAATGTCTGTTATGTGAACAACTTCAAAGGGCCCTAACTCCGTTTAAAGCCCCCGACAATGACATGCCATGGTTACTGATCAAACCTGTGGAGTTTTTTTTAATGGGACAAGGGGTAACGGAGAACAAGCATCCATCCATCCAGACATCCATCTTTTCAGCACAAAATCAACATGTTTCCCTACCCATTACGTGTGGGAGGAGGCATACTTAATGCTACGAATTATTATTAAAAAAAAGTATTTGTAACATTTCAGGGAGACGAGCACACTTACTTCGTTTATTTTTTGTCGAAAACGCGTGTCAGTTGTAAATAAAAATAATATATGTGTTAATATAATCTCTGTTTAATGTATACACTATTATTGGAATTCCACAATACATTACAAAAACAATTTCTAATAATAATAATAATAAATTACCATCGAACATGTTTAAATTAAATAAATTAAATAATTAAGACATCCGTTGTTAAAATGCGTCGACTTCGAGATCTAGTACTTGAATGAACACCACGAAGTCCCTCATGGGAGTATAAGGTAAATGCGGCAACATTTATGTTATCTATATAAACATAGAAGTATAAGATTTAATTTGTATACGCATGGTATATGTTCTACATGTCTGTTATCGATATACACATATACCTGTAATGGAATAACAACAGCTGACTACATAATTGTGTTAAATAATTGCGACATGCAAGAATGTTGCATATCACTATCAATAACCACTAATAAGGAATTATTATCGGATACTTGACCAAGTTGAACTACAATATAATGTCCAATAGTTTATTTCGGATGTTATTAGTAAGCCAATCTTGACTTTTATTCTTGCCAAATTGTATTAACTTCCAATATGAGGAGTTGAAGCGCAATTTTTAATTTGACCAGGTAAGCTAAAAAAAATACTAAGTGTGTTTTGAGGTTCCGGTGCTACACTTTGATTAACCCCCGTATAAATTATTGATGAGATGCGATATAACTGAAATGCATGTGCTCAGGTGAGCTAATTAAAACAAGACATTACTAGGGCTCCGACGCTACACTATGCATATTCCCCGCATTTTATTTAGAATTTTTTTTTTTTCAGAAGCAGTATTATTATACCGATATACACAGTGTCCTGTCATTATTGCCATTTGTAAATACTAATTAAATGCATATCGCAGATTAATATTTACATTAGCAATATGAACGTCTAGGGCAAGCGATGTGCTTGTAAAGATTTCTCTATACTAATTGTATTTTATGAAAAATGTTTAACATCAGCTGTTAAGAATAATGTTAAAATTACTGAATGTAATTCTAAAACTATAATCAGTGAATAAATTAAGATCGTGCAAATGTTTAAATATTAGCCAAGTCTTCAATATTAATTTCACACAGAGTACGCCTATCATAAGTGCGCACCTCAAAAAGTCTTAAATATAATTAACAATATTGTAAGAAAATTTATCGTTGTTTTAAAAAGAATACAACGCATAAGGCAACTTATAACAAGATTCGGGCAACTGTCATTATTCATGTATAGACATGCCTCTTTCTTCTTATAATTAAATACATGAAATAAAAATCAACTTAGTAAGTGTTCTGAAATCAGCAAACAAATTTTGATCAACTAAAATGACATAAGAAACCAAGCAATTTATTTCGACTAGCAGTTCATTCATGTAAATAAACAAGAGGGCCACGATGACCCTAGGTCGCTCACCTGAGTTTAAGGCATCATAATGGCTTATAACAAGAGGGCCAAATGGCACTACACCACTAGCCTGAGTATAAAGATCTGGGTCTTGCAGATTCAGGAGATTTTTATAGTCAATATAAAACATGTGACCCACAGGGAGTGGCCACTTTCTACTCCAGGGGCATAATTTGAACAATATTTGTAGAGGACCACTATACAATTTTAATGCCAAATATGAAACCTCTGAGCCTTGCGGTCTCAGAGGAGGAGATTCTCAAAGTCAACTTTCCATATAAGTCTACAGAAACCATGTGACTCCAGAATGGGGTGTCTTTTAAATCCACGGGCATCATTTGAACAGTATTTGTAGAGGACCACTATACAATGTTACATACAAAATATGAAACCTTTGTGCCTTGCAGTTTCAGAGAAGATTTGTAAAGTCCACTTGCTATATAAGTCTATACAAACCATGCGAACCCCGGGGCGTGGCTAGATGTGACCCGAGGAGCATCATTTGACAACCCTGTGTAGAGGACCACTATACAATGTTAGATACTAGATATGAAACCTCTGGGTATTGCGGTTTCAGAGGATACAATGTTTAAAGTCATTTTGCGATTTAAGTCTATATAACCCATGTGGCCCCCGAAGCGTGGCAAGTTTGGACCACAGGGGCATCATTTATACAATATTTGTAGAGGACCACTACAGAGAAGATGTTTGAAGTAATTTTGCTATTTAAGTCTATATAAACAATGTAACTCGCGGGGCGGGGCCAGTTAAGACCCCAGGGGCATCATTGGGAAATTTTGTGTACAGGACCATTATGCAATTTTACATACCAAATATGAAACCCTGGACCTTGCGGTTTCAGAGGAGAAATTTTTTAGTCATTCTGCTAAATAAGTCTATATCAACAATGTGACCCCCGGGGCATGGCCAATTTTGACCCAGGGGCATCATTTGAACTGTCTAGGACCACTAGAAGATACCACATACCAAATACGAAAGCTCTCAGCCATGCAGTTTCAGAGAAGATTTTTGAAGTTTTCACTTTTTAAATCTATTTTTAGCCCTGGTGACCTATATATGCAGCGGACTGAATTTTAAAAGAGGGACACCCAAGGATCATTCCTTTGAAATTGGCGAAGGAGATGTTGTTTGAATGAAAATGTTGACGCACGAGAGGTGATCACAAAAACTCACCACGAGCTTTACCCCACGAGCAAATTGTGCTCAGGTAAGCTGAAAACTAGAGCACTGATTAAGGATATTTATTTTATTTAGGGCAGGGTAAGGCTTTCCGCAACTAAAAAAACAAGAGGGCCAAATGGCCTTGTAGCGCTCAAATGAATATGAAGATCTGGGCTGGTATTCTGAACCTTTCTAAGACAAATTATTCTCTAAGATTTCATAATTTGTCTAAGATTTAATCATTATTTTCTGAAAATATGAGAATTTATTAGATTTTCTCAAATTATTGTAAACAATCTTACAAAAATCTAAGAATAAAAGTTTTCGTCCTAAAAATAGATTTTTCTTAGACAAAAGAGTGTGTTTGTTATGTGTAGTTGGTCTGTTTTCAGAAATTTTCTAAGAGTTTTCTTAACTTTAGCTAAGAAAATTATTTTCTTAGATTTTATCTTAGATAGTTTCACAAAGAATTCTTAGAGAACACTTGTCTAAGAATATGAAATACTTGTTTAAGAAAAAGGGTGATGAATAATTAAATTGGCAAACAAATATACCACAAACATTAAATCTAATAATTTTATGCATATTTAAATTATGAAAAATATTACAATGAAACCATTTAATGGAATGTATGCACAGATTAACATATTGTCAAAAAGTAGTTTTAACTTGATATTAGATTTTATATTTTAGTTTATTAAGTAACAATTAGTTTTCGAATTTAGAGAACACAAAGTAACACACTAATGAAGGTTTGCGCAATAATGAATACAAATCATTTGAATGACATACAAGGGTATGTACACCAATTGATGTAACATGTTGGAAGGTTTTCCAGTAAGGGTGACAAAAACATCATTTAATTATTGTCTTAGAAAAATCTAAACTTTTAAGACGGGTGCAAAGCTTTCTAACATTTAAAGACAAAAACAGCTATTCTTAGATTATTTCTAAAATACTTTTATGATACTTTGAGAAAAACTAAGAAAAATCTTTAATTTCAAAAGAATGATGAAAATATTTAGAAAATTTATAAACTTCAATTATTTATTGCCATTTTTTATGTTAAAAGTCATAACCTGAATATCCATTTATTAGACCCAATGTATTTGTTTTCATTTTCAGCTCAGTAATTCCATTTATACATAGAATGTTTCTAATGTAATAAGACATTTCTTAGGTAAAACCAAGAAAATACATATCTTGGCTAAAAAATTAAGGTATAGAAAATTCTTAGCAAAAATTCTTAGAAAGTTTCAGAATATGGACCCTGGGCTTTGCGAATTGAAATCATTTTGCTATTTATATGTATATAAATCATTTGACACATAGGCCGTGGCCAGCTTTGACACCAAGGGCATAATTTGAACAATCTATGTAGAGAACCACTATACCATGTTACATACCTAATATCAAACCTCTAAGCTTTGCAGTTTCAGAGGAAAGGATTTGCAAAGTCCAATTGCCATATAAATCTATTGAAACCGTGTGAACCCCTGGGCGTGGCTTCTTTTTACACCAGGGGCATAATATGAACGAACTTTGCAGAGGACCACTACAAGTATACAATGTAACATACCAAATTTCTTAGAAAATACAATTTTAAAGTTCACTTGGCATTATAAGACTATAGAAAACATGTAGGCCCCACACCCCTCCCCGGGGCATGGCTTCTTCTCATCCCAGGGGCATAATTTGAACAATCATTGCAGAGGATCTTTATGGAATGTTTCACACCAAATATAAAGCCTCTGGGCCGTGACATTTTTAAAGCCCACTTGCCATATTAATCTAGTGAAACCACATGTCTCCAGGGCGTGGCCAATTCTACCCAAGGGACACAATTTTAACATTATTTGTACAGGACCACTCTACAATGTTACATACCAAATACGAAACATCCGGGCCTACATGTAGCGGCTTCAGAGAAGATATTTAGTAATTTTACTAGTTTAGTCTATATTAACCATGTCATGGCCAGGGCGTGGCCATTTATTACACTAGGGCCAAAATTTGATACTTATGGCCCAATTGCCCTATAAGTATATAGAAACAATATGACACCCAGGGCGTGGCCACTTTTTACCCTAGTGGAATAATTTGAACAAACTTTGTTGAGGATAACTATACAATGTTACATACCAAACATGAAACCTATGGGCCATGAGGTTTTACGTGAGTTTTTTCAAATCATTTTTCCATTTGAAATCTGTATAAACCACGTGACTCCCGGGGCGTGTTCAGTTTTGACCTCATATGTCACTTTTGGAATCCTTATGACGTCATATATATGACGTCGGGAAAACACAAACTTATGTTACTTCATTATATCTGGCACATTTTTTTTTCGTCCAAAAGCACTAAATAAAAAAAATTGTTGATTTCAGTATAAAATCGTATTTTATTTAATTTGTTGTCATATTAAACTGATATATTCACGGGTGATCACTCACGAAATAAAATAAAATCTTCCACTGAAACCAACAAATATCCTCTATATATTCATTTAACGTCTTTGGTTCAATCACAGGGAAGGTATTGATTTGTTTTTCATAACAATAAAAGTGACGGGTTCTATCGAGAGCAAGACAAAAGGAAACAAGTCTTAAATCTGTGATTAACTATGATTTCAACAAATCCATTAAAAGAAAGTTTGTTTAATTCCAAATAATTGCCGATCAGAGAATACGTACACACACAACCCATAAAAAATAATAATAGATCTACTGCTAGAAGTTGAAGATGACTTAAAGTCAATAATGTACCCTTAGATTTAAGTTGCAAAATTGACCAGCATTTTCAAAAGTGCATCATCATTATCAGAATCAGCATCGCTGTCGTCGTCATGACCATCACCATCACCATCATTATCATCATTATGAATTTCAGCCCCAAAACAATAACAAAATTGCAACAGAGTTTCAATCATTATATATGTTTATCATTGTATTGTATTATCACAAAAAAAACAACAATCAGGAAAAAGTAATTAGAAACAATTAAGAAATGTGTTAAGCAGAACATACATAAACAATTTTATGGTCATTTGTTTTAATTCAATAAAATTGACATTCAATTTTTTGCCACATTTTTTTCATTTGTTCATTTTTTAACTCAATATGTTTAATTTAAGAATTGAATAGTATTTTCTGCATTTCATCAGTGTATGAACTTTTGGGAAAGTTTTGCCTAATTTGCATCAACTCCAACAATTAATACATACATATAAAGATGTCAGCGAAAAGGGCCCTCAAGGGGCTAACTGCAGATTAAAAAATTTGAAAATTAAATATTAATATTGGCATTTAATACAGTTTAAAATAATATTCAAATAATGGGAAAAAATTATTGTTTGTGCGACACAAATCATTATATAATGTATGTCGTGTTTGAATGGTCCTTTTCTTGCTTAAAATTTGACGTCATATTTGTGGGTTTCTATTATAACCATTGTATCCAAAGATATATTATGGGGCCCAAATCTATTCATGTTCTACGCCAAAAGCCTTCAAAATGGTAGATACCATACAAAAAAGGCCTTCAGGATAGTCCTACGGCCACTGCCATGAACACCGGGTTGTACACTAGAGGAGGAGGCCAGAGTGCTACCCCTCACCCTGTGCCAGAAACAACAAACACTCCAATATTGGGCCAGGGCCTAGTCCAGACACGGCTCAAACCCTGTCAACAAGATATTTGGGAACGGCACCTTCATCAGGGGCCGGGACCTTAATAAGAAGCATTTTGCCTTCCAATTTGGGGCCAGCACCCGGACCCTGGTGGAGGAGGCTGGTCTGAAGGAGGTTGCTATGGCAGACCTGAATCACTGCGACCCCCCCCCCCGGTCTGCATCATTCCCCGGATGTCGACAACTATCTTTCTAGCTCTCAATTATATTAATATTCAGTATGCTGAGCATTTACAAATTTATACTGACGGCTCCAAATGCCCTGGCTCTGGCTTGGTAGAGGTAATTCCCTCCAAAAACATTGTAAGAACATTCAGACTCAGCAACAATCTTTCTGTACATTCTGCGTAACTTTTGGCAATTAGCTTTGCAATGACCTGGATATTACTTAACAAGCCAACTAAAATTGCTATCTTCTCGGACTCTCTATCATCACTAGAGTCCACCAAAAACAGAAATAGCAGGTCTAGTCCTGATATTTTAAATGACATTTTGGAACTGAATCAAAAGTGCCTAGATAAATCTCTACAGGTAACCTTAGTTTGGTGCCCAATACATGTCGACATCCCGTGGAATGACCAGGCGGACAGGGAGGCTAAGGTAGGCCTCAAAAGGGAGTCGGTCAATAAAGGGGTCCCACTAGCCCCAACAGAAATATACTCCCGGGCCAAGGCCTATGTTATGTGGGAGTGGAACAACATGCCACCCGCTGACACTCCATAAAAATCTCCTTACTCAATTGCCCGGAAAACCCTCAGTCGGCCGCATCAATATTCTAGACTACTATATTATTATTGACGAATGCATTAGCCGACTGAGGA